>CP136067.1:38092957-38793448 GCA_032622095.1 Siphonodentalium dalli
GTATGAGGTAGTATAGTCAATAAAGATGTGTAGGTTGTATAGTCAATATAAGATGTGTAAGGTAGTATAGTCAATATAAGATGTGTAGGTATAGTAAGTCAATATAAGATGTGGTAGGTAGTATAGTCAATATAAGATTGTGTAGGTAGTTATAGTCAAGTATAAGATGTGTAGGTAGAGTATAGTCAATACTAAGATGTGTAAGGTAGTCTAGTCAATATATAGATGTGTTAGGAGTAGCTATAGTCAATATAAAGTTGGTAGTGTAGTAGTATATCCCAGATAGTTGTAGTGTAGTATAGTCAATATAAGATGTGTAGGTAAGTATCGTCAATATAAGATGAGTAGGTTTATAGTCCAATATAAGAGTGTGTAGTATAGTCATATAGTGTATGAGTAGGTATATAGGTGTATAGTAATGATAATGATGTGTAGGTAGGATAGTCACTATAGAAGTGTAGGTAAGTAGTATTCAATATACTGTGTAGGTAGTAGTATAGTCAATATAAGATGTGTAGGTAGTAGATATCTAGAACTCATAAGATGTGTTAGGTAGTATAGTCCAATATAAGATGTGTAGGTAGGTAGTATAGTCAATATAAGAGTGTGTAGGTAGTATAGTCAATATAAGATGTTTAGGTAGGATAGTCAATATAAGATGTTTAGGTAGTATAGTCAATATAAAGATGTTTAGGTAGTATAGTCAATATAAGATGTTTAGGCTAGTATAGTCAATATAAGATGTTTAGGTAGTATAGTCAATATCTTGGTTAAGCTCCTCGTTAAGTGGTTCTTCTAATTTTCCATGATTCTGGTGGATTCAGTTGAACTAATATTACACCGGTGGGACAAAAGTATAACCGTTAATATTTCTAAAAATTTCCATTTTTCGCGCATTTGGCTAATCTGAACGGATGAAAAATAAGCCATTATGACCTATATTATGTTTACAAAACATCAGATATATTTAAATAATGACGCTTACAAACTGACCATAATCGAAAACTACTATTCCTGAAGTTTTTGCAAACAGTTGAGCAGCCATGATTAAAGTATTTTGATACTATATATCCATGAATGTTTCATGCAGGCACTGGCTTTTGCGCAAATCGCTGCTATTAGCCAAACATCGCAAACTGACAACTTTGGAAAACATAACGCTACATAATTTTGTTTGCCATACTAAAACATCAGAAGGACCAACCAGCATCACATAATCCCGCAAGACTACTTAACGAGGGTGGTTACAGCATGACCTCTGTGCTATGCGGAATATCGGAAATCTACATACAGATATGCATGAATATACTGTTACCCATCCACAACAATCCTACAATTCGATAGTATATTCTAGTTATTCTCGATTAATTATTTTTCAACACAAATTATAATTGGAGCTCCAAACTTATTGTTTGAGAGTATAATTTAAGCTTAATGTTTTTGTTTTAGTTGTTCAGTGTATGTGAACATAACAGATCATAATTGTTTCACCTTTGACACATGTCCCATGCCCAGAACAGTCATTGTCGCACAACCCCCCTAGCATTTCATCGAGAAGGCTCTGTCAGGCGTCGTTGTATTTGTCTCCATCAGGCGTCTGGTTCTTGTTCACAATATGGGGAACATTCGCTTTTGAAGGAGTTTTTGTGGACGTCGGTCCACGAGGTATCACCCGAAAGCTAATAAACACAAAAATACATAATGAGACAGTGCGCCCAATGTGATTTATAGAACATATTTACTATTGAATTTGTAACCACTAGATGGGGAGCTATCACATAACTAATGAACCAATATAAAGAGCGTTTATTTTTCAACGCGCATGGAACCCAATGGCTGTTAGTTGCTTTTATATAGCATGCATAAGTATACATGTCTTACTTGCGCGAAATTAACTTAATTTGTACTGTTATTGATGGGACAACACCAGTACAATTAGGGAAATATATAACTGATCTATAAATGTGTGTACCTTTAATACAGGTACGATAGATATGGTACACATGATACCGACGGACGTGAGACTTTCTTGCTTATTTTATTTCAACTTTCTGACTGATTCTGAAACTGCCTAAAAATACAGCAGGGTGTTCTGCCTATCAATAGATTATGTCAGCTTCTGGTGGGCAAGGTATTGTACCTCTTGTCGTGGAAGCAAGAGTCCTTGGGCACCCCCCATTTACTCACATATGTGGGTCATCTACAAAGCTTTCGAAGTAGTTCGTGTGGACGTCGGGTCCAAGACGTATCGCCCGCAAGCTCATAAAACACAAAAATATATAATGAGAAAGTGCGCCAAAAGTGTTTTGTAGAACGAAATTTTACTATTGGATTGGTATGGAATACTGTTAGCGTCAACCTACAATGGGGTGAGGAATACGGAACCCGCCAATTAAAAGAGGAAACCACTGAAAGCCCTTTTACACTAACATTTTTACCCTTGGTAATACTATTACTCATTGCCGAGTAGTTCATCTGTCTCTCTCTCTCTATCTCTCTTCTCGTCTCTCTCTCTCTCTCATCTCTCTCTTTCTCTCTCTCTCTCCGCTTCTCTCTCGCGCTCCTCGTCTCTCTCGCTCTCTCTCTCTCGCTCTCCTCTCTCCTCTCTCTCTCTCTCTCTCTCTCTCTCTCTCTTCTCTCTCTCTCTCTCTCTCTCTCTCTCTCTACTCTCTATCTCTTCCCTCTCGATTTCTCTTCAAGGTATCCGTTGACTATGGGGTTATGGGAATAATTGTGGGAATAATTATGTGCTTGGTCTAATGCAGTTGTTATTTCATACCAACATTATGCAGTCTGGGTCTATAAATCATAAAGGCTTCTGGTGACTCTACAATTAGCATTTAACACATGGTACACGCATCGCTACACCAGATACGTGCATATAAATAGTTCAAGAAACATAAATTTACCTGTACGTCCAGCGCACAATATCTATAGCATCTACGGTATCGATTCGAGCATGTTCTCCGCACATAGATACCGCACTTGCAAATTTTGCAAACGCTTCCTCGCAATGCGCGCGAGCAGTAGTTTCGTTCCAGTTCCCCATGTCGGCTCCTGAATCGGAAGGACCATTAATACAACTGTTAGCTCGTTGAGAGAATTGAGAAATACTAATTGTTTGAAGGCCCACTTAATTTTCGAGTCACCGATTATTTTTTTTTATAGTGACTTGGTATACGGTTTTAATAACAAACTAAGCCATAAAAAATCATAGAAAGATCCCTCCCCCCCGTTTTTGGTTCCAGAATGCAACATAATTCAAACTAAAGATGTATTTTCAATGGAAGAGGAATAAATCTATCTGTACGATACAGAGATATTCCCCCCTCCATTAAACATATACATTTCTTTACTACAATATAGATGACAAAACATGTCGGTAACTAAACACAAACAACATGTTCACAGTTTATTACAACGGATAAGTTTTGTTTAATGATTTGTAGCTTCCTCTCAGTATATATATGGCATACATTTTATATATGTGATCTGGGGGTTCGAAAATTAAGTGGGTCTTTAAATGGAACGGAATACAGAAGAAAGGCTTGAAATACGATATGGATTATCATGAAACGGGCGTAGAAATTTGACCCCAAATAATTGAGTTATGTTCCAAACGTTTGATATACATGTAGAATGTTTTTAAAAATGTTAATTCCGTATGAACTAACCTACCGAAAAAAGAAACGTTTTTTTTGCGGGCAAAGTGATGAAATTTCACATACATGTACGGTTTCGTTGTAGTCTTCGTATGTATCCATTGGTTCATATTCTATGACGTCATCATTTAAGGGAGTGGCTTCACGTCGGATTCTGTTGTTTCCACAAGTACCAGAAGCCGCATACTGGGCAACATTGACATCTGCTGTACACAACACGTCACTTGAGTGCCGATTACAGCTTAAAGTGTTGGTCTGTGGATTAGCACATTTGCACCATGTCCCGGTTGGCTGTTTTCCAGTTGCACATTCTCGGCGAAGTAGCTGTTCTTCGTTACTCTGTGAAAATGGGTTAAGGGTTTGGATTGAAACAACTATCTGAACATAATCTACTTGCACCTAAAACGCATTGACGCCCTACATACATTAGTTTAATATAGACAATTTTAGCGTCTATGGCAACCATATTTATGTTTTGACAAATGCCAACCACTGTATATATTTACTAACTTAGAGGAGCGGCCAAACGCCAAAAGTGGTCGGATACCCCTACCCTCGGTAGAACAATTTGAAAACCAACCTTTTCTGGAAGGTAAATATATATCATTTGTGGAAATGATTCTTGGCCTTGCCGGAATTGGAGGCAGCTATGTATGGTAAGATTATTTGTGTGAGGTACCCTACCGAAAAATTAGCCTGTTTTCAGCGGTTGGCCAGCTATACACAATTGGTTAAAAGTTAAGCACATCACCAAAAACAGAACGTTTTATTTGTTATTATGTGGTACATGGTGATACTAGATGGGAACGTTCTTTTTTTCTGGTTTGTTTGAGATTTCACGACGTCATGGTAGAGAATGTAACGTTATGCGTCAAAAAATCATGACGATTCAGAGAAACTGTCGCCCGTCAACTATGTACAAAACTAGCACGCTGGATTGAGCTTATCTTATGATATATGTTTCGAAAGAATGGAGTATTTTCTACCCTATCCCTACAAATATTGTAATTAATTGGAAAAAACTTACCCCTCCCCCAATGTCATAAAATGCTGAGTATAGCCATCGCCTGGGATTGGATCCCAGAATGATATAATAGTGCGTAATATTTCCTTTTATTTCGTGTATAACACACATAACAAGTATAAAATTCCAATTTCCAACCATATTCACCATTAGAAGAGTATCAAAATCCAAGATGGCGTCCAATATGGCCTTCAGTTTTTATTTTAAGACTCTGTGGAGCGACATACGAAAAATCACGAAAAGGAAAGTCCCCAGTGGTAAAATCTATATTATTGTAGTGACTACATAGAATAACATTTCATATCAAACATTAATTTGACCATTAATACATCTGTTCAATTGGTGAGCTAATAGGTAGAACTGTATCCCTCCATCCAATGGCATAAAATTCGAACCAAAGTTGTCGACTGGGATTGGAACCACGAGTGATAGCATTATGCGCAGTATGTTGTTTTATTTAATGTACAACAAACATACGAAGTGACAGGTATGAATTTCAATCCATATTCACTATAATAGAAGAGTATGATACAACAAAATGGCGTCAAATATGGCGTCCAATTTTAATAGTACCACTTAGCGAACGGACATACAAACGAACTAAAATGGAACGTCCCCTGTGGCATATTATATATCATTGAAGTGACTACATAGACGATATCGCATAGGGTACAGTAGTTTCACCGTTAGTCTATATTATCAGTTGGAGAATTAGTAAACAAAAACGTAATCAACACCCAGTCACAAACGTCCACATAATGGCGGCACTTGTGACTATAGCCCAGAATGCAAAGAATTAAGCAAATCGTTCGGAATTACTTTGTGTTGAATACAACGAAGAAACATAAAATGTAAAATTTGCATCCACATCTGGTCTTAATAGACAACCAAAATCCAAGATGACGCCCAATATGACGGCTAATTTTAATGCCAACACTCTGCGAACAATGAATACGGAAGTCGGTCAAAATGTATCATACGGCAGTTTGAAGCGATATATTGTTTAGATTGTGTGTTTATATTAGACGTCGATATGTTGTGTTTGAGTGATGATGGTAAGACAACATTTTTTTCAGATAAAGCTTTGACGTGATTGTCTCAAATTAACTTCCATAAACTGTCGATCAGCTCCGTAAGGGCGGGTAAGCCGTGTCTTTCCATTGGTTTAGTGGTATCCTACATCAGGTTCCAAATGTCACACCCTTAGCTATGAGACAGGTGTGACGCCAGGATTAATACTGGATGGAAATTTGAATTTGTTGAATGTTTAGGTTGTTTTGTTTAACAATTATCAGGAACCTTATATCAAATATTTGGAGAAAGACAAACCTACCAAAAATAAAAAACACTTAGTGAAATTCCGAGAATGACTTAAATAGTTTAATTTGCCTAATCGTGTATCGTGTATTGATCTCCAATGCACATTTGACTATTGTTTGACAAATTTGATGTCATTTTGGGACGTTAAGTAAGTAAAGAATAAACAATATGTAGACAACTGGTATTAATAGAGGATGGTCATTGACCGTTACAAATAATCATGCACTCTATGCGGTACGAAGTGATGTTGTAATGTTCAATACTAACATATTGCTATCATTAATATATTGTGATAGTCTTGAATGTGCAGTCCTCCTTAACATGTCCTTTTGAATTTTCACCAACATTTTCAGAGAGCCTTGCAACAGTTTTGGCCACATGAAACATTAAATAACAGAATCACCATCTGTTGTTTTATGCAGTAACGCAAAAAACAAAAGTGGCATACATTTTGAAATCCAGTAAATAAGATATCTTATCGATCTCTGGTTTTGCCAAAGTTGGATATGAGTCCACGAGCAATCAAAGTTCACACATCATAGTAACTACCTACATGTATTAACGATACACGAAATTCATCATCGCACACACAAAATGCTCTTTAATGACATAACATGGAACCACAATGTCCATATAATGCAATCAGCGTACAATGGTTTATAAATAGGCGTTATAGTGACCGAGAGGTTGCTGCTTTGTATAATTTTTCGAGTTTCGGCTCAGCGTCAAACAAGAAAGCAACACCGCATACCTATGAATATAAGTTGTTCTCGCCATATGTTGCTTGATGTGCGTGCTTTTTCGTACATTGATATTTTAGTCCCGACTAATTTGTGAGTTAAATGGTTGTGAATGTCAATCGGATTCATATATGTTACAAACAGAAGATATTGAGTTTCCGGGCAAGACTAATTAAAATTCAATCTTCTATATCTCCGGCGGATATCATATCTGTATTAGTTCGTAGGCACGTGAGTCCTGACTATACATGTATAGCAATCTCTCATGCTAATACATTTTCTTAATACATAGGTCATAGTGCGATAATCTCCATTGAACATGCACATTGGTGTTGCATTTATGATTGCGGTTAGATTCTAATCATAATCACGCAACTCACAAGCAAACCAGAATGTCACTAAAACGTTTGTTTTATCCACGGTTCTTTTGAGTCTGGTGGCATTTGAAATGGATAAAATGGTAAGTAATGAAAATCTGTAGGCTATTAACACAATTGAAATGGCGATTCACAATAGACACTCGTCATTAGTCTTGATATATAGATATCCAAATTGTGTTTACGGTTTGGTCTATGGCGACTAGGCCATATTACAACATACATTGTATTATTATGGGTGGCGGAAAGACAGCGCCGATCTTACCGCGGAAGCAATATACTCAGTCCATACATAAGCCACCTACCCCCAAACTGGCATATATTCGAAAGTTGTTTCACTTAACATGGACCTCATATCAGTGTTACTGATCGGGATTTATAACACCCTCGTCGTCGATCTGGTGTTTTATGGGGATACAAGTAACTGAGTGTAAGTCAATGTGATGTAATCAACTCAAAATCACTGGTGTATAGTGTTGTGTTCTTGTTCACCCATAATAGTCATTTTTGTTTCTCAAGAAAACCTGGACATGCCATGCTCAAGTGCCCATTGCTGTGAATCACATTGTATGACTCATATTAAATGAAAATATGGGAATAATAATTGTATTTCTCAGATCCATCTGTCTCTATAAACATGTCGTCACTGGAGTCATGTTTAACCTTTAGTCACTGAACGTTAATTGAATGGTAAGCCATCAGAGCCATGTAATTTTTATGATTGATAAAAGCAAATGTTGCTCATCTTTATGAAGATAATATATATGTTAATGTTATTCTATTCCAAAATAGTATTACTGAAAAGTTAACTTATCGATTATCGGCACCAGAGCAAACAAACCATTTGAACGGTTGTTGAAAACAACTGGCACTTCAACAACAAATCCAGCGCAAAGCATCACAAAAGGAAGTCTTTTTTCTGGCTGTTGTACTTCTTCGCAAAATTGAAATGACATCTATATTATGGGATGCCATCTTGTATTTTGAGATCCATCTTATAGCGAGTGTGGTTCTAACATAATTATGTCGCACTAAACGATACGATACGATTTATTTGCATAAACACCAATATGCTAACAATACAATTCATAATAAAACAATAAACAATTAATAGTAAAAAAAATACATGTGAACACTAAATGACATCTACAACTGCGCATTTGTTGTTTTATTCTTGGTTAGGATTCTCAGAGATACCTTTGTGCGCATTGTTTTAGCTTTCGATATGAGGAATGTTGAGTTTTGTGTTTATAATTTCGCAAATTAAAAGATGTGTTGCTAACAGAACTACTACTTCATGTGACTATTGTAATGAAATGAATGTGATGAATCGACACAATATATATACAACTGGAGACGTCATTTGTCCTGATTTCCCGTAATTGTTTTCACGAAGTGTTATAAATTCGAGACATGACAAAGCTCGTCTGATTTTTTTTCTCTATAGTTGACCACCACATTTTGGTCTCCATCATCACGCAAACAAGAAATTGCCATGTAATAATGGAAACATACACATAAGTAATAACACCTGAGACGTTTATTTGCCCGCATATCTTACTAGTTGTTTACAAAGTGTTGACATTAAACTTAAATGCCACATTGGCCGCCATTATGGCGCAATAGTGGGTGTGACTTCAAACTTTTTGTTTCTTTATCGTATTCAGCACAAATGAAATCCAAAATGTATGCTCATTTCTGTTTGGCCCGTACTACAATCAACAGCGGCCCATTTGTGTGGAAGTTTGTGACTGTAGGGGTGATCAAGTTTTTGTCTAATTATTTCATCAATTGATAATAAAGATCAATGCTGAATCTAATGTTTGATATGAAATGTTCTATGTAGTCAGTACAGTTATATATAATATACCACTGGGGACATTTCTTTTCTGAATTTGTCGTATGTCCGTTCACTAAGTCTTGAATTTAAAATTGGCCGCCATATTGAACGCCATCTTCGATTATGCTACTCTTTTAATAACAAATTTGGGTGGCAATTTCTCTGGCCAATTTGCATGTGTATTCTACATTTAATAAAACAAAATACTGCGCATTATGCGATCATTCGTGGTTCCAATCCCAAGCGACAACTTTGGTTCGAATTTTATGACATTGAACGGCGGAATAAATGTTTTACTTTTATTTTTCCAATTGATAAGATATATTATTGGTGAAACTAATGTTTCATATGAAATACTTTTCTATATGGTCATTAAAATAATATACATTTTACCACTTGGGACGTTCCTTTTCAGGATTTTTCGTATGTCGCTTCACTAAGTCTTAAAATAAAAACTGAATTGGACGCCATCTTGGAGTTTGATACTTATCTAATAGTGAATATGGTTGGAAATTTGCATTTTACACTTGTTATGTGTGTTCTACACTAAGTAAAAGGAAATACTACGCACGATTCTATCATTCTGGGATCCAATCCCCGGCGATGGCTATATTTAGCATTTTATGACATTATTGCTAAATTTGTAGGGTCAGGAAAATAAACTTAATACCTCCGGGTAGAAAATAATCCATTCTTTCCAAACGTATATGATAAGATAAGCTCAATCCAGCGTGCTAGTTTTGTACAGAGTTGACGGGCGACAGTTTATCTGAATCGTCATGATGTTTTGACGCATAACGTTACATTCTCCACCATGACGTCGTGAAATCTCAAACAAACCAGAAAAAATAACAACGCTCCGATCTAGTATCACCATGTACCCCATAATAACAAATAGAACATTCTGTTTTTAGTGATGTGCTTAACTTTTAACCAATTGTGTATAGCTGGCCAACCACTGAAAACAGGTTTATTTTTCGGTAGGTACCTTCACAAATAGTGAACCATACATAGCTGCCACCAATTCCGGCAAGGCCAAGAATCATTTTCATAAATGATATATATTTACCTTTCAGAAAAAGTTGGTTTCAACTTGTTCTACCGAGGGTAGGGGTATCTCGAAAACTAAGGCCCTTTTTGGATTTGGCCGCTCCTCTAAGAGTCCTGTGTGTCGGTGGTGTATGAGCCATATATACAATTCTGCTTTACGACTTAGGTCGAAAATACACTAGGCAGACCGCTATAATAGGCAGACATAATCTGGTCCGCCTTATTTCCTCATGAACATAATTCATGTACTGGGTCAAACACGGTGTTTCAGTGAATATCACTTCCACCCAGGCTATCTTTCCGTAGAAATGGCGCATATCGTTAAAGATGTGCACATGTTGTTTTTGAAGAGTTTTAAATCTAGTTCGTAATATGTGTTGGGTATATGTAATTACCGTCCAAGGCGGACATTTTTCAAACGTCAATTAAATACAGAAAATGGAAATATATCGGTAACTCCAATATGTCAACAACTCAACTTCAAATATAATGGACTTCGGCAGCAAAATGTTCCTGAATTATAAAACTGAATGCAGAATTTGTTGGAATGTTGTATGATATACAATGTATATACAAATAAGCTAAGCAGACACTAAGTATTTATGTCTTATTTTTGAGTATATTTTGAAATGGTTTCTGGTATGGATTATCGGCAGTAATATTATGAAATCAGTTTTGAAAAATAACATATTTATATGTGTCTGTCTGATGCTGGATGTTGGGGTTGGGGTTGGTCTGCGTAATCATGAAAGCAGATTATTAAATATATCTGAGTACCAGCCATAATCACCGTGTGTGTTCCATATAATGTTGATTAACCACCCTTGCATACTCGTTTACAATTAAGATTATACATTAGCGAGGGGCGCGAACATTTATCAGGATAGAGTCATGTGTGTCGGTGGTGTATGACCCCCCCCCCCCGGAGATGCAGCTTCTTCCAATATCAGGTATTTTATTTGACAGTCCATTTTAAAGACGGATTATGGATGGCTCTTACACTATATGTAGATCACAACAGAGCACAAGTTAAGTGGACATACCTCCATGTTTTAATTAATTCTCAATATTGGTCCTTTTTAAACTAGAATTCGCCAAACCATACCTCGGGATAAGGCGCGTACGACTCTAAAACAGATGGAATTCGGCACATGGAATTCGGCGTATTATAAGAGGGGTTGGTGCATGGTCCCATTATGACTATCGACGAGCTTCTTACTACAGGGAACTGAAATATATATACTTTGTAGAATTCATGTTCAATAGTTTGGTATCACTCAACCTTTGATTTGAATATTTAGGTACCTGTCAGCACAGATTATAGTTGCAATGAGCATTCTTTGGTAATTTGTTTGTTGACATAACATATGGATACATACATGTTATCGCTGCAGTGAATTTGTCTGGGCGAAGTATCACGTCGAGCTGAAGAGGTCAGATCGCTCAGGCGTTTGATCCAGCGATGCGACCTCTTCAACGAGACGTGATGCGAATCCCAGAACAATTCACTGCAATATTAACAGGTTTATTATATGACATGCTTTTTATTTAAAATGCACAAAATCACAATTAATTATGAAATGAAACCACATGTAGGCCACTTGTAACTAGAATCAAGAAGAACTATGCTTTTTGTATAATAAATCGTCTGGCATTACGGACATGCGCAGTGTGCGAGATAGAGAATGGTTGTATGACATTGGATGATACTGTAGCTGATCCGATGGTCGGGAAATTATCGCTTTACTATGTGGTATTGTGGGAAGAAAAACGATAGTCATATAATAAATATAAATATATCACAGCAACTGGGAGACCGATTGGTCGATTGTCAAGTCATATAAGGGTAAGTTCATACACTGGCAAGTTTGCACGGTATGGTTGCAGGCATTTTGTCGTAGAAAACGAAATGGTCCCATAATATGAACGGAAACAAGCACATAAAGTGCATCGGTGCCACAGATAGCTACGTGCAAAGTAAAAACTCTGTAGTTCCACTGGTAACGATGCTACCAGAATTTGCCTGTAAATATCATGCAATTATCTCGCAAGAATAAATCATACATGTATTTGAAGGCAAATTCCAATAGCAATGTTACAAGTGGAATTAGATAAATGTTACTTCTCATGTCTTTCGCTTTGGTAAAGATGCATGTTATGTGCACGATTCAGTTCATATTCTGGCACCATGTGGTTTTTCTATGACGAAATGCCCGCAAAAACACACCGTGCAAACTTGCCAGCGTATGAACGTACCCTAAGACACTATGGTGTCCCTAATGTGTAGATATACTGGTGTCACACACTGATGATTAATAAATTGATTGATTGATTGGGGTTTTATGTCGCTTTAGCCACTAAGGCCATATCACGACATTGCCAGTTTTAATGGTGGAGGAAATCCGCACACTTACGGCTAATCTAACAGTGATTTCAATGGCTGATAAACTCGTCGACCATGTGCGGCAAACCACCGGCCATCGGCAAGTAACTGGCAACTTTCCCAGATAACGATTTCGAGTTACAAAGTCCACGATGGAAACATGTGGATTTGAACCCTTATCGCCAGCGCTGGAAGGCGAAACGGCTTGGAGTTGTACCCCTAACCGATTGAGCCACCGAGGCCCCCCGATTAATAAATCGGAGTAACCTGTAGATATGGATGTTAAAAATTGTCCCTTTATAAATAAAATTTATTAGCGAGTGTTGACTGATTTATTACCTTTTCTGAATTTCATGGTGTGTGTTTTAGCAGGCTGATTATATTGGAATTGTGTGTTATGTGCATTGTTATTATTTGCTAAATATATTCTCCCGATAGGTAAGATATATTGTTCAGCAAAGCAGAGGACGGCCATATAGACAGATAATACAAGTGCATTGGCGGGAAATGTTCAGATAATAAGTTCAACAGACGCCCTATGGTCGTTTGTTGAACTTATCATCTGGACATGTATTAAAGGGACTCAAGGTTTTCGGAGTGCATGGGTATATATACATTTGAGTATATATACATTTGAACAATTACAAGGTCGCCGTTATCAAGTAGAACATGAAACAATATATAGGTATACATTGTTCTTATTTTCATTATTAATAATTGCCCAATAACTATATGTTCCATGTTTAAAACCATTGTTATGGAAATATTAAATTTTCGAGCACTCACATTCCTCATTTAATTATCTTATTTGAAATGCTACTGTTCTGTTCAGTAATTATAGCAATAACAGCAATTTACATAACACTAGTTTCAAAATACAGCATCTCCTTTTACATGTACAAGGGTTATTGGTAATGAAAATATTAACGAACAAAGTATATACGTTATAATGATTTTACAGACTTTTATGTGTTTTCCGCGTTAAAGAAATCTGTGTCCACACAATTAATTGTAACCTTCTAGGTTGCACACCAGTGTAACCAGAACAATTTCCGTTCCCACGGACCATACTGTTTGTTATCCGAGTATATTTACATACTATAAGTGTGATCATCACTAAATCCAGCATTCCGATTAGTCGGCGCCCACGTGGCTAGTTGCAATTATTTCTCGGTGAATGCGCAACAGATAATAACTGCAGCCTCATAACAACATCGGCACGTCATTGCATGGGTTTGGAAAGACGAACGCGTAATGTTTTGGGCGCATTTGCATGGACTCGCGCAGGATAGACTAAATAAATAATCGGGTTTCAATATAAAGAGAAATTGTTCCTGTTCACTTTTGCCAAGGGTGCTATGTGATATTTTGGGCTGGTTTTGTCACGATACACTTTTCGATATAAATACATTTACAAAAGTGGTTTTTCGCTAAATGTATATAAATATAAGGATTAACTGTCATGTGGACTGTTTTTGTGGAGATGTAACCGTGAGGTAAGTGGTCATAACTATGTATGTAAAACCCGACAAGTTATGACCACTTACCTCACGGTTACAGCTCCATAAAAACAGTCCACATGACAGTTAATCCTTATGTGATTGTTCATGACCTAGTAATTTAAGGCATGTTCTTCCATCGAATAAGACACTTTATTCATTAAATACGCAGTGATAAGTAGCTCACATATATAAGAGAATACACTGGCTTACAAGTTTAAGGTAAATATTGTTAGGCCAATTTATTCTACTATTCTCTTATATATAATTAATATATATATATATATATATATATTGCGACCACGAGTCCGTGAATGACCACATTCCGGTATTAAAGATGTATCAAGACCGTATATCTTATATAGTGCGTACACTTCTAGTATACTGCATGGAAGCGGCTATCTGCGAAAGAAGTCATGTTTACATAAATATACAACACTCTTATTATTCTACAGTTGAACACGCCAAAGTCATATTGTATGCGAACAGTATCGGTGTCGTGTATGCATATATCCCCATTGAGCGATACATGTGTAAACACATGGTATAAGTCATTGAACATTTGTTCTAAATTTCCTTAGTATAAATGTAAATTCAGCTGCAATAGTTTTATTCATTCATCTCTTCGAAAGGGAAAACCTGATTGGTATGTTGGAGTTTTGTCGAAATTAGTATCATTAGGCATGTAAAAAATGATTTATGTTTCCGGTAACCCGCCCGCCCCAATATAGTCCAAAACCACCGTTCCTAATAATTGTATCGACACTGCGAAAAAATTAACGGACGCAATAAAGGAAACAAAACACATCACGTTTATCGCTCTCTGGTCGTAGTGGAACTGTCGCCGATATCAGTCGCCGATACGCATTATTTGCAATGGAATTCGGGTTTTGGTGGCGCCCTTATGTATACGAGCCTGTTTAACAGCCGGGTTGATCACGATAGTTTTTTTTTATGAAAAAATACCACCAAGGCTTATCCATCTCTTCCAATAAATACACAACCACACTAATGTGCTCATTGTTTCGTATTATATCATATGTTATGCCAATATAATCAAACAACATTTAATTAATTTTCGCTCGCCCAACCATAATATGATTACGTCCGCTATAGTGCCACCGCAGACGCTACGATTAAAATCGTAAGTGGGGAAAATCGTAGGTGGAGAAATCGTAGCTTGCCCGCAGACGCTACGGTGCTGCGATCTTTGCAGCTACGATTTTCGTGCTATTTACAACATGACCAGTGCGACAGTGGTCATGTAACAGCTACGATCGCGCGCGTTGCCAAAGTCACGCCACGATTTTCCTGGTAAAATCAAACAGTGCTTGATTGCTACGATTTGGCTACGATATTGACGTGGGCATGCGCATTGGATGCTTCCTCCTGCGATTTTCCCCACTTACGATTTTAATCGCAGCGTGTGCGGTGGTACATACCTGTACGGAAACATCACTATTTGTTGTTGTTGTTTTTTTGTTTTTTTTATGAGCTTTTTGGCCTTAGGGTTCGTTCATACACTGGCAAGTTTGCACGGAATGTTTTTTAGGCATTTTCTGATAGAAATCCCTATGATGCCAGAATATGAACGACGACATGCATATAAAATGCATATTTACCAAAGCTAACGACATGAGGAGTAACATGTCGGTAGTACCACGTGTAACATAACAGTGCTACTAACACATTGCCTTAAAATACCCGTATGGTTGATTATTGTGATATAATTGCACGCCATTTACAGGTAAATATCGATAGCATCGCTATTAGTGGAACTACATAACTTTTACTTCCCATGTACTTAGCTGTGGTACGGATGAGTTTCATATGCATGTTTCAGAACATATTCTGGCACCATGCATGCTGCTGAGGGAAAATGCCTGCAAAACAGACCGTGTAAACTTGCCAGTGTATGAACGTACCCTTAGGGCGCGTACACATGGCCAGCAAGAAAATATCAGGTATGCCCCATGTGACTTACTTGACCAATGAAATAAATAATACCGGAAAATATCAGACGAAGGCAGCGCGCTGATATTATATCGCCAATTGGTGATATGTGTTCACATTGATAGGTGGCCATCGGTATCCGTTAACTAATCTCGCGGGGATATGATCGTAACAATTCAAACGCTCGAGTTATGATCCATCAATGGTATCGTCTGTTTCAACATACTACGTATTTCCATGTTATATATTGGTTGTCAGAACCGCCGATGTATTAGATATATACATGTATATACGTGTGTGCAGAGACGTGGCGACAGGGTGGGGTGTTGGGGGTGTCTCACCCCCCAACTTTGGTCAAAATTGTCAACAGTTGGAAATTTCATACCTGCCAAAACATTAGTTGGAAATTGCACACCAACAATAGTTTGAAAATGTTCTTGTAGTTTGATTTTCAAAACATTTCTTGGGGGAATTAATTATTTTTGGACCAATATTTGCATATTTTCCTATTTTTGGTAAAACAAAATATGGTCTGAAATGGTTATCAGTTGGAAACTTTCCAACCTCATGCAGGTGGGTGACAGGTTTAAAATTTCCAACACTTGGAAAGCTTGTGTCCTAGTCCCTCCCCCGTGGCCAGTCAAAAGTAAAACACTGCTAGTTAATTTAAGAAAACAATATTGTCATACATTTGGTCGACATTGTCATTGGAATTGTCATCAGTTGTAAATTTTCCAACCTAAATGGGGTGCCAGGTTTGAAATTTCCAACTCTAGGAATGCTTGAGGATAGTCTAGATGGTAGGATTTTGCTATTTTCTTGTTAAGATTACAAAATGTTCGCACACCGAGCCGAACCATGGTCTAATATTAGGCCTGAGAGCACTGAGGTGCAAGGGGGTGCAAATGGAATTATGGAAAACTTGTGTTTGGTCTGATTCTGATTCAAGGGGGGTGCAATTAGAATTTCCCAAGGTGGATACCCCCCAACGGAAACCCTCTAGCCACGTCCCTGTGTGTATGGGGATGCTTTATAATTTGGTACCTCACATGCCTTGATTTAGTTGTTTTACTTTAATTTGGACTCTATGTACGTTTCGAATAAGAAATTGTTGGCGACTCCTCGCTCTTCTCGCAAGTGGGATGTGGCCCAGGGCCGAACCCACCAACGTCTGTTTAGATGTCCTTTCGTGTGTTCACGAAGAACACACATCCCTACCCCAACGACGAGGACGCGTTCCTTTCTCGTTAAAATAGGTGGCATTTAAAATTTTCCATAACACTTTATAACTCTATGAATATTCGTGGACTATAGGTTGTTTGTCCGCAGTAATTCACTTCAACAAACACGACTAACGCTAGTCACATTGAGCTCAATCAACGCCATATAAGTAGTCGCTTTCTCACGGGCGTAATCTTTGCAGCAAGAAAATATCAGAGTACAATTGTACCTGATATTTTCTTGCAGATATTTTCTTGCAGCTTCATGTGTACGCGCCCTTAGTATCGTTTCGCAACTCATTGAAAGAGTTTTGATTACGTTTAGCTATTCGTTGTTGTAAATCCATGTGAAGTAAAAACAAATTACTTCACACATATAAAGCAACGACGATTATAATTACAATGTACAATAATCGTGCGCATATTCTATGTTCTACAGTGTTCTAATTATGATTATTAATAATGTAACTCCAGTTAGTAAGTAATGCTTTATTATTCTCAGACATTATATGTATACATGGTACATGAGAAAACGTATATACACTATATATACAAATTAGAAATTACCAGGGTTTTTTCCAAATATTAGAACTTACTGTAATTACAAGTATACATAAACAAATACAATGGTGACAATAATCAGTTACGATCCAATATGGCATTATCATGTCCGGAATAGAAAACAAGATCAAATTTCGACAGACCCATCTCAAGATTCCAAGCGAACCAAAAAAATTATTATTATGGGAATATGGGATGAGAAAATATATAGGGGTAGGTGAATTTTTGTTTTCAAAATTTGCTGCTGAATTGACGCGTTAGAAACGAAAGCGGGAAATTTAAACCCCGACCATTTTTCCAATTCAAATTATGTCCCAGGTTTGGTTCATCCAGAATTGAAGGGGAAATTTTTCCAATTATGCGAAGTCTGCACGGATTGGGACAGAACGTTAACGCTACGACATGGGACATACTAAGTTCATTGTAAGCTAAGTGGACATGCACTGTATTTCGTAGCCGCAACCCGGTGTCACTCAACAACACACAAGCAAATAACATTACTTTTTAATTGAATTATTAGTAACATATTTCATGCATGCGTCACATACTGTTTATTTATTGGATGAATGCTTTATTACATCATTTAACGACATATGATGGATTTGTTCAGGTGCGTGAAATTTATAAGTTAGTACTCAGGCGCTATGCCAACCTGGAGAATGTATCATTCTACTAACATCGCTAACAAATTCAAAGAAATCGACCATAGAAAACATCCTCTGAAATACGCTCAATTGTAAATATTTACATCTAAATTCGGGACGCAACTATCGGTAACAAACTTACACAAATGATTTCGCCATCGGGAGTCACTGCATTTAATTAATATATTAGAAAAATGACGGGTTCTGTTGTCAATTTGGATTAATATTTGTAAAAATAACAACTCTGAACAAGATGATTCTCAAATTCTATTTGATCACCATACCGGAGTGCTTCACATCTCTTTAAGGTAGAACAATTCAGAACCTATTGTACAAAATATTTAAGAGTAGATGTGGATGGCCGATGTCCATTTGCACTATATATTGAATATACATACATATAATGGTTATATATTGTATACTGTAATATGGTATGTTTATAATAATAATATTTATACACAGATACACTACATTGTACATGATTAATTTAAAATGGTTGATCTGTTTATATAGACAGGCATGCATATACATCATCGCAGTTGTCCCCCACTGGAAATAATCATTGATACAAAATGCGTGTATGTACTCGTATTTGACTCTAATATGGGCGAATTAATCACGGTTCTAATGATAAATTAAAAGTAACAAGGAAATCCAAAATGAACTAAGTGTTTCAATCAGAGTTCGCAATTTTCCAACTCCGAATTCCAATTCTAAATACTCGTCACCGATTTTCAAATTCCGGAATTATACAAACTGTTTTTCGCAGTGTCTATATATCGTCTAAATAATTAATCGTATTTGCCTCATACGGACAACGAAAATAGATAATTATCTCACTGAGCATATTTTGATTGGAAATGTATAAGCGAGAAGCGCGCCAAGTCCCATCTGTGCCTTTTGTTAATTGTGATCTTCTTTTTGCGTTTTATAACCTTAACATGCAACTAAACCATATAATTCGACGATCAAGCAAAATGGGTTTATGGAGGCCATGCCTGAGGTGACTAATCTGTCTTTACTGGACCGCGAATTACATGGCTAGCGCTGCATGTATATAATATTGAATAACGGTATTTCAATAAAGTGCGAGTGGCGGTTGGCACTTGTATGTCACGATTGATTCAATCTTACACGAGGGTTGTTATACGCGTGCGCATGTTCGCGTTATTGGTGCCGTGCCATTAATCATTCTGCCGGCCTGATGGTGGGCCACATGGTAACTGGGTAGTTTTACTGCATGCTCATCTCTCGGAATCAGTTGGCACTGAATGACCGCACACGCGCCTTTATACCCGGTTTGTATTGGACCGTAAATGTAGGTTTAAATCTGGTTTAGACACGGATGTGTAAACTGAAGATGATGAATCCGGTCATGATGCTGTTGTCTGGCCGGACGTTGCATAAACTTCATAAGTTTATTTTGGTGGAAACTGGAGGTTGGTGATTCGATGTTGGATACTCGTCGAACGCTTGCTTAGAAATACGACTTGTACGATAATTATCCTGATCACCATGTGTCCTGGTACATCCGATCCCAACCTTTGGTGGCCTGAAGCTATAAAGAAAATAAAGAATAGTATACGTACTGGTATAGGCGATGTTTTCTCGTGTGTATATAAACTACAAGTTTCCCTAGTCAGAACTGACAGACTTAGTGAACTATCTATCTAGTCATGGTATGCACGAATAATTTCTCACCAGTCTATTGGCTATATATATACCTACCTTAAACGCTAAATTTGCCTCACATTAAATTACCCGACTACTAGGATTTATAGCCTGCAAAATCTCGCCCAATGCCTGACTGTATATACTAAGGGAATTCAACTGTGACAGTTATAGACACATAATACATTTAGTATAATTATTCATAAGTTAGTGCGCTGGGGTTTGTTCACACACTGACGATTTTTAAAGAACTGATGATTATTATTCTAAACAACTTTTGAACATACTTCATATAGTGCGTGAACAAAGTCCATTAGCAAATGCAGCCAAAACATACTCCAAAACTTGTTATTGAGAAAATTTACCGTTGCATATTATATAAATATTGCACGGCTTGGAGGTGACTATGCCAAAATAGTGGTCCGATGGGGGACTATTCCTCCACCGAGGACCACTATTTTGGCATAGTCACCGACAAGCCGTGCAATATTTATTATATTTTATCGAACGTTTTTCATTCTGTCCCAGGACCCATAATGTCAAACAATTCATCATCATCTATATTCCCATGTATTCCCTTTTCATCGCAAAACGATTTCAAAATTTTCAGTGTAAAGTTTTGTTGTTTCTATTGTTTTTTTTGCTTGTCAAATTTTTAAAATAAATTGCCCGGCTTCTAATTGGGTAAATCTTAAATGTTCTTCCTCAGGAATTGTTGTTGCCATTTTGACTAGCAATGGAAAGCAGACGTCGTCGTCGTCGTCGTTGTTGTTGTTGTTGTTAAACAATGACATCAGTTGAAAACAATACTTTTTTTTACCGAAAACAAACTGAAGATTCGTTCAGAAAATTTAGTAGCGCGAACTAAGGAAATAGACAAAAATATCGAAGCGATATTGTGATCAGCGGCGAAAGGAACATGATAAATCGCCACATCATACATCATTTACATGGGTAAAACATCGCAAATAACAAAGAATTTGCTTACGATAATTTATTGTGCTCTAGTTGTCGATTGCAAAGACATTTCGAATAAAAACATGTTGAACTTTTGCAGCGAAGCGGAGATGACTTTCAAATTACCTCCCCGGAATAGTGGGCATGCTAAAAATAGATTTCTGGATTTTCCAAGCGATAGTGGGTGTGCTAAAATTAGGAGGCTCACTATCGTATCGTGGCCGACACTATCGATAATAGTGAATGTCAAGCAACAAATCACAAGCGTGGATTAGGCTTAGATAGTCACGTGAGATAAAATATTCATTCATATTCATTTCTATCCATACATCTAAAAAATATTTGTCTATTCGCTGGAATCCATATCTATATCTAAATCCAATTTAAATAATAATTTAATCTGAAAATTAAAGTGAAATATTGAAATTATTTATGAAGCCATTATCGATTGTATATATGCTGTCAGTCAGGTGTGCCGGGTAAACGGCCGTCATAGGCCACGGCACTCCACACAATACTACGAATATAAATTCACTTATATTAAGATGTATTAATGTATAATGTATTGTGAAATAAAATATTATCCTATATTAAAATATTATCAGCGTTCGATTTTTATATTGTTTTTCGGATATATAACTAGAAAAGTTGAACGCGGGTGAGCGTTTACAGATCTGTACCAAATGTCTTTGGTTTGAAATTTTATAGAGATATAATCTCTTGCCTTCCGCTTGGCTGAATAAGTCTGTCTATGCCTGGTGGATTATGCATAACGCCCACTGAGCCCAACTTGTTTGTAACTGTTTATTCTTCCATGAGAAAACCTTGTGCCAATGGATACTCTTATCCTGGTCTATCGCAGTGGGCCTAGCATATATAATAAAATGCACTGGCTTACAAGGTCAATGTAAATATTGATAGGCAAATGTATTCTCTTATATATGCGAGGCTATGGGAGACTCGCATATACAAGATAATGCATGGACATCGACCTATTTCGACACTGATAAAAATTCAAAAGCGAATAATATGTGTATTTTGGCGCGCAAACCGTCGTGTGGCTTTAATATCTCTGTTATTTCCCAGAAACTACATACAACTTGTTTGTGATAGACTATCTTTAACAGGCAGTATTATCGTTATATTAGGCAGTCACATGACACCGTGCATCATTACATGGAACCGGATGTTGTCTTGAACAGGGAGTCCATTCTAAACACGTCTGCTATATTTCTGTTCTACACATTTAATCTCATTCGAGGTTCTCGATGACAACTATTACTCGTTTGAATTTACATGATTTCAGTCGGCAACTGATTGGAATCGTTCGTGTGGTCGCCATGGCATGCAGTGTATAAGCTATATTGACACCCTCACTTTTCGTTTACATTATAGATAGATGTTTTATTCACACAATAATTAGGTTACAATAAGCAAGAATAATATATCAAGAATCAAGTGTAATTATTGTGAGGGAGTGGTATTACCAGGATTGGCTGTTTTCCTGTCACCCACGTTGTCAATATAATAACTAATTTATCAATGGCATAACCTTAAGTTGATGTGCTAATAACGAAATACTGGAATTTATAATATCAAAATATTGTATTATGTACATATATTTGTATAGTTATGGTTATGTAGGCGTGTGCACGGCAATGAAAGGTACGGGAGGCCTTGGCGGTGGGTATGCTGTGAAATATTTCCACCGGTCAAAAACCGCCACAAACAGAAAGAATATTAAAATGTAGACAGACTTTGTCCGTATACAAATAAGAAATATGCATAAACAGTATGTTATTTTCATATGTTTGACCATTGTTATGTAAACAAAAGCATAAAAAGTTGTTTATATTATGATGGTAAACATAAAGAGCGTTATTTGTTGCTGAATTCCTGATATGGAACGAAAAAAGAGCGTTTATATCATTTGTGTGTGATTAGCCAGTAACACTGTGCTGCCTTCTGTAACACAACCAGGCTCTTGCTTAGGTAAAATATAGTAGATCTTTATGATAGCATGCTGTTTACGCGATGGTCATGGTATATATGAACAAAATTGTATGCGTTTTAATGTTTTTCTGTTTACGGTGATTGAAACAAATATGAATATTTCGACAACTAAGGCCTCCCGTGCCTTTAAAGAACACTTTCTAATAGTAAGGTGACCTTGCTTAATTAAGTAACAATGATAATGCGTATATTTAAATCGTGTTAGCAGGGTCCAATAAGGGCAAGTTTTCAGGGTAGTCAGCACTCACGACAGATTTTTGGAGGAAACATTCTCTGCAAGTTTTGCTTTTACATTTAAAGTTTGCATCGTAGGCGTTGATAACCTTGACCTTAAATTGATATTTAAAGTTTTGTCGGCTTTCAATTGATTTTAGTTTTTTGTCAGTGTCATTCCATAATCTTGGGAATGAATGTTTGGGCAAAACCTCTGAGAATTTCGATCGTGATTTAATTTCTCTAATGCATCCAGATTGTCTGGTTATTGATATCTTATTGGCAAATGCTGTTAGAAAGGATGCCGGTAGGTTTAAATGTGTCCAATCATACATAAACATAATAACATGACAGGCATGCAGATCTCTGAATTTCAAAATGTTTCTTTTTTTGAATAAGGGTTCAGTGTGGCTGTTGTATTTGGCATAGCTTAGGTAGCAGTACACGATTTCACAGGTTGTAGGGGGTCTGAAAAATAGAAATATAAGTATCTGGGGGGCATAACGGCCAGTGTAGTCTGTGTTAACTGTGTCGTTACTGGTTTGAAGGTTTATTTATTTTACAAAACTGGGAAAGTTCTAAAAAAAGTGAAAAATTTGGATACGCAACAGGGTTTTCGTATTCAGTGAAGGCCAACTCTGTGTTATTGGTTACAGGAAAATAGCCCGATTTCTCTCCCCTGAATTCTGTCATCTGGGCTCGCAAGACTTTTTTTCAAATTGATACGATAACTTTTTTTCTATTTCAAATATTTCTCAGCTCTATCATAGCTCTATCAGGTGGAAGAATCTTATTTACTGACATTCGCTCTATCATGATCTGTTTTTGGGTAGAAAATGGCCAATTTGAGTGAAAAAATGGGTAAAATTGAGCGGTTCGTGTGTGCAAACCAAGGGGCATAACTCAATGACATATTGTACGAAGAACCAAAAGTACATTTAAATGATTACACCTAAAATTTCTGTCGAAATTAAAACATGCTTGATTGGATATATGCCAATGATAATGGCTTAGCATTGATTTGAAGTACAGTACCCCCTCACAGGTTGGCAAAATTGCTGGAAATCGTGTATTGCTACCTTATTGTTCTCATAGCTCCCTTTTGTAGATGATACTGAGTGGCCCCCATATTTGAATTCCATAGACAAGACGGCTTTGAATTAAGGAATAATATAGCGTTCGAAGGGCATCTCCTGGGAAAAGTGTCCTCATCTTGTTCATACCATATAGGGCTCTTTCCATTTTAGAACATATCGCCGAGGTATGTTCTTTAAAAGTGAGGTTTTCATCGATTGTAATTCCGAGAAATTTAGGGACGTTTCATCACTTTTGTTTCCAACACGCTTGAGTTCTACGTCGTTTATGAATTTCATTTGTCGTCATTGTCTTTTTAGATGAAGAACCATCTATTTACTTTTAGTTTTGTTTATGGATAGGCAGTTACAACAACACCATTTGTAGACATCTTTTAACTCATTGTTCACGATATTTTCAATAAGATGGCCGTTATTGCCGGATGTGTATAGCGTAGTATCATCGGCAAATGATAACAATTTCAATGAAGTTGCAGCAGACATATCATTCACGTAAATGAGGAAAATTGTCGGACCGAGTATGGAGCACTGGGGCTCTCCGTTGAGTATACCCTTAAGACTAGAAATACTACCATTCAAGTCAGTAAACTGTCGTCTTTCGGATAGACAGTCTCTGAACCAATCATTCGCAATGCCACGTATTCCATAATGTTCTATTTTACTTAATAGAATATCATGACTAATTGTATCAAAAGCTTTTGAAAGGTCAATGAAAATGGCTAAGGTGGAGTCTCGAGTGAGTTCATCATTTTGTTCGACTACATCTTGAAGTAAGTGCATAATGGGATGGATTGTTCAGTTACGTTTTATGAAACCATACAGGGTATCGTTGTCATTTAAGAAATCGACCAGTCTTTTAGACATTATTTTTCCAATATTTTTGAGAAACAAGGCAATATACTAATAGGTCTATAATTACTAAATTCACCTTTATTGCCGCTTTTATAAATCGGGACAACTCGGGACAATTTCATTTTTTGGGGAAATATGCCATATTTTAATGATAAGTTGAATATATGTTTTAGGGCGATTGCTATTTCTTCTACCGTTGCCTTCATTATCTTACTCGTTAAACCATGCACGTCTTTGCTATTTTTGCTTTTAAAATATAGGCAAGTAAGTATGATTTATTGTTCATTAGTGGGGGCTAATTTTAATACTTCTGTTTCCCTATAAAGAAGATAATTTGAGTAAATTGCACTATGTTCGTTTATGACTCTTTCACTTGTTAGTTGACCAATGCTTGAAAAAATATCATTAAACTTTTCTGCTATATCGGTTTTATTAGTGATTTTTATTTGGTTATCTACAAATATAGAAGAAATTGAGTTTGCATTTGAAATTTTGTTAATCGCTCCCTTTAATAACCTCCAGGTAGCCTTTATATCTCTCCTTTTTTGTTCCAATATATCACAATAGTACGTTTTCTTGCTTAGTCTTATTGTGCTTCTGTATGTCCGGTAGTACGATTTATATCTGTTTTTGTTGACTTCTGTTGGTGCCTTCAATGTTTTCATATAAAGTTTATTTTTTTCCAGAGAGGATTTAAGAATTCCATTTGTAATACATGGTTGTCGCTTGATGTACTTTTTGGGGACTTTCCTGTTTGTCAACGGGAATGCTTTATCAAAGGCGTCCATATACAGTTCCAGGAATATATCATATGACTCGTTAACTGATTTACAGTATAAGACTGGCTGAAAGTTACAATTTTTTAGTATATTTTTGAAAGTTCTAGTATTTTTGTCACTAAAGACTCGATATGGTTTTATATTGTCACCGCCCGGCGTACGTGAAGGTTCTGTGCCTCGTGATGGTTCGAGAAAGAAGATAGCGAGATGGTCCGATACATCAGTGAGTATTATACCAGATTTGCTGCCCGAAGTTGCACTGTTGGTATATATATGGTATATGAGGGTTGCCGAATGTTCGGTACGTCGTGTCGGCCTAGTTATACTAGGTATGAAACCAAAGGAAAATATATTGCCTAAGAAGTTGTCCGTTTTCTCGTGGGTTTCAAATTTGAGTAAGTCAATATTAAAATCGCCAATTAAGAATGCCTTAAGATTTGATTTATTTATTTCACCCATAATACCTTCGATATCCTTCTTAAAGGTATCAAGGTCAGCGCGTGGTGCAGTGTTGGGCCTATATATACAACCAACTATGTATGAATTTGTGCATCCTGGATTTATCTCAACAAATATAGTTTCTATGACGTGTGGTTTAAATATAGACAAATCTTTCTTCAGTGTATACTGTAGACTGTCGCGGATGAATAGGCCAATTCCTCCTCTCCCATCATCCCTTTCTGGACGAGTTCTAAATTCGAAGTTATGGTACCCAGTTAGCTCAAATTCAGTTTCGTGTACACTAAATATTTCTGTGAGAGCAATAATATCAAAGAGATTTTGGCTACTTTGAATACTTAGTAGTATGCTATTTAATTTATCCCAGTTTGCATTCAGACTACGACAATTCAACCCAACAAATGATTTATCATACTTTCTACCCCCATTATCACTTTGGTCAATATACGTTCACAGGTACATGTATGTTATCTTGATATATTGATGATAGTCACAACAAGCTAAATATATCTGACAAATAGTTTTCATTGACCATCAGATGTTCAAATTCACAAACAAACCACCTTTTTTTCCCCGCTACGTTCTGCGACACATTATAGGTACAAGTACAACATTCCCAGTCGTCCAGTTTCTCCGTCAAACACATATGCACGCAATTGTAGTTCGTATACCCCGTGTTTGTCTGCTTTATACACTCGCCACACTATTTATGTCGTATTCCGCACATTAAACATTCTGCAGTTTTAAATTCCCGCACAAATTGGATGCGGACCGTGCACTATTATTCCAAGAATCGAAATTGAACACTGATTTGAACACGAATTAAACGTCTAGTCTGATTACCTTTTTACTATATTAAAATTATTCGCCAATTAAGAACCCCAACTCTGAGAATAAATTCACAAGACACATCGAAAAAATCATTCTGATGTATATAACACTAACCAGAAAATCTTGACAAAAAAGAGACATGCTGCTATCAACAGAAGACATCCGAAGACACCACCAACTATTGCTCCAATGTTGACTGAATCTGTAAATGTCAAAATCGCATTAAAGATCCCATGTCAGAATTGACACCATAAAACCACAATTTGTACGTGTTCCATACGCCTTTAGTTTCCTGAATGTTCAACTACTTGTCAATACATGTGTATTTAGTAAATAAAGGGTCAAGTATTATCATTAATTATTGCTCATGGCACCATTACTGTATGTGTATAAGGCTCTCCAGCATAGGAGCAACAGGTACATATATATATGTACATACCTTCGTCGATTTTCTGTTGTTCCACATCAGAGTCCAGATCAGTGCACGTATCTGAAACACAATTGGATTGAATATATACCAGGGCCAAACGCTGTTAGCCACATGCACTGACGTCAACCTATTGCTATATGCACACCTGTTCATGTGTACACTATACATATTGTTGCATCACAACTGGTTATAATTAACGTTGAGCACTGAATGTGACGTGACATAGCAACCAGGACCGGTTGTATATCTGTTGACATGTATAGATGATCGTATATGATCCACTGTCGTTTGACCATACGTTGTATATAAGTGTAGACATTATCAGGGTTGTTTTGGATAGTTATATTTTGGTAGCATATACACCAACGACGACACACCACAGAAATGACAAAACTGCCGCGTAACTCTAGTAACAAGACAAGGTGAGAGTTTCAATTTTAGTTTGGCATAATACAAATCCATTCCATTTCTCTTGCTAATAATTACCATGATTGAGCCTCTAGATTAATACATGTAGCATGGAATGCAACATACTCCGCCAACATCTAGCACCAATCCAAAAGTCCGAAAACATCAAACGAGAGAATTTACCGGGGGGGGGGGGGGGGGGGGGGGGGTGTAGATTGAAAAAAAAATGCTAACGTCGCCTTCATGCAAAACAGCTATCATATTTTTCTCTGAAAGTAATATTTAGCGGTCGGTCAGCTATATAATTATGTTCAAAACCAAATCGAAGTTTGTGCAACACAACACCACAATTTAGTTAGTTGACAATGATAGACAAAACGTGGCACACTCAAGACAGTATTAAATAAGGTCGCGGCGCGTGTATAATTCATACTCAGTTTTTATATTTTTTTCTTACATTCTATAACAAATTTTAGCATTTTTTCTTATAATCTTTAACAATTTTATCATTTTTCTAATTTTTTCTTAGTCTTTAAACAATTAAAAAAAATTCTTACAATCTTTAACATTTTTTCTTACATTCTTTAACAATTTTTATCATTATCTCTTACAAACTTTTATTATTTTTTCCATTTTTCATACATTTATTAACAATTATAAAAAATAATATAAAATTTGTTAGGCTAATGTATTCTCTTATATAGGCGAGCGAACTATGGTCGACTCGCCTATAAAAGAGAATGCATTGACACAGGGTTTACGAACATAATAGAGTTGTTCTACGAGTGACCACGTTCTAGAGCCTCACCGTGACAAATAGTATAGTCTTTAACCCTTTGAACCCGACTGGCCGCAAAAACGGCCAGCCAGAAAACGTTCATATACCCGACTGGCCGCTTTTGCGACCAGCAGCATTCAGTGACGTCATAAATCTATGTAGCATGTTGATATATGTTATAACCATTGGTATATCCACTTATATGTATGTAAATGATCCCAAGGGACTTCAGCAGTGCCATGGGTGCATGTGTATGGGTTGTCGACTAGTTGGAGTAAAAACAATATGCGCATACGCACAGCGCAAATTTCAACAAATGTACATTATTTGAAGCGATTCGGGTAACGGTCTACATTGTTGCGCGGTTCGCAGAATTGTAGAAAGGCACCATTTTGATCACTCTTTTGGGTTTAAATTGTTATTCTATACATAATCAGTATTCTGGAATACGTGAGGTAGGCGCAGTTACTTATTTGAGTCGATTTGTTTCGCGCATGCGCATTGGATAAAATGATAAATGTAACTGTTTTTGCGTAATAATACAATCACATCAAGGATCCCCAAATTACACAAATTTGCGTTATACCAGAGTAGTCCTGTGGAAATGGGTTGCATGGTCACAATTAATACCATCTAGCCCGATATACATGCGCGTGCGCATTGCAAACACGTGGTCAAATCGTGCATTATTGAGCAATTATGTAAAGTTTAAGACTCGTGGCACCATTTGAAAATGACCATCACCATGCCCTATAGGCGATGTCTAAAACGGGACGTAATGCCATTGAATGCACAGGGAAGTGGTGTCATTCGGTCACTTGGGGTATATGCTTAGCAACCATTTATACGTTAAATACAAGTTAGGTTCACTCTTCTGACCTGATGTATCTCATATATTTCACAATAGAGTATTGACTGAATAGAAAACGCAGTTTCTTGGCGCGGAATTATACGACGTTATAAGCTATAATTGCGTAATACGTTCTGTTCCGGGTAGTTGCATAGGAACAGTTACCAGGGAGTGATCGTGTGGCAAGGTATACCAATCTCAAAAAATACACAGTGGCCCATGGGAACATACCTGTAAAGTTTAAGACCTGTAGCACCATTTGAACATAACCATCAACATTGCATGCAAATGAAGGTCAAAATTGGGGCATACTACAATTGAATACACATGGCAATATGGTGTAATTCGATCATTTTGGGATAATAGCTTAGCAACCGTTGCTACCCTTAAATAAAAGTTAGGATCACACTTCTGGCCAGATATATCTCAATTTTCACAATAGAGTGTCGCCCACAAAACGCCCTTTCCTTGGGCTGAATTACGACGATAAAAGCTGTAATTATATTTTACTTTCAATATCGGGTAGTTGCCTACCATCCGTTACCAAGGAGTGACCATGTGGCAATATAATCAGATCGTAAAATAATCAGTGATCCATGGGGAACATACCTCTAAAGTTTCAGACATGTGACACAACTTGAACATAAACAACACCATACGCATGAACACTGCCCACAATATCCAAAAAATACCACTGGGAGCCCAGGGTCAGGGTGTCGATGTTGTGGGGATCCAGGGTTCAAAGGGTTAAGGATGTTTCCTGGCGGCTGAAGTTAGAGGTTTTCAATATAAACCTCCTCAATATGCCAACATTTAAAATACCGCCAACAAGCTGCACTGGTCCATACGAAGATAAAATAAGATATATTTAAATATCGTCAATGATCAACAAGGTGTGATACGTCTTCACATATCATGATGTGGTCTGATGGTTGATGTGTTAAGTATAAGCAGATAGTGCTGTTGAGCTCACTACTAGGAATTCACTAATGATCTATATATAGTTCCTGGAGTAAGCGGCATCATGCTAGTGGCTGATATTGCTTTCTGTCCGGAAATATATGACAAAGATGCAATTTGAATTGTTTTTTTTTCTGATTCATGATTGTAATTTCATGATGTATTTCTAAGATGATATCTCTATTTTTCGTTTTTTTAATAACAACATGTATTGTTTGCATTGACGACTATCAAGTTAATTAATACACACTAATATATATATATACACTACTAGAGTAGTCGAGTAGTTTATCAGCAATAGGATTTATTCATTTTATAGTGGTCAAGGTCTATGCTCAGATGACGTATATGTCACATAATATATTAAGTGATACATATTTTTTATTTCCATTCAAAAGTAAAGTTGTGAACGATGTCAGTCGCAAAACGTTTGCCTGCGAACGATGTCTTGGTTCTTTGTTTCATATTTGAAAAAAAGTCTCAGCTTTTAAGACACATAAGTGAACAATAATTAATAGTATATCCGATGGTCAGCTATGATTTTTTCCATCCAGTGGTTGATCCGATTCAATTCGGATTCGATCTCAACATCGGACACCCGATTCGATTCGAGATTTGATTCGGTTGCCGAATTTCCGATTCGCAGGGACCTATGTTGGAAATTATTCTCAGTTTATTTTCTGATAAAATGTGGCTGGCTAGACTATTTATGTCCTGTTAAACCCCTGTCACACTCAGGCCGGTGCTTGCATTGTGCTGCAAATGTACCAAAATATGAGTAACACGCAGGAGGAGCGCGGAAAACTGTCCAAAATTGTCAAACTTTTAACACAAAGCATGCTCCTATTGCGTTCCTACTTTGTCAAGTCTCACGCTCTCACTGTGCTTTCTCTACGCTATAAACGTCCTTAGTACGTTCTCAATAAGTTTGCAAATCGTTCTCTGCGTGGACGCGGAGAGTATAAATAGCGCCTCCTGCGTGCTTCAGTCATAGTCAGTTTTTAGTTTGTGGGGAATATACCCAACAATCCGCAATATATTAGTTGTCCGATTAAACCACTGTCACACTCTGCTGCGATCAGGCCGGCGCTTGCATTGCGCTGAAAAATTATCAAAGAACCAAGCTAAACGCATTAAGGTATCCAAGAACCGATTGGTGACACAGTTGACACTGGCTAGGACGGGAGAGGGTCCCCATGATCGCCCCTGAGCGCCAGAGCGCCGCGATTGTTTTGTGCATGCACAAAACAAGCGCAGAGGTTCGGCGTTCTGACCAGGGCGCAGTACTGTCGCCGTGGTAACGAAAAGCGAGCGCCGTGCGCGTACCGTTGACGTAGCAAGGATGCATAAAAGCTACTCGTGGTCGCAGCAAGAAATTATCTGTTTCGTCTCTCTCCCGACCTTATTGCGCTCTTATTGCGCTGGCACGTGGTATTTTGGACTGGTTCCCGATCATAGAACTTCCACACGATGTTGCCACTGCAAATATGGCTCTCGCTATATGTCCAAGTGTGACAAATGGCGTTCTTCCAACGTTTGCAGCAGGTTTACAGTACGATCCTAATTTGAAATGCGATCTGCTCACCCACACCATCGGAGTTTGCATATAATATGCAAATTTAAACTGGATTCCGATTCGTCGCGAATGTGGCACATAATATAAAACATGGAATACGCAATAGGAATAATGCACGTGAAGTGGCACCTAAATGGAATCCAATGTATTCCGTATAAACATGTGCTACATGTAGACAGGCATAAAGAACTACAGGAATGATTCTGTCGGCCTGCATATGTCATGCCATTCAAAAATAAAAAGTGCATATATTAAGCCGATCTATTTAGCCCTGACGAAATTCCGCGTTATCACTATCATACTATAGGGGAAAATTTAATCGGAACATATGCTCAATTTAAATTATGACTATATATCCGGAACATATATAGGCCTAATTGGAACATGGACAACTATTCTATTGTGGATTGTAGGGTATATTCCCACAACCGAAAACCTGACTGACTGGAGCACGCAGGGGGCGCTATTTATACTCTCCGCGCCCAAGCAGAGAACGTTTTGCAAACTTATTGAGAATGTACTAGCGACACAATGACAGCGACTTGGACGCACTAAGGACATTTATAGCTTAACGGAAGCACAACGCGCGTGAGAGCGTGAGACTTGACAAAGCATGAACACATGTACAATGGGTCGTACAAAGAGCGCAATTAAAATGTGATAAGCGGGATAGCAGCATATCTTGTTTTAACAGTTTGACAATTTCTGACACTTCCGCGCTTCACCTGTGTGTTACTCGTATTTTGTTACTCAAAGCAACAGCCAGCGTTTTCGCAGCGGAGTGTGGCATGGGTATGAGCCGATCGCATTTCAACGTGTGATCGTACTGTAAACCTATTGTAAACGCCAGAAGAACGACATTTATAACGATTGGGCGTATAGAGAGCGCCACAGTCGCAGTGGCAGCACAGTGTGAACGTTTTATGAGCGGGAACCAGTCCATAACGCCTCACGACAACGCAGAAAGAGCGCGATAAGTTTGGGAGAAAGTCGCAATGGGCGAAATAAGGACGGGGAAGGCACGTAGTGAGAGTCTGATTAAGCTTACTGCAGTCGCAAAGGACAAGATTGATTTCTTGCTGCGACCACAAGTAGCTAAGTATGCAAGTATGCACACTTGCTACGTCCACACGACGCTCACGTCGCTCGCTTTGCGCTTTGCTTTGCGCTGTCACGGCGAGGGTACTACGCCTTGGTCAGAACACCGAGCCTCTGCGCTTGTTTTGTGCATGCACAAAACAAGCGCTGCGCTCTGGTGCCTATGGGCGACCATGGCGACCCTCTCCCGTCCTAGCCATTGTCAACTGCGTCAACAATCGGTTCTTGGAGACATTAGTGCGTTTAGGTGGGCGCTTTGATACTTTTGCATCGCAATGCAAGCGCCGACCTGATCGTAGCGGAGTGTGACAGGGGCTTTAGATGAGTATCTACCTGTACAACAAACATGTATAACACATCTAAACAAGTTTAATCCCCTCTTTACTAAATGGATGTAAATGGATGTGCCGAAACCGGTATAGCTGTATGTGCATAATTTATGTAATTGTTTAATAAATATTCAACAGTGAACGGATACCTTTCTTAATTTCCAACGTTATATATATCTGTGTGTGTGTTTTGTAGAAAGAGTCAAGCGCTCTGAAGAGAGATCTAATAATGAACATGCCAATGTTTTGTGTCAGTATAAATGTATAGTATATATCGTATGCATATCATACGTCAGGAATTGTACTCCCTAATTGTCCATTCCAAGGAGGTACAAAAATACTAAATATAACGGATGAAAAAAGGACATATAACTGGATCATGGTCATGAGGGTTGGATCCGATGTTTCAAGAGTTCAACATACATGTACAGTTAACACTATCGCTGCACACAACACATTCTCCACCATATATCACCATCTTATACTCGGCACTGTAGTGTTCGCCGTCGTAGCTCAGACTGATTCTAATACCATCGGCGAGGATTCCTTCCTCCACAGAGCGCCTTCTTCTCCTGCTTGGAAGTTTGCAAACAACCTCCTCGCCGAATCGTCTTGTTGCATAGCTTTCCAAGTCTTCGCCTGTGTCCACCGAAGAGGAGTATGTAACCTAATCGAAGGCAAATGAAAACATATATTGTGGTATTCTTTAAATATATAGAACATCATGGGGCTTCGTACATTTTGGCACGTTCCTTGTCGGCTTAGTGTCTTGTACAACGGAAAAACACATCCATCACCCAAACCAAATGTTTCACGATGTATCAAGAATTGCTAAAAGCAATGTTCAACAAGTCATAACATCCACGTTAGTGCAAATTGTAAAGCAAATTGTCATGGGACCACAGCAGTTAGACCCTGTGTCCCAGATGATATAACTGCACGTTCATACAACCGGCAAAATTGCCAGATACACTTTGATGAAATCATTCATAGCCGGCTATCTATTGCACACTTTTTATTCATAAATTCCCGATTACATATGTATATTCGATTGTTGTATTTATTATTGGGTGGCGAAATGCCACGAGTTATTGCACAATTGATTCATGCAATATATTTGAAGGCTATTATTTAAATGTCAGTTATGCAACTTATGTTTTGCATAGATCGCACTGCGTGTGTAGTAACCAGTGAGGTTTGTCCATGTTATAGTAGTTTGTCGCTCACATCTTTGCACACGACAACGCTATAAATGTACGACGAATAGACTTACAGTTTTCAGGCAGATTTGCCAGTGTGTGGACGCAAGCTGGCTTTTTAGGAGCACATTATCTCGTGACATAACTAGAAGTTTGTAAGTATGCACAGAAAAACGATATATTTCTTGAAAATCTCTGACTGTATTAGAGTAGTTGACTTTATCAGCACTTGGCTTTAAGACATTTGGTAAATAATCTAATTTGTCTTCAAAACAAAATTAGGTAAATGTTCGTAACAAACACACTTTTCGTGCAGGCAATGTTATAAAACAGTGCTATTTCGTTTTGAATTTGAAAACATCTTGGGCCAATTGGATATTAGCATATAAAACTTGTAATTATGGAATGAGTCAAGAACTTGAGATCGAGTATGGGAATACAAATTCAGTCAAGCAATTGGATCGGTTACTAAATGTAATTCGTCAGCAATCTTCAGTTCAGAATTGAGAGATTCAAAGCCGAATTCAATTAAAATTGAATCCTGTGATTAATTTTGGTCAAGCGTCAGGGGACAAAATAGTTGGCTGACTGTATAACAATTATTGCACCACAATCAGTGTTCTTGATCTATGGACTCTGCAATAACTAACGTATTAATCATTGATAGTTTATCCTGATGCATGAACTTGTTCAAATGGCTACAATGTATTAGTGCTCAAATGTATAAATACTACCTGAACCAATCGCCGTGTCAGCATAGGGTACTCCGCTGGACAATCACTAAACTGTTTTGGCAGAGCACTCAACTATTCAACAATTAATTTGTTGTAATATGACGGTATTGCAATATATTGACTTACGCTACCACATAGTCTTCCACAACAAATTATTTTTAACTGGATAATCCGTTAATAAGTTGGTTCAACCGATCACTATAAATTCATCGTATCAGACACATTGTCTGTAAAGAAATATGGTAGTTTCCTAAACGGAGTATAATGATGTGAATGGTATGGAGATGTTCTACTCAAATGTTCCAACTTAATCCTAGGACTTCCAATTAATTGTAGTCCCTCTATGATTATATTGTATGTCTTTTTTACAATAAATCTGATCCCTTTGGTGCACATAAATGATCCAAAACATCACGTGTCTAGTCAATTTATCCTCGCGCAAATACGCATATAATCGACCTATAATGTGAAATATGTACATAATTTGATTATCTGATTCTGCAGTAAGCAGATGCTGGAGTCATAGCCGTTATTTCGTCTTAAGGCTCGGGCCTCAATGAAAACACATGGTAAGGAGCGTACATCAGAAAAGTCGTGGGTTGGCTTATTTGTATCATTGCCGCACATAACCCGCTCAGAATCGCCTCAATATGAGTCGATAACGTGACTAAAATTCTCCCATTCTCAGCACGATATCGACTTAAAATGAGGGGATTCTAAGCAGATTATCTACCTTTATAAGCATATAATGAGCGGTTTTTCGAGAGAACAGGCTGGTCTAGTACTCCAAAGTGGCTTTTATCCATCCGTATATATTTCACAGCAGCATTGACAATGAGTGATGAATTTTAACCAACCTTATACCAGGAGAATCTGCAAATTATGGGCGACGCATATGCCCATTCAACATATAGTTGGAAGCTCTGACATGGTCGCTCTGTTGTGTCACATGTGCCACCCATTGGTGCTCCTGTAATTACCGGAGGAACAGTTGTATCTCCCGAACAGTCCGATCCGATATAACCAGGATCACATCTGCACTTTGCTGCAAAATAATAATTCATTGATAGTATTGACGTCCAGGAAATATCGTTATCACTTAACAATATAAAACATGGCGACGTGCGCCAATTCAATAGCTCATGAGCTATTGCAATTTAGTTCTAGTTCTAGAACAAACATATGTTTCACTTCCAAACGTAAAGCCGGATATATATATATTCATGCTTATTTCTTTCCCTTTATCATACTATGCAAAATCTGGTTGAATATCAGAATTGTTAAATCATATACTCACCTAGCATGTATTACCGTTTAATGTGCTCCATGACACAGCTTGCCTTTTGTGCCGATTTTCGAAATATGTTATTTTTTATGTTAACCATGCATATTCAAAAGACAGGTTATGGGTGTGGTTGTAAACAATAAATTAACGCGATATAGTATTTACACACAATTGTATAACTGTATTTGATGACAAGAACGCGATATTATACATATAGCACAATGGCTGCAGTAAGATGGCACAAACACGCGAACCAATCATTGTTGGTGATCTTGTGTGTGCAACTTATGATATACATTCTTTAAGATACAGAGAATCTCCAACGAGTTATGTTGGGATATCAGATTTTATGAAATGAGTTTGATAAATTTGATTCATTACGAGTCGTAAACGAGTTGTGAATCAAGTTTATCAAACGAGTTTCATAAAATCTTATATCCCAACATAACTCGTTGAATATCTTGTATATCACATCAAAACAACTAGAGCTTTATTCCATTTTAACAAATCAAATTCCTTTACAGAAGCTTAAAAATACACACATTTGCATTGTTGGCTGAGTCGCTAAGTTAGCGGATCCGACGGATTGGTACCAATGGTGATTGTTGTCCTGTGAATCGTGTGTTTTAATTGAATCTCGTAAATGGGATATTCTGGGGACCGTCCTTACCTCCCGCACATGATCCGTGGCCGGAGCAGTCTCCGTCGCAAACTGTCTCGAGAATTATGTCCATAATACTCTTCCCTGGGGTCGATGACTGAAGTTCTGACAGGGTTTCGTTCTTCTCCACAATATGCGCACATGTTGTTTGGAGAGAACTGATATGGGTTTGTGTCCAGTCTGTTCCGTCTGTTAACTGAGAAGTGGCATAATGGTATAATGGTTTATAATATTCGGCCAATTTAATCGTAATGACACGGACTGTAAACACCGATCAAAACGATTATAGGTTCCATTGCAATAACAATTAAATAGTTAGTATATTTGTCAATTTTGGATGCCGATTTTAATCACCAACGCTACAACACAGTTTCAAAGCAGACCCGGTGAACATATTCATGCATGCTGGTCATTTGGGCGTTTCAAATGTCAGAATATCTGGTTAGCGACAAACATGTGGACCTCTTCTTGGTGACTTGGCACCTGGGACCAATGGGAACGAGTGACCACGCGACTATGCGTTGTTTGCCCAGGTACAGAGATAGTCTCTAGATAGATAAGACTCGTTGACGTATTTATAGGCTTAAATTAAATTAAATATATTTTCAAACCGATTTTTTTTCAATTCTCGTCCCCCTTTTCGAATCACGTTTGCGCAACAATAATACATTTGGGTACACCTGACACTATTTCCTGTTATGCAACGACAGTTTCATATCATTATTTTAGAATGGGTTAAGGGTCAGATCATGTAATAAATTACAATTACCCCACATGAACCCCAGTCAATGCCTATACATGTACTAACTACTAAAGGGAATAAATTGTTTCATATTTGTTATTAATTTTATAGTAACTTACTTAATTAAGTGCAAATGCATATCGTTAGTAACACTGCTGTGAGAGTTAATAAGAGAGTCGTGCGTTCGAGTTGGAAATGAAAGTACTGTTTACTGTAATGCATTTTTTGTCACAACATCTCATTAAATTCCGAAATGCTAAAATTGTGGAAATTCATATTACTGCTCTGCCCACACATTCAATTACATATACGCTAAATCAATATATCTGAACTCACCTGAATATCCATGATACATGTCTCTATCAGAGGGGACGCATCTGTACCAGCATATTCCTCGCACATGGACACCATCTGTTGATTCTGGGCAAACGCTTCCTCACAGTGTATCCGAGCTGTCTCCTCTGTCCAATTATCCCACTCCGGTACAGTAAACTACGAATGCGGGACATGGTTACAAATTCCGTCGACAGAATTTCAAATATATCTGGCTATAACCTGAGCTCAGAGACAGTTCAAAACTCCACTCTGTCTGTCAAATTTAGTTAACAGTTCTGTGAATGGCCATTTTAGCTATACTATTTATATATATCAGAATGATGGAGGCGCGGACTCAGTACAAGCGTTCATTGCGTCAAATGTGCTTAACGCCACATGGCGATTTGCATGCGCTCCAAAATACACCGAAAAAAATCGCTTTTGAATTTTTCCTGGCATCCCCTTTCGACGGACATTAAATGTCACAGAAAGACGCATTGAAGTCATATAAAATTCAACTTTGAACGCGGTGTTGGGTACAAAACAGCCATGTGCGCTACTTGGAAAAGAAAGGAACGTTTCGTGTTAGTCTATTCCTGATATGGTAGCAATAAAGAGCGTTTATTTCACTTCTGTGAGAACAAAAATAAAACAGCTTGAAAATGGCTGTGACCATGGCAAGTATTTTTCAGAGCATATGAAGCTGGTATATCAATATTTCTTGTATTTGTCAACGTAATTTACACATCATTCCAAATTACGTAGACAACATTTGGAAGCTCGAATGAGCCATGTCCGTTTAATTCAGTGAGGGTGAGCAAATTTCTGATTTCTCATCGAAATGGCCATATCGATCGGAATGGCACTATGAGATATCCCTCAACTCAGATCAAGCTTGAAATGACAATTTCGAACGGATGAATCAGGTTGAAGCGAGATAACCCAAATTCACATAAGTGAGTATAAATAATTTGCTCGTTCCATGTACAATTAAGAAGATAGTCCAATAATTATTTATTGATTGAGTGCTGTACATGCATTATACATATATAAGCAGTTTGTTGTTCGCATCAAGGTTAACTACGTTCTATCTGTAAAATTGCCATGCAAAATGGTCAGTGTGTGAACGTACGCCTAGGGTAGAAAGGGTTACGCTATAGTACTACATGTTGGAGTGTCATCGGTCATATATATTAAATGGCTGCAGGGGAAAATGGAAGCGTTTTTATCAGAAGAGGGAATTAATATACAAGTTTTTCTGAGAAATATCTAGGACTAAATGGAGGCTTAATACCACGAGTGATACATTCACTACATACATGTAGTAAACCGTTGCATGTGTCATCGGTTATTCATGCACACGAATGTCGTCGTTTGCATCTTTTCGGTCAATTAGATATGGATCAGGGCACACTGGGGGGGGGGGGGGGGGTCGATCGATTTGATAGGTATCGGGTATCTATGATTACAAATTTACAATAACACAGTACGCTATATAGATCACACATGGGACCGCTATATGCGTGTTGTGTTTGACTACATGTGCGATATACACATGCACTGGATCCCACTCCCGATTGAAACGAAGCATGTGTATAGTACAAAATATTGTTGACTAGTCTGATATCCTATAATATTAGTGGAACTATACAAACGAGATAGGCCTCAGTGTTAATGTTTCTCCACACATGAAGTGATATAGGTACAGGTTTTAAAATTTTAAGTGGAGGTTTTCAATACACAGTACGCAAGATTATTCAACACAATAATATTACCATATATGATGCTGTATAGAAACGAGATCACTCGAAACAAATTCGTATATATAACCGGCTAAATAGTTCGTATATTATAACATACAAGTCACCTATAGTAGCCAGTAAGTAATTCAATGACCATAATTATATTGTTCAGACCGTATAGCATAAACCAACCAGGGAACGTTTGTTAAATATATTGTCGAATATACACGCGAGTTATTCGTCAGCTCTTACCTGAACATCGGTTTCGCTGAACGTTGTTGAGCCCTCGTAGTCAACGATGTCATCGGACTGCGGTGTGACATCACGTCGGTAGCGGTCACTCGCACAGGAACCTTTAACAAACTCCTCACCCACCTCGATTTTCTCCTCACACAGTGGCGGTTTATTCAGTACGTCGTATTTTGATATGTTACAATGCACAAGGTCAGGCAGCGGTTTCCACCACGCGTCTTTGGGTGCCACAGTTGCGCATTTACACCACGTCATGTCTGAGTACGACGTGCTGAGCATAACAGATCTGCCAAACAAACTATCCGATGAAGTGTTTACCCTGTGAAAAATAGAACCAGCTTCAAACAAATTATATAAATTATCGCCGCACATGCATGTCTGCTATAGCAAGTACATCTAACATCATGTCCATCTACACCCAGCGGTGTTGGTTTTGAACATAAGACTAGATTTTCAGTAAATAGCACACCACATGATCGGATAAATCATTCATGTATGTATATATTTAAACTATATTGGTCCTGCTGAAATTTCATCCTGTTTTGCACCGTTTCTCATAAGCCAACATTCGCATAACAACGTATGATTTACCTACTGATCTTAGGTGGGTAGAACTACAGGTCCCTGTCAGAAAATTAGTCATAAAACTAAAAGTACCTACATATAAGACCATGTTCTTAACTCGTCGAACTGAGAATGTTCACATGTCCCCAACAGGTAGTCAAAATGTGGAAATAGAGATAAAATAAAAAATAGTAGTTGAACAGACTATTTCCAATAATAATTCCCTATATTTTTATATACGGATATATACGTGTTAGGTCAGCGCCAGCGGAGATATTCGGCGAACAAAATGGTTGATCAAGACTCTGTCCGGTCTCATGGCCGTTATACAACATGTATCAAACATTGTTCGAGCACATTCTGATCGACCACTTTTTTGTCCGGTCCCCATGCAGTGGTGTCCGATGCTTTCATATATCCTCAAACGCAAGGTTTAATGTCTAATCAATATATCATAATAAAGGGAACCATTCAAGGCATTCGATAGATAGAGAGATAATGAGTTATTGGCAAAAAACATCCACACGAGGACACTTTGCTAATGGATAACAGTATATAAAAAAAGTTTGATAATAACATATACAAGAACAAAATTACATAATATGCTAAGATGTACCAGGAGTCTCGGGATCATGTATCATATTAATGGTTGCCTAACTGTTATTTGCTCAGCACGGGCACTGAAGAAGCAAGGATCAGTTTAAATAGTGTTCGGGTTAGGGTGGGACTGTCATTTGTCAACATAGTAATAAATTTATCGTTGGCGTTAATGCGTGACAAATTCGGATTATGGTTAATCACTGATTCGAAAAGTTCTCTTCGTAGTCGATGACTGTATCAATAGATTCTTTTTATGATATTATTGCCATTACATGTATATTCTGTCATGTGACCGGACAGAGTCTTGTTGGACCACGTTATTTCTCAGGTTTCCAGTGGTGTCCGATTCTTTCATGGATGGTATCTCCACTAATGTAAGCTGGTCATGGGTAATCAATATATCAAAATAAAGGGAAACATTCCAAGAATTCGACAGCTGTATCAGTATTTTAACTTTTTCTAATATTGTTGCCCCTATGCTTTCATGGAATATATCTCCACTGCCGCTAGCTTTACATTGTTGTATATGTATACTAGCAGGTGACCCGACTTCGTCCAGACTTTGGCCTTGAATTGACCATTTTGAGGGTCAAGGTCAGGTCGGGGTCACGATTTGACCCGTCGAAAACACTCCCCCGATAAAAATATCCCTAGGTATAACATTTCGTCGAAATCCGTTAATTTTTTAATTTAATTTGAGTTAATTCTGCCTTATTAATTCTGCCTTTGAATGATGGTACCCGTCCCGTGATCGTAGCCATCCCTAAAAGAGGTACCTTTGTGGGTACCCGTTGTACGTCACACAACACGCTCATGTCTGGATACAGTCTTACACGCACATGCCCAGACCCAGACGTAAGAATCACATTACACACATACGCTCATTATCGACGACACTGCGGATACGAACGCTGTTTAACTATTAACGCGATTAACCCCAGCGAAACTGGTGTCGCACGGGCTCGGCGACCCGATAAAATTCGTATCCGGGGCAAGATACATTCACATAGCAAATTTCAAGTCGATAGCTCCACCCGTTTCCGAGACGCACGGGCTCGCCAATACGACAACGACGACCGCCTGGTCAAACTACACACACTTACCAAGTTTCGTCCCGATCGGTCGAGAATCGTAGATTTGTATAAATGACATACATACATACATACAGACGGACAGAGGTCTTCAAAATATATATGAGATATATATATATATATATATATATATATATACTAGCAGATGAGCCCGACGTTGTCCGGGCTATTCAAAAACCAAATTTCAAGTCGATAGCTCCACCCGTTTCCGAGATCTGGTCTGCGCATGCGCGAAGCTGGCGTCGCACGGGCTCGGCGACCCGATAAAATTCGTATCCGGGGCAAGATACATTCACATAGCAAATTTAAAGTCGATAGCTCCACCCGTTTCCGAGATCTCGTCTGCGCATGCGCTGCACGGGCGTCGCACGGGCTCGCCAACACGACAAGGTCGACCGCCTGGTCAAACTACACACACGTACCAAGTTTCGTCCCAATCGGTCGAGAATCGTAGATTTGTATAAATGACATACAGACAGACAGACAGACAAACAGAGGTCTTCAAAATATATTAGATATATATATATATATATATATATATATATATATATACTAGCAGGTGGACCCGACATCGTCCGGGCTGTTTCCCCTCTGATTTTCGGCGAATTGCGCGATTTGACCTTGAATTGTCCATTTTGAAGGTCAAGGTCAGGTGGGGTCACGATTTGACCCGTCCAAAACACTGCCCGGACAAAAGTACCCGACAAAAGTACCCGTCGAAATCCATCCGGTTTTACTCGATTTGACCTCGAATTAATCATTTTGAAGGTCAAGGTCAGGTCGGGGTCACGACTCGACCCGTCCAAAACACCCAGTGGACAAAAGTAACCCCACGTATCAAATTTCGTCGAAATCCCATCAAAATTCGCGATTTCGATGAAACTTGGTATGTGGGGGTACTTTCGGCCGGAAAGTGGCATGGGCCTATTAATTTGCCCGTGCGACGTGACCTTGACCTTGAAGTCGGGTCAATTCAAGGTCGAACGCCCGAGTATCACGGGATTTCGATGAAAATAAGTGTCTGGGGATAATTTCGTATGGGGAGTGTCGTAAGCCTATTCATTTGCCCGTGCGACGTGACCTTCTCCTTCAAAACTCATATCTCCGCAGTGCTAAATTGCCGTATAAACAACGCTATTATATGATGCTGGTACACCTTTTGTTGTTCGACGCAACTTCAGACTGTTTTATTCTACGAGTGAATTCAGACTGTTTTATAGTTTACAATGAGCCGCAGTGCTAAATTGCCTTAGCGAGCATTGACATTCTTTTTGTGAATTTTTATAGTTTGTGAATTCACACATTCACATTCTTTTTGTGAATTCAGACTGTTGACGGTTTTATAGTTTGTGAATTCAGACTGTTGACTGTTTTATAGCGATCCTCAGTGCTAAATTGCCTTCAAAGCTGATATTCTGATGACAGGTCAATTCATTTGCCGCATTCCTACGACATGCAACCATTTACTCAATTTGTAAATATCAACTTAGGTTGACACTAATTTGAACAATCGAGGACGATAGACCTTATATGAGTCGTTATGGCTGCTCGGCATATAGGACATTCCTTCTTAACTTTCATCCACTCAAGAATGCAAACCTCGCAAAAGGAATGCGAACGGTCCAAACTTTTTCCACCATTTTTTGGGGTGTTGGTGAGTTAAAACATAACTATAACAAACAATACAACACAACTATAAAACAAATAATTGATAGTAATGAAATATATCTTATTGCTTTGCTGTAGTTTTATACAGATCAACAATACTCGGCATCGTCGGCGGACACACAACACACTTTCTCACTGGGAACAGATGACAGTATGTTTCAATTTAGACCCCACACCTCGGACTATATAACGGGCAATTTTCTGCTAAATGGTCGCGGTATTGACCCAGACTCTCTGGACACAGTTGATCTAGTTTCCCCGTCTGTTAGACATCTGATCATCACTGGCCAAGATTTCAACTTGGCCACGCTTCTGATCCCACATCACGGCCTGGACGTCTCACTCCGCCAGACCCCAGATACACCAAGCACATGCTTTGATCCACGTTTGGCCAGAGATTTGAGCTTGTCTTAATTTGTTTACGCCTTCAAGATGTATAAATCAATTATGTGTGAGCAGTACCCCAATCGTCGTGAGGAATTAGACATATACGGCAACATGATCGTCGACTTTGGACACAAATTTGGTGGAACTCTGTTCTACGATTACCACAGGGCATTCTCCGCGCAAGCAGCAACACTCCTACAATTGCGTGGACAAAAAATTAATTGGGGTAAAAGGGATACCAATCTCTTTGCTACAGTGTTTTCTGGCCATCAGATGTTGAGGTGCAAATCCTGCAACCAGAGCTCTCACAGCTCAGAATTCTTCCCCTCTTTGCTGTCCAAGTCAGCCACACCACGATCAGCAGCAGATACAGGTACCCGGGCACAGCCACCACCCATGAAAGAAAGGAAAAGTCGCAATCGGTCTCTTCATAATGGCAAGGAAATGTCTTAATTTCAATGGGGAAAGAGGCTGCTTCAGGAAATCGTGTCCATTTCTTCATGTGTGTGAAAAGTGTTTCTCCAACCACCCGGCAAATCTCTGTGTTAACCCTATTGACCAAAGGAAATGACTGGCCAGTAGTCCTGTTTATGGCGAGACTCCACCTGAAATAGTGGCGTCCACTCCGATATCAACTTCACAATTGGAATTAATTCTGTCCGAGCATCCGGATCGTGAGTTTGTGTGTTATCTGTTGAGTGGCCTTCACGAAGGTTTTCTTACTGGAGTTCGGAGTCTACTTCGCATTCCTATGAGAGCCGCAATTTACAATCTGCGTGATCCCAGAAAGCAGCAGTGACCGAACTGCTTACATATGAAGTGTTGAAGGGTTATGTTATTGGCCCTTTTGATGTGCCGCCATTTTCTCCGTATAGAGTGAGCCCTCTGGGCGTGGCCACCGGGAAATATTCTAATAAAAAACGGCTGATAGTGGATCTATCTTCTCCGCATGATCATGTTTCCGTTAGCAGTGTTAATGATCTTATCGACAAGGAGGAATATTCGCTGTCCTATAATCGTATTGATGATGCAATCCGCATACTTTGTGATCTTAAAAGCGTGGGAGATCCGGTTATGTCAAAATTTGATATAACGGATACGTTCAAATTAATTTCGATCAATCCCAGTTTGTGGCACCTCTATGGAGTCAAATGGTTGTCGAAATATTACTTCTTTGTTCGTCAATGTTTCGGCAGTCGAAGTGCCCCGTGTATTTTTGATACTTTAGCTGTATCGTTATGTTGGATAGCATCAAATGTTTTTCTTGTTAAGCATGTTCTACATTTATTAGACGACTTTTTGTGTCTAGACTCATGTGAAGAAGATGGCCTTCGATCCAAGGCCGTCATGACTATGATGTTCAACAATCTGAGAATTCCCTTGTCGCCGCACAAAACTATAGGACCCACACCATTTTTGGAATATCTTGGTATGTGTTTGGATGCCGTACGCATGGAAGTGCGTTTACCGAAAAATAAACAATCGCGTATAACAGACATGCTTGATTTATTCCTAACGCGGTCTAAGAGCACTAAACGTGAACTTATCTCTCTGTTGGGACATCTGAATTTCGCTAGTCGAGTAATACCAGCCGGGCGTGCGTTTGTTTCACGCTTAATTAGTTTATCTACAACCGTGCGTAAACTGCACCATGACGTGACACTAATGGCGGACTTCATCCGCGAATTACATATGTGGAAAAACTTTCTACGTGACTGGAACGGCGTTTGTCTATTTTTGAACAATCAAACTGTAACCTCTGAGGATTTAAATTTATTCACAGACGATTCCTCAACATGTGGACACGGTGGGATCCTTGAGGGCACCTTGTGGTTTCAGGGTCAGAGGACTGCTGAATTCGAGCTGTTTCCGATAATTGTTTCGACAGTGCTTAGGAGTAATCTCTGGTCGCGTAAACGTATCGCGTTCCACTGTGATAACACTGCCACGGTTGCCATCCTCAACAAGAGTAGAGGTTCCAATAAACATTCGGTTATCAACAGTTTAATGAGACGGTTAACATTATGTGCTTGTCAATATAGCTTTAACTTTTCAGTCCTTTGCTGTCGAAAATATTCGATGCCCATATTAATGTTGAATTTTGTAAATCAAATACGTCTGCAAGTATACCAACAAGGGGTCCGATGCTGCGATGTTTGCTCTCCAGAACACAAACGATGAAGTGAGCACGTTTCAGATGGGTAGATACATTAGTAGCAACGAAGCCTTTTGGCGAATTTTTGAATTCCCAATTCACGAGCGACACCCTGCAATAATCCGTCTATCAGTTCATCTCGAAAATGGCCAGCGAGTTTATTTCACAGATAATACTGCTCACCAGGTAGCTGCAGCCCTGAAGGAAACAACGTTAACAGAGTTATTCAGTCTATGTCAACATGGTGAGTTTGCGCGGACCCTTTGTTATGCTCAGGTACCTTCCTATTACACTTGACAGACTAATAAGTGAGCCCATCGGAAACGTGGCAAACCAATTGAAGGCTATGTTGGCGTGTGCAGGGATGATGCTATTGGCTGAGTTTACACTGTTCACCCAAGCCAACAAGAATGTTTCTTTTTGAAATTACTTCTTCATGAAGTCAGAGGACCATTGTCATTTGCTGATCTGAGGACTGTTGATGGTAATTTGTATTCGACGTTTCGAGAATCGGCTCTAAATAGAGGTATTTTGGAAGATGACACACAATGGGAATCCACATTGTCCGAGGCGTCTATTTCACGATCTCCCAAATGCCTCCGTAGCCTTTTTGCAACATTGCTTCACGTATGTGGTGTTGCAAATCCAACCGAACTATGGACCAAGTTCAGAGAAGACCTTTCGGACGATTTTCGCAGAAGGCAGCAGACTCGCATGCCCGACATCGAGGTCGTCTTCACTGATGATATTTTCAATCTTGCGCTCATTGATGTCGAGGACAAAATTCTCGCCCATGGCGGTCAATCCATACGTTTGGTCTTCCTGAAACTAGCCGATCGGATGGCCTTGATCAGCCCCGTGAAATTATCAGAGAGACAAGTTATAATGTCGATGAACTTGCCAATTTTGTCACATTGCCAAAGTTGATTCCTGACCAACAGAGCGCTATGAAACCGTGCTAAAATATGTTGCTGACAATACCGGTGGCATTTTTTTCTGGACGCTCCCGGCGGCACAGGCAAGACGTTTGTCACCAACTTAATGCTGTCCAAATTGCGACAACGAGGGACGATTGCCATTACCGTGGTTCATCTGGCATTGCAGCAACACTACTCCATGGGGGACGAACAGCTCACTCAGCATTCAAACTTCCCATAAGCTTAATATCGAATGATATGGCAACATGTAATGTCACTAAAGAGACGGGTTTATCGCGGCTTCTGACGAGTTGTCTACTGATCGTTTGGGACGAATGCACGATGTCCCATAAGCATGCATTTGAGGCCCTTGACAGGACGTTGCAAGATATTCCTGGTTCGAACAGGATCATGGGTGGTGTCACCTTACTGCTGTCTGGAGATTTTAGACAAACTCTTCCAGTGATTCCTAAAGGAACAAAAGCTGACCAACTTAAAGCTTCTCTGAAATCGTCTTATCTTTGGTGAAGCGTCCGTCTTCTTAAAGGCACGTGCGGCCTTAGTTGTCGAAAATATTCATATTTGTTCCAATCACCGTAAACAGAAAAACATTAAAACGCATACAGTTTCGTTCATATATACCATGACCATCGCGTAAACAGCATGATATCATAAAGATTGACTATATTTTACCTAAGCAAGAGCCTGATTGTGTTACAGAAGACAACACAATGCTGCTGGCTAATCACACACAAATGGCATAAACGCTCTTTATTCGTTCCATGTCAGGAATTCACCCACAAAGAACGCTCTTTATGTTTACCATTATAATATAAACAAACACCAGCAAAGTAACTTTTTATGCTTTTGTTTACATAACAATGGTCAAAAATATGACAATAACATACTGTTTATGCGATATTTCTTATTTGTATACGGACAAAGTATGTCTACATTTTGTTGTTCTTTCTGTTTGTGGCGGTTTTTGACGGGTGTAAATATTTTCACAGGATACCCATCGCCAAGGCCAACCGTACCTTTAATTTAACAACAAATATGATAGCTCATTTGTATAATGATCCAATTGCAACAAATTTTGCTGCACATCTTCTCCAAGTTGGTGATGGTATTTTCCCTTCCGATAATGATGGTCAAGTCAACTTGCAACCTTTATGCACATTAGTGACGTCCATGGAACAGTTGATTTCACATGTGTTCCCATATTTGACAGACAATATTAACAACCATGACTGGTTGTGTGAGAGGGCAATTTTGGCTCCTAAACGATGTGGTCAATGTTATTAACTCCCGAATGATCGACTTGGTTACTGGCCAATTGCATACATGTAAGTCAATTGATACCATCCCTGATCAGTCAGAGGTAGTGAATCACCCCACCGAATTTCTAAATTATCTAGACCCGCCTGGTATGCCGCCCCATACCTTGAATATCAAAGTTGGTGCCCCCATTATGCTACTTAGAAATTTAGAACCCCCAAAACTATGTAATGGCACAAGGCTGTCTGTAAACAAAATATCACCTCATTTAATTGAGGCAAATATTTTGACAGGCTGTGGTCGAGGTGATGACGTATTTATACCCAGAATTCCACTCATACCATCTGACTCGCCAATCGAATTTAAACGACTGCAGTTCCCAGTAAAGTTGAGTTTTAATAAATTAATACCGGTTAATAAATCGCAAGACCAAACCCTGAAAATTGCTGGAATACAATTGGAAGATCCATGTTTTTCGCATGGCCAGCTTTATGTGGCATTGTCATGCGTTGGGTCTCCAAACAATTTATTTCTTCATTCGCCATATGGACTAACGAAAAATATTGTATACGAGGAAGCATAGCAATAGTGTATGCACCATATATGCAAGCAAAACATACTAAAAAGTATGCCTCCATACATCTAAATATATAACTAAAAAAAAATTAAAAACTTAAAACTAAAAAAAAGAAGAAGTAATGCTGCCAGACAATTCATGCCTGCCGGTCCCAAGCCCGGACGAAAGCAGAGGGGATGTATAATCTCAAACCGATATTTATCTAATGTCAACTTTCTTCACTAATGTGCCGAAATTGGTTTAATGTGTTCATTTGAAAACTCAAACTGTTATCTATGTAGCATGGCAATACTGTATGTAATATGTGCCCAAACAGCTCGGACGAAGTCGGGCATATCTTCAGCCATTTCACTCAGTCTGGACATACCCAATACAAATGATGTTTGCATCAAACAACCCGGACGTAGTCGGGTACACCTGCTATATAATCTATCTCATATATATTTTGAAGACCTCTGTCTGTCTGTCTGTCTGTCTGTTTGTCATTAATACAAATCTACGATTCTCGACCGATCGGGACGAAACTTGGTACGCGTGTGTAGCTTGACCAGGCGGTCGTCGATGTCGTATTGGCGAGCCCGTGCGACGCCAGCTTCGCGCATGCGCTGACGAGATCTCGGAAACGGGTGGAGCTAACGACTTGAAATTTGCTATGTGAATGTATCTTGCCCCGGATACGAATTTTATCGGGTCCCAGAGCCCGTGCGACGCCAGCAACGCGCATGCGCAGACGAGATCTCGGAAACGGGTGGAGCTATCGACTTGAAATTTGCTATGTGAATGTATCTTGCCCCGAATACGAATTCTATCGTATCGCCGAGCCCGTGCGACGCCAGCTTCGCGCATGCGCATACGAGATCTCGGAAACGGGTGGAGCTATCGATTTGAAATTTGGTATGTGAATGTATCTTGCCCGGGATACGAATTTTATCGGGTCGCCGAGCCCGTGCGACTCCAGCTTCGCGCAAGCGCAGAAAAGATCTCGGAAACGGGTAGAGCTATCGACTTGAAATTTCGGGCTGGCTAGAGCTATCGACTTGAAATTTGGTTTTTGAATAGCCCGGAAAACGTCGGGCTCATCGGCTAGTCTCATATATATTTTTAAGACCTCTGTTTGTTTGTCTGTTTGTCTGTATGTATGTTTGTCTGTCATTTATACAAATCTACGATTCTCGACCGATCGGGACGAAACTTGGTACGTGTGTGTAGTTTGACCAGGCGGTCGACCTTGTCTTATTGGCGAGCCCGTGCAGCGCATGCGCAGACGAGATCTCGGAAACGGGTGGCGCTATCGACTTGAAATTTGCTATGTGAATTTATCTTGCCCCGGATACGAATTTTATCGGGTCGCCGAGCCCGTGCGACGCCAGATTCGCACATGCACAGACGAGATCTCGGAAACGGGTGGAGCTATCGACTTGAAAGTTGGTATGTGAATGTATCTTGCCCCGGATACGAATTTTATCGGGTCGCCGAGCCCGTGCGACGCCAGCTTCGCGCATGTTCAGACGAGATCTCGGAAACGGGTGGAGCTATCGACTTGAAATTTGCTACGTGAATGTATCTTGCCCCGGATACGAATGTTATCGGGTCGCCGAGCACGTGCGACGCCAGCTTCGCACATGCGCAGACCAGATCTCGGAAACGGGTAGAGCTATCGACTTGAAATTTGTTTTTTGAATAGCCCGGACAACGTCGGGCTGGGTAGAGCTATCGACTTGAAATTTGGTTTTTGAATAGTCTATACTATATATATTGAGACTTCCGTATGTATATATATATTTGTGTGTGTGTATGTGTGGGTACTTCATGGAATCAAAAACGGTTGGACAGATTGAGCTCAAATTTCGTATATAATTGTAAAATCCCACCGACACCGCCGTGGTCGCGTTTTGGCGAAGCTCAGAGCACCCGTTCTCCAATCTCAGTCACAAAAACGGCACTGCGGTGGTTAATCAAGTGATAATTTAATGAGCGTTTGTTTTTGACGCATCGCTATAAAGAGCGTTTGTTTACCATTCAACGTTATTAGTATCTGCAGAGAGATATACGGGATTTTGAGTGGTTTCCTATGCGGGGAGATTTATTGGATGCCATAGTACTCTTACAACATGCAATATAATTGCCTCAAAGTGCTCAGCGTCATTCTTATAGTATGTATGACACTTAGGTCAGGGCTTAGGGGGTAGTTAGTGTGGATATAGGTATAATGCTTCTCAGAAATCTCGGCAGACGAGATCTCGGAAACGGGTGGAGCTATCGACTTAAAATTTGGTATGTGAATGTATCTTGCCCCGGATACGAATTTTATCGGGTCGCCGAGCCCGTGCGACGCCAGCTTCGCGCATGCGCAGACGAGATCTCGGAAACGGGTGGAGCTATCGACTTGAAATTTGGTTTTTGAATAGCCCGGACAACGTAGCCGAATCGGGTCGCCGAGCCCGTGCGACGCCAGCTTCGCGCATGCGCATACCAGATCTCGGAAACGGGTGGAGCTATCGACTTCAAATTTGGTTTTTGAATAGCCCGGATAACTTCGCGCTCATCGGTTAGTCTCCTATATATTTTTGAAGACCTCTGTCTGTCTGTCTGTATGTCTGTATGTCTGTATGTCATTTATACAAATCTACGATTCTCGACCGATCGGGACGAAACTTGGTACGTGTGTGTAGTTTGACCAGGCGGTCGACCTTGTCGTATTGGCGAGCCCGTGCGGCGCCCATGCAGCGCATGCGCAGACGAGATCTCGGAAACGGGAGGAGCTATCGACTTGAAAGTTGGTATGTGAATGTATCTTGCCCTGGATACGAATTTTATCAGGTCGCCGAGTCCGTGCGACGCCAGCTTCGCGCATGCGCAGACCAGATCTCGGAAACGGGTGGAGCTATCGACTTGAAATTTGGTATGTGATACGAATTTTATCGGGTCGCCGAGCCCGTGCGACGCCAGCTTCGCGCATGCGCAGACCAGATCTCGCAAACGGGTGGAGCTATCGACTTGAAATTTGCTATGTGAATGTATCTTGCCCTGGATACGAATTTTATCGGGTCGCCGAGACCGTGCGACGCCAGCTTCGCGCATGCGCAGACCAGATCTCGGAAACGGTTGGAGCTATCGACTTGAAATTTGGTTTTTGAATAACCCGGACAAGGTCGGGCTCATCATTAACTCATTGAAAAAAAAAAAAATTAATTTAAAAAATTTAAAATTGTCATGTTTCTGACAATTGCCGCCAGTGGCGGGCTAACCTGCTAGTCTCATATATATTTGAAGACCTCTGTCTGTTTGTCTGTTTGTCTGTCATTTATACAAATCTACGATTCTCGACTGATCGGGACGAAACTTGGTACGTGTCTGTAGTTTGACCAGGCGATGGATGTTGTCGTATTGGCGAGCCCGTGCGGCGCCCGATTCGCGCATGCGCAGACGAGATCTCGGAAACGGGCGGAGCTATCGACTTGAAATTTGCTATGTGAATGTATCTTGCCCCGGATACGAATTTTATCGGGTCGCCGAGCCCGTGCGACGCCAGCTTCGCGCATGCGTAGACGAGATCTCGGAAACGGGTGGAGCTATCGACTTGAAATTTGCTATGTGAATGTATCTTGCCCCGGATACGAATTTTATCGGGTCGCCGAGCCCGTGCGACGCCAGCTTGGCGCATGCGCAGACCAGATCTCGGAAGTGGGTAGAGCTATCGACTTGAAATTTGGTTTTTGAATAGCCCGGACAACGTCGGGCTGGGTAGAGCTATCGACTTTAAATTTGGTTTTTGAATAGTCTATACTATATATTTTGAGACTTCCGTATATATATATATGTGTGCGTGTGTATGTGTGGGTACTTCATGGAATCGAAAACGGTTGGACAGATTGAGCTCAAATTTCGTATATAAGTGTAAAATCCCCCCGACACCGCCGTGGTCGCGTTTTGGAGAAGCTCAGAGCACCCGTTCTCCAATCTCAGTCACAAAAAAACGGCACTGCGGTGGTTAATCAAGTGATAATTTAATGAGCGTTTGTTTTTTACGCATCGCTATAAAGAGCGTTTGTTTACCATTCAACGTTATTAGTATCTGCAGAGAGATATACGGGATTTGGAGTGGTTTCCTATGCGGGGAGATTGATTGGATGCCATAGTACTCTTACAACATGCAATATAATTGCCTCAAAGTGCTTAGCATCATTGTTATAGTATGTATGACACTTAGGTCAGGGCTTAGGGGGTAGTTAGTGTGGATATAGGTATAATGCTTCTCAGAAATCTCGGCAGACGAGATCTCGGAAACGGGTGGAGCTATCGACTTAAAATTTGGTATGTGAATGTATCTTGCCCCGGATACGAATTTTATCGGGTCGCCGAGCCCGTGCGACGCCAGCTTCGCGCATGCGCAGACGAGATCTCGGAAACGGGTGGAGCTATCGACTTGAAATTTGGTTTTTGAATAGCCCGGACAACGTAGCCGAATCGGGTCGCCGAGCCCGTGCGACGCCAGCTTCGCGCATGCGCATACCAGATCTCGGAAACGGGTGGAGCTATCGACTTCAAATTTGGTTTTTGAATAGCCCGGATAACTTCGCGCTCATCGGTTAGTCTCCTATATATTTTTGAAGACCTCTGTCTGTCTGTCTGTATGTCTGTATGTCTGTATGTCATTTATACAAATCTACGATTCTCGACCGATCGGGACGAAACTTGGTACGTGTGTGTAGTTTGACCAGGCGGTCGACCTTGTCGTATTGGCGAGCCCGTGCGGCGCCCATGCAGCGCATGCGCAGACGAGATCTCGGAAACGGGAGGAGCTATCGACTTGAAAGTTGGTATGTGAATGTATCTTGCCCTGGATACGAATTTTATCAGGTCGCCGAGTCCGTGCGACGCCAGCTTCGCGCATGCGCAGACCAGATCTCGGAAACGGGTGGAGCTATCGACTTGAAATTTGGTATGTGATACGAATTTTATCGGGTCGCCGAGCCCGTGCGACGCCAGCTTCGCGCATGCGCAGACCAGATCTCGCAAACGGGTGGAGCTATCGACTTGAAATTTGCTATGTGAATGTATCTTGCCCTGGATACGAATTTTATCGGGTCGCCGAGACCGTGCGACGCCAGCTTCGCGCATGCGCAGACCAGATCTCGGAAACGGTTGGAGCTATCGACTTGAAATTTGGTTTTTGAATAACCCGGACAAGGTCGGGCTCATCATTAACTCATTGAAAAAAAAAAAAATTAATTTAAAAATTTTAAAATTGTCATGTTTCTGACAATTGCCGCCAGTGGCGGGCTAACCTGCTAGTCTCATATATATTTGAAGACCTCTGTCTGTTTGTCTGTTTGTCTGTCATTTATACAAATCTACGATTCTCGACTGATCGGGACGAAACTTGGTACGTGTCTGTAGTTTGACCAGGCGATGGATGTTGTCGTATTGGCGAGCCCGTGCGGCGCCCGCTTCGCGCATGCGCAGACGAGATCTCGGAAACGGGCGGAGCTATCGACTTGAAATTTGCTATGTGAATGTATCTTGCCCCGGATACGAATTTTATCGGGTCGCCGAGCCCGTGCGACGCCAGCTTCGCGCATGCGTAGACGAGATCTCGGAAACGGGTGGAGCTATCGACTTGAAATTTGCTATGTGAATGTATCTTGCCCCGGATACGAATTTTATCGGGTCGCCGAGCCCGTGCGACGCCAGCTTGGCGCATGCGCAGACCAGATCTCGGAAGTGGGTAGAGCTATCGACTTGAAATTTGGTTTTTGAATAGCCCGGACAACGTCGGGCTGGGTAGAGCTATCGACTTTAAATTTGGTTTTTGAATAGTCTATACTATATATTTTGAGACTTCCGTATATATATATATGTGTGCGTGTGTATGTGTGGGTACTTCATGGAATCGAAAACGGTTGGACAGATTGAGCTCAAATTTCGTATATAAGTGTAAAATCCCCCCGACACCGCCGTGGTCGCGTTTTGGAGAAGCTCAGAGCACCCGTTCTCCAATCTCAGTCACAAAAAAACGGCACTGCGGTGGTTAATCAAGTGATAATTTAATGAGCGTTTGTTTTTTACGCATCGCTATAAAGAGCGTTTGTTTACCATTCAACGTTATTAGTATCTGCAGAGAGATATACGGGATTTGGAGTGGTTTCCTATGCGGGGAGATTGATTGGATGCCATAGTACTCTTACAACATGCAATATAATTGCCTCAAAGTGCTTAGCATCATTGTTATAGTATGTATGACACTTAGGTCGGGGCTTAGGGGGTAGTTAGTGTGGATATAGGTATAATGCTTCTCAGAAATCCCGGCAGATGAGATCTCGGAAACGGGTGGAGCTATCGACTTAAAATTTGGTATGTGAATGTATCTTGCCCCGGATACGAATTTTATCGGGTCGCCGAGTCCGTGCGACGCCAGCTTCGCGCATGCGCAGACCAGATCTCGGAAACGGGTGGAGCTATCGACTTGAAATTTGGTTTTTGAATAGCCCGGACAAGGTCGGGCTCATCATTAAGTCATTGAATTTTTTTTTTTAAATTAATTAATACAATTAATTAAAAACATTTAAAATTGTCATGTTTCTGACGATTGCCGCCAGTGGCGGGCTAACCTGCTAGTCTTCTCTTCTATATATTTTGAGAACTCCTTGTATTCGAGAGATAGCCCACACCCTCCGGACCTCAATGATATGATCGTGAATGAGTATTGATATACCCCACTAAACTTTGACAAACACCAGTAATGGTGTGTAGATCATTTACATATCTCTCCTATATATTTTGATACAATCTATCTAATTTACATATCTCTCTTATATATTTATGTTTGTGTGTGTGTTGTACTTCATACAAATCTACGATTCTCGACCGATCGGGACGAAACTTGGTACGTGTGTGTAGTTTGACCAGGCGGTGGTCGTTGTCGTATTGGCGAGCCCGTGCGACGCCCGTGCAGCGCATGCGCAGACGAGTTCTCGGAAACGGGTGGAGCTATCGACTTGAAATTTGCTATGTGAATGTATCTTGCGCCGGGTACAAATTTTATCGGGTCGCCGAGCCCGTGCGACGCCCGTGCAGCGCATGCGCAGACGAGATCTCGGAAACGGGTGGAGCTATCGACTTGAAATTTGGCATGTGAATGTATCTTGCGCCGGGTACAAATTTTCATGCGCAGACCAGATCTCGGAAACTGGTGGAGCTACCGGGTACAAATTTTTCTTATTGAAACGCGTCGAGCTAAAAATTAAAAAAATATATATAAAAATGTCATGTTTCGGACAAGCCGCCGGTGGCGGGCTAACCTGCTAGTCTCATATATATTTTGAAGACCTCTGTCTGTTTGTCTGTTTGTCTGTCATTTATACAAATCTACGATTCTCGACCGATCGGGACGAAACTTGGTACGTGTGTGTAGTCTGACCAGGCGGTAGAGGTTGTCGTATTGGCGAGCCCGTGCGGCGCCCGCTTCGCGCATGCGCAGACGAGATCTCGGAAACGGGTAGAGCTATCGACTTGAAATTTGCTATGTGAATGTATCTTGCCCCGAATACGAATTTTATCTGGTCGCCGAGCCCGTGCGATGCCAGCTTCGCGCATGCGCAGACGAGATCTCAGAAAAGGGTGGAGCTATCGACTTGAAATTTGGTATGTGAATGTATCTTGCCCCGGATACGAATTTTATCGGGTCGCCGAGCCCGTGCGACGCCAGCATCGCGCATGCGCAGACCAGATCTCGGAAACGGGTAGAGCTATCGACTTGAAATTTGGTTTTTAAATAGCCCGGACAATGTCGGGCTCGTCGGCTAGTCTTTTATTATTTTGGAAGATCTGTGAGTCGGTATGTCTGTCTGTTCGCGATGGACTCGAAAACGACCGAACCGATTTCGATGAAACTTGGTACGTGGGGATAGTTTCGACCGTGGAGTCGCATGGGCCTGTTAATTTGCCCGTGCGACGTGACATTGACCTTGAAATCGGGTAAATTCAAGGTCAAATAGCGAATTATGATGGGATTTCGACGAAATTTTATAAGTAGGGTTACTTTTGTCCACTGCATGTTTTGGACGGGTCGAGTCGTGACCCCGACCTGACATTGATCTTCAAAATGATCAATTCGAGGTCAAATCGGGTAAAACCGGATGCATTTCGACGGGTACTTTTGTCGGGTACTTTTGTCCGGGCAGTGTTTTGGACGGGTCAAATCGTGACCCCACCTGACCTTGACCTTCAAAATGGACAATTCAAGGTCAAATCGCGCAATTCGCCGAAAAGCAGAGGGGAAACAGCCCGGACGAAGTCGGGTCCACCTGCTAGTATATATATATATCTTTATTATTCGGATACTGTGACTGTTTAATTGCTGTTTTTTGTGTGTTTGTCTGTTTGTCTGTATGTATGTTTGTCTGTCATTTATACAAATCTACGATTCTCGACCGATCGGGACGAAACTTGGTACGTGTGTGTAGTTTGACCAGGCGGTCGACCTTGTCTTATTGGCGAGCCCGTGCAGCGCATGCGCAGACGAGATCTCGGAAACGGGTGGCGCTATCGACTTGAAATTTGCTATGTGAATTTATCTTGCCCCGGATACGAATTTTATCTGGACGCCGAGCCCGTGCGACGCCAGATTCGCACATGCACAGACGAGATCTCGGAAACGGGAGGAGCTATCGACTTGAAAGTTGGTATGTGAATGTATCTTGCCCCGGATACGAATTTTATCGGGTCGCCGAGTCCGTGCGACGCCAGCTTCGCGCATGTTCAGACGAGATCTCGGAAACGGGTGGAGCTATCGACTTGAAATTTGCTATGTGAATGTATCTTGCCCCGGATACGAATTTTATCGGGTCGCCGAGCACGTGCGACGCCAGCTTCGCGCATGCGCAGACCAGATCTCGGAAACGGGTAGAGCTATCGACTTGAAATTTGGTTTTTGAATAGCCCGGACAACGTCGGGCTGGGTAGAGCTATCGACTTGAAATTTGGTTTTTGAATAGTCTATACTATATATATTGAGACTTCCGTATGTATATATATATTTGTGTGTGTGTATGTGTGGGTACTTCATGGAATCAAAAACGGTTCGACAGATTGAGCTCAAATTTCGTATATAATTGTAAAATCCCACCGAGACCGCCGTGGTCGCGTTTTGGAGAAGCTCAGAGCACCCGTTCTCCAATCTCAGTCACAAAAACGGCACTGCGGTGGTTAATCAAGTGATAATTTAATGAGCGTTTGTTTTTGACGCATCGCTATAAAGAGCGTTTGTTTACCATTCAACGTTATTAGTATCTGCAGAGAGATATACGGGATTTTGAGTGGTTTCCTATGCGGGGAGATTTATTGGATGCCATAGTACTCTTACAACATGCAATATAATTGCCCCAAAGTGCTCAGCGTCATTCTTATAGTATGTATGACACTTAGGTCAGGGCTTAGGGGGTAGTTAGTGTGGATATAGGTATAATGCTTCTCAGAAATCTCGGCAGACGAGATCTCGGAAACGGGTGGAGCTATCGACTTAAAATTTGGTATGTGAATGTATCTTGCCCCGGATACGAATTTTATCGGGTCGCCGAGCCCGTGCGACGCCAGCTTCGCGCATGCGCAGACGAGATCTCGGAAACGGGTGGAGCTATCGACTTGAAATTTGGTTTTTGAATAGCCCGGACAACGTAGCCGAATCGGGTCGCCGAGCCCGTGCGACGCCAGCTTCGCGCATGCGCAGACCAGATCTCGGAAACGGGTGGAGCTATCGACTTCAAATTTGGTTTTTGAATAGCCCGGATAACTTCGCGCTCATCGGTTAGTCTCCTATATATTTTTGAAGACCTCTGTCTGTCTGTCTGTATGTCTGTATGTCTGTATGTCATTTATACAAATCTACGATTCTCGACCGATCGGGACGAAACTTGGTACGTGTGTGTAGTTTGACCAGGCGGTCGACCTTGTCGTATTGGCGAGCCCGTGCGGCGCCCATGCAGCGTATGCGCAGACGAGATCTCGGAAACGGGAGGAGCTATCGACTTGAAAGTTGGTATGTGAATGTATCTTGCCCCGGATACGAATTTTATCGGGTCGCCGAGTCCGTGCGACGCCAGCTTCGCGCATGCGCAGACCAGATCTCGGAAACGGGTGGAGCTATCGACTTGAAATTTGGTATGTGATACGAATTTTATCGGGTCGCCGAGCCCGTGCGACGCCAGCTTCGCGCATGCGCAGACCAGATCTCGCAAACGGGTGGAGCTATCGACTTGAAATTTGCTATGTGAATGTATCTTGCCCTGGATACGAATTTTATCGGGTCGCCGAGTCCGTGCGACGCCAGCTTCGCGCATGCGCAGACCAGATCTCGGAAACGGTTGGAGCTATCGACTTGAAATTTGGTTTTTGAATAGCCCGGACAAGGTCGGGCTCATCATTAACTCATTGAAAAAAAAAAAAAAATTAATTTAAAAAATTTAAAATTGTCATGTTTCTGACGATTGCCACCAGTGGCGGTCTAACCTGCTAGTCTCATATATATTTGAAGACCTCTGTCTGTTTGTCTGTCATTTATACAAATCTACGATTCTCGACCGATCGGGACGAAACTTGGTACGTGTGTGTAGTTTGACCAGGCGATGGACGTTGTCGTATTGGCGAGCCCGTGCGGCGCCCGCTTCGCGCATGCGCAGACGAGATCTCGGAAACGGGCGGAGCTATCGACTTGAAATTTGCTATGTGAATGTATCTTGCCCCGGATACGAATTTTATCGGGTCGCCGGGCCCGTGCGACGCCAGCTTCGCGCATGCGTAGACGAGATCTCGGAAACTGGTGGAGCTATCGACTTGAAATTTGCTATGTGAATGTATCTTGCCCCGGATACGAATTTTATCGGGTCGCCGAGCCCGTGCGACGCCAGCTTGGCGCATGCGCAGACCAGATCTCGGAAGTGGGTAGAGCTATCGACTTGAAATTTGGTTTTTGAATAGCCCGGACAACGTCGGGCTGGGTAGAGCTATCGACTTGAAATTTGGTTTTTGAATAGTCTATACTATATATTTTGAGACTTCCGTATATATATATATGTGTGCGTGTGTATGTGTGGGTACTTCATGGAATCGAAAACGGTTGGACAGATTGAGCTCAAATTTCGTATATAAGTGTAAAATCCCCCCGACACCGCCGTGGTCGCGTTTTGGAGAAGCTCAGAGCACCCGTTCTCCAATCTCAGTCACAAAAACGGCACTGCGGTGGTTAATCAAGTGATAATTTAATGAGCGTTTGTTTTTGACGCATCGCTATAAAGAGCGTTTGTTTACCATTCAACGTTATTAGTATCTGCAGAGAGATATACGGGATTTGGAGTGGTTTCCTATGCGGGGAGATTGATTGGATGCCATAGTACTCTTACAACATGCAATATAATTGCCTCAAAGTGCTTAGCATCATTGTTATAGTATGTATGACACTTAGGTCGGGGCTTAGGGGGTAGTTAGTGTGGATATAGGTATAATGCTTCTCAGAAATCCCGGCAGACGAGATCTCGGAAACGGGTGGAGCTATCGACTTAAAATTTGGTATGTGAATGTATCTTGCCCCGGATACGAATTTTATCGGGTCGCCGAGTCCGTGCGACGCCAGCTTCGCGCATGCGCAGACCAGATCTCGGAAACGGGTGGAGCTATCGACTTGAAATTTGGTTTTTGAATAGCCCGGACAAGGTCGGGCTCATCATTAAGTCATTGAAATTTTTTTTTTAAATTAATTAATACTATTAATTAATTTTTTTTAAAATTGTCATGTTTCTGACCATTGCCGCCAGTGGCGGGCTAACCTGCTAGTCTCATATATATCTTGAAGACCTCTGTCTGTTTGTCTGTTTGTCTGTCATTTATACAAATCTACGATTCTCGACCGATCGGGACGAAACTTGGTACGTGTGTGTAGTCTGACCAGGCGGTAGAGGTTGTCGTATTGGCGAGCCCGTGCGGCGCCCGCTTCGCGCATGCGCAGACGAGATATCGGAAACGGGTGGAGCTATCGACTTGAAATTTGCAAGTCGGGTCCACCTGCTAGTATATATATATATTTGCTATGTGAATGTATCTTGCCCCGGATACGAATTTTATCGGGTCGACGAGCCCGTGCGACGCCAGCTTCGCGCATGCGCAGACGAGATCTCGGAAACGGGTGGAGCTATCGACTTGAAATTTGCTATGTGAATGTATCTTGCCCCGAATACGAATTTTATCTGGTCGCCGAGCCCGTGCGATGCCAGCTTCGCGCATGCGCAGACGAGATCTCAGAAAAGGGTGGAGCTATCGACTTGAAATTTGGTATGTGAATGTATCTTGCCCCGGATACGAATTTTATCGGGTCGCCGAGCCCGTGCGACCCCAGCATCGCGCATGCGCAGACCAGATCTCGGAAACGGGTAGAGCTATCGACTTGAAATTTGGTTTTTAAATAGCCCGGACAATGTCGGGCTCATCGGCTAGTCTTTTATTATTTTGGAAGATCTGTGAGTCGGTATGTCTGTCTGTTCGCGATGGACTCGAAAACGACCGAACCGATTTCGATAAAACTTGGTACGTGGGGATAGTTTCGACCGTGGAGTCGCATGGGCCTGTTAATTTGCCCGTGCGACGTGACATTGACCTTGAAATCGGGTAAATTCAAGGTCAAATCGCGAATTATGATGGGATTTCGACGAAATTTTATAAGTAGGGTTACTTTTGTCCACTGCGTGTTTTGGACGGGTCGAGTCGTGACCCCGACCTGACATTGACCTTCAAAATGATCAATTCGAGGTCAAATCGGGTAAAACCGGATGCATTTCGACGGGTACTTTTGTCGGGTACTTTTGTCCGGGCAGTGTTTTGGACGGGTCAAATCGTGACCCCACCTGACCTTGACCTTCAAAATGGACAATTCAAGGTCAAATCGCGCAATTCGCCGAAAAGCAGAGGGGAAACAGCCCGGACGAAGTCGGGTCCACCTGCTAGTATATATATATATCTTTATTATTCGGATACTGTGACTGTTTAATTGCTGTTTTTTGTGTGTGTTTTCGAACATTGCCGCATTGTTGTGGGGTTGAGGACATGTGGATATTCTACATTTCGAGCGTTAGGAACCTTGTCTTTTTTATATATACATGAAGGTACTTTTAGTGTAATGGCCACTTTTGCGCCCGCGACATGTGGATAGAACCGTGTGCGCTAGTCCGAATTCGACAAACGTACAAAAGTATGAAATATATAGACATTTACTTAGACTTTAGAGTGACAAATGAGCGATGAATTTCAAAATGTACATATTAGTTATCACCTAAGGTTTGTGGTTCCATGAACACAAATATCAATGATCATTATTGTTGAAGATTCTTGTCAGATTAGACGCCTAATTAGTCAAACTCCCCTAATTTAACTTTCAGCTTACCACCCGAAAGAAACTTAAACATACATCGCGAAAACAGACAAAAACATCCGCAAGTTCTGCGATGAAACCGAGTACAAAAGAGCGCTTCTTCTGTTGTTCAGTTTCTAGCAAAAAGCGCAGTGAATTGTTTATAAGTAGTCACGATATTGCGTCATTTCCTTGTTTAGACCGCGCGCATTATACGTCGGTTGTAAAACCCCTAATTTGGTGCATATACATCTCACAATACTATCATAGTAAAGTTTGTATTTGGTATGTATTGCCATATATAGGTTAGGAGAAAAAACTAACTGGATTGAAATATATTCATCTTACAAGAACAATTATATTATGTACACGTGATCTGTCTGATAATTTCCCAATCACGAAGTAACGTTAATTAGCTGGATTTTGAACTGACAACGGGAGGAATCCAACGTTTATTCGGATTCGGTTAATTAAACGTGGGCTTTTATACTATTTTTTCAAAATCGGCCAAATGTGCTGCCCAGCTGGGCTTTTATATGGTCTCTAAATTGTCCTCAGCTTTCGCGTATTATCTACATGATACCTTCAGTGAATCTTAACCGAGTCATCGGATAACCGCAACAGACAAGCGGAGAGCTCCAACAGAATGATGGAGATCCTAGTTACACACGTAAATAATTTATTCACAAGCTGTCAATTCACATACTACAGTAACCCAATTGGATTTCGCTAAATTAGGAATAAATGTTATTTGTCGATAACCCTATAATCAGTGTCCGTCACTATTCCAAAACGCACAAGTGGGCGTAGATTTCAACACGTGCCTGCCACGATGCCAGTATTTCTAGTTTAAATTGATTAACTGACCGGCCAATCTAAATGATGGAACTGAAGTTTCTCTTCACCTGAATGTGTGATTGGTAAGCGTTTCTCGCAAGAAACAATTGTTTATCACAAGGATTTTGTAAATTGTATAGAATTATATTGGTGGAATCTCGACGTTTTTGGCGAATACTGGGATAACATTATAAGGAATATCTCTTGTTTCGATTAAAGTTATGAGTTATAACCGAGAAGTTTGAAACAGATGTACCATATAATTTTCAATAATAACTGCATAACCTTAATCGAAACCAGAATTATTTCTTAAATATGATAGTAAATGTAATGATTATGATACATTTACCATATACAACCCATAATAGTTCACTGTGGTGAGTCAGCGAGAACTAATGCTTGAAGTGTCTACTCACCTAGAAATACCGAGGTGCTTATTAATCGGTGACCATATCATACCTCCATTGTCTTCCGTATGCTTTCCATATTTCTTGAGACCAACCTGCGACAATTTGCAGCTCAGATTCCCTCGTTCCGTTAAAATTACCACACAGACCGTCCACATTGCCTTTGTCTCGTTCCATCGGATATATCTGTACCAACCCGATTATCCTCCTGCCCAACTGGAATCTAACGACCACACCTGTCGTTAGGGTGACCTGGGAAGAAGATATGACGAAAGTTCAATGCGAAATAGTCATGCTTTAGCTTTCTCTGAGCCTATCGGGGTTAGGAAGGCGCCATATTCGTTAATTAAAAAAAAACTCAATTTCTAGCAATCAATTTTAAAGGCACGTGCGGCCTTAATTGTCGAAAATATTCATATTTGTTCGAAACACCGTAAACAGAAAAACATTAAAACGCATACAGTTCCGTTCATATATACCATCACCATCGCGTAAACAGCATGTTATCATAAAGACCTACTATATTTTACCTAAGCAAGAGCCTGATTGTGTTACAGCACAATGCTACTGGCTAATCACACACAACTGACATAAACGCTCTTTATTAGTTCCATATCAGTTATTCACCAACACCGAACGCTCTTTATGTTTACCATCATAATATAAACAAACACCAGAAAAGTAACTTTTTATGCTTTTGTTTGCATAACAATGGTCAAACATATGACCATAACATACTGTTTATGCGATATTTCTTATTTCTATACAGACAAAGTCTATCTACATTTTGATGTTCTTTCTGTTTGTATCGGTTTTTGACGGGTGGAGATATTTTCACAGGATACCCACCGCCAAGGCCAACCGTGTCTTTAAGGAAAACATAATTAGCCAAGGTATGCTATAGTATTATAACAACACATGTTTACCCCCACAATATGAGAGATATTTTTGTATTATGTAAACAAGTGGTTTAAAAACAACAATTTGTTATGTAGATTACTAGAAATCTTGACAGGAAGTATTTATAAAACACACTTCATGTCAATCTAGTGACCAAAATGACTAATTGGTTGTTTTTTTTAAACCACGTTTTTACATAATTCAAAGACATCCCTCATATTGTGAGGGTGAACATGTGTAGTTATAATACTGTAGCGTACATTGGTTATGAAGGATACAGAGTTTTTCATTGAAATTGAGATTTTTTGAAAATTCACGAATGGGACGCCTCCTTAAGTTGCAATATCCATTGATTCTAGTCCCAAACGAACATACATAATCCATGCATATTGACGTGTGACAAAAGAGCATCAGCATCTAGTTTACGCATCCGGCTTATTGACTTGTGACGGTGATCAACGGGAAATGAAGTCATTAAGCATGCAACTAGAGAGTCAATTGGACACCCACCATGGAAGTGGGGCATCTTTCCTCCAGTTGTCATAGCGCCTGCATACTAACTTATCAGTTTCACGCACCCGAACAAGTACATAATGTGTCTTGTTCTCTGACACTTGCTTTTTCAAAAATCAGGAACAAATCTTAATGCCAGAAATCACATAATCGGAAACAAAATGCACATCGATATCCGGTCGCGACATAGCTAAATGGGTCCCAATTGAAAGGGTATAACAGATTCGCGGCTTATGTCAGATCGACTTATTTTATCGCTGTGGTGAAAGGGTTTCGAATTTCTACTCGACAATAACACTAAGTACGGCTATTGACTCTGATTTGACAAACATTAGCCAAACAAAGGGGTTCCTGGAGTCTACATCGTTGGGAAGCTGTGTATTGATAGTAAGTGTTAGATAAATTATCATAAATATGTCCTTCGTAAAACCCCTGTCACACTCAGGCCGGCGCTTGCACTGCGCTGAAAAGGTACCAAAATATGAGTAACACACAGGAGGAGCGCGGAAAACTGTCCAAAATTGTCAAACTGTTAACACAAAGTATGCTCCTATTGCGTTCCTACTTTGTCAAGTCTCACGCTCTCGCTGTCACGAGCGCCCCGTTGACGTAGTAAGGACGGATAAAAGCTACTCGTGGTCGCAGCAAGAATTCCTCTGCAACTGTAGTGAGCTTACTACGCCTTGGTCAGAACGCCGAGACTCTGCACTTGTTTTGTGCCTGCACAAAACAAACCTACACAAAACAAGCGCGGCGCTCTGACAGTGCAAAGCGAGCAACATGAGCGCCCCGTTGACGTTGTAAGGACGGATACAAGTTACTCGTGGTCAGGGATGTGGCTAGAGGGTCTCCGCTGGGGGGTGTCCACCTTGGGAATTTCCAACTGCACCCTCCCCCTTGAGTCACAATCACACCAACACAACTTTTTGCATAATTCCATTTGCACCCCCCCCCCCTTAAGTCGGAATCACACCGACACAACTTTTTGCATAATTCCATTTGCACCCCCCCCCCTCCCCCTTGAGTCGGAATCGTACCAACAACATACTTTTGGCATATTTCCATTTGCATCCCCCCCCTCTTGTACCTCATGCTCAGGCCTAATTTCCTATATATTCATAAGCCATGCTTCTATTTTCCCAGTATGAGAACATTAAGATATTTTAACCTGAAAATTGCCCCCAAAAAAACAACTAGTGATCTAATTCCAGACAAATGCACACAGCTACCGACAACAGACCAGGAAACACCGGGCCGACCATGGTTGTTCGGCCCGGTGTGAGAAAATTTTGAAAACTATACAAGAAAATCGCAAATCCTAGCATCAAGACTGGGCTCAACTGAAGCTTTCCTAGTGTTGGAAATTTCAAACCTCATACTCCCCCTCAGGTTGGAAAATTCTTCAACTGATGACCATTTATGTCTACAAGTTTGACCAAATGTAGTAAAATATTGTTTTGCTAAACTAATTAGCAGTTTTGTATTGGCCATGTGAATGGGGCAATGACACACCGGGCCGACCATGGTTCGGCCCGGTGTGCGAAAATTTTGAAATCTGAACAAGAAAATCGCAAAATCCTAACATCTAGACTAGCCTCAAGCCTTCCTACTGTTCGAAATTTCAAACCCTACTTAGGTTGGAAATTTTCCAACTGATGACAATTCCAATGACAATGTTGACCAATTGTATGACAATATTGTTTTCTTAAATTAACTAGAAGTTTTTGACTGGCCACGGGGGAGAGACCAGGACACAAGCTTTCCAAGTGTTGGAAATTTCCAACCTGTCACCCCCCTAAGGTTGGAAAATTTCCAACTGATGACCATTTCTGTCAAAATTCTTGACCAAAAATAGGAACATATGCAAATATTGGTCGAAAAACAATAAATTCCCCCAATAAATTGTTTTATAATCAAACTACAAGAACATTTTCAACCTATTGTTGGTGTGAAATTTCGTTGTGGCAGGTATGAAATTTCCAACTATTGAAAATATAGCTCTCTGCTGGGGGGGGGGGGGTGAGACACCCCCCACACCCCCCCTCTAGCCACATCCCTGCTCGTGGTCGCAGCAAGAATTCCTATGCAACTGCAGTAAGCTTGCTACGCCTTGGTCAGAACGCATGCAAAAAAACAAGCGCGGCGCTTTGATACTTTTACAGCGCAATGCAAGCGCCGGTCTGAATGTGACAGGGGCTTGACCCAGCTTTCACAAACTGTGACATACAGCAAATATGAATCGAAAGTGCAAGTTAGATTTCAGCAACAATGCATCAGACACGCAACATCCTTCTAAAATGAAGAAAGTTACTGATTTCTTCGGACATTCAGACATTACCGATAGTCCAAATACAAATTCAAAAGTGGCCGGAAAAAATTGGCAACAGAAAGTATAAAGTGGCTATAAAAATAATGCAATTGGCAACAGTGTTGGCACCTGGGAATTGTGGGCCAGCGCAAACCATGAACGTGAGTACTGACGCTACCAACCTGTACATTTCTTTTGATTTGAGAATTTCAATTAAATAAAAACAATACCCGCATTGAGGTAAGTCTGTTCGATAGTACACAAGATAGTATAGTCATTGTTATATGTGTTCCCGGATCTAGGATAAACTTCCTTTCCCAAGTGATTGTATTGATAGGGTTAATTGTATAATGGTAAGCAATATGTACATGAGAGATATATAATACGATGAATTCGAGAGTACACATATAATTAACAAGATCTTACCTTAATTGTTAATGACTGGTTGCACTCATTCTACAACACAGGTATGAGTAGAAGCATAGAATAATCCAGCAACAATAGTGTGATATACGCTATAGTGAACGTATATATAACATGGATATCATGATACCTCAGACATTATATGGACACATGACACCGCCGACACTAGAAAATAACTACCCGTTCGCGAGAGCGGGAACTTCACTTATCCTGGAACCATGCTACCCGCAACATATCTATAAAACCTGTATACACAGTGCTTACCGGCAGAGACTTATACAAATATAAAGTTATAAAATCTTCTGGACACTTCATTTGTTCCCGTACACGGCCACTCTACCTTCACCACTAGACACTACGGAACACGTGCTCTACATGTACACTACGTCTTTACAGCCTAAATCTAGTTGGATGAACGTTGTATACAACTCGTTGGTGCGAATTTGTTGTGTACTTATTACCCAACAGTTTAGTACGATGTACACAACTGATTGGGTGAACTGTCTTCTGTGGTATTACGTTCATACCACATTGGATAAAACCGCCACGCGACCGGGTCATCCAATAGCAGCGCGTTTCCGGTTCGGGCGATCATGCGAGTTTTTGGCTCCAAATATTTCAAAACAAGATTGACGACAGCGTGAAAAAACTCCCGAGCGACTGGAAAATGGGGCAAGACGTCGTGGATAGCTTTGTCGGTATAGTATACCTTTGTTATAATTATTCTTTGATACACTGATTATGTATAGGCTTTATGTATTGAGTGTATATTTATTTTTATTTGCCAAATTTTGAAGTTTACAAATTTACACAACTGTTGACGGCACTAATTTGACTAAAGTAGTACACTCATACACTCAACACATAAAGCCTACATAATCAGTGTATCGTACAAAGAATAATTATAACAAAGGTATACTCTACCGGCAAAGCTATCCACGACGTCTTGCCCCATTTTACTTTCCAATCAACGTTGGGTAATCTTTCCAATCAACAAATGTCATCCAACTCTATCCAACACCCAACAGTTCAATAAACGTAGATAGGTGCTGTGGGCAATTAACGTTGATTAAGTGTTGTGTGAAATTTCATCCAACACGTTGTATAATTAACATACAACCGTTGGTAGTAAATATATATGCAACGTTGTGTAAAAGTGTATCCAACAAAATTGTCATGCAACTTTTCACACAAAGTAGATAGGTGCTGTGGGTATACAATGGTTGATTGACTGTTGGATAACTTCTTATTAGGGTGTATATATATATATATTATCACACGAGTCATGCGTGACTTAGGACGAATTCATGACTAACCCAAATTAGCGCAATTGCCATAATATATGCTTACCTTGAAACGATTTCCGTTTGTTTCAAATTTGAACACCCCGTCATCACAATCATGAAATCGAATGTAGCGATCGATAAGTTTTCTTCTCGTGTCGCCCGTCATTGTTCCAGTGCCACACATATTCACTACGAACAACGAGTTGCGAACTCTGATCGCCAGGCCACAGTTGCATGTATTCAAACTCCTTCGCGAGCAGAGCTTATATCGCATATTGACCTGAAATATGTTCAGAAGTATCACATTTATATATAACATATCTGCGCCAACAATATGGTATATATCTTAATCTGACTTATTCTGCAAGGCATTATAGAGCCATATTCGACTCATGTGCCCAGTTTCACGAAGCAAGGACCTATGATGATCTTAATATGGAACGTAAGGTGAATACTAACACTAAACGATCTTTATTTATATTACTATAATGTGAATAGTACCATACAACATCATGGTCCAAATAGGCTGTATTTTAAATCTGAGAAATACAACCACTGTGTAGGAACTGTTACATCGGATGTCGTTCTACATGTATCGCCGGTATTGTGATGGTTCTTGACTGATTTGTTACGGTTAAAATAATCATTTTCGGGACAAAATCGCACATAATTATATATATCTTACAGACAATAAATATTCCTGAACGAACAGAGGCTGCATACATGCCGTGTTACCGAAACCTGAACTTTCGATCACAATTAACTCGGATATAGCGAGTTTACGTGTAATTATCAACAATGAATAACGGTGGCATATCGACTGTGAAACTTTCTGAAGACGAATTGTGAAACGCTTTCTGAAGACGAACACTGATTACAAAGCATACCTGTGTTATTCTTCTTTAAAATAGCTGAGGAAATATCCCGATGTCGGTTGATAATTTGGACATTAGCCTCCCAACCACAACCTATGGGTGTTACGGTTCTATTTCAAGGCAATCGTGACTGCTAATGTTCTTTACGTTTAAAACCAGATAATGACTGTACCATGTGCTATCTATATAACCCAAAAGGTATATTAAGAAATAAGAGTATATCTAGTATAACAGAAGACTAAGTGGCATTACCTTCACTTCGAAGCGGCAGGGACAACATATTGAAAGTCATGCTCGCCCATATAATTGACCAAATGAAATTAGACATCTACAGTCATGATATTGAGTATGTTAGGGGCGCTGGCGATTAGGGTTCAAATCCACGTGTTTCCATTTTGGATTGTGTAACTCGAAATCGTTATCTGATGGAGTTGTCAGTTACTCGCCGATGGCCGGTGGTTTGCCGCACATGGTCGACGAGTTTATCAGTTATTGAAATCACTGTAAGGTTAGCCGTAAGTGTGCGGATTTCACACACCACTAAAACTGGCAATGTCGAGGCTGAAAGCGACATTAAACCTCAATCAATCAATCATTCGAGCTCTCAAATTTTGGAAAGGATGTATAAGATTGATTGCAAAATACACGAACTATATATATATACCGACATCATAGGCTCTGAGAAATACCATGGTCAGAGCCCTGTTCCAGCTATTTACAATATTTCGCATATAAGTGGAATAAACGCTAATTATTTCTGTTCCATGTCGTTAAAATGGTACTTTTTTTTTGGAACCCAAACATCGGGTTCAAAGTTGTATTTTTAATTTTGGATCGGGTGCGGTTTGTGGTCAATATTTAGGGTGGCTTGGTGGTGGGGCAACCGACAGTACCCTTTGTTTGACCTAAATATATAAGGAAACCGGGAAATGGCATGGGCCACCTATTTGAACCCCTATGGGTGGCGGCCATTTTCGAATAAGGAATGGAAGTCACGTTCGTCGTATAAGTTGAGTACAAGCTGAAAACGGCGGCTTTTGAAATAAAGTGGCGGCTATTTTGAAAACAAGTGGCTGCCATTTTGAGTCAGTCGACTATTATGTTTGGTTTGTTCAACTTGTTGAAAAAAACATCAATTTTCATAGTTCGCATTGAAATTTCGTGCCAAAATGCATGCTTTGCGTTACAATAAAGTCAACGATTTTGTTACTACTGGTGACACATAATTATCAATAGGAAGGAAGTTGATCATAAGTAGTGTAAAATTAACTTATTGCATATTTCGTTGTGTTTACTTCGTTATTTTGTTTCAACACCCACACAGGCCTGCCAAATCTGTTCCCTCTCACGCATGTGCGGGTGGACGCATCCAACACAAGATAAGCGGATAATCCATGACGCTATATGCTCGTTGATGCTACCATTATCTCATTATTAGGGAACACAGCAGTTGTTTTTGTATACATATTGCACTGTGCGGCTCCATTTGGGGGGTAGGTATTTTATTATTTATAATACAAGTAAAGCGGAACAAATATTTCCCAAAACTACATTTTACCCTTTTCCGAACGCGTTGGACAATGTAAAGCGTAACAATCACCGTACGTTAGACACATTAGTCTAGGAGATCCACCCCAAGAAATAACAAATGTTGCTCATTTTGACGGACAAGTGCTATCCAGTCTAATTTTGTAGTAAAATATATGTAGATTACGAAAATCCATGATAGCAGTGGTGAATTTGTAGCTTAAGTGGCGAAAAACATGTTTTTATTGACCTACCCGACGACCGAAAATAGAAGAATTTTCCGGCGACGTCATAGTACTACTAGTATTCCGGGAGCTAATATTGGCACCCTTGCACCCCTTGGGACTTAACTTCTCCCCACTCATTTTGTTCCTTATTATGTCTTTCAACTTTTAAGCAATGTTAACAAGAAAAAAAGTGGCCATATAGACTCCAGACAAAATGGCGTCCATCATGGCCGCTGTTTTTCAGACCAGACTCTAAGTCAGTTTTATGCAAATTATAGCGGTAACAATCTTGTAAAATGTATATAAATGTATATATTTTCGTGAAGGTAAGACATAATGTCACTTTTTTGGGGCAAAATTGAAACTCACCATCCAAGATGGCCACCAAAATGGCCGCCGGAAGTTGAAAATATTACTTTTTTTTACAAATATCTTCTAGATCGATTCATGCTGTTTGGAACTGGTTGAGTAATGTGACTTTATTTTGTATTTTGTATATTAACTGATCATTGGGGCAATTCAATATGCACTTTTTGGGGTCCTATTACCCCTTAACTTCCCTCAAAAATACGAATTTACAGAATGCGGTATACACACAAAATTTCACACAAAAACATCACAATTGGGATTCTAGTCATATTTTAACAAGAAATGAACATAACTTTGTAATGTAAGTGATGCACATGATTACTTATGAATATTCCAACTCAATGGACCCAAAATTCTTACTTTGGCCGAAATGGCTGCCAAAATGGCTGCCAAAATATGGAAAATGGTAAATATTACCCCAGCATGTCCTGCAATCGATTACAAGTTGTGGATGATGTACAAAATTGGCTATTCTGCCTTCTATACATTGAATACTAACATGTCTGATGTACCATGGTTAATTGTTACTACTGTCACCACTGACATCACCAAAAATATTGGACTATTCTCTCAAAAACTTGACTTAAATATCGGCAAAAATAAACTTTTCATGCTTGGACTATTTTTTCAATTAAAATGTAACTATCTTTGGGTTGAAAGGTGTTTATTGTTTTGGTCTATCTTAAATGTGTCACACTGCGGCATTTATAGACCAAATTGTTCGCCAGATTTTGACAGAACTGTATACTCTCATTAAGTAGACATGGATAAACGTCTTGTATGTAGCACTGTGTCAGGGCTGAAGTAAAGCAGTTATATAGGGTGGGTGTAATATAGTGTGTCATTTTGATATAATTACACCATGGATTAATATATATTTCTATAATAGTTACGATCTGAAATGACTGATATCGAAGTTTATGGTGACCATTCAACGTCTGATGCCATTTGACGGTACGTGTCACGAAGCTTCGGTAAATTGGATGAAAAATCGCCACAGATTTGGGGTTAACGATGCGAGGTCACATTTTTCACCAGATTTTGACGGAACTGTATAGTCTCATTAAGTAGACATCGATAATCTTCTTACATGTAGCCCTGTGTCAGAGAGGGGGCAGTTATATAGGGGTGGGTGTAATATAGTGTGTCATTATGACATATTCCTCGATGGGTTAATATCGATGCTAATTATGATCTGAAAGTATTAATATCCGGATTTCTGGTCACCATTCAACGTTTGTTATCGGTGCCATATGATGTCCTGTGGTGGTATATTCCTGGAGTTCTGACACGTCACGAAGCTTCGGTACATGGCAGGAAGCTTCGGTACATTGGATGAAAAACCGCCACAGGTTTGGGTTTAAGAATACATTGTCAATTTGTTTGCCACAGCGCTGGGGGATAAGTACCCAGGGCCACGTGATTCTTCTTATTTCGATATTACTGTATACTGTTATTAATAACGATACACCTTGATTAACATCATGATGAATGGAGCAGTCACAGTATAATTTTCTATTATTGAACATTTAACTTGAATGTCACGAATAATCGGTACATTCGTGTTTTTGTTTCGACACCGACTGTATGCATACGTCTGATTTAAATATAGTAATATATGAATAATAATTAATGTACCGAAGCTTCGTATCTATAGGTTACAAACACCTAATTATTTTCCATAGATGACAGTGTTAAATAAAAGTCCCTCCGGCCATGGGTTAAGCCTATTTGAACTTCAAGTGGTCAATTTTTCCTTAGAACGTCATCCGTTGCACCAGTATGTGACAACAAACGCGCACCTTTCGGTATTTTTTTTCAAACGATAATCTTGCATTTCTAAAACTACTCCATTTACTGCACATAAATCAGCAGCATAAAAATATCCAGACCCCTTCCATATTTCCCTCAATGATAATCAACCAATCAGCAGCCATATTTTTTTGTTATGCTGACTCGAGTTTCCCAACACAAATTCAAGAAGCGTCACTCTATATAATTAGTTGCTTGTAACATATTGTAAAGAAAATCGAACTTTGATCGTGTAAACCGCGCCAATTTTACAAAACAGCTTTACTGTGATACGATAGAAATATAGGAGTCATTGGACATCCTATTATCTCCCAGCGGTCCTTTAACCCACATACCCCGTTTTAAAATTTATTTGGGTAAGAAATAACACCGATACTCTATTCCTGATAACTCTGGAAGCACAGTTTAGTAGAAAGATACTAATATCTCATGTCATGCTTGTCATATACATATATACTACACAGTGTCGCATGCCCCATGTCCATCCACTCTCTAATTGGAATATTATGACCACAAATGTGATCACACCCAAAATTCAGGGTTTTTCATCATAATTAAATTTGTAAAACCCGACTCGCGTGCATAACGCACATGATAGAAAGGCATATGTATAAGTTTTGAAAACTAGTTACGTATATCTACCATACGCCTTAAGAAATTGATCTAATTTTGAACAGTTCAATGTTTAATTGGATTTGAATTAGACCCCCCTCAACTTAGAAAACAAGTAGAAACCTTCTTAAATCCATTTAAAAACATTGCAGAAGACAAATTGTAAATTATTTAACACTATTAAAATAATTATGGCGAATTTAACCATTAAAATCATACTAAGATGAAATGGTTGCAATTTGGACGATTTTGCATTAAAAAAAAATTTAAATGGTAAAAAATTTAAATGTTTTTTAAATTCTTCAATTGTTTTTAGCACGATTAGTTATTTAACATTATTAACACAATTACTATTCAACTTAATCACCAAAATCATACTAAAATGAAATGGTTACAAATTGAAAAAAAAAATGAAAAATTTGGGCTAAAAAATGCCCAAAATTCGCAAGAAAACGAAGAAGGCTACAAATTTGTTCTTGCTATCATAATTTTTCTTCATTACCATACATAAAACATTAAAAATAACATGGTCGCAGCTTGTCCGTCAATATGAGCAACACCACCTCCCGATCTCCTGGACTACATGCAGTTCATCGAACTGTTCTACATACGTAGGTACGGATAATGGTTTTGTGTAGCATAGAGGTTTACAGTAAAGGGTGACTTACTTCCGGACGGATGGATTATATGGAATCGTTACATGTAGCACACTCCTGAATGTGCAGATATCTATTTGGCTGCTGCTGCATGGTTGTTTTAATTTTGTGCTGACAATTCTTCCAACACTATTATTTTGGGCTGTACTTTGGAACCCTATAGCATAGGCCTAAATCAGGCTAAATTGGAGATAACATACAATACCCGAAACATCAGAAGACGCCTGCTCGTAGTCATTACTGTATGGAAGAAATAAACTCATCCTCACAGGAAACAGTTCACCCGATTCCACTTCGGATTCGCCGTCTGTAGCCATGCATGCTCATATTCATATATATAAGTAATTTGCTCCGCCGTGCATCAGCCACAATTTGACTCTATAACGAGCCATAACCACCACAAGGAATCCCACGCTTCCATAAATATGCTTACCACCAAAATAATATGTTTGGGTTACATTCTACTTCATATTTGTTGCTAAAACATGTCCAATTGTGTCTACGAGATAACTCGTAGTTGGCACTGGTGGTAGGAATACCCAAATTCCTTCCGCCAGTGCCGGCTACGAGTTATCTCATAGTACTATCAATCGTCGTTTCTGTCATCTAAAGTCGCGACGTCATCCAATTTTTGCTTCATTGAAGCCAAATTATGGTCTACTAAGGGTATCTATCTTGCTACGATTTGGCAAACTGGGGAGATTACTAATTGATTTCTGGCACTCAACGTGTTAACTTTACGATTATCTTACGACGCCTCACTCAGACTTAGAGTTAAGACCAAGTTAAGACCATATTAAGTTAAGACATTGTTCGTTAGATGCACTTATGACTAAATGCGAACATCGAAAGCACATACGAACAGCACACAGTGGGGGTATGATGCGAAACACTACTTTTAGGCACAGTCGAAACAAGGCTCAAGCAGTGAAAAGCTATTGATGCAAGTCGAAAATAAATGACCAGCATCTACAAAGCGTACACACAGACGAGGGCTAATCAAGAAATTCCTAGTAAGGAAAAATAATGAAAGTCCGTGAGAAAATATCCGACCACATACCTAGAGCAAATAGCCTGGGTATGATGTGACAAAAAAGTACAGTTCGCTGATTCAAGCACTGAGAACCTTCTGATGCAAATCTTAATTTACGGTCATTAACCAAGATATTTATAATATAGTGGACACAGTTCATTGAATATAGCAGTAACAAGCTTTTAATGCACAATAATGATAATAAAATCGATGGCATCAACAAAATGCATACTGATTATAGAACTCCTCTTCTAATACAAAAGAGGACAAATGAGTACATACACGTACAGTGCAAATATTCATTAAATAAGGGCGCGCCTCTGACGAAGACTTATCCCTCATACAACTAAATGCCAGTTCTATGTAAATAGAGTCGAAACATTGCGGAATCAACTTGGTTTAAACCAGCAAACAGCGTGTGGTGATGCGCTTATATTTCAAGCATTGTAAGGCTAAAACCTCTGATAGAAACTGAGGTATTGAGTATATAATCACATTTTCACTATACAAACCACATAAGTCCCAACTATGTCATAAGTTGCTTTCGTGAAACTGGGCCCTGTTATTGAATAAATAAATGCAATGAACAGCACAAACCAATCGATGTTATTGTTTGACATCGCAATAAATGGAACTGTGACCAAGACCGATAGATGACGCAGGTGCTGGCATAGCTGTTATCGACGAACGCGATTTTAAGAACCTGTCTCCAGGCCAACTCTTAAGAGATCAGACACTAAGATATTTATGTATGAATCAACACAACCCGTGAGTACACTTGGACAATTTATGACTAAACTGAAATGTGGTGACCGAGAACGCTCAGACATTTTGCATGTCTCCTGGAAGTGTGTTTCACTCATATCATGTGACTCATCAATCACACTCGGACATTTGCTCAAAATATTTAACTCCGTATCAACTGACAGACAATAGCATCAGTTCCCACACATAGGAATATGAACATTTATTTCTGGCGTTGGAAAATTAAAGGACTAAAAAGTGAAATTACGACAAGTATGGCAATTCAAATGAACACAACATTAATTGGGGTTATAAATGTGATAGCTAAAGCCTTTGCGACTTTATGTCTTAAAGGGATGGGGCTCGATTCGCGTGTTTTAGATGGGTCGAAAACAGTATTATTCAATATAAGAAACTGACAGGAAATACATATTTTAGACAACAGATGCAGTTAGTAGATATGTGCATGGTCAATTTATAATTGAATCATGTATCACACTTACATCTGTGTTTTCATCTAACTCTTATACTATTACACACAGGCATTAAATTGGTATCTTAAGGGTTTTTTATATTGATTTAAATTGCCATATGTACTCTGCTATTAGGTATGCCCCAACAATCAGCATACCTGTATGTGTGTAGGCCTACTGCCTACCGGATATTCCAGCATGGCAATGACAGTACTGCATGTTTGTCTCAGATGAAATAGCATAATTAAAGATGGAATTAACCAAGCAGCAATCAAAAAAGATAAAATACCTATAATCAGGTCTGGTAATTCCCAATTATAGCTACTGTTGCTACATATGGCTATTGGTGATGGATGGGTGAATCTGGTTAAAGAGAGATAACTCAATCCAACAAACAATCGTTGAAATATGCAATAACCTGATTTGTATTATTCTTAGTAAGTTAAGATAGTATGCCATTTTTATGTATTATTCACAAAATAGTCCAACATGGGTACTTTTTCTTGACAAGTGTACCTGAATACAAGAATAGTAGATCACATATGGATGGATGCGAGTCCCATACCATATAGCATAACATATTTCTAAACAGAAACACGTGCTTAGCTATGCTTGTCCGATATTCAGAAAGCTGGTGCAACCCAAATGACACCGGCAGTCGTTTCATAAGTTGCTACAAATTAATACCTCTCACCCTTAGTTGCAACAGCTCTTGGTAATGCTTACGCGTCATACCTATTGGCACAAATATTGTTTGACGATAGTCAAATGTAGCTACAATAGCTACATATAGCTACAGTAGCTATAATTGGGAATTGCCTGACCTGATAATTACCAGCCTGCATAACAGTCATATTATAGAGAGGTGTTTAATGACATGTAAACTCAATTTGACCACTATACAATATTTGCATAAGTAATTTGATTGTCATACGAACTACCTTACCTGACAAACACTATATAGAATCCCCCCACTTGGCGTGTAATTCAACTCACCCACTTCCGACCGAATGTGACTTTTTGTCGCAACCGCAGTGATTTACAAGAAAACCATAGTCAGAAATGGTAACGCCACCAAGATCATATTATTAGCCATAAATATAAATCATAATATAAAATATATTGGTTACATGAATGGACCGCCTCAGAATTCCGTTAAGATAAGTAATTCTTCAAATTATTACAATGAACTACGGCTTATAAATTACTGCAGGTTTCTCATTCGCCACACCAGAATGCTTCTAAATGCGGATCAAAGCTAAGAGTGCGTGGCACAGCCATTGTTCATAGACATTTTACAGATAGCGAGAATGATGCATGCTGGGAACGAAAGCATCCACAGCAAAGCCATGTGCTTACGGAGGCATGCGTTTATTATAGGGGATTTATGGTGGGCCTATAAAACTAATTATAACTTTGTTATCTGTCATAGTTTATGCGTGAAATTTTAAACATATATACCTGGACATCTACCCCTTCCAGAATGTTGAAAAACATTTTCAGTTGCTCATCGTATTTTTATAGACGAAATAGTCCGAAATTCCTCAAAAATTGCGCTAACTGCTCAATGTTTTAATGTGTTACAAAACGTCTGATAAAAATAGTTCTATCGGGAATATTCACACCATTTATTTTCAGAGAACATAGTGTAAATATAGTCCTATCGGGATATCGTAAAGGAGATTAATTAAACCCCTCAGACTGCCGAAACTGACGACATTAAATTCGCTTTTTCGTGTCCCACGGAAATGAAACTTGTCTGTCCATTGATCACGTTATTTATTTGACATAGTATTTTTTTCTTCTGTTGTATTTGAACACTTGTTGCACGCGCAGGCTGCACGATCATAATAACTTCAACCGATAAGCGCCGACTGATACCCGCGCAACAGTTTGTCTCAAATAAATTGTTATCAAAACGCAGGTTTATGGCCGCGGACATAAGCCAATTAAGTGTAATGTAATTTATCCATGAACTTGACTGAAAAATTGTGATTCTATCACCATTAGCCACGAAAATGGGACCTCTAAACAGGCAAGTTTTATTTTCGGGGGACACGAACAAGCGAATTTATTGTCGGCAGTTTCGGCAGTCTGAGGGTTAATTAATCCCGAATTAAACGGAACTACTTTACGATAGTCCGATAGGACTATGTTTACTCTATGCATGTTCTCTGAAAAAATAGTGTGAATATTCCAGATAGAACTCTTTTTATCAGACGTTGTGTAACACCTTAAAACATTGAGAAGTTATAGCGCAAACCGAAATGTGTTGTCTTGCAAGATATCCCACCGCTTTAGCTAAATTTACCTTCCTACAATATCCATAAAGAGGATCATATATTATATACCCACGGTTTTAATTATAGAATATAAAATATATTGGTTTCGCGAATGACCAACTCAGAATTCCGTTAAAATAACAATAACAACCAGCACCTATAACGAACCGTTTTACTGGACTTGGCCTACTGGTCGCGTAGTTCCGACTTTTAAATAAACGGAATTTCCAACTCTATAAATAAAAGCCCCACAATGCATTCGCCCTGTCCATCACGCAATATCAAAATCTCAGCAGCTAGATACACCACAGGTGGCGTAATAAATGCTCTTTATTATTTCCATATCAGGAATACAGTAACAAACAAGACAGCAGTAAAATAAATGGGGACAAAAAGTTAGTGTAATCATGTATGAAATTTCCAACTGTTAAAATTCTTTATAACAGTTGTGACTCCCACCCCCTCAAAATACCTCCATCATTCGATCCCCGTCCCCATCATAATGGGGACAATAATTACTAGTTGGGATACCAGGCAATGGTAACCATGTATTTTAACCTTTATGTTGTAGTGTAATAATGTATGAAATTTCCAACTACGTGTGCATTAACTTTTTTTTACAAAAGTTGTGAATCATACACACTCAAAATCTAACTTCCACCCCCACCCCACTACACTGTCCCTTCCACTTAAAAACATTCTGGACATCAAGTTGGCCACAGGTGTTCAGTTATTATACCCCACGTGTCTTGGACTGTTGCCAAATTCACAGTGCTCCATTAGAGGGCCTGCTTGGACTGTTGCCAAATTCACAATGTTAACTGCAGAGAGGTTGTATGTTATTGGAGACGTTCTAATATGACAATAGGCTGGCCTAATTAACGAACCATGCACAGCTAAATACACACAAGCAACTTTTAATCTTCAAATAGATACAATTGTCGGCCTCCAAAATTCAATATACTTTCTTATATACAAACAAACATTGAACTCATACCATTGTTTCACTTAACCAAAATAGCGAATTTCCCCAAAAGAACGCATATAGACTGCGCATGCGCAATTATATTAAAATACCCACAATACACTTCACGAGGCTCTCAATGTGTTATAATATTTGTTTTCCAAATTTGTTTTATCTTCAACTAAAAACAAATAGTCTATCGAAATAACTTTCAAATTAATATTACACGTTTCTATAAATAAGCAAATTAGTATATATAAACAAAGCGTATTTCATCAATATTTGACTACAAAAAATACTCGGAACACAACTGTAAATAAACTAACTTGAGACTCTCAGTCACTCACACCGTCACAATCTCAGTCTCACTATCGAGCTGACACTCAGAACAGCATCCGAAGCCGGAAATTTGGAAATTCGCCATTTTTCTTCAAACAATTTTATTCTTTACAAAATACAAATTATCGGGTTAACATAAAACCATTCAAAAATTGAAACAAACTTAAATAATAAATAAATTAAACCATAAACTCTTACCATAATAAATAATTACAGAAAATAAAAGATGGCCGTTACTACAAAAAAAACAGACATGCGCACTCCAATTAAAATTACCCATAATTCAGTTCACTACACCAGGGGCTCCCAACAGGTTATACAATATTTTCAGGCTATCAGATTATTTATATTTTCGACTTTAAGTTTACAATTTGAGCCTGTCCTCACTCTATCGATACGATTTATCATAAACATATTATACACCAGTGGCGTTAACTTTACAACTTCGGCATCTACGTGATTATATCGGTACGATTCAGTAAGGTACAAACAATCTCCATAAAATACCCACAATTCAGTTCACTACATGCAGGGGCTCCCAATAGGTTATTCCCATTTATTATGGGCTCCCAATAGGTTATACAATATTTTCAGGCTATCAGATTATTTATATTTTCAACAACATATTATTACACCGGTGACTTTAAGTTTACAATTTGAGCCTGTCCTGACTCTATCGATAGGATTTATCATATTTTCATAAACGTATTATACACCGCTGGCGTTAACTTTACAATTTCGGCATCTACGTGATTATATCGGTACGATTGAGTAAGGTACAAACAATCTCCAAGAATACTGTCGCCCTGTACTCCATGCGATATAAAAAAACCAAATGCTAGAAACACCACACTAGGTGGCGTAATAAACCAGGAAGCGGTAACCAGTATCCCACCTCAGAATCTTTTTCGGCACAGAAAGCCATTACACGCGCGGTTTTTGACTCGCTCTTATAAGAGTTTTACTTCGGGTCCTTGAACCTCTCAGAGCTTTTAACTCAGAGTCGGAGAGTAGTTTATCACATACAAGAGACGTTTATATATATGGATTCTGTCACACCAATGGTAGATAAATGTGTTATATACACAATGTCTTGGTAACGCTTCATGTATCGTGACGGGGCTAGTTTTCGTGGCCATATAGCGACGAGGCGACATTGGTCGCCGAGTCGCTTTGTGGCCACGAAAATCAGCCGAGTCGCGATTCATGAATCGTTACAAACACATTGTGTATATAACACATTTATCTACCATTGGTGTGACAGAATCCACCGCACAAATAACATTTTAGGAGTTTCTTAAATGCCAACATTGTTGGATTTGTGTCCGACCATTAGCTTTCTTGAGTAAATTATCCCAACCTGCAAAGTTATCTGTATCACGCGATTAGCTCGCTTTGCGAAATTCTCACAACATGCAAGTTCATGCGAATAAGCCTAACGGAAATTTATTCAATGAACAAAATCTCTTACACCTGCATGTTTTATATAATTTATAACAAATACTGAATAGATACATATTATATACTCTGTGATATGTTATACCATAATACCCATGATGGCAGGCAATCAAATAATGTTAAAACCTAGGAACTATTTGTATATAGTACATAGAATATATGTCGGATTGTCGTTTTGATTTGTCACGCGATTGATTTGACGCCAGTTCATTCATGATTTTGAACCAGTCAGCGACGTTACGAGCGCCTTTTATCGCAACTACAGTAACGATACAGATGTTTTTATCGCCAATTCGTTATAGCCAATTGTATCAGGAATTTTTCACAGGAAATGGTAGATAAAAGATTAAATCGAAATCCGACGAACACGAAGAACGAACATGAATAAAGTTGGGAAAGTTCTGCCGCTTTTTCGATGATGGTCTCAAAATTAGTGACAAGAAGAAGAATCGTGTTTGAACGATTAAGAAGGAGTCGGCTTTGTTGACGAGCATTGCCCTTCAAATATCGACAAAATGATAGCCAATGGTAATGGCGGAAAAAAATTTCTGACAGTTGTCAGTAAATGGTTACTGTTGGAAAAGAATCAGGTGTAACAATTGCGATGAATCTGAACCAATGATGCTGAGAGCATTAGCTGAACAAACTAGCAATTTTCCCACTGAATGGTGAAACAAATGTTCTTCTAAATAACATTTATACAAAACTGCATAGAACTCTTCATTGAAGTTCATTCCATACGTTCAAGTTACAGAAAGTTCGCACAATGACTGGACGGTTACCAGCATATGCTCGTATATTCCAGGCGATACCTAAAAAATATACCATAGCAGTTAAGAGACATTTTCACTATTTAAACCTACATGTAACACCTATATCAGTTAGGTCGTTCCTAAACTTTTTCCCACATTTTCGAAGGGAAATTAAGAAGCGGATGCAGATATGTATTATAACGATGGACCAGCTGTTCAACAGCATTGAAACGACTTCCAAAACATCCACTTACCAGTGCAATCCTATAGCTTCAGGAGTGGAGTCCGGGAAGGCATATACATGTAAATATACCTGAGATGTATACATGTAGATATAAGAATTTAGCTAGGCTACCATCACAAGATGATTGGGTAAGTATACTAGAGATATTGGCTCTGGAGATACCGCGATTGGACACCAACAGTGAACGACTGTCACTTTTCTACTTAAGTAGAAACAGATTACAAATCAGTATTTCCTCTCGAAATTCAAGGATAGTTCAAATTGGAGTTCTAGCATAACCTCCATGTTTTGTGGATTTTAAATAAAAATATAAATCATTGTTTAAAACTGACAATATAAATTATAACAGACACGAGAAATGTTTCAGTTTCTACAGTAGGGTTCACTGGCCCTTACCCATAAGTAATATGTCAGACGGTATTTCACTATTTGGTGTTTTTGGAAGAAATGTTTTCACTCAGGAAATAGATATTTCATTCTCAGTAAAACTAAAAGCAGTCCACAATATAACAGTAGTGATTCCAAATACCATTATATATTTCATCTTTAATCTTAGTTTGCATTATGGTTCACTTCTGGGTAAATAATTGTCACTTCCTGGAAACGACTGTGCTGGTAATTGTGGTAAATCTTTTTTTAGATTGGGAATTCCGGTTTCACTTTCAATTACTTCACTATTGTTGCCTTCCTAATGTAACAATATTTTGAAATAGTAATGGTATAACAAAAGAGATCAAACAACATCCACTCTTATTGGAACATCGGTGAACATCTGTCAATTAATTGGGCTTGGATTATATGAATAATCGTGACACTAGCTTTCGGGGGTCAAAGTTCAATGCTTAAATAACAAGATATCACCTGGTGTGATTCAGATTTGTGAGGGAATTATAACTGATCTTTTCACTTCTATTCAGGTTGTGCATAAAACACCGGTGCCGTTAATGAGTCGATCTCTCCATACACTCGAGATACCGTAGAGACAATCTTGAAATTCATTTTATGACACTGAAACAACTTGGTATAAATGCATCAAACATAAACCTATGAGATCAGGAAACAAATTGTGATATGTACCATATATGAACAAGCAAAATATAAACCCTTTAAATCTCAACTAATGTATGCATGAAACTTAGGAAGTAAATGTATGGTCACATGCTCTCACTCACAACATAATGCTCAATTATTCAAGCCTAATAATTCGAGCAACAGTGTGGGTGTTGAATCAGCAAATGGTTACCCCCTAGTATATCTCGTTGCAACTTACGTGAACAAGAAAGTGAGATATATATAATGTTGGCATCCAAAATCAGCAATCTTTTCAACAGACAATGGACTATTTGCGTATGTTTTTCCTCAGAGGAATTTTAATCCAAAATACTGATACATATACCGTTACCGTTTCGCTGCGTACATAACAAAAATGACATTTTGGCACAAAATCTAGGGGGATTAATTGACATGCGTCTGAACTGTCCAAATATGATACAAATTAGGCAGATTACCAAGCGTATGTCATACGCCATAACTTGTATGCGATTGCAGAGCGAACTGTGGTAAGTTTTAATAATTTCTATATATTTGCTAAATTTTGACAACCATCATGGACAAAAAGTTAACATTTGTCCTCTTGAGATTGAGCCCCACAACGTAATATCTGCCGTCACTTACTTAATTCTGATCATTTCCTCTTTTAAAACATTTCCTGAATACCAAACGTGATTTTTGTTAATTCATAATGATTTGCCGAAAGCCATTTTTTTAGGGGTTAAGACGAATTGGGACCCTACGGATAACATATCTCTTCTCTGAAGTGATGTTTGAACATGTACAATGAAATGGTAAACCAAAAAATGTCACAAGTTTCAAACATCAAGAACTAAGCTGGAAGATACCAGTACAAATTGCCATTTTTTAAAACTTTCGGTAATATTTTGACAGCAATGTTAACAGGGAAATATCAATTGTATTTTTAATAGGTGACACAATGTTGTAGCTTAACAAATATGTATAAATGCATTCCACATGCTGTTGCCTCTAAGAATAAGATAACACTGACAAAGCGGCTATTATGAAAAACACGGCAGCCATTTCGGAAGCCATCTTCATTTTCTTAAAATGGTCAACCGCGAGCACTCCACAACCACTTGTATCTTTGTCGGCGCCACATCCTCTGTAATATTCAGTAGAGAAAAAAACTTTACCTGAGAAAGTTTACTTCAGCCTCCTTCCCGGCTGCTGTACTTAATTTAACTTAAATATTTGTCATGGCGATGTGGAATTTCATTGGCAATTAAACACACTGACAATAGAACACTGTCATCTAGAATATATTGCCGTAATCTGAAATATGACCTGTTTTTCAATCACCTAAATAATAAACCATTCTTCGATTTGTAGGGAACTGGAGACTGACGAATATGTATTTTTATTTGTTGTCCGATCGTAAAAAAACTAAAATAGAGACAACTGTTTTGTTGGTCTCAATATGACTTTGACTGTGAATATTTTCTTAACTAGCAGGGTAACCCGGATGTGGCACCCATGTTAAAGTAACGTTGAAGACCCCGTTTTGGAAATGTTATGGGAATATGAAATACTCGAATTGCCCAAATGAAGTCATTCTTATGCATGGATGACAAGCAGTGGCTAACCTTTTCGGATAGAATGCCATTTATTTATCGTGATTCATTTTTCCGAATAAGGACTTCAATATTTACAATTGCGCTTACTTCAGACGTTATTTGTTTTTGAAATGGTGCAATCGACGTGGTTGGAGTTCTCGACAATAGTAAATGATTTCCACATTGGTCTTCCATATTTAATAACGCATGAGTACTCTCTTGCCAGGTTGTGTTGATTATCTAAATTTACACATAGTTTTCCTTTAAAAAGTAACAATTTATTTGGTTAAATATTCAATTGGAAATTTTAGTTTTATCAAGTGTGGTGCCGGGAACCCGCCCTAACTCGGACGATGACACTTTGCCATCTTCAAAGCACACCAGTAGATAATAATGAATAAACACAACAAGACGGCAAATGAGCTATGTTTCAGTGTTTGCTAGGAAACTATGAATCCCGACCCAACTTAAATATTACTCTTGGGAAGATATATGTGTTTAATTGACACATGTCACCATTTTTCGAGGTTGTCGCCAAAATCCCCTTAAAACGAATATATTCGATATCCGCCGTTTGAAGTATCCATTATTAGTTATAACAGAGCTCATTCGTCTAACAAAATGCTGAAATCTTGAGAAAATATAGGAAAAAACGAATGTTGATATTTCGAGCAAATTATATTGTAGAATACCCCGTCACTGGTTCGTACGGCGCCATATTTTGGATATGTGAACCACTCCATTAGACTCCTCATATCATGGACATGATTATTTATAAGCTTGGTGGAAATTGGCGACCAAAGATGTGTCATCGATTGTGTCCCCCCTTGTCTGTCCCTGACCCAGGCAACGTCACTTTAGAAATATTAACCGCACATTTATCTGCCTGTAAAAAGATACCCCTGTTCGACCCCAGCATCCCTCTAGATATTCTCCCGTCAATGCATATAGCGGACATACTAACGGACAGACAGATAGAGAGATATATATGCACACATTCACAATTACAGATATGGATATATACATGTAGAATTGACACGGTTACGAACTGATGTACAACTCTCATATCGAAACCCAATCCGAGTGTTCTCTCATCAGCATACAAGAGACACAGGTGTGGGTATTGGTATGCTCGCGCGGCTGTTTATAAAATGGACAATTCATTACTCGAAACAAAAACAAATCACACGGTTACAATACACCGAATGATTTACATAGGCCTCAATGTTAACAAATGCCGCTGGCCTGTATTCGCAGGAAAGGGTTGACCCTGCACGAGTATTTAAAATTAAAGAACGTCCTTTTAGACACACGGAAATGTGCCCAAAAGTATTTGTAAACGTGCTGGATAACACTGCAGCTTGACAAACGTCACACTGCCCTTAAAATTGAGAAAATAATGACATGGACAAAAACACAAACACCTCCCATAAATTATTCGCCATTTGTACAGCCATAACCGTTTACCATGTGGCTATATTTGATGTTTCTCGACGTGAAATACTCAGGCTTTTGTGCATGTTTTCGTGCACTTTTCATCCATGTATCATTGACCATTCAGCTGCCAGAATTATTTTTATGCTGATCCTAGATTGGGGGTGCCAGGGGAAATCACTCTACTAATTTGTATTTGATGTATTGTAACCACACAGTAATTCGTATATCGTGGAAATGGCCACGAATAAGCCTTGGATTACTACAAGATCCTTCTTAAGTTTTTGCCATAGTGCAGGTGCATGTTGTATTCCACGATAAAGTCGCCAATTATAGGCCAATTTGTGATGAATAAAACAAAATCCCTTTAAATTTGTTTGGTTGATAAAAATAAAATATGCATATCGTAGCTGAATAAAGAATTTACGTTTGCTCGCCGAATAGATGCTCACATATGCGCAAAAATAAAGTTTTTTTTTCAGGCATTGTGCGGATATTCTCTATTTATTACACGCTTATTCCTAGATGTACAGTTTTATTGCTGTTCCAGATTTATAAATCCGCATGGAACGTACGTTCCATACGCATCTCGTTGACGTAAAATGACGTACATGACGTTCGCCTCAACCATGAAACTGAAACTATTTAAATAAAAGAATCATCACACATAACAACTAGAATGCACTCAGAGAGATGCCAACGTGCACAAAAATGTAACAAACAATAATTAAAATAATAATTTCACTGTATTTTACTTAATATATTTAATTATTTAATGTTAGCAAAAAAAGACAATTACCATTTCTCATTTCATCACAGATTTAAAACCAATTCCATGTTGCCGAAAGGATGAGACTTTAATATCGATTACATTTTTTTCAGCGGCATATTTTTATTTTCATTTTCCGATATTAATCATTTAAGTAATTAAAACCAATTCCATGTTGCCGAAAGGATGAGACTTTAATATCGATTACATTTTTTTCAGCGGCATATTTTCATTTTCATTTTCCGATAGGAGCAATTATAAGAAATAATTAATACCATTTGTGTAAATATTGATAGCAGCCAATATGCAACAATGATATTAATAATTAATCAATAATTAATCAATAACGATCATTTTATGTAATAATAAACTCTTCAAATGGTATTTGTGTCAACAAATGCGTTTTATTCTGTGTTACGTTATTCGTCGTATTTGACCCGGAACTCGTCTGAAGGTTAGGCTATTCAGCGTATTGCGTCGAATTACGAAATCGCGTTTTGAATGTCTCTCTTTTCACGCACGATAAAAAGGGGTCTTCACACGAACCAAAAATGATAAAACTTCCCAATTATAAGTAAAAATACCCAAATGAAGGAGTATATGTAGGTCCCGAAGGAGTCTATAGACTCTTTGGTGTAGAGTTCTGATGGAGAAAATGTAGGTCGATCTATTTTTGTCATAACTCTGACGTATTTTGACATGGGAGAAAAAATCGAAATCGAGGCTCACTACGAGCATGCCAGTTTTATATATAGAAACAGGGAATCCCGACAAATGGCGATATCGGCGACAAACAAATAATCGAAAAAAAACACATAAAATAAACATAGCAAAAACGCGGCACAGTAAAAATGTCAGAACGCCACGAGGTTTTACGTCGTTTTTGGTGACGTCATGGAGTGAAACGGAGCAGGGTGACACCAATGTACCTACGAATCTGTCTGACCGCAATACTGTTGCACGTAAACACGCCCTGTATGAGCCTAAATAAACCTTCTAATCCTGTATTTTTAATGCACGGAGTCTAGGACGCGAAGCGTGTAATAAACACAGAACGACACGATGTGTAAATGGGCTTGTCGATACGGCACTCGTGCTGTCGCGGAAGGATAGAACTCGAGGCGCAATCGCCTCTCGTTATATCCTTCCGCGACAACACTCGTGCCGTATCGACAAACCCATTTACACATCGTGTCGTTATGTGTTTTTATGTGCCTAGTTGAGAACTATAATAGTGTTCGCCCTAAAGTTGATCATCAAGAGTTGTGCGATTATTCAAGTGCTATATGGAAATCATGTTAGTTGATATAGGAAAATTCATACAAAAAAGGAGATACCAAAGTTTTGAAGTGACGACAATTGAAACAGTTTTCTGAACTCGCAGAAAGTCATCTCGAAACTTGAAAGTCAAGCGGGTTTTTGAATTTACTGAAAAGTTTCCACACATACAATTAACAACTGATTTGATTGGACGACTTGCGTATCTTAATACTCAAATGCGACATCATATATATTAATTAACCACTAATTATTTATAGAGATTCTAAACGTCTGATAGCGTATCCTCAATTTCACAATAGCTGCATGCACATTCCAGTTCAGTCTGTATATATTCATAAGTCTAGATATGGAAAAAATTATGGCTTCAAAGGATGTGATTTGAATTATTTGTTGAATATTGTCCTTCCAACTGATTTTGTGTTTCAATATATATATATATATATATATATAACAAATGGTGTGTGACGTCACACAATCTGACTGGTTAAGCGCAGTCTGTGTGTAATTATACATGTAAATGATGGCGGCCTTATCTTACATATATATCTGGATTGTTTGGATTCGTACCTGCACTTGTGTCTGGTTGTTGCGATACATGACGAATTCCCCAACTATGTGCATGTCATACCGTTGTCTGAAAACAAACGTTTGTAGATTTTAATTCCCATTCGAACTCAATGTTCTTCATATACATGAACTAATGTATAATCATAACACATATATATAACAATTTGTAGATATATATAAGTACTAGCTGGTGGACCCGACTTCGTCCGGGCTGTTTCCCCTCTGCTTTTTGGCGAATTGCGCGATTTTACCTTGAATTGTCCATTTTGAAGGTCAAGGTCAGGTGGGGTCACGATTTGACCCGTCCAAAACACTGCCCGGACAAAAGTACCAGTCGAAATCCATCCGGTTTTACCCGATTTGACCTTGAATTGATAATTTTGAAGGTCAAGGTCAGGTCGGGGTCACGATTTTACCCATCCAAAACATTCAGTGGACAAAAGTAACACTATGTTTCAAATTTCGTCGAAATCCCATAAAATTCGCGATTTGACCTTGAATTGACCCGATTTCAAGGTCACGTTGCACGGATAAATGAACAGGCTTATGACACTCCCCATACGAAAGTATCCCTAGACACTAATTTTCATCGAAATCCAGTGATACTCGGGGGTTTGACCTTGAAATGACCCGATTTCAAGGTCAAGATCACGTCGCACGGGCAAATTAATAGGCCTATGCCACTCCCCGGCCGAAAGTACCCCCACATACCAAGTTTCATCGAAATCGGCTCGGCCGTTTTCGAGTCCATCGCGAACACACAAACAGACAGACACACACACAGACAAATTTCCCGAAATATATAATAGACTAGCCGATGAGCCCGACGTTGTCCGGGCTATTCAAAAACCAAATTTCAAGTCGATAGCTCTACCCGTTTCCGAGATCTGGTCTGCGCATGCGCGAAGCTGGCGTCGCACGGGCTCGGCGACCCGATAAAATTCGTATCCGGCGCAAGATACATTCACATAGCAAATTTCAAGTCGATAGCTCCACCCGTTTCCGAGATCTCGTCTGCGAATGCGCGAAGCGGGCGCCGCACGGGCTCGACAATACGACAACGACGACCACCTGGTCAAACCACACACACGTACCAAGTTTCGTCCCGAAGAATCGTAGATTTGTATAAATGACATACATACATACAGACATACAGACAGGGGTCTTCAAAATATATAGGAGACTAGCCGATGAGCCCGACGTTGTCCGGGCTATTCATATACCAAATTTCAAGTCGATAGCTCCACCCGTTTCCGAGATCTGGTCTGCGCATGCGCGAAGCTGGCGTCGCACGGGCTCGGCGATCCGATAAAATTCGTATCCGGGGCAAGATACATTCACAAAGCAAATTTCAAGTCGATCGCTCCGCCCGTTTCCGAGATAGAGTACTATGGCCCGTATATCTCTCTGCAGATGCTAATAACGTTGAATGGTAAACAAACGCTCTTCATAGCGATGCGTCAAAAACAAACGCTCAATAAATTATCACTTGATTAACCGCCGCAGTGCCGTTTTTTGTGACTGAGTTTGGAGAACGGGTGCTCTGAGCATCTCCAAAACGCGACGCCGACCGTGTCCGTGTGATTTTACCTTTGGATAGGAAGTTTGGTCTCGATCGGTCAACCCGTTTTCGATTCTATAAATGATATACAGACAGACAAACAGAGGTCTTCAAAATATATATGAGACTAGCCGATGAGCCCGACGTTGTCCGGGCTATTCAAAAACCAAATTTCAAGTCGATATCTCTACCCAGCCCGACGTTGTCCGGGCTATTCAAAAACCAAAATTCAAGTCGATAGCTCTACCCATTTCCGAGATCTGGTCTGCGCATGCGCGAAACTGGCGTCGCGCGGGCTCGGCGACCCGATACAATTCGTATCCGGGGCAAGATACATTCACATACCAAATTTCAAGTCGATAGCTCCACCCGTTTCTATATATTAGATGTTCCCGTATATCTCTCTGCAGATGCTAATAACGTTGGATGGTAAACAAACGCTCTTTATAGCGATGCGTCAAAAACAAACGCTCATTAAATTATCACTTGATTAACCACCGCAGTGCCGTTTTTGGAGACTGAATTTGGAGAACGGGTGCTCTAAGCTTCTCCAAAACGCGACGCCGATGGTGTCCGTGGGATTTTACCTTTAGATAGGAAGTTTGGTCTCGATCGGTCAACCCGTTTTCGATTCTATAAAGGACATACAGACAGACAAACAGAGGTCTTCAAAATATATATGAGACTAGCCGATGAGCCCGACGTTGTCCGGGCTATTCAAAAACCAAATTTCAAGTCGATAGCTCTACCCGTTTCCGAGATCTGGTCTGCGCATGCGCGAAGCTGGCGTCGCACGGGCTCGGCGACCCGATAAAATTCGTATCCGGGGCAAGATACATTCACATACCAAATTTCAAGTCGATAGCTCCACCCGTTTCCGAGAACTCGTCTGCGCATGCGCTGCACGGGCATCGCACGGGCTCGCCAATACGACAGCGACGCCCGCCTGGTCAAACTACACACACGTACCAAGTTTCGTCCCGATCGGTCGAGAATCGTTGATTTGTATAAATGACATACAGACATACAGACATAAAACATCCTAACAAATCACCTGAATCGTGTCAAATACACCTGAATCGCATAATACACCGCCACGGTACTTGGAAAAAAATACAACATATTTCGCACCCGTACCATAGATCCCAAAACAGACACCGTTAATCCTTAATAACATAATGTAGTCACCAACTCCGCAGAGCAGCGATTATTTTCATCCAAGCCAATGTTATCAGCATCACCTTGAATTAAACCGGGAAACGGACCGATCAACCGCAAGATCCCCCCACACAGGCATTACTAATGAAATGGGCAAAGATACTCAAAACTTGCCATTGTGACGGCTTACCCATGAAATTAGCCATTTCACTAGTTCTATCCGCGATCAGACAGATAGTTTAAAAACTCAAACAACCATAACGTCACTTTTGGGTATGAATTCCATCATTGAACCCTTCGATGGCAAACCTGACGCTTTTCCCCAATGGGTCCATGCGGTGGATTTCGGCACAAGATGAGACTATTATTAAAATTGCCGCTCAAACATGTAAATCTCAAGTTTCTGAATTTATTCAACGCTTCATAAATGAAAATAACACGGACGGAAAATTCACGTTCACCTGGGCTGATCTGAAATCACAATTACGTTCATTATTCAGTTCCATAACCGATTCGCCTCAGGCCCTTTCCTCATTACGAGCCATTAGGCAGAGACATACGGAAACAATTGCCATGTTTGCAGAACGCATACGTACCCTCACTAAACACGCTTTTACCGATGAAATTAATACAAGAGCAGTACAAACACAATTAGTAGCATTCTTTTCCGACGGCATTCTCGACTCTAGTATTAAATTCAGGCTTCTCAAAGATAGAGCTACTGATATTGCCCTACGCGAAATGAACCTTCGGCAGCGCTATCGCTTACGTTACGGTGAACATCATAATGACTATAACCAATTCCCACAGTTACAATCCCTCAACCAATGGATATCGCAATAACCACCGGCACATTCCAAGAGGGCCATCACAATCCACTTACACCCCCCGCCAATCCAAAGACAGACACCGAATCAATGATCACCCCACAGGCGCCAACCTTCAAATTCTCACCACCCCTACTCTGCACCAAGGGTCTCCCATAAAAACCGCATCCAAACCATGGATGCAAGATATGCTACAACACCTTAACGACCCCTCTTCTGTACATCCTGCAGATTAAATAACCATACAACAGACCAGTGTAGACGTCGGGCGCAAAATAATAATCAATTTTTAAACAGATAAGGACTCATTCCTACACAAATTTAACCCCAAGTAGACACAAGGCAATGAGTCCAATTACACATCAAGTTAGCACCATAGACAGCCACAATCATAGAATATGCTAGACCTCATCGGACATACGAATCTCAAAAGCATAGAGTCTATAATTCACAGCTGCAGCCCATTAATCATTACCCCACGCTCCCATCACAGTGTCAAAGACAACGATATATTAATTACCGCACGCGGCGCCCATTTAATCTTCACACCACAGGCAGGCCACACATACCACCAACTGCAATAACAGGTGTCCCCCTATGAAATCCATGTTTCATAATATTCCCAATAAGCCTATTTTATCTCTTCTTGACTTAAAGTTTCCTTCTCAATTTAAAACCATAAATAGCCTTGAAAAACCAAGGCACCAACAAATTACTAATTCTCAGTCATCATCAAAAAGACATTCAACACGCACCAATTCCCACGATCACATTCCAATATTGCAATTAACCCTGTAATACCACCGTTTAAACCCATACGACATACAATACCAGTACTTAAATATCCAAGTGATATGACAGATGGTGCTCTAAACCAGACACCATGCTCAACTATCATTAAAATACACAAACAACGCATTCGTTCACTATTAGATTCGGGAGCAACCACCAGTTGCTTGAAATACGATATTTATAGATCCATACCAAATCGGCCACCTTTAATTAAAGAACATGTGTTACTCCCATCAGCCGATGGAACACCAATGCAAGTTTTTGGATCCACACATCTCACATTTAGAATCGGAAAGCTCATTCTTACACACAAATTTATCATATGTGCAACCTTATCCCGTCCGTGCATTTTAGGGCGCGACTTTATGAAACAACACAGTATTAGACTTTACTTTGATTTAGAAAAATTCAGAATTCAGAATCAATTATACCCAATGTTAAGGGACGGTCACATTGCATCACTCATCCGATCAACAAATAACGTTTCATTATCACCCCACTCATGCGCAATCATAACAGGCAGACTCATAGGACCAAATGATATGTTTAACACACCTATAATCCGAATAGGTAAAGGTAACATGTCCATTTTTCAACAGGAACCAAATGTACATGTAACCGACATGATAGCAGATGCAACTAATCCAAATATTTGCGTAATGATAGAAAATCAATCGGCGTCACATATGTCGATTAGGAAAGGTCGTGTAATAGCACAAGCATTTGGCACTCAAGAGCAAATGATATGCAGGACATCCGATGAGGAAAACATTAACTCATCTCCGCGAACCAACCACAGTATCAACACCATAGGTGACCGACAAGACGTTAACCCTCCAATCACCAAGACTCAACCTATATCTATCGATGATATCGTAGCACCTCAACACCTTAAACAGCAAATATTGCAACTAGTATCACAATACCCTGATGTTTTTACAAATGACATAAACAAGATAGGATATTGTCCAAAAATTAAAATGAAAATCGACCTCAAACCAAATACTTTACCTATTTTTTGCAAAAAATATCCAACACCACTTAACAAACAACGAATTATGGCTGCCGAGATTAACAAATTATTAGATGCAGACATCATTAAACCCACTGCCCATTCCTCGTGGGGATTTCCCAGTCTCCTCATCCGCAAATCCACACCCAACCCTGATGGCATCCCTAATTACCGATTGGTGATCGATCTGAGAAAACTCAATGATATTTCCATTCCATTAAAATGGTCTATGCCTAGTTTTACAGAAATATCGTCCAAGTTACTCGGCTCAACTATTTTCAGTATCTTTGATTTATCAAATGCCTATCATGTTATAGGAGTTGAACCCGAACATATTCCCATACTAACTATGAATACGTCACAAGGTCAATACAGCTATCAAAGAGCTCCGATGGGATATGTCTCGAGCTCAGGGTATTTTTTAAAACTCATGAACATGGCCCTCCATGACCTCCCGTTTGTAGAAGGTTTTGTCGATGATCTGATCTGTCATAGTTCCTATCCTCAAACGCATATACAGCAGCTCACAAAATTATTTGACAGACTCAGGGAATACGGCTTAATAGTTAAACTATCAAAATCTAAATTTTGCCAACCACAAGTCAAATTTTTAGGACATATTATTTCCGACAAGGGCACATCCCCTGATCCTGAAAAGATTTCAATTATCAACTCTCTACCACCTCCAAAATCAGTTAAAGAAGTCCGCAGATTACTTGGAATTCTTAATTTTTACAGATCATATTCTCCTACTTTCGCATCCACGGCATTGCCTTTAATCAAACTCACAGCTAAATATGCTAAATTCGAGTGGGATGCGCCATGCCAAACAGCGTTTGACACGCTTAAAGAAAGCTTAGCAACTGCCCCTATTTTAGCTTATCCAAATCCCGACAAACTTTTCATTCTCACAGTTGATGCATCTATCCATAGTATTGGAGCAATACTATCACAATATGATAATAGCCAAGATGATAAACACGTTGAACTACCAATCGCATTCGCCAGTAAAAAACTTAACAAATCACAAAGGAATTATTCTGTCACGGAAAAAGAAGAATTCGCTATATACACATTTGCAAGGCAATTTAAATTTTACTTACAGTGATCCCAAGTAGAGATTAAAACAGATCACTTACCCCTCATCCACATGTTTAAAAAACAGGATCTGATAAACACAAAAATTCTAAAATGGTTTTTGGAAATATCAGCATTGAACCCAAAAATTACTTATATTATTGGCACGAACAATGTTACGGCCGATTTTTGCAGTCGAATAAACCCCGACACACACCCGTGCATCAATTCTTGCACAGATAGCGACCCAAATCCACCCACCAATCCCCTTGTACATGATGTTAATATCCTTGACATGAAAGATATTCAAGAATTTTCAAAACGAAACAAACAAACAAAAAAGAAGACGAATACTAAGTCAGAAGTTGATCTTGAGGACAGCCCGGTCCTTCCTCCCATAACTAACATAAGAGATGAACAATCAGCAGACCACACAATCACCGAGATTATCAAAAAAATGCAATCAACAAATATACCCGAAAAATTAGCAAAAACCTTTATTCTTAAAGATGGTATCCTACACTATATATCAATATACGATGACATACCTAAATTGAGAATATACATAACAGACAAATTAGCACAGGAAGTCATTTCACAATATCACAGTCTCGGACATAGAGCGGTACAATCGCTCTACGCAACCATACAAAACAGATATTACACACCCCAGTTGTTTGCAAAAATTGTTACATACATAAACAATTGTCATACATGCCGACAACGAAATGCTTACAATCCAAAAATCCCGCTTCAACCAATCACTGCCCCATTGAGACCAGGACGACTCATTGCCATCGATCTTATGGGACCATTTTCCCCCAAAACACAATCAGGAAATAGATTTATCTTAACTATTATTGATCAGTTTTCATTACATACTTTAGCATACGCATTACCTAACAAAATGGTTGATACAATTTTAGAAAGATTGAACTCAGAGTATTTCACTTTATTTGGCTACGCTGAATCCATTTTAACTGATAACGGGTCCGAATTTGCAAACTCAACCTTCACTGAATTTTGTAAATATTACCATATCAATCACCGTCTCACAAGTTTGTATAATCCGCAGTCTAATGGAAAATGTGAGAGTAGTCATAGAAGTTTAGCATCAATCATTTCAACAATCACCCAAGCAAATGTAGAACATTGGGACCTATATCTAAATTATGCATCACAAGCAATGAACTTCTATTGTTCCAGTGTGCATACACATTCACCATTTTTTCTAACTTTTTTTAGAGAACCACAGATAAGCATAGACCGAATTTTAACACACAGAGAAAAGTATTTAGGAGATGATTTTTTAGCCACCACGCTTCAAAATCAACACATTATTTTTAAAACTACAAAATCTCTTCTCGAAACAGCCTCTCGCAACCACAAACAGAATACATGTGGATCTATTCCAACCTTTAAAATAGGCCAATCCGTCTATTACAAAATCCACCAACCAAATCACAAATTTTCATTTAAATATAAGCCGTTTTGGCGCATCTTAAAACAAACAGGCCCCATATCTTATATATTAAGACATGACCTATCTGCAAAATTAACAAAATCACATGCTAAACACATCAAACCATCCCCTGTTGATTGGCCAACACCTCAACGGCCCACTCATTTAAAGAATAAACGACATAATCGATTTGCATTTCCACCGAGTGAAACCAATATTGATAGTAATAACTCTCAATCTTATTTGGAATCAGACGATGACCTCAAAACAACGGCAATTAAACGCGCTCAACTTGATCGATCAAACACAGACGACAGTTCTTCAATACCATTGGCTGAATTGGCCAACAGACTCATGGCTTCGAAACATTTTAAAAACACAAACAACCAATCACCCCCACCATTTTCATCCAGCGACCATGCAAGTTCCAAATCACAGGAACCAAATGTCATAAAACACAAATTAATTACGACAGAAAATTCTTACAATACTACATCAGACACAAAATCGAGTCGGGCATCTAACAAACGCGGCCGGCATCGTAAATTATATACACCGAACGCCAAACACATGCCAAAAGATTCATTTATTATGCAAACTAACTTCAAAACACAACAATCAGCAAAAATAGCCGTATCATACAATTTCAATGCGATACGAGGCATCACATATCTATATATAACTTATATGTAACTTTAATACTTCACAATCACTAATGTTAGATAGTGTACATGACTATTATTAGTATTATATAAAACATGTTTTATTTACAAAGGCAAACAAAACGACACTTCCCCCTACCCCCTTATATTTAGAGAGGACACACTGTCATCTCACAATATGGGCTTGCCAAAAGAGCGAAAATCTTGACCATGCCTGGTGCATGGTCAGATAGCATATAGAACCACCAGGGTACTATCTCGCTTCCCAAAATTAAATTCTCTATAACAGATGTACGATGAGTCATCATGACTCAAGCCTCGAAGCAATTAAACCCAATTAGCATGTAATATAGATCCTTAGTATAACGACTGACAAGCAGCGTCTTTCACCAATCGATTACGCATGGCTCGTGCCATTCTGTCAATCACTGCTTTTGGCATCTCTGCCACCTCCGCATTATAAATACTAATGCGATTTCCATATGGTAAACTCCCGTTAGTCTGAAGTCATAACTTCAAAAGTATATACAGACAAATATCTCAGAAGAAACGAATTTTTAATTCTGAATTATCTACTATCACTTACAATATTATATATCCGCATTCGCGATATGCTTTCAATTTGAGTATATATATATATACATACATCGATGAAAATTATGGAAATCAGGAACTCAGTTACGTCTTCATTGCTTCCAATATGCTTGACTCAATAATATAATCAGTGACATAGCACACGCACTGCCGCAAAGCACGCGCATATATATCAAGCATAATCCCGTATACATCTAGATCTAGATGCCACATCGTATACAACCCCCCCCACGCCGCAAGACACTATATATTATATAGTATGTGATACAATAATCACGACATTTCTCCGCCAACGTATACAAACCCCGCCCCCCCCAACGCCACAAGACACTACATATTATATAGTATGTGATACAATAAGCACGGCATTTCTCCGTCAACGTATACAACCACCCCCCCCCACACCAACGCAGCAAGACACTATATATTATATAGTATGTGATACAATAATCACGGCATTTCTCCGTCAACATCACTTCCCCCAAACCGCCAAAAACGCTCTTTATCATAGAGTGATTGGTATAAAACCCACGGCATTTCCCCCAATCCCAATGTGCACGTCATTTTTATTGGCATTCGTCCAAATTATTTGAGGTCATAAACCACAAAATACCGCCAAATAACGCTCTTTATTATAGAACGATTGGTACAGAAACCACGGCATTTCCACCATCATCAATACCTCTTCCATTTCCCACCTCATTTCTCACAGACATTTGCCGACATTATTTGAAGCCATGAAACCCCGAAACAAACATAAACGCTCTTTATTATAGAGCGTATATTATGTCAATCCCGACATCTCTCCCATATTCAATAAGTTCCCCTAAATTTTCCGGAACAACTAAAAGCATATTTATTTGAATGAACAAACGCTCTCAAGCAATATCTCTTCGTGCCATCTACACATAAAGTCCACTTATAAATTAACGCACTAAACATCATTTAATAATCAGATGATAACCCAATGCTAGCAAGTCCAGTATGCACTGTGTACAAGTGTACACATGGAATTTTGTACCGGATAAGGCACAGAAGGTGTTACATTCAATATTAAGAGATTGATCACCTCTTAAAATAGTAACACGCATAGAAACAGAGACATGCGAAAAACTTGCTTCCCTCAAACAACAAAAATAAATACAATAAAAATATGTTACACAGGTATCATATCAATAAATAGGAATCTTTCAACATAAGCAAATAACATAAACAAACGTTATCCAACCAATTTATATGCCTCATAACGTAACCAAAATTATCCATAATTATTCATTAAACTCAAATAACCCTATGTAGATAAAATTAACCAAGATTCACAACCTCACAAGTGTATCATAATGTCAAACTCAAGCGACCCACACAAACCAATTATTATGACATGAACACCGATAGGTGAACCTTCCATAACGATTTAGTACGCTTACCACACACCCCCCCCCCACATATCTAGCGAGATACAATTCCCCATCCAATTTCCATCATACCCGAACACCCTTCCACAAGAAATCCCCAATAACGTACATGTTAACGGCCAATCAAGGCCTAATTAACTTAACATGTAACCTATAACACACGACAAACGTGCGTACACAGTTACCATAAAATAATCATATGCAATTCCCAATCCAAGTCCCATAACATCCGAACGCCCTTCCACAAAAAAATTCCAAATATAACGTACATGTTAACGGCCAATCAAGGCCTAATTAAATTAACATGTGACATACAAAACACGACAAACGTGTCACATAATTACCCATAACCCATCATACACCCCACCCATGATAACCAAAGACGGACGCAGTACATCAAAGCACATATCACACAAGGCTATACCGTATACATACCCCCACCGCCCAAAAATACCCTAAACCACATATGCATGTGCAGGACTAAAATGAACCTGACTAACATGTATGTGTACATCACAAATATTCCCCAACACGACGATATCGTATACATACCCCCACCGCCCACAAATACCATAAACCATATATGCATGTGCAGGACTAAAATGAACCTGACTAACATGTATGTTTAAATCACAATATATCCCCCAACACGACTATATCGTATACATACCATAAATTGCCCCATAGCCATTTATCCTCAATATAACTTACCATCTGCTATTAAACTCGCAGCATGTACATGGCTTATAACAACAACGAAAGCGCACACATTTACAGTAAACTGTCATCACAATCTTCTAAGAAAACGACTGTATACAATCACAATATTACCCCCTGTCGCCATGATAACTTTACCACCAAGGTGCATAGATACACAGCCAGCATCAAATTAATTACATTCACAACTTTGAACTCATCAAACATCACCATCAACACACAAATAACTCAATTACAATAAACTATTGAATTACATAAATTGCCACAATGGAAGCCATTATTTTCGCAAATTCATAACTTGCCCCCTCAAGTATCGATTTCAAACAAGTTACCCCCCATGAAGCAACTGCCTTATATGACTTTCTCCAAACAGTCACCTCCCTGCAACCCATCAAACAAAACCGAAAACATGATTACTACCAAATCATTATTCCTGCTGTCATTACATTCATATTAATTTTACTGATTGCCATCTCAAGTCACAAATACATTATTCAGTGTATTACGAAAATTTCCCAATATCGCACTCAACGCAATCACAACACGAGACGAATTAAAATCGTTAAGCGACGCAATAAACTTAACCAAATGATAAATGGAACTGATATGCAACTTCGTCACAGACAAGCCCCACCATTACCCAATGAACCTAGGAAAGATATTCATTTATCTCCAGCTAAGCAACCTCGAGTAGAAAGCACACAAGAAGATTTGACATTTCCCAAAAAACAACCGCGAGATGTTGATGATGAATCATCCACATTACGACCTATGAAAATAATAAAAAGTCACGCTTCCATCCATAACCCACCCTTCAATCTCTATTGATCATTTGATCAATAATGCCATTTTTTTTCTATAAGGGGCACAAACCCATAGACAAATTATAATTTCGTTACTGCACACACACCCCGACAGCTGTATATACTAACGCCATTATGACACGTGCCAACCCCAAGCATTAACACAACTCACCATCGATCATCATCAATAAGATTGGTCAAGAATCTCGCCACCTATCAAACAGACACATTAATCACTATCTCCCCGTCCAATTCACAGCGCGGACATCATATGTCACATTCCAAGCAATATTTCACCCATTATGACACGTGCCAATCCCAAGCTTTAAGACAACTGACAGTCGATAATCATCAATAAGATTGGTCACGGATCTCGCCACCTATCAACAAACACATTAATCAATGCTTCCCCATCCAATTCACAGCGCTAAACATCATATACCACACTCCAAGTAATATTTCACCCCTGATACCATGCTCTCAACAATTTCCCTGTGCAATTGACGGCAGATGTGAAACATTTGGTCTCTCATAATCACAATCACAAATGTATACATATCATCATGATTTTATTAACAATACAACAAGCATTTATATAATACGTCACCAATGTACGTATATGTACCATAAGTTCATTTACAAAACATACCATGCACTATTACCGTATTGTTATATTCATTACTTCTCATACTTGTATCTATATATTCTATTATCACAACTTATCCTACATATCAATCTAGCACGCATTATGACTGCATGCCCGATCATTTTATATACCAACCCATATATGCTTTTCCCACCATTTATTTCATAATCTCATAATATTGCGTATTATCATTTTAAAACAACTTTGTTCCACATGTATTAGTCATAACTTCACCCCAATCAATGTTACAAAGTATCGATCGACTTACTATATTGTCATTATACTTCATTCAGCCTCATCCACATTACACAATCACAAATACCCCAGTTAGGTCCATAATTTTGATGTTACATAAGATTTTCCGCTGCGCTAAAAACTTACACGGGTGGGGGGACATATGTGAGATAACGACCCATTATAATCTCACAACTTGATTCAAACTATACAAATGTCCCAATATATAGAACCCCAAACTCAGATATTCGTGTTCGGTTCTTAACGAAACCTCACACGTCTTACTCCCAGCGACGACATACACACAATGAAGATGGCTCCCAAATATGGTCAAGGGAAATGACCATAACGGAGGAACCGATCCCGATGTGTATTGCCAAACGCCTCATCTAATATGCATCCCAAATAGTGTATAAGAAACAACCACATCCCATCACTTCATGCTTTCACTAGAATCATCTCATCTCGAGGTTAGTATACCTCTCCAGGCATCACCCACACCAGGCATCACCCATTCGGGGACCTCACTTCGCGGCGATTCTTGATCATCACATTTGTATACACTGCTTGTATATTATTCGCGACGTAATAAAGACTTGTACCTATATATATATCTATGTGTTCATTACCTCACAGCAGACGAGATCTCGGAAATAGGTGGAGCTATCGACTTGAAATTTGCTATGTGAATGTATCTTGCCCCGGATACGAATTTTGTCAGGTCGCCGAGCCCGTGCGACGCAAGCTTCGCGCATGCGCAGACCAGAACTCGGAAACGGGTGGAGCTATCGACTTGAAATTTGGTTAAATTTATAAAATGTCATGTTTCTGAAACAAAGCCATGAGATGAATGCCGCCAGTGGGGGCTAACCTGCTAGTCTCATATATATTTTGAAGACCTCTGTTTGTCTGTCTGTATGTTTGTTTGTCTGTCATTTATACAAATCTACGATTCTGGACCGATCGGGACGAAACTTGGTACGTGTGTGTAGTTTGACCAGGCGGTCGTCTTTGTCGTATTGGCAAGCCCGTGCGGCGCCCGCTTCGCGCATGCGCAGACGAGATCTCGGAAACGGGTGGAGCTATCGACTTGAAATTTGCTATGTGAATGTATCTTGCCCCGGATACGAAATTTATCGGGACGCCGAGCCCGTGCGACGCCAGCTTCGCGCATGCGCAGACGAGATCTCGAAAACGGGTGGAGCTCTCGACTTGAAATTTGGTATGTGAATGTATCTTGCCCCGGATACGAATTTGATCGGGTCTCCGAGCCCGTGCGACGCCAGCTTCGCGCATGCGCAGACCAGATCTCGGAAACGGGTGGAGCTATCGACTTGAAATTTGGTTTTTGAATAGCCCGGACAACGTCGGGCTCACCGTGTCTCCTCACGTTTTCAGTTCTGTATTCTGACCATTCAGTTCAATTGACGCCGGTGGCGGGCTAACCTGCTAGTCTATTGTATATTTTGGGAAATCTGTATGTGTGTGTGTGTGAGGGTGTGTCTGTTTGTGTGTGTGTTCGCGATGGACTCGAGAACGGCCGAGCCGATTTCGATGAAACTTGGTATGTGGGGGTACTTTCGGCCGGGGAATGGCATGGGCCTATCAATTTGCCCGTGCGACGTGACCTTCACCCTGAAATCGGGTCATTTCGAGGTCAAACGCCCGAGTATCACGGGATTTCGACGAAAATTAGTGTCTATGGATACTTTCGTATGGGGAGTATCATACGCCTATTCACTTGCCCGTGCGACGTGACATTGACCTTGAAATCGGGTCAATTCAAGGTCAAATCGCGAATTTTTATGGGATCGTCGAAATCCCATAAAAAATCGCGATTTGACACTGATTGACCCGATTTCAAGGTCAAGGTCACGTCGCACGGGCAAATGAATAGGCTTATGACACTCCCCGTACGAAAGTATCCCTAGACACTAATTTTCATCGAAATCCCGTGATACTCGGGCGTTTGACCTCGACATGACCCGATTTCAAGGTCAAGGTCACGTCGCACGGGCAAATTAATAGGCACATGCCACTCCCCAGCCCAAAGTACCCCCACATACCAAGTTTCATCGAAATCGGCTCGGCTGTTCTCGAGTCCATCGCGGACACAGAGACAGACAGACACGCACACACACACACCCTCACACACACAGACAGATTTCCCAAAAATATAAAATAGACTGGTAGCCCGCCACAGGCGTGGTTGGTCAGAAACATGACATTTAATATTTTTTTTTGAATTTCTTTTTTTTCAATGAGGTAATTGTGCCTTGTTCTGGCGGAAAAAAATGACCCGATGAAATCCCCCCCCCCTTCCTAGGAACGACAGCCAACGCATTCTTTGTTTTTCAATGAGTTAATTCATCGTACCCGCCCTAAACTTCCCCGTTCCTAGGAACGACATACTTTTTAATCAAGAGAAATTATGATACCCGTCCCTAAAAGAGGTATGATTTTGTTTAACCTGCCCGTGGCAATTGAACAGCCCCTGACAGAGATTGTCCACCCTTACGAGATGGTCAATAGTCTCCACAAAGAGCGGCCAGTCAATTAACCCCGCCGTGAACCCCGTCACCAACGCGACGTAATTTTGTTTGGTATCATGTGTTGCGTTCTAAAAATAGGTCGATTACAGTGGATTCGTTCATGACGAAATATGAGTGCGACAGAGAATATTGTTTGATCTAAAACAACTCGAACGAATGGCAGTCTAGCTATTCACAAAGAATTGTAAATCAACTGCGTCTGTTCCCGTATATCTCTGTTGCGTTGAATTGTAGATCTAAAACAACTCGAACGAATGGCAGTCTAGCTATTCACAAAGAATTGTAAATCAACTGCTTCTGTTCCCGTATATCTCTGTTGCGTTGAATTGTAAACACACGTTTTTTTTATAGCGATGCGTCAAAAACAAACGCTCATTAAATTATCACTTGATTAACCACCGCAGTGCCGTTTTTTGTGACTGAGAGTGGAGAACGGGTGGTCTGAGCTTCTCCAAAACGCCGCGACGACGATACCCTTAGATGGGAAGTTTGAACTCAATCGAACCAGCCGTTTTAGAGTCTATAGAGGACACATATATTTATATATTTATATATATACGAAGTTCTCAAAATATATAGTAGAGAGATAAGTTTTCTGATAGTTTAGAAAGGTATTCCACAATATTGTAATTCTATTTGAACCTAGAGTTAATATGTGCTTCATTTCTTCTATTATATATTCTTGATTTAAATGCTCCTTAGCACTGAAGGCGGAAACGTGTGCTGTAGAAACGATTGTTCGAGATATTAGTGAACATTAATTTAAGACACCATCCACTGTCGGATACCCGCTTAGGTCGTATGTGTCAAGATGGCGGCGCCCGGCCAGTGGACAGTATAAACGGTAAGTGTATATATTGTCTTCAAGCATCAATTAACGACTATTGTCTAACTCCGAAAAACGACCTTTGAAAATTTCAAAATGTTCAGGTTCAGATTCGCAATATTTCCGATGATTCTGTTCAGGTTCAGAAACAATTTTCGTTCAGGTTCGGACAATTTTCGTTCAGGTTCGGACGCATCAAAACCTCACCGAGAAACGAAATGCCCAGCTGCTATGGCAAGCCAAACCGATATTTAATATTAATTTTACTTAAGTAAAATAAAATGACACTTTATTTTACATAAAATAAAATTAATATTAAATAGCGGTTTGGCTTGTCATAAGCTGCAGTCACGTTGATATTATGTGTGTTGCTTATCTTCTATTCGTGAACAAAACCACGATAAACGGGGAACACGTGGCATGTTTTTAGCCCACTCCGGAATAATTTGGGCGGACTTTCTTTTTGCATGCATGTAAATACGTGTATGCGCACTTGTTGTTCACCCCCAACCCACATACGAGGCCACTAAGGTCGCCGCAGGTAGATGACCATATATCTGTCCACAACTGATGATACATCTTCATGTTACATGTTAAGTATGCATGGTCATTGTGATTAGACTGGTATTCACTGGTGATGATGTAACATTCCAAGCTGCAAAACAGGGTTCAGTCCCCTCGCTTCGCTAAATTCTGCACTGAACTCTGTACTGAGCTTGCTATATCATTCATGTCGATTTCAGAACTGAGTTAAATTGGTACTGTACGCCATCTTCAACAAATTCCCCGTATAATACAATAGTAATACCAACGATCTAATATCGATAATATATATAGACACGACTATTGTGCAGGACTATTATTCAGAGCGCGAACACTGTGCATATGAATAATTTCCCAAATGGTACCTGCAATATGCGAATCTTCACGAGCGGCGATATTTCAGGAATATATTATTCGAGAATCCATAGATGCTATCTTTAAGTTATGCTCTTGGTAAGTTATTCTGCAAAACTACAATTATATGTCTATCGAAATGAGAATTTAGACGCCGAAGTAGCGAAACTAATGCAAACAATATCAGCTGTTTCCGTTGGCAAATTGCGCATCACTAAATTTGGGTGGAAAATTTCCTACTTGCGTCTAAAAGAATAGTTCCTACCCAATGGTTAAATATTACACACAGAAACTCAATTATCAAGACAAATAACAACTGAATACGTAATAAAACAGGATCATTTGTTTTTCTTTAGAATTTATAACAGTAATGAACTATTTTCAGTCTTCCGTGGAATTTCGCGTAGTTCCATTGTTAATACACGCTCCAATAATTGTTTACCTTTTTTAACGGAAGTATCTAGAGTGAGATAAGAAACTTTATAAAATGTTATCCATGCCTAGGTCCTGGCGAAAAAGAGCGCATCGTATGACACTCAAAATTACGGCTATTTCAGAGGAAAGCATATAACAAAAACACTTGTCCCCCCACATCTGGTTATAACTAGCAAACTGATTGACAACATCGTCACGTTGTCCCCGTAACTCTTGACAGTGGGGTATAATAACACGTGAAACATCGGGGTTATGAATGACCCTTGCACTAGCAGTTTCCACCAATCGTGACGTTGTTCTAGCACGCTGAGCGGGACGTCACCGGGTCCTGACACAGGATCGATTGGTCGGCTGCTGAATTATTCTTATTGGTGCTGATTGGTATGAATTTATCAGATAACCTATGAGGTTCACACCGCATGGTATTGTTGTGGGGGGAATCGTTATATCTGCCAACATCGTGGGGTACATGGAGATTTAATACCTGGATGTCTCGACATCCAGGAATTAAATCTCCATGTACCCCCGATATTGCCGAAGATAACTAACATTTCTACTGTTGCTCATATGTATAATATGGCAATGTAATTTTATTTCCCACTAGCTGGTGTTTAGCCGACATTGCTCGAGATTATTGGCAACATTATTTAACTGTGGCTTTTGTGCCACTCATTCGGAGAACTTACCACCTATATTTGGAAATTTCAGCTGACATATTCAGATATAACAATGCGTTCTCGTAAACAACAAGCACAATAACAGCGTGACTGCAGCTAGGCAATTCGCTTCTCGGTGAGGTTTTGATGCGTCCGAACCTAAACGAAAATTGTTTCTGAACATGCACAAAATCATCGGAAATATTGCGAATCTGAACCTGAACATTTTGAAATTTTCAAAGTTCGTTTTTCGGAGTAAGACAATAAACATATCGGTGGTTTGCCTTCCGAAGATGTGTGGTAGCCTAATCTACCCACGACAATACATAAATGTGCGGATCCATGAGCCCAATTCCAAAAGATTACGAAAAAGGGAACATTTCGCCGCCTCGATAACATTTCGAAAATTTATGACAGCTTGACACACCAAATACAACATTTCGCATGCCTGTCATGCGAAAGGCAAGTTACGTAGGTATTTGGCACACAAATTCCTACATAACTCTTTAAATATGTATCACCGAAAGATGTCGTTAATTGATGCTTGAAGACAATATATACACTTACCGTTTATCCTGTCCACTGGGCGCCGCCATCTTGAAACGAACGAACCTAAACGGGTATCCAACAGTGGCCTCGCAATAAGCCACACTGATGATCTTCGTGTATTCTAACTCAGACCCCTGTCACACTCCGCTGCCATCAAACCGTCGCTTCCATTGCGCTGAAAAGGTATCAAAGCGCCAAGCTAAACGCATTAAGGTCTCCAAGAACCGATTGGTGACGCAGTGGACACTGGCTAAGACGGGCGAGGGTAATGTGGTCTCCCGTGAGCGCCAGAGTGCCGCAGAGGTTCGGTGTTCTGACCAGGGCGCAGTACTGCGTGGCAGCGCACAGCGAGCGATGCGCATGAACGCAACAAGGATACATACAAGCTACTCGTGGCCGCAGCAAGAAATCAATCTTGTCCTCTGCTACTGCAGTAAGCTTAATCCCAAAGTATAGTGTATACATGTACTGCATGTTATACAGGCATAAACAGCCATGGGAATGGTGCTGTCGACCTTCATGTGTCATGCAATTCAAAAATAAAAAGGGCATAATATTGTTGCGATCTATTTAATCACGCTGTTCCCTATGCCCAATTTAAATTCTGACTATCCGAGCGATATAGAAACATGTAGCATGGACAACTAGCCTATAGTGGATTGTTGGGTATATTCCCACAATCTAAAATTCAAAATACATGTATGACTGGAGCACGCAGAAGGCACTATTTATACATTCCGCGCCCCTTCTGTGTGTTACTCATATTTGGATTCTTTTTCAGAGCAATGTAAGCGCCGGCCTGATCGCAGCGAAGTGTGACAGGGGTTTTACGTCTTAATATACCGATAAGTCAAAGTGTGCATACAAACATATCAACCAATCTATGTTAGCCCGTGTACATTTTGAGTAAGCAACTAATGTCTTTTTGACAAATTCGCTGCTCGATTGAGTGTGATGAGTTGATACTCTTGCAAGACGGAACTAATTTCAGCAACCAATACTAAGTTTATTTAAAGGGGTACTGTACACTAAATCCGACCGTTTAAGGGACCATCTCCTTTTTGTGCGAATATTCTCTTGAGTATAATAGGACATGTTCCCATAACTGGCCACATTTAGTGTACAGTCCCCCTTTAAGTGATATATGTTTCATCGGGACAAGTTGTCTACATTACTGAACTAACCCGTTGAATGTCTTCATGTGGGGATCATTGAGAGAATAACAAGAAACATGCAAGTTCTTGTACTCCTCGTCTTGGATGTTCACCTGGAATAGAAAACCTGACTATGTACACACTCAATTTGACAATCAGTTGACTGAAAGGCTCCAGCAAGCTAAATAGTAGACATGTTTATCCACACGTACGTGTATGTAGTATCGTACTACAGTCACTGTTCCGTGCACAGGTACCCTGAAAAATAAATGACCACCCACCCCAATAATGCGTAGAAAGGTATCTATCTTCTTTGGGGATACCATTTAAAAACAATTTTAAAGTCCACAAACTGGTTCAAGCTACACAAAAATAATACTTGTTACATAAGCGCTTCATATATTGGTTGACAGACGTATTATTACTCTGCAGTCTGATGTATCCCGTGTAAACATTGGTTCAGAAGAACTGCGGTTATGATCACAGGTGTGACACAGACCGGCTGTTATTTTGTACTCGTTCGACATGATGTCCTCTCCCGCTCGGACATAGACTCTGTTTTTATTGGTAACAGACTTTCGCATCAAAGACACTCTCAAAGGTAAGTATCATGTATATGTTATACACCATTAGAATCGGAATTGTTTACTGACCCATCCAAAACAATACATGATCGATCCATATCAGTTTCATAAACCAGAAGCAATATCCAAATTCCAAATATTTTTTATCTTTTCGATAAAAACTAAACACCGCAACAGATGGGTCAAACTTACACATGTTTTTCTTAATAAAAATAAACACTTCAAATGTGTTCATGTATATGCGTTTCATAAAGCATGTGTGTTTTAGGAAAACATGTGTATGTGGTTTTCGATAAACACTAAACAGTGCAATAGCTGGGTCACACTTACACATGTTTTTGACAAAACTAATAAACACTTCACATGTTTTCATATATGTGCAATTCACAAACCATGTGTTTTAGGAAAAACAATGCAACAGCTTACACACACACTTACACATATTTTTTATAATGAAAAGAAACACATCACATGTATTGTGTTACAGGAAAAACATGTAACCACATATCTTTCAAAAAAACACATACACGTGGTTTTCCTAAAACATGTGTAACGTGCAAAGAATTTAGAAATTTAGAATGATAGATTATTGGACATATCCAACAAATAAATGTATCCACTATATACACATAAACTAGAGAAATAGATAGACGTTCTCATATTCATAATTGGCAGTTCAGCAATAAAAACTGTTACGGCGATTTGGTAACAAACATCAAATTCATGTCGTAAGTCTAAATATTTTAGACTGAATATTTTTCCAGAATAGTTTGCAATGCTTTGACCTTTCCCAATGTTTACTGTCTAGTTTTGATTAAACTGTGGATCTTGTTGGACCAGTTGGACATTTATAGACAATTGTGCTGACCATTGTTTAAATAAGGATAGTTTTGACATGCACATTGTTGGAAAGTTATTATTTTGTCATGTACTTGTTTATGGTAGCCTCCATTTACAGCCAAAACACATTCCAATGACAAAATTTAATTACACATCACGTTGAGTTACCGAAATTCATTTAACAGCAACTCAGTTTAAGTGTAAAAAAAACCCTTGATTCTTGAAACATCACCGTACTCAATATATCCGGCAGCCAGGGAACCAACATATTCTGTCACAATAATTGTGGTGACTATGTAAACAGACAATCAAACGGTCAACACATTATGATGCAAATATTCGAAAACCAGTATGTTTACAGTTATTCTATAAAACAGTGAATAATGGTGTTACACCATGTGAGGGTATCATAAGTGACAAGTCCAGAACACAGATTCCTTAGATAAATCATTATATTATTCAATGATAATATCCCATGCATATAACAAAATAACTCTGCATCAAATATATATCTGCCATCTCTCTGTAAGCTAGCCAATTCCTGCCTCCCACACACACAATCAAATCAACTCTCCAGACTCTTATGCAGCACCCTCTCACAATATCTCTCTGACCTATATCCATAACATCAGACAACAATGGCTTGTAAATTAACCCCCTCACCATAACACTCCCACCCTTCAAAAGTGAAGCAGTAGACAAAATTGAAAATACACCATTAGGTGATGACAGGTGAAGGGTATGATTACAGTATAATAACACGTAGCATAGCAAATGACATGTTTATGGAACAATCTGTGAAATGGTTATATTAATGCACTACACAATAGCTCTTGACAATTCATAACTTACAACATTGTTCTTGCATTTTATATGATGAATTTGCAGATTATACTCTTGGAGTGACAGACTCCACCTCAATAACCTTTGATTTTTGCCCCTCATTTTATTGAGGAATGTTAAAGGATTATGATCAATATATACAATGATAGGATAACAATAGATACATCAAAATGAGACAATGCCAGAATCAATGATAATGTTTCTTTCTCCACAGTTGAATAATTTTTCTGATGTTTGAGGAATTTCTTGGACAAGTAACAAACTGGATGATCAACACCGTGTTCATCCTCTTGAACGAGGATTGACCCAGCCTCAATATCGCTTGCATCGATTATGAGCTTGAATTGCTTATAATAATCAGGCGTAGCGAGAATTGGTGCTCTCAGCAACATGGTTTTGATCACTTTAAATGATTTCTGACAGCCTTCTGTCCACACAAACATTTTTGATTTGCCAAGCAAATCAGTTAAAGGTGCAACAACATCTGAAAAATTAACACAAAACTTCCTGTAATAACCAACCATTCCCAAGAAACGTAATAACTCTTAAATTTGACGAGGGAGCAGGGTAATTAACTATAGCCTGTACCTTTGCATCTACTGGTTTAACCTGTCCCTGTCCAACCACATGTCCTAAATAAGTAACAGTGGCCTTTCCAAATTCACTCTTTGCTAAGTTAATGGTCATATTTGCCTGTGAAAACTTCTCAAGAAAATTTCTGTATTTAATTTCTGTATTTAAACAAACATCGTCAATATATGCTTCTGTATCTGATAAATAACTAATTAAGTTGTTTATCAATCTCATAAATGTGGCCCCTGAATTTCTCATTCCAAAGGGAGTGACTTTATAAGAATATAATCCTGTAGGGGTCACAAATGCTGAAATTTCTTTTGCCCTGTCAGTCAGAGGAATCGCCCAGTACCCTTTCAGAAGATCAAATTTTGTCACATGCCTTGCTTTTCCCATTCTGTCAATGACGTCATCTATTCTTGGAATTGGGAAATTATCTGGTTTTGATAACACATTGACCTTTCGATCATCTGTTACACACCTGAAGCTATTGTCCGATTTTCGGACTAATATGCATGGCGAACTCCAGCTGCTTTGACTTGGCTCAATTATGTCATTGTCCAGCATATACTGTACCTATTTCTGTATCTGTGCGGCTTTAACAGTGCTTACCCTATAAGGGGCCTGTTTTACCGGGTTAGCTGTTCCAATGTCTACATCATGAAAAATTAAGTTAGTCTTACCTGGTACATCAGGAAACACATGCTTGTACTCCATAATGAGTGTAATGAAACTTTTCTTCTGATCTTCAGGCAGATGCTTGAGTTTTTCTTCCAGGTTTTGAAGAATAGCTGAATTGTTGAGCTTCAGGTTGACATATTTTTCCTCATAATTTAACTCGTCATCTGTCACTGGTGGCAGAAAATCTTCACATGTCACTGTAGCAACAGGCTGAATTAGCGATTCTTCCTTTTCTTCATTTTCTCTGTGATACTCTTTCAACACCTTGATGTGGCAGAGTTGAGTCTCTTTATACCTGTCTGGTGTTTCCACAACATAATCTGTATCACTTACTTTTTTCTTTATTTTGTAAGGACCTGCAAATCTTGCTTGAAGGGTATTACTTCTGACAGGGAGCAGAACTAGGACTCTATATCCAGGCTTGAAAACTCGGTGTCTGGCTTTCTTGTCATACCACGTGTTCATCCGTCCTTGAGACTTTTTCATGTTTTCTTTAGCTATCTCCCTGGCATTATATAATCTCTCTTTGAAGGTAGTCACATAATGTAGGATATTCATCTGTTCTTCTTTCTCTTCAATTAACTTCTCCTTCAAAAAATGTAAGTGGACCCCTCACAGAACGTCCAAATACCAGCTCAAATGGGCTAAATCCCAGCGACTCTTGTACGGTCTCTCTGATTGCAAACAGCTATAGGTGAATGCCTTCATCCCAGTCTTTCCCACTGTCTCGACAGTACGTCCTCATCATGTTGTTTGGTGTTTGATGGAACCTCTCGAGGGCTCATTGGCTCTCAGGATGATAAGGACTTGATGCATGTTGCTGAATACCAAGTTCATACATCACCTGCTGGAATACTCCGGACATGAAATTTGATCCGCGATCTGACTGGATGACTTTGGGTAGTCCAAACATGGTGAAAAACTTTACTAGAGCTTTGATGACAGTCTTGGCTTGGATATTCTTGAGTGGAATTGCCTCTGGAAATCTTGTAGACATGCACATAATGGTTAACAAGTATTCATGTCGATTCTTCGTCTTTGGCAAGGGGCCTACACAGTCGATCAAGACATAGCTGAATGGTTCCTTGAATACAGGAATAGGCTGTAATGGTGCAGGTTTATCTTCTGATTTGGCTTTCCAATTATTTTGCAGACATGACAGGATCGGCAATATTCTGTAACATTCTTTTGAAGTCATGGCCAGTAGAAGCTTTGCATGATTCTATACCGAGTCTTTTTCACCCCGAGATGCGCTGATAAGGGCAGATCATGAGCTAGACTAAAATCTCTTTCCTATTTCTTCGTGGGAACACTATTTGGTAGATTGTGCTCCATGTATCAGTTGATGGCACATCTGGAGGTCGCCATTTCTTCATTAGAATTCCAGATTTTATCAGGTAACATACTGGAACTGTCTTTGCGTCTTCCTCAGTCAACGCTCTTTTGAACAAGTCTGTTAATTCTGGATCATCTTTCTGTTCATCTATTAGCGTCGTCCTTGACATGGTGATTTGTGACTCATCAGCAATAGAAGAATCCTCTTCTTTAGACTTGACATCTTCATTCAGATCCTTGAAAAATGTGTCCGATAAATCCAGCATGTTGTCCTCCTGCCCCATCCTCTCTGACATTGCCCTAGTTATGGCACAGGAAGGGAAAATTCCTGGAAAATCTTCCTCCAATTTCTCTGTGGATGGATTAGCCTTAGGATTTGAAGTCACGCAGGGTTCCTCAATCACTTTTCCTCCAGCTAAATCATTTCCCAAAATTAATGACACTCCCTCAAAAGGGAACGATGGCCTCAATCCGACGATCACTTCTCCTGTAACCAGTTCAGGAATATCTTGTGTAGTTCCACATTCCTCACGTCTGATCCAACTCCAGACAGCAAAATCTGGTTACCGGTTGAACTCTTCTCTGAAAAAGGCAGAATATTCTCCAAGATTAGAGATTGACATGCTCCTGTATCCCGGAGTATCTTCACAGGATGCCCCTTTAATTCCATCTCATTTAATGAAACTGCTCCCTCTGTTAGAAATGGAGTATACCCTTGACAAGTGGGTTGGGGTGGTTTAGTGCAAATTTCTTTTCGGTCATTCTTCTCAGCAGAAGTAAGAACAGTCTTCTGGCTATTATTCTGTCTTTGGAGTTTCCAGCATTGGGAAATTACATGGCCTGGTTTTCGGCAGTACCCACATGTGATATTTGACCCTTCAGTAACTTGTCTGTCGAATCTTGGTGGGGTCTCCTTAGAATTCGGTCGCCAATTCTTAGGTTGAATCGTCCTGGAATTACTGTTGGAGATATTTTCAATGGCAGCTACATCTTTCTTGAAAAAGGGTTTGAAGTTCTTGTTTCTGTGACTCAAAGCATAATCATCTGAAAGAACAGCTGCTTTACTCACCTCTTCAGTTTTCTGCTCACTCACATAGGTCTTTAGTTCATCAGGAATTTTCCACCGGAATTCCTCCATTAGTATCATTTGTCTCAACTTACCAAAATCAGATCCAATTTGCTTTGCTCGACACCATCTGTCAAACAGGTTTTCCTTCTCGCTAGCGAACTCAACATAAGTGTTATTTTCAGACTTAATGTGACTCCTGAAGCGCTGCCTGTAAGCCTCCGGAACCATTTCATACGACCTTAAAATGGCTTGTTTGACAAATTTGTAGTCTGAAAATTCCTCGGCTGAGAGGGCAGAATAAATTGCCTCTGCTTTACCAACTAATACACTTTGCAGCAGTAAGGTCAGAAACTCTTGTGGCCACTTTAAACTATTAGCAACTTTCTCAAATTGATAAACATATTTATCCACATCCTTCTCCGTAAATGGAGGCACAAGTCTTATATGTTTGGTTACATCAAACGTGCTATCATACCTGTCTCTCACAGTGTGACTTGCATTCCTTTCAAACTCCATCTCCCTCAACTTTAATTCACTCATCTTATATTCATGCTCTTGTTGCTCTCTCTCTTTCCAAATCGCATTCTCTAGCTCGCTGCTGATCAGCCAAATGAAGTCTTTGACTCTCAATTTCTAACTATTTAAGCCTTACAGCTGTGCTGTCTAACTCCCCACGCTGAGATACCACCGATAGAAGACTAGCCTCTATGCAGTAGGTTGAAATAAGTTTCCTTATGACATCCTTCCGCATAGAAGCATCAGCTTGTAAGCCATACTTTTGAGCTACAGCCAAAAGCTCAGATTTATTTAGAGAGCCAAAATTCAAATGCAGGATTTGCTTCAACATTTTTAATAAATTCATTGACGTTGAATGGCATTTTGAACTACTCCTATTGTTCATATGTATATCAATGAAGTAAAAATCAAATCCAGCTAGGGTAGTTGCATGAACTGGAGTTCCCAGCGAATGTTAACAGTTGAACTTCAACTTCTGTGGAGTATACATCCGAGGGTTTTGGAAAACTGGAGTTCCCAGTGAATGTTAACTTTTGAACATTAACTTTAAGTATTATAAATCCAAGGGTTGTGGAAAACTGGAGTCCCCAGCAAATGTTAACTTTTGAACGTTTTGTAGAGTTTAAATCCAAGGGTAGTGGGATAAACTGGCAAACCCAGCGAATGTTAACTTTTAAATGTTAACTATTGTAGAACATAAATCCAAGAGTGGTAGGATAAACTGGCGAATGTTAACTTTTAAATGTTAACTATTGTAGAATATAAATCCAAAGGTAGTTGGATGAACTGGCAAAACCAGCGAATGTTAACAGTTGAACGTTATGTTAGCAGAGCATAAATCCAATAGTGGTTGGATAAACTGGCATTTCCAGCAAATATTCATTTGTAGAGTAAATCCTTTTTGAACGTTATGTTAGCAGAGCATGAATCCAATAGTGGTTGGATAAACTGGCATTTCCAGCAAATATTCATTTGTAGAGTAAATCCTTTTTGAACGTTATGTTAGCAGAGCATGAATCCAATAGTGGTTGGATAAACTGGCATTTCCAGCAAATATTCATTTGTAGAGTAAATCCTTTGGCATCTATTCAAACCAACAAATGTCTATATTCCACAGCATTCATGGTGGAAATAATGTCCAATCCCGGACACGAGCCCGCAATTGTTACACCATGGGAGGGTATCATAAGTGACAAGTCCAGAACACAGATTCCTTAGATAAATCATTATATTATTCAATGATAATATCACATGCATATAACAAAATAATTCTGCATCAAATATATATCTGCCATCTCTCTGTAAGCTAGCCAATTCCTGCCCCCCCACACACAATCAAATATATATCTCCAGACTATTATGCAGCACTCTCTCACAATATCTCTCTGACCTATATCCATAACATCAGACAACATTGGGTTGTCAATTAACCCCCTCACCATAACAATTGGGTTTTTGCATAATATATGGTGGTCATTGTCGTTTCTGTTTTTCAGAGTCATCAAAAATAAATCTGGCAGATAGTTGGCCACTTAGGCATCATTCACACAGCTGACAAAATTGTGTTTATAGCTTATTAGAGGATGAAATGGTTCGAGTTATTCCATGATTGATTCTTGAAGATATTGGTTGTTAATTTTAGACAAATCTAAATTCTATTATAGAAACTTAACAGATTCACGAAGATCGCATTGCGGGTGTTTTAAACTGTTGTACATTCTTATTTATAATCAATTTGTCGTTCAAATCCTATCACATGACATATTTTAGGACAAATTACCTGCAAAATTACCATGCAAATTTGCCAGCATGTGAACGTACCCGTCGCTGTAAACCATATTTACACTCACAATTTTGAAATCACATTGAAATGTATACTAGTACCTGACCAAACCAAATCGTTGTGAAAATGAAGACACAGTAAGCATTTGAATTTTTGACAAATGTTACTCAATCTTCTCAAGCGCCAACAATTTAGCCTTTATTCTATAACAGTTTTCATGTCTTATTACATACTCCGCCCTTGCAGCAGCAAAACAACAATGACTACATGTATATATCCACGTCAGATGCAGCGTCTAGCTGTTACCATTTTATATAATTCAGTTTGCAGCAGCAATCACAATGGATATTAGGTACAGTACATTTATAATCGCCAGAGCGGCGAGTGAACATCCAGTACCTCATGTTGAATTAATATAGTTTTACCAAACATTGCTTTTATTGACTTTTGACATGAACAGCTCAATAATAATAAAGAAATAGAACACCACTGCAATGACGATTGTTGAATATAATTGACATCAACATGTTCTCCTATAGTACAACTAAAATTTCTTGTAAATTTCATTATAGTATATAGGCAAGACACAATACACTGGAAAAAAAAACGATTCCAACGTAAAAAATATGTTGATTTCTTCGTCATCGTGTTTGGCTTGAATAAAGAGCAATGAACAGTTTACTCAGACCAATGATATCATTAAATTTCAAGGCAGAAAAGAGAGCCATAAAAATATCTCGATAAAAAAGTATTTAAAAAAATATAATTTTAAGCCTACCTACTGACCTAATTGTTTCTGGCATGTAACCCCAACCACACATATAATTTTCTTTAGCCTAGGGACCTGCAAATCAGCACTCAACAACAGCGTATCTAAAATCTGATTTTTAATCGAGAAGACAATCGAATTGGATATCGAGCCGCCAGTGCAGAATTCTAAGGTGTTGGGAAATATCAGTTTAAGTATGTTGACAGAAAATAACATCCCATGTGCAATGACTCGGGTGTATAAGTTATATAACATACATTTCAATTGAGTTTTATTAATCGAAGTAAAATGTTTAATATTTAGTATGTTTATATGTATTTAGTATATTACGAAAATATCATGGATGGATCACTCCTATATTTCATTATCACGCATAGCAAAATGTCTAACGTAGTGTGAATGGAGGGGGGGATTGGATATTCCAAAAATATTTTAATCGAGGGTCCCAGCGACACCAAATCATACGGGGGACAGTGACATTGATTTGAATCTTGAATATTCGTTGGGCCCTATTATAGTATTAATCTCCTCATTTGACAGTATTCAAAGAATTTTTCCACTTTCTTAATAAATTGTATATATATACTGAAATTAGGCGGTGGTTAAAAAAATATATCTGATATAGTATATGTATCGACGAGGCTGGACTAATATGAATGTGCACACACACACATAAACTGTACTACACGTATTAAAGCCCTCGAAATTATAAAACATGTCACACAACAATTTTAATTGTTAGATTCCACATTTGCCAATGCGTTTTCCATGACATTGCTTATTGTCGTGGCCAATTTCGAGGACGGCTAATGTGTAACATTACGACAATGACCCATGTCACATTATGCTGGAACGATGTGCATCACTGTACTGGTATATATAATAAATGCACACCCGGTGTGTATTTTAGTATAACTGGACAGTGGTTATAATGCGATCAATGTGGTAAAAAATACCAATGTTTTATACATACATGTACACCAGTGTATTTCTGTGTGAGAATGAAATGTACACCAGCCCAGCAATGTGCAATATTGTTGCACAAACAGTGACTTCAGTTATGATATTAAGTTGGAACCATTGACAAATATAATAACATTCACGTAGCGCCATAAGGTAGAATATACCAATGTCCTAGAATGAGCAAAATTGACGACATGTGAAGAAACCTTACTGTGTGTAGGATCAATGAAACAACGTGCCTTCGATCACAACTAAACTCTAAACGCAGTCATACAACTTCAATACATGGTGCAACACTTTTTGGGCTGAATCTTCTTATAATGTGCCACCCGGACGACTTCATCGAACCCACCCATGCACCCACCACGCCCAGTTGATTTTTAATATTATAAATATATATACGTGTAGACATACCCGGTAGGTCTATATATACCCGTTTGCTAAAATTGTGTACATAATTGATATTAGTGATGTTAGGGGTCCCAATGTCAAGGGTCCGTGAAGGGGTGGGGGTTATTACCCTATCTAAATATTGCGATTCGTCTGTTCATTAAATGTGTGTGAGCCTTGGTACTAATGGTGCCATTGGTGCATTAGCAGCTAATTTAGTGGTTTCGAAAATACATCAAGTCGATATATAGGTGAACCGCCGATCGATCTATATATCAATAGACCGATTGGGCTAAAATAGACATATCGGTCTTTAACTTCCTGCATGCATATGTTGCAGGTATAAGGGGAGTCACCCTCAAATGTTCTCATATTGGTCTTTCAACCAATACCGTCCTACGTTTAGAAATAATCATTCTGAACAATCTTCAAGCAAAATGTCAATATTAAAAATAATTAAAGTTCACTCTCTTACATCAATTAATGAATACTTGAATCAATGATTGTACCTATTGACGTGCCACTGTATGACGCTACGACTGTGTTTTCTTATGTTGTCATCCGAACTTTTAAATTAGAAATAAAGTAAACCAAAATAATTTTTGTTTGATATCATGCCGTCATATGCATTACATAAAAACTATTGTGAACCAACTGGATACATGGAGGCGAAATTTATATTTATTGTTAATGGAAATTGCACGGGAAGGCTATCACTTGCGCTAATGATCAATTATGCTATGTGCAATTATTTCAGCGCAATGCAAATGTCCTTCGGTGCAATTCAATTGGCCCTACAGTACAATTCCGTGCAATTCAATAATTCAATAGCAGTTCACATGAACCCCGTGTTTCTCAATTTTATATTCGTGTTAGATACAACTTTTGGCAACTTTCAAAGATGGTTCATTTTTGTTACATCTTGAAATATAAATATACCGTTTTATTAGAAGTAAATTATTTATAGCATGAGAGTATTTTCCAATTTTGGTTCCAAATATTATTTCTTCAGTACAGGCCTCCATTCATCTATTTGGAGTGACATGAAAATGACTGTATTTTCACTGTACGTTGAATTGACCAACCCATTAAGTAAAGTGTTCACATTTAATGTCATAATAGGACCCACAAAACAGTTATCTCTTTTTTTTTTGTAAATTGGACAGTGAAGTAAACAATGTTCGGCGGTCTCTAGTTCCCCACACTCGCAGAATGGATTATTATTAGGTGGTTACAAAACAGATCATATTTCAAGTTACTGCAGTAGGTTCTCAGACGACAGTGGTAGATTTGACTTGGTCTTGTACACGTTGTATAACAATATGATGGTATGCTATTGTGATTTGTGGAGATAAATCTCTTGAATTTTGATACGGTGTCACAACTTTTCGCTTCTGGTGGAAGGCTATTCCATGTACCGCATTCCAGCCAACCACCCATATAGTTGGCAGATTACCGAGTTCCACAATTTTTGTTGATAGGTGTTAGAAAATATCCATGTTCTTTGTTAGGCCCATATATTGCAATCAGAGATAGTCGCTCATTCTGTGTCTATAAGTCGGTAATAATATAATTGCCCTCTGGGTCGGAAATTGTTTTAAATATGTTATATTCAAAGGAGATATTGAAACCAACTGCAATATCTCTAATGTTGCTATTATGCGAGCCGTTTTTCATATCATGGCCCCATTCTTGTTTCCAGATTTGTTCATTTTGCAGTGTGGAATGGGTGTCTACAAAAACAATTATGTCATATTTTGTACGGAATATCTTGAGGAGATTTCTCCTTTTCATGTTGGCTGAAGCCACACTTCTGTAAATCATGGCACCTATATTGCATTATAATCATAATAAACAAACTGTATTTTTTTTATTTTTTTTCTCCCTCCCCTGGATCAATTTGTAAGTGCTTGCAGTTGATCTGTTGGGGTAATATCATTTGTCATTGCATCCAAGTATGACATTCAAGTTCTGGAAATTGAGTCTCGTTGTGGATATAAGTATATCACTTTATTTATCCACGTTCGGTTGTAATTATATAACAATTTATTAGATCTGAGAACAAAATGTGTCCAAAAAGTGTCATTATTGTGTTAATATTATAATTCAGTTTACTCGAAGTACCATCATACATATATGCATGTACTAAATACAGCCAACCAGAGCAACATTCCGCATTTCTCCTGCAGATTGTATATTATTGTATATATATATATTATTTGTGGAAACTGACTTATTCGGCCCTCGCCCAGTCAGACTAGGCGCAAACTTGAGAATGTGTAGCTCTGAGGTGATGTAAAAGCTCAAATCAAACGATTACTGATTAGTTGATCATATGATAAGTTAGCAGACAATATAAGAATCTCCCAATCAAAATGGCAAGAACATATGCAGGATACATGTGTGAAAATAGTTCATTCGGACATTTTGGTAGCAATCCTGGGCTGAGCGTATCAACTTCCTTCCAATACGTAGCATATTGTTATTACACCACACACACATATAAATATCACTATACATTTCACAAGATATCATTTATAAAATTGAGATACCTTCTTGGTGGCTATTCTGCAAAAAATAACATAAGTCATGTTGAACGCATCTTTTCTGGTGTTTGCTAAGCCGCCGCTTGTTCAAGATAACATTTCTCAAAGGTTTATGCATATCACAGCGAACAACTAAGTCGGGTATGTTAAATTCTGGCGGGGTGTATTCGGTTTATTGTATCGGTTCCTGTATCAAATTTGCGGTCGAATAACAGACGACGGAAAGAGAGTTCTCTTCGATTATTTGGTCATATTCGGCGGGGAAAGCAGAACTTAATTATATCTGATGAGAACGTTTGTTAGTCGTGATTACCAATAAAAACAACTGACATCTGATAACAAAGTAAGCCGACTGATCAGGCTATGTCCTTTGTCAAAGACAGCTTCTCTGGTTTGTGTGTATTCTGAGACCAATTAAACACAGTCTGTTATTGGTCCCGTGTGCTTTTAGGAGAGGGTGAAGTTTCAGCGCAGTCGGTGAGCTCAGGTAGTTTCAATGTTTTTGGATCCAACTCTCTTTCCTTACTGGTATTGTGTAGTTTGTCATTGATAATTGGTGCTTAATTAACAGTAAACTATGCGTTATGCAAATAATATAACAAGAACACAGCACACTTACCGTCAATAGTGGAACGTCATAGTTGTTCCATATTGGATTGGTAATGACAGTATCACTCGCTTTCAATCTGATGTATTGTACGCGATCTTTGCTGTCAGCTTTCATATTCGAGTGAGCCTGGACGTACAATCTTTGTTCAGCAGAGTGATTAGCGCGTTTAATCCAAACACCACAATCTTTTGTTACTAAGTTTAGGTGGCAAGTGTCGTTGGTCGGGTTATTCGTATTTGATACACCCACTCTCAGCTCCAGGTCGCAACACCCGCCGATAGGTACTGTCGACTTTAAACTGAAATGTGCATCTGAATCTTCATCTTCTCCAATTGTCAACACCTGACTCCCAACAACCTGTACATAAATGAAAGGAACTTTTTATGTTGGAATGTTGTGTTGAGAGGAAGGTCCGTCTATATGCGCACTGCACTTTACACACTTAGAAATAATAAGCCATATAGGTACTAAGGTAGTGCCAATATGTCTGATAGTACCAGACCAACAGGTATTGAGAAGAATTTGGTTCTAAAAATTGATATAGTACCACACCATGTTGGTACCCAGATAGCACACGTACGTTGGGCCAACGTTGGAATAATTACGTTGGCCCAACGTCGGCTTTTGTGGTTGGTACGACGATTGCCCGACGTCGACTTGCGTTGGAATAATTACGTTGGCCCAACGTCGGCTTTTGTGGTTGGTACGACGATGGCCCAAAGTCGACTTGCGTTGGAATAATTACGTTGGCCCAACGTCAGCTTTTGTGGTTGGTACGACGATGGCCCAACGTCGACTTGCGTTGGAATAATTACGTTGGCCAACGTCAGCTTTTGTGATTGGTACGACGATGGCCAGACGTCGACATGCGTTGGAATAATTACGTTGGCCCAACGTCGGCTTTTGTGGTTGGTACGACGATGGCCCAACGTCGACTTGCGTTGGAATAATTACGTTGGCGCAACGTCGGCTTTTGTGGTTGGTACAACGATGGCGCAACGTTGACATGCGTCAGATGTTGCGCGTTTCAAACATGGCTACGTTGGCCCGACGTTGGACAACCAACGTTGGGGCAACGTTGGTTTTGCCGCTGGTTTAACGTTGGCCCGACGTTGAAAACGTAACGCACTAGGCGATATGTGAGGTTAGTAGGTGCGTTAGATGTCGACGTTGGACCAACGATGGCCCAACGTTGGTTATAGTGTGGAGAAATCGGTCGATTACGTCGTAGCGTCATTTTAACGTCATTCTTAACTGGTCGCGTGTTTCTTTTTCAAATAACGCTTTGGTTTATTGACTGAACTTGCATTTGTGTTCTGAGTGAGCTTCTCGGTTTAATGGATTATTATTTGGATAATGCCCCACGGAACACCATCACCAGCTATAGGGACCCGAAAAAGTACCGGTAAGTACTTTAGTTGAGAATATCATGCCGAATAACTTGGAATTCCAACGATAAGCGTGCGTCGTCGGATTCATTTCCTCCACAACCAACTTAAAGTTTGAATTTGATGTTTAACCCTTCAATTCTCAGAAACGAAAACAATTAAATTTAAGTCAGTTTCGTGTGATGGCATCCGACTGCATGAGGAAGAAAAGGTCATTATAATTACTATCTAAATTTCACGACCCATGTGTGATAATGCATGGATTAGGGACATGGCGGCAGGGGTGTTGCATGTGTGTCTCACACCCCCACCCCACCACAACTTTGCTCAAAATTGTCAACAGTTGGATATTTCATATATACATGACACAACATTAATTGGAACTTTCGCACGGTCACACCAACAATATTATAGATTGATATTGTTCTCGTAGTTTGATTTTCCAACAATTATTAATTGTTTTTGGAATATCATTTGCACATTGTCCTACTTTTGGTAAAAAGAATGGACTGAAATGGCATCAGTTGGAATTTGTACGACCTTATGGTGGGGGGGGGGGACCTCAGGTTGGAAATTTCCAACAATTGGAATTCTTGAGGTCAGTCTAGATGTTAGGAGTTTGCTATTTTCAGGTTCGGATCTCAAAATGTTCTCAGTGTATTCCGTTCCTTCTGGTTGTGGCAACATTACTACTGATCCATTTATAATATACTAGCATCCAGGCTGTGAGGGGCCAGTAACTTTTGGGGAAATCAAACCCCAAAGGGGGGGGTGCAGTTGAAAATTCCAAGGTGGATGCACCCCTCATCAACGCTGAAACCCACCTAGCCACGCCCCTGTCGTGGATTTCCATGGATAATTAAGTTCAGCCTACGACAGTTAACACCGTTCCATGCTTATAGATGTTGGGGGGGGGGGGGGGAGTGTACGTGTACTACCAGAATAGGAATTTACGATTGCACCACCCCCTTCGTTGAATAAAATGCTCAAGCTGCAAACCAGAGTTCAGTCCCCTCGCTATGGTGCTGACGCCCTGTTATGTAGGAGATTGATTTATGCATGGAGTTTGCCAAAATTAATGCTAAGTAACTATATTCGAACAACCTCCCCTTAAATCGGTATTTTCCAACCGGTACCTTAAATCCACTTGTCGGTTTGCGCTCCAAAATACACCTAATAATATTCTCTTGTGGATTTTTCCTGATATGTTATAAATAAAGAGCGTTAATTCGTTTCACTTCTGTGCGAAAAATTAAAAACAGTGACAATGGAAAGTACTTACCAGAGCATATGACGCCAATGTATCAATATTTTGTCAACCAGGCCATTCTTGTGTGTTTACCAGTGCATATTTAATCGGAGGGGGGGGGGGGGCTTATATTGAGGTGTGAAAGGGTCTATCTGCTCTTTCGAGTATGATTCCCGGGGAAGTTTTTAGTTTCTGAAATCAGTGACGTGGCTACATGGTCTTTGAATGGTGTGTCAACGTTGAATTTCCTCTTGAACCAGACACCAAACTCCTTCGCGAGTTTCCATTTGCACCCCCCCCCCCCCCCGCATTGAAACTTTCCAACCGGCACCCAGGCTTTTCGACTGTTGGCAATTTCCAAATTGAATAAGACTGGAACATTTCCAAAATGGTGTTCATTTCAGACAACAAATGTTACTAAAGTCTAAAAGTTGAAAAAAATATGATACCGGAGATGTAAACAAAAATATTCCTACTGATTGTTGGAAAAACAGACAATGAAAACACGTACTTAAAGTTACCAAGTAATGATGTGTCAGACATAAAATTTTCAACTCTTTTCTACAATGACTCACGCCACAGGGGTTTGAAACGCGCAATGGGCATACACCCATAGTTGCAAACAAGAAATTCAATTAATTGAGGAAAAACACCCACTGTCCTGAGTGGTATTGATAAGCTATTGGGGGGGGGGGTGGGGGGGGGGGGGGTCTACCACTTCGCATGCAAAATAACACGAATGACACCAACAGCTTGGATGTGAGAATAATCCACCATATATGGTAGATATTCAACCAGACTGTGCTTAAGTTTCTCAATTGGTGACTGATGTACATATACAGTACACACAAATAGTAATAACAATTAACGTTGTGATTTTGAAATTAACCATGCTAGAATATTGACGGTAAGGTGGTATTAACTACTAACAGCATAATAATTGTACTATTCTTTTATAATATATGTGGGCATGATGTATGGAAATATTAAAGGTACTCAATCCGATAAAACTCATCTAAATTACTATTTCAATGGCTTCGGGGGTCAAAAATATTTGATTCGAGTCGAGGAAGTCACCCATCAAAGCTCAGATTTGTTAGATATCGATTTTAGAAATCTATTATTTTTCATTATCGGGAATTCTTTCTGGCCCAGAAGACATTCAAAATTGCGTACCTGATTATAGAGTTATCCATCCTTGTCTGTTTGAATAGAGTTTTGGCGTAAAATCTCGAGCAGGTTACCAAATTGACGGCAGTTATTAGTACTCATCTCGAGCAATTAACAAATTTCAAAAATCAATATCTAATAACTCTGAGCTTTGTTTGATGGTTTCCTCGACTCGAATCAAATATTTTTTACCCCCAAAGCCAAAGAAATAGTAATATAGGACCCTCTGATCGGATTGTTGTTGTTGGAATCTGTTGAGATGGGGACCCTCTTTTCGGATTGAGTACCTTTAAAGGACAAACCAATAGTTACAATACAATTATTACTGTTTTTTTTTTAATTAAGAGCAAGAAGAGCTAATTGTGCTTAAGCACAATAAGGGATATTCCTTATTGCGCTTATAAGCTCAATAAGGGAATCTCTATTGTGCTTAAGCGCAATAAGGGAATATTTAATTGCGCTTAAGCGCAATGAAGAATATTCAAATTTCGCTGATAAAGCCTAATAATGAATCTCTTATTAAAGAATAATATATTATATATAGTACATAAACTCCTTATAATACAGATGGTGTAGTCCATCTCCATTCTCCATGGCACAATGGGTGGAACAAATATAGGATTATTCTACTATTTGCAGAAGGGTGATCTAATGAGAGATATATTAATTGTGTTTAAGTGGAATGGGAAGTAATTGCGGTTCAGCATAATAAGGAATGTCTTATTGCATTCTCATTGGGCTTAAGCGCAATTAGAGATTCCTTAAGTTATTGCGGTTAATCGAAATTGTCTATTAAATGTCAATTTTGATTCCCATAGAGATCATCAATGATGTCTATGCGCAAGGGCGACGTGCCAATCTTCTCTATTGGGATTCCAATTGTTGGCTCATTAAATATGCACATATGCTTAAGATAGTCGCGCATGAAGCGCGCTCCCGTAAGTCGGGTTTTGGATCCCAGTTAATAAAAATATTATTGAAATAATCGGTTTTCCCCAATAAACAACCATATATTCAATATACATGTTTTGGAGCAGAATTAGGCAGTCCATATTGGACGCCATCATGGAATTTATTTTTTTGGGTTTAATTTTCACACATATTTATTAGTTATGTGGATGGAGTTCTCATTAAACCTCACATCCTTATATTGGTTACAGTAATGCCCAAAGTAATTGACCATTTAACCACATCATAATTATTGGTAATTTTTCAGGATTTAAAATCCTGAAAAATTACCAATAATTATGCTGTGGTTAAGTGGTCAATTACTTTGGACATTACTGTACGAGGATTGAGTTATCATTACACCTCAAATCCTTATATTGGTTACAGTAATGCCCAAAGTAATTGACCACTTAACCACAGCAGAATTATGGGTATTTTTTCAGCATTTAAAATCCTGACAAATTACCCATTATTATGCTGTGGTTAAGTGGTCAATTACTTTGTACATTACTGTATGAGGATTGAGTTATCATTACACCTCAAATCCTTATATTGGTTACAGTAATGCCCAAAGTAATTGACCACTTAACCACAGCAGAATTATGGGTATTTTTTCAGCATTTAAAATCCTGACAAATTACCAATAATTATGCTGTGGTTAAGTGGTCAATTACTTTGGACATTACTGTATGAGGATGGAGTTAAACCTCACATGAGTGTGTTGGGGATTTGGACCTTGACTTGGGACCTTTTGTTTTTAACGCGACAAATGCGCATACACCTTATACACAAATGTCTTATGTAACCAGAGTTTTTCTTGGATAAGACGAGTTTGAAGCCTGCTTACATTTCAAAATGTCGTCAGTTTTATATTGTCTGCAGCGGAACTCAACGCGTTGAAGCAAAAGTTACAAAAGATAAAATGTGTATGTAACGAGACTATAATACAACTGAAAAAATAAATTGAGGGAGGGGTGGGCGATACAGGGAACTAAGGGTTGAACCGATATAAATTTGTAGAGCAATAACGACCAATGTTGACACATTATGCATCAACTCTACTGTTGCAACAAGGCTTTAAAATAGGGGGGTGTCAGAATCTTAGTCATCTCTATATAGTGCCAGAATAGTCATTTATGGACTTCTATAAGATGTTGGGTTGGTTATATGGACTCGGAGAAAAAGTGGTTTGTACCGATGAACTGACATAAATTAGTGGAGCGATGTTGCATCGCGACTGTACTAAAGCAGCAATGATATCAAATTGGGGGGGGGAGTCTGAAATTATCTATCTCTATAGATGGCACCAGGATTATATAGAAAGGAATAGCAATTGATATACGTATACGGTATACTATAGTAATACCATAGACATATAAGTGCAAGTATCACATGATAAAATATTACGTAACGTGACTATACCGATGAAAGAAATAAATAAATTGGACCGGGATTAGAGGTTTGGTTGGTTATATGTTGATAATTGGACATGGAATTCATACCGATGAAACGATACAAATTAGTGGAGCGATAAAGACCAATGTTGACATTTATTCAGGCTACGCGGGAGAAAATAGGGGTTTATACGATAGACCGAAATAAATTTGTCGGGTGATAATGACCAATGTTGACCTATAAAGTAACGCGACTGTACTGTCGGATAATTATCAGGTGTAACCGGTCAAATATGGACTCTAGTGAACAATATAGAACAGCTCAGAAAACATTCGCAGGGCCCTAAAATTTATTTAACACCGCATTTGCCATTAAAATCGATTTATATCGATAAAACTGTCATTTTTCAAAATTTTAAGCTGAGACTTGGAGTGTGTGGGTGGGATACCTACATATTCCTAAAATGACAGAGTACAGCACGTAATTATGTTTTAGATGGAAGAAATGAATTTTTTTCAATGATAAAATTTAAAATGGAATTTACCATTAACATCGATTTATGTCGATAAAACTGTCTTTTTTCAAACCTTTAGGCTGAGACTTGGTGCATGTGCGTGGGATACATATATGTTCCTAAAATGACAGAGTCCATCGCGTAATTATGTTTTAGATGGAAGAAATTGAATTTTTTTCGATGATCAATTTTAACATGGAATTGTCCCATTCAAATCTATTTATGTCGATAAAACTGTTATTTTTCAAAAATTTAAGCTGAGACTCGGTGTTTCTGCGTGGAATACCTATATATTCCGAAAACGGCAGGGTTAAGCACGTAATTATCTTTTAGATGGAAGAAATTGATTTGTTTCGATGATAAAAATCCAGCGTAAAATAATCGCCAATGGAGGCTTCGCTTCGCATGGTTGGCAATTATCACGATACACAGGGAACACTTTGACGTTCGTACTCATATTTCACCAATTTTTGTACCTGGCTTTCCAATCCTAAGTTTCAAGGGGAAATGTCTAATTTTACTCTATTTGTCGTTATATACATATTATACATATTTATCACACCATTTATTATTCATTTTCATAAAAAAAAGAAAAAAAAAGCCGAAGATGACATGTTTAAACTGTTTGAAGCACGAATTTGGCGATAACTTATCAGAGTACGTTATACTTGTGATAGTTACGTTACGCACACGTGTTCCAATATCCTATTGCGATAATCGCTTAACCCTTCAGTTTTCAACGGCATTTCAATTGGTTGAAATTAAAATTTCTCAAGTTCCAGCTCAACACGAATCTAGTGACCTAATTGGTAGAAATACTTTAGCAGTAATTCTTAGTTTTATAAGTCATAACTCTAATTTTATTGACGATACGAGCTCAACATCATAATATGTCACTGTTTATGGCGGTGTTATCCAAACGTGTGCTTTGATAATGGTTATAATTTTATTTTGCGATCAAACGTCAGTGCAGCCCAGCAGAAACGCATAGGCACTAGTTCAATTCAGCAGAAACGCATAAGTCCTACGATTATAGTACACCCACTGAACGCGCTTCGCGCGTTGGTCAGTGGGTGAAAAAATAATTTCCTTTTACAAACTTACGTGCGTATCATTTTACATTGTTTACGTCAAAGAAGCACGTCATATTGATACGTTGTGTCAATGTTCACATGACTGGAGCTGTTGGGAGGAAGTTATTACGTTGTCACGTGTAGGCCTATAGTCGTAACGTTGAGTAATATTAGGATTTATGTATTTGGTTGGGGTCAATTTGTGTATTGATGCATCCCCCACAAACGACCAATGACTACATAATTGACGTTGTCACTGTATTAAATGCCGCGTGTCCCTAAAACATAAATTTGAACACCCCCCCCCCCAATAATAGACATGATTAGTTATTATTGGGCGGGTAATTTAACTTTTTGGGGATATGTGGGACGTGGTGGCAGGGGGTGGCGACATGCACCACTTTTGGAAATTTTTAATAATTTTGGCGATACATATGGGGCATTTTTAACCAATAAACAAATATTACCCGTCCCATATGTTGTCTGAAGTATTCATATCAATTAATTACTTGGCTTGGGGCTCACCAAGCTACCAACTGAAATAGTTTGTTGTTCTAACCAATATAGGCCTACATTTAGAGCAGTTTGGCAGAAAGGTGGTCTGCTATCAACAATCAACATGCTGTTGTCAATTAAGCCCCCACCCCGTTGTCCGCACGCCTCTGACAGTAAGGATTTAATATCTGTGACAATGTGGGTTGGAATAAATATGGTAATGTGTGCAAAAATGGATGTGGCGACAGGGGTTTGAACATTGTGGTGTTACCACCCCTCCCCATTTTTTGTAAAACTTATTAACATTTTGGAATTTTCAATAACTTAAATTAATGTCGTGTCAGTCATGAAATGCCAAACTGTTGAATATTTTGGTCAAAGTTAATGGGGCGGGACAACCTTACACGTATGTCCCTGACATGACAGTAAGATTGCCCACTCCAGGAGGGAAGTGTCTATTCGCCATCGGATGGCAAATAGCGATTCTACCGATATGCGCTATTTGCCATCCGATGGTATTTTAAATAAAAGAAAACATATCATATCATCACAATACGCTATTATAACGAGGATTCCTACCGCCTTCGTGATCATTAGGCCCAGTTGACCGTCGGTTGACCACCTACAGATATCATGGGGGGATGGCAAATAAGAAATCGACAAATTTTGAATGAAATTTCGTATAGTTTGAACATTTAGTGGCACAAGCTGTCGCTATATGGCCACATAATCACCATTTGTACCCGCCTTACTGAAAACCCGGACCAGTTGACCGTCGGTTGACCACCCACAGATATCCTGGGGGGATGGCAAATAAGAAATCGACAAATTTTGAAGGAAATTTCGTATAGTTTGAACATTTAGTGGCACAAGCTGTCGCTATATGGCCACATAATCATCATTTGTACCCGCCTTACTGAAAACCCGGACCAGTTGACCGTCGGTTGACCACCCACAGATATCCTGGGGGGATGGCAAATAAGAAATCGACAAATTTTGAAGGAAATTTCGTATAGTTTGAACATTTAGTGGCACAAGCTGTCGCTATATGGCCACATAATCATCATTTGTACCCGCCTTACTGAAAACCCGGACCAGTTGACCGTCGGTTGACCACCCACAGATATCCTGGGGGGATGGCAAATAAGAAATCGACAAATTTTGAAGGAAATTTTGTATAGTTTGAACATTTAGTGGCACAAGCTGTCGCTATATGGCCACATAATCATCATTTGTACCCGCCTTACTGAAAACCCGGACCAGTTGACCGTCGGTTGACCACCCACAGATATCCTGGGGGGATGGCAAATAAGGAATCGACAAATTTTGAAGGAAATTTCGTATAGTTTGAACATTTAGTGGCACAAGCTGTCGCTATATGGCCACATAATCATCATTTGTACCCGCCTTACTGAAAACCCGGACCAGTTGACCGTCGGTTGACCACCCACAGATATCATGGGGGGATGGCAAATAAGAAATCGACAAATTTTGAAGGAAATTTCGTATAGTTTGAACATTTAGTGGCACAAGCTGTCGCTATATGGCCACATAATCACCATTTGTACCCGCCTTACTGAAAACCCGGACCAGTTGACCGTCGGTTGACACCCACAGATACCCTGGGGGGATGGCAAATAAGAAATCGACAAATTTTGAAGGAAATTTCGTATAGTTTGAACATTTAGTGGCACAAGCTGTCGCTATATGGCCACATAATCATCATTTGTACCCGCCTTACTGAAAACCCGGACCAGTTGACCGTCGGTTGACCACCCACAGATATCCTGGGGGGATGGAAAATAAGTAATCGACAAATTTTGAATGAAATTTCGTATAGTTTGAACATTTAGTGGCACAAGCTGTCGCTATATGGCCACATAATCACCATTTGTACCCGCCTTACTGAAAACCCGGACCAGTTGACCGTCGGTTGACCACCCACAGATATCCTGGGGGGATGGCAAATAAGAAATCGACAAATTTTGAAGGAAATTTCGTATAGTTTGAACATTTAGTGGCCCAAGCTGTCGCTATATGGCCACATAATCATCATTTGTACCCGCCTTACTGAAAACCCGGACCAGTTGGTCCGGGTTTTCAGTAAGGCGGATACAAATGATGATTATGTGGCCATATAGCGACAGCTTGGGCCACTAAATGTTCAAACTATACTAAATTTCCTTCAAAATTTGTCGATTTCTTATTTGCCATCCCCCCAGGATATCTGTGGGTGGTCAACCGACGGTCAACTGGTCCGGGTTTTCAGTAAGGCGGGTACAAATGATGATTATGTGGCCATATAGCGACAGCTTGGGCCACTAAATGTTCAAACTATACGAAATTTCCTTCAAAATTTGTCGATTTCTTATTTGCCATCCCCCCAGGATATCTGGGTGTGGTCAACCGACGGTCAACTGGCCCGGGTTTTCAGTGAGGCGGGTACAAATGGTGATTATGTGGCCATATAGCGACAGCTTGTGCCACTAAATGTTCAAACTATACGAAATTTCCTTCAAAATTTGTCGATTCCTTATTTGCCATCCCCCCAGGATATCTGTGGGTGGTCAACCGACGGTCAACTGGTCCGGGTTTTCAGTAAGGCGGGTACAAATGGTGATTATGTGGCCATATAGCGACAGCTTGTGCCACTAAATGTTCAAACTATACGAAATTTCATTCAAAATTTGTCGATTTCTTATTTGCCATCCCCCCAGGATATCTGTGGGTGGTCAACCGACGGTCAACTGGTCCGGGTTTTCAGTAAGGCGGGTTCAAATGATGATTATGTGGCCATATAGCGACAGCTTGTGCCACTAAATGTTCAAACTATACGAAATTTCCTTCAAAATTTGTCGATTCCTTATTTGCCATCCCCCCAGGATATCTGTGGGTGGTCAACCGACGGTCAACTGGTCCGGGTTTTCAGTAAGGCGGGTACAAATGATGATTAGGTGGCCATATAGCGACAGCTTGTGCCACTAAATGTTCAAACTATACGAAATTTCCTTCAAAATTTGTCGATTCCTTATTTGCCATCCCCCCAGGATATCTGTGGGTGGTCAACCGACGGTCAACTGGTCCGGGTTTTCAGTAAGGCGGGTACAAATGATGATTATGTGGACATATAGCGACAGCTTGTGCCACTAAATGTTCAAACTATACGAAATTTCCTTCAAAATTTGTCGATTTCTTATTTGCCATCCCCCCAGGATATCTGTGGGTGGTCAACCGACGGTCAACTGGTCCGGGTTTTCAGTAAGGCGGGTACAAATGGTGATTATGTGGCCATATAGCGACAGCTTGTGCCACTAAATGTTCAAACTATACGAAATTTCCTTCAAAATTTGTCGATTTCTTATTTGCCATCCCCCCATGATATCTGTAGGTGGTCAACCGACGGTCAACTGGTCCGGGTTTTCAGTAAGGCGGGTACAAATGATGATTATGTGGCCATATAGCGACAGCTTGTGCCACTAAATGTTCAAACTATACGAAATTTCCTTCAAAATTTGTCCATTTCTTATTTGCCATCCCCCCAGGATATCTGTGGGTGGTCAACCGACGGTCAACTGGTCCGGGTTTTCAGTAAGGCGGGTACAAATGGTGATTATGTGGCCATATAGCGACAGCTTGTGCCACTAAATGTTCAAACTATACGAAATTTCCTTCAAAATTTGTCGATTTCTTATTTGCCATCCCCCCATGATATTTGTAGGTGGTCAACCGACGGTCAACTGGTCCGGGTTTTCAGTAAGGCGGGTATAAATGATGATTATGTGGCCATATAGCGACAGCTTGTGCCACTAAATGTTCAAACTATACGAAATTTCCTTCAAAATTTGTCGATTCCTTATTTGCCATCCCCCAGGATATCTGTGGGTGGTCAACCGACGGTCAACTGGTCCGGGTTTTCAGTAAGGCGGGTACAAATGATGATTATGTGGCCATATAGCGACAGCTTGTGCCACTAAATGTTCAAACTATACGAAATTTCCTTCAAAATTTGTCGATTTCTTATTTGCCATCCCCCCAGGGTATCTGTGGGTGGTCAACCAACGGTCAACTGGTCCGGGTTTTCAGTAAGGCGGGTACAAATGGTGATTATGTGGCCATATAGCGACAGCTTGTGCCACTAAATGTTCAAACTATACGAAATTTCCTTCAAAATTTGTCGATTTCTTATTTACCATCCCCCCATGATATCTGTGGGTGGTCAACCGACGGTCAACTGGTCCGGGTTTTCAGTAAGGCGGGTACAAATGATGATTATGTGGCCATATAGCGACAGCTTGTGCCACTAAATGTTCAAACTATACGAAATTTCCTTCAAAATTTGTCGATTTCTTATTTACCATCCCCCCCATGATATCTGTGGGTGGTCAACCGACGGTCAACTGGTCCGGGTTTTCAGTAAGGCGGGTACAAATGATGATTATGTGGCCATATAGCGACAGCTTGTGCCACTAAATGTTCAAACTATACGAAATTTCCTTCAAAATTTGTCGATTCCTTATTTGCCATCCCCCAGGATATCTGTGGGTGGTCAACCGACGGTCAACTGGTCCGGGTTTTCAGTAAGGCGGGTACAAATGATGATTATGTGGCCATATAGCGACAGCTTGTGCCACTAAATGTTCAAACTATACGAAATTTCCTTCAAAATTTGTCGATTTCTTATTTGCCATCCCCCCAGGATATCTGTGGGTGGTCAACCGACGGTCAACTGGTCCGGGTTTTCAGTAAGGCGGGTACAAATGGTGATTATGTGGCCATATAGCGACAGCTTGTGCCACTAAATGTTCAAACTATACGAAATTTCATTCAAAATTTGTCGATTTCTTATTTGCCATCCCCCCAGGATATATGTGGGTCGTCAACCGACGGTCAACTGGTCCGGGTTTTCAGTAAGGCGGGTACAAATGATGATTAGGTGGCCATATAGCGATAGCTTGTGCCACTAAATGTTCAAACTATACGAAATTTCCTTCAAAATTTGTCGATTCCTTATTTGCCATCCCCCCAGGATATCTGTGGGTGGTCAACCGACGGTCAACTGGTCCGGGTTTTCAGTAAGGCGGGTACAAATGATGATTATGTGGCCATATAGCGACAGCTTGTGCCACTAAATGTTCAAACTATACGAAATTTCCTTCAAAATTTGTCGATTTCTTATTTGCCATCCCCCCAGGATATCTGTGGGTGGTCAACCGACGGTCAACTGGTCCGGGTCTTCAGTAAGGCGGGTACAAATGATGATTATGTGGCCATATAGCGACAGCTTGTGCCACTAAATGTTCAAACTATACGAAATTTCCTTCAAAATTTGTCGATTCCTTATTTGCCATCCCCCCAGGATATCTGTGGGTGGTCAACCGACGGTCAACTGGTCCGGGTTTTCAGTAAGGCGGGTACAAATGGTGATTATGTGGCCATATAGCGACAGATTTTGCCACTAAATGTTCAAACTATACAAAATTTCATTCAAAATTTGTCGATTTCTTATTTGCCATCCCCCCAGGATATCTGTGGGTGGTCAACCGACGGTCAACTGGTCCGGGTCTTCAGTAAGGCGGGTACAAATGATGATTATGTGGCCATATAGCGACAGCTTGTGCCACTAAATGTTCAAACTATACGAAATTTCCTTCAAAATTTGTCGATTCCTTATTTGCCATCCCCCCAGGATATCTGTGGGTGGTCAACCGACGGTCAACTGGTCCGGGTTTTCAGTAAGGCGGGTACAAATGATGATTATGTGGCCATATAGCGACAGCTTGTGCCACTAAATGTTCAAACGATACGAAATTTCCTTCAAAATTTGTCGATTTCTTATTTGCCATCCCCCCATGATATCTGTAGGTGGTCAACCGACGGTCAACTGGTCCGGGTTTTCAGTAAGGCGGGTACAAATGATGATTATGTGGCCATATAGCGACAGCTTGTGCCACTAAATGTTCAAACTATACGAAATTTCCTTCAAAATGTGTCGATTTCTTATTTGCCATCCCCCCATGATATCTGTAGGTGGTCAACCGACGGTCAACTGGTCCGGGTTTTCAGTAAGGCGGGTACAAATGGTGATTATGTGGCCATATAGCGACAGCTTGTGCCACTAAATGTTCAAACTATACGAAATTTCCTTCAAAATTTGTCGATTTCTTATTTGCCATCCCCCCAAGATATATGTAGGTGGTCAACCGACGGTCAACTGGTCCGGGTTTTCAGTAAGGCGGGTACAAATGATGATTATGTGGCCATATAGCGACAGCTTGTGCCACTAAATGTTCAAACTATACGAAATTTCCTTCAAAATTTGTCGATTCCTTATTTGCCATCCCCCCAGGATATCTGTGGGTGGTCAACCGACGGTCAACTGGTCCGGGTTTTCAGTAAGGCGGGTACAAATGATGATTATGTGGCCATATAGCGACAGCTTGTGCCACTAAATGTTCAAACTATACGAAATTTCCTTCAAAATTTGTCGATTTCTTATTTGCCATCCCCCCAGGATATCTGTGGGTGGTCAACCGAAGGTCAACTGGTCCGGGTTTTCAGTAAGGCGGGTACAAATGGTGATTATGTGGCCATATAGCGACAGCTTGTGCCACTAAATGTTCAAACTATACGAAATTTCCTTCAAAATTTGTCGATTCCTTATTTGCCATCCCCCCAGGATATCTGTGGGTGGTCAACCGACGGTCAACTGGTCCGGGTTTTCAGTAAGGCGGGTACAAATGATGATTATGTGGACATATAGCGACAGCTTGTGCCACTAAATGTTCAAACTATACGAAATTTCCTTCAAAATTTGTCGATTTCTTATTTGCCATCCCCCCAGGATATCTGTGGGTGGTCAACCGACGGTCAACTGGTCCGGGTTTTCAGTAAAGCGGGTACAAATGGTGATTATGTGGCCATATAGCGACAGCTTGTGCCACTAAATGTTCAAACTATACGAAATTTCCTTCAAAATTTGTCGATTTCTTATTTGCCATCCCCCCATGATATATGTAGGTGGTCAACCGACGGTCAACTGGTCCGGGCCTAATTATCACGAAGGCGGTAGGAATCCTCGTTATAATAGCGTATTGTGATGATATGATATGTTTTCTTTTATTTAAAATACCATCGGATGGCAAATAGCGCATATCGGTAGAATCGCTATTTGCCATCCGATGGCGAATAGCCGCTGCCCTCTAGGAGGTTGTGGCAACTTGTGGGTTAGAACAAATAATTAGGGTGATCGCAACATGGATGTGGCCGAGGTCGAGGTATTACCACCCCCCCCCCCCCAAATAATTTCAACATTTTAAATTTTCAATAACTTTATAAGTTGAACAACTTAGGCAAAATATGTTTGAGATCATTTCGATAGTTTACATTTCCAAATTTCTAATGAATATCGTGGCAGCCATGGAATGCCTAACTTTTTGGTCATTATTATGCGGTGAGCTAATTTCAAGATTTTGAATTTTCAATAACTTAAGTTGAATTTCAGGCAAAATCTTTCTGAGATCGTCTGGATAGTTTCGGTTCCCAACAGATATGTAATATTTAGAGTACATTATATTATTTTCTACAAAGACTATATTATAGCTATTAAATGGTAACTAGTGTGTTGGATTTCAAACTCAGCATCGAATGGGAGACCAGATGAAACTTGGTCAAGTTGGGAAAACAGATTGGTTCACGGGTGGTTGCAATTTACTAGTAACCCCTCAACAAAGGAAGGTTTTCTGTCAAAGTCCCTGACATATTACCCCCCCCCCCCACGTTCTCAAACCCCGTTCTGCATATCCATTCCGATTTGTCACCAAATGCTGAGATTTTTTATAAAGCAAGTTTTCAAACCGCTGTTTAATATTCATCGTAGTAGTAAATGGGCATTGAAACACAATCGCTCTTTATCGTTGATGATACGGCTGACAACAATTCAAAACCTGCTAAAATAATTATTCGATATCTTGCGAATTTACTAATATGTTCGGTCTCATATTTGCTGGGGGGAAATTCCAATGAGCAGAAACTTACCATGCACTGGCTCTTGTGGGATCCTGGGTATTGGGTATATAAGATACCTGCTGTTCTCAGAGATATTCATGAGTTGAGAATAACTTCGCGCGCGCATAACACCTCCGCTACCGGCGTCGGTGTCACCAGTACGTGCTCAAGTCCTTCCAACTCACGAATTCCTCGAGACCAGTAGGCTATATGTAACGATTACGTACCACGTGCAAAGGTATTATATGGCACCTATAGATACTATCGGGAACCGTTCGAATAATTAAAGCACCATATTTTATATATATTATTGGCAACGGGTCAAATAATTAAAGTACTTTCGTGCATGCAATACATGTAGGAGTTTCCCGGATTGGTCTGGTTCTTATATATCAAGATGTGTACAGTATGTGACAATGTCAAGCTGAACACAGAAAATGTATTGGGCTAACGTTATTCTCTGTTTCTTTCAGGACTTATTTACTTACTATCCTGTTTCTGGATCTGGATATTTTGTGTATAAGCTACGGTACTATACAAGCGGATTCGATCAAAGATTACTCGTCTGTCGAAACCATCAACGGCTTGGGGATATGAACTTACATGTACAGTATTCCAGCATGGTATTTCTCGTGTTGCACATCGTTATATTGTGAATATTATTGCACGACTGACACCAGCGCGACCGACATAACACCATGTACGACATGAATTCGTCAGTTTATGGTTATTCACTTGGATGGAAATTCTTACTTGTCCTGTGTTGTGCTTTCAATCAGATGCACACAAAAAAAACTCGGCATTCATCGGTGTATCGATAATCGGCACTGAAAGGATGATGTGTGTTCATCTTGTTGTGGCAGTTTTTCATCTGATACATCAGTTATTAATAACGTAATGATAACCTGTGAAAATGGTAAATTCCAGATATTCAAGGAGGTGAATATAAAATGGTTTCTCTCGCGATATGATTTCTTCAGAAGAATTGTCAATCAATGTCCTACAAAACAGTTGCTTCATACAAGCCAAGTTCCTGCATACATATATGCATGAGCCATGAGTACACTGAATCCAGTTTATGACAGATCATGGAATGATGAAAATATTATATTTCATATAATATGTTGGGTTTTGTATACATAAATTAATCTTTATGGATCCATGGGTTTAATTTCTCCCAGATAAATCATTCCAACATATGCAACAAGTGGCATACATATGTGCATAGATACAAATAAACTTAGTAATTGCTCATTTCATAATTTGTCAACAGATAAAATTAATTGCTGTACATGCATGTAGTGAATTTATATAATCCGAATCTACAGTATCATGGACTAATTAGAAAACGGATTGCAAAAAACGCGATATTATTTCTTATGTGACATTGTATATCACCATGCACAGAGTTCCCTCTATATAATAGCACTGGTACGTAAATGAGCAATTACTAGGTTTAATTTAATCATATGTACTTTGAGCCGTTTCAAATTTTGCACATCTACATCAGATCACCCTCCAGAATAATGATGTTCGAAGAAGATGTAACCTGACCAAAGTTTAAAGCCACATAATGTTTGAATATTTTGTTCCCAACATTATCGAGAGCACAAAATCGCAAATTAAGCTGAAATAAAGACATTTCTTTTGTATGGTAAAGGGATATATAAGCTAACAAAAATATGTAGCATTTTCGATAACTTTATTCAGGAGACCAATACAAAATATTTTTCTTTAGAGTGAGTAGATGGTCAAGATTCTTATAATCAACAACTAATGACATGTCATTTTGTCTTTATTTAAATCGGCATACACTTTTTTTTCTATATGTTTCAGTGTATGTTTCATTTTATTCTGGTTTCATATTTGTGAAATTGAATGTTGTTTTCAATTATAATACTTTGACGTTGCAAACATTATGTGGGACTTTAAATAATATTGGTATGTTGTATCTCATCGGATGTTAATTTTATAAGGACGCCCTAATGTGAGGGGAATCGACCCTACGAATGGAGCCTCGATCCGTCCCTGTCAATGCCCAAACACAACGTTGGCCCAACGTTGCCCCAACGTCGTATTCTTAGTGGAATTCACCGTTGGTTCGACGTCGTTTCAACGTCGGGTGCCCGACGGCGCACCACCGTCGGATCGACGTCGAACCACCGTCGAGTCGACGACGGGATCCGACGTCGAGCCGACGCCGAGCCAGCGGCAACAGCCATAGTTGGCCCAACGTTGGATTCCAACGTTGATAGAAATGACGTTGGCCCAACGTTGGCCCAACGTCGTATTATTAGTGGAATTCACCGTTGGTTCGACGTCGTTTCAACGTCGGGTGCCCGACGGCGCACCAACGTCGGCTCGACGTCGAACCACCGTCGAGTCGACGACGGGATCCGACGTCGAACCGACGCCGAGCCAGCGGCAACAGCCATAGTTGGCCCAATAGAAATGACGTTGGCCCAACGTTGGCCCAACGTGGGTGTGCTATCTGGGTACTATCCACTCTCGGAACCTAAATGTTAGCCACGTGATGGCATCACGTGATAATTCATTTGGCACTAGCGCGATCTCGGTACCCAAGTGTTACCCACGTGATGGCATCACGTTATAATTCATTTGGTACTAGCCGATCTCGATAAAATGGCGGCGTCCAGCCACTTCAAGTTGACACGATTGAGATTTTTTACAGTCTATAAACATGGACGAAGAGACAAACAAACATCAGACTTAGACATTTTATATTTTATGTTGGAATCGGACTGCGCTTACATGTTGTAGTATATGCCAGTTTAGGTACGTTGTTCGCTCGCTGGGTGGATTTAAGATTAGGGAAGTAACTTCTCTGAAATTCATCAACAAAATGACAACATATTTTTGTGTGTGTGAAATTGGACCTAACTGGCTTCTCAATAACCTGGAATATTGTCAGCACTGTGTGGATTATGGTTGTACATGGACGGGACAAGATGATATATAACCTCCGAAAAAATAACGGGCGTTTACATTATTGAAAGCTGCAATTTTAGGTGAACTGAGCTAGACCAAATTGAAAAGTCAGTGAGTGCAGTGTGGTTTAATACATGCACAACACAACAGTATTGTGAATTACAAAAGACAGATACTTAAGTTTCACAACATTATAAACCGCACAATTAACTCACAAGAGTCAACCACTGGTGACTATGATTACGAGACATCCAATTATGTAGACATTAGTCAGAGTTATGACGTCACAGATCAGTCGATCATTACTCCTGAGTCAGTAACAGGTTTGATGGCTACAACGTACAAGTTCCTGTGCAAAGGACAACGGATCATATTCTTCAATTTTCATCGAAACGTGATTTGAGAACCATGTCGCCATGAAATGTCGCCCAGTTACGGATTCTGCTATTCTTTTGATCGAAACGCCTGTGATGCTGTGATATTGTTCTGATATATTTATGGAATGGTGGATAATCTCGGAGATATGGATCCAATTCTGGGACACACGTTATAACTGAATCAATCGCAAGCTTTTAGTAACGTACTACAGCTATGCTCTAATTAATCACCCCCTTTAACAAGGTTGTAGGGCGTTAATGACAGTCAGACACCGGTTATACCATACCGCTGTTCAACCATGGTCAAGTGGTTGATATGTGGCAACCGCAGATAATTTGTATACAGTCTTATTAATAATATTTTGCGACCACTGTACGCTGCACTAATTTTTTACATGGACACCCTCGTCACCTTGTAAACACCCAGTCCAGCTTTTCATCAGCGCCATGCACCATATTAACTATACACAAAACAATATTTCAATTAATAATTTGTTTACGGTTTAATTAACATTCAAAGTTGGTCACTGACCGACATTCGCAACTACTCGTAATATCGGTGGCCAATGTCGTTAAGGGGGAGGGGTCAATTAGAGCTTAGCTGTATACATACACGAACATGTAGACCATTCCAATGTCCAGATGCTTCATGTTCTTATCAAAACATGTCTGGCTACATGTGTGGTTATCATTCTGAGCGATTCGGCCATTTCTGCTTTGCTAGGAAATAACCTCATCCATAACTGGAAACCATATTTGCGATAATTATACATTATATGGCTCTGGTGATCAGACAATGCCACTGACTTGTTGACGCATAGATGCGAATGGAGAATAATTTATTAACTATGGCTTTACCAAACTTTATCATATATTAGATTCATTAAACTCTCTGTGTGTTACATGTATCTTAGTATTTGTTCATTTACTGATACAGCGCATTGTAAGTGTACGATAAGCAAAACACTGAACACCGTGGCAATTATTTTGGGAGAGTGATAATAATTCTGGTAACCCATTCAACACCTCCTTGTAGCGAGTACTAGTGAGCGATATTGCGTTATTTTTCAAACAACAGTTTTAATTAACCAAAGTTAATGGTCTCCCCATTTTTGAGTATTTTGCTTATCGCACACTATTTACAAAGGTTAGGGAGTTATCGCAAAGATTTGCTCCCTTGGCTGTGAATGACCGATCGGTCTATTTTAGCATGTCCGGGCAATTATAGATTGATAGGTTGGTCACTCAGACCTGTTTAAGATGTCTGATTTATAATGTTCACAGAAGCCCATTATCGGCAAAAAGCCTTTGCGACAAATCTCAAACATCTTTGCGATAAATCGCAAACATATAATCGCCCAGTACGTAGTCTGAGAGTTATCATAAAGATGTTTGAGATTTATCGTAAAGGTTTGTGTGTTATCGCAAAGGTGTTCGTGATTTATCGCAAAGGTTTGCTCCCTCATCACTCATGCATCTGGCTGTGAATGACTGATCGGTCTATTTTAGTCCGACCGGGCATAGATTGATATGTTGTTCACTCAGACCTGTTTAAGATGTCTGATTTATAATATTCACAGAAGCCCATTAGTGCAAAAAAAAACCTTTGCGACAAATCTCAAACATCTTTGCGATAAATAAAAAAATTTATTCACACAGTACGTAGTCTGAGATTTATCGTAAAGATGTTTGAGATTTATCGTAATGGTTTCCGTGTTATCACGAAAATGTTTGTGATTTTTCGCAAAGTTTTGCTCCTCTCAACATTCTTGCATCTGGCCGTGAATGACTGATCGGTCTTTTTTAGCTCGACCGTTCAATTATAAATTGATAGGTTGTTCACTGAGACCTGTTCAAGATGGCTGATTTATAATGTTTACACACAAATTAAGAAATTTTTAGCACCAAAAAAGTTTGCCACAAATCTCAAACATGTTTGCGATAATTCGCAAAATTTAATCACCCACTACGCAGTCTGAGAGTCCTCGTAAAGATGTTTGAGATTTATCTTAAAGGTTTGCGAGTTATCGCAAAGGTGTTTGTAATTTTTCGCAAAGTTGTTTTGTAATTTATCGCGAAGGTTTGCTCGCCTTATCCCACATGCATGCTTGCTGCCAAAGAACGATCGGTCTATTTTAGCCCAACCATGCTATTATAGATCGATTGGTGGTTTACACAGACCTGTTGAAGATGTCGGATTATATTTATATGGTTCAAGTCCATTAATGCCATTGGATGAAAATATACCTGCGATAAATCACAAACCATTGCGATTAATCGCAAACCTTTTGTAATCAATCGAAAAACCTTTACACTAAATCGCATATACCGGTACTTATTGCAAAGTTGTTTGCGATTCGCAAAGGTTTGCGATTTATCGCAAGGTAGATTTTTTATTTATCGGGCTATTCTAGATCGATCGGTGTTTCATCCAGACCAGTTCCAAGATGTTTGATTTATGTTTACTTAATATTATTGCACACAAATTAAGAAATTATTTTTGGACATTCAGACAAATTTTACTCCACATGCAGGGAACAGGCAATCCTGAAATCGAGATCTTAAACTTTGATTCAAGTTCAAAATCACGATCAAGGTTATATACTAATAAAAGTAATGCATGTATAATTCGGATTATATCATTATCACTATGCAATGGAGTGGTTTTGTACTTTATTCAATGTTTAAACGCCATAGCTTCATTTGGAATCTAAATTGCCACATTGTTAAATTTGCCGTCGGCCATGTTTCGTAATTTCGAGTGCTTGTTATCTGGGCAGGTTCTCCGCTTAGTACCTATATGTTTGGTTCTGTGGAGTACCAAATTGCTAGGTACTATGCATAGTACCTAAATACTTCAGAGTACCGGTCAGCTATATTCGGTACTTCATATAATATAATGGGTGTGTATTTCTTGGCACTTCATGTCGTGTGCGTCATGACTTCGGTGACATAAAGGCAGAGTGGGTATTATATGCACAATGCCCGGATAGAACCTAAATATTTAGTAGGTAATCCAGAGTACCAATCATATTGGTACTCTAGAGTACCTAAACTTTTGGTACTCCAGAGTACCACTTTTGGTACTCCAGAGTACCTAAACTTTTGGTACTCCAGAGTACCACTTTTGGTACTCCAGAGTACCAAACAGTTGGTACTCCCCCTGGGACAAAGCTTAGTACCTACGTAGGCACTCTGAAGTACCTATTTTTTTAATAGTGTGTAGACGATATATACGAAATGTGTGATCAGAGGTCTTAGTATGGAACATATCCTCATGCAAATAGGTTCATATTCTACCTAAATATTCACATAGGTTCAAAATGGACTTGTTTTATTCTGAAAAAGCCCATATTGGATTTATGCCCGTTGGTGCGGGTCATAATGAAAAATTTGTTAAGAGCGTACATCTGGTAAGTCGTGAGTTGGTCTACTCGTGGTATGTGCAGCCCACAATGAACTTACAATAAATTAATGTGAGTCCCCAATGGCAACAAATAACTCTCATTTCAGTTCGTTAAGTACTCAACTTCAAGGCGATTCTAAATCCATTATGAACCTAAAACAAACCCAACAATATATGTCAATAGCGTGATTATTTCCACCAGAACAGAGTCGTCGATTTAGGAGATAAACGACCCTGTTGAGTTGCACATTTTGGGATTCGAGCATGAAAACAGTTTGTGAACGAGCCGGCTTGCCGGCGAGTTCACAAACTGTTTTCATGCCCGAATCCCAGAATGTACAACTAAACAGGGTACGTTTATATCCACTGTAATTCAATCTAGCAATGAATTTGCAAAACAACTTTATAAAATGTATCATTTAGTCATTTTCATGACACGAATCGCCGTGCACAAATCGTTGTGTTTGTTCATTGCATTACTCGGAACACTGTTCCGTAACAATTTCCTGTGGGGCGGGTTGGCTCGTTTCGCTACTCCGTTCTGCGCCGATGAGATTAGACCGTGCTACATTCAGATTTGATGCACACTGAAGCGGCCGATGAACGGTATATATAGACAACAACGCGCGGGTGTGCTCGTTTCGCTACTCCGTTCTGCGCCGATTAAATTTTACCGTGCTACATTAAGATTTGATTTACGCTGAAGCAGCCGATGTCGGTGAATCGAAAACTAAAGTTAGCCGCTCTCCGCCAATCAAAATGCTTGTTTTTAGTGACAAATACTCAATTGAATTACAATATAACATAAACCATCCCATTACATCAGATGCGAACAGTTGCGTTCGGCTCCTACACCATACATATATTTCACAACAGCATAAAACATGATAAGTCTCCTTCACCATAATTTACAACACTGCATGTATACTAATAAATCATATATAATCAGTTACTGGGTCATACTTGTATTTAATATTATGTAGATATATCTGCTCTTCATCATGGAGGAATAAATTAATATGATGTACAAGTAAAACTAATTTTACAACTGATTCTTATATTCGTTCTCTTACTCACAAAATTTTTGATCTCGATTTCTTATTATATTTTAAAATGTTCAACAATTGGGGCTACTTGGTATTTTAGATAAGTACTGAAATTGGTCATAATAAAGAGCAGAATGTTTCTTATTGCTTTAATATATCTGAGGTTAGTCTATAGATCAGAATTGCGATTGGTTAACCTCTTCGCTTCTAAATAACACTATGACGTCGTTTGATGGGCTGTTGACGTTATTGATTTTTTTCCAGTGGAAAAATATAACGGAAATATCACAATAACCATGATACTGACTCAGTTGAAAGGCTGTTATCGTTCAAAATTGTGGAACATCATGCACTGTTAGACACTAGGAGATACAGTTAATTTGATGCAACAATGTCTCAGCTCCAGTTATGAATAATGACATACTGCGGACCATATCGCACACGACGTGCACTTTTTCGGACGCCATAGCAGCGAAGAGGTTAATATTACAAACACGAGATTGATTCATCGAAATTGAGATTGATCAATATGAGAGACAAGAGGTTCCTATTTATTTTTCAATATTATCCAATCGTTAGTGCATTATCGATAACATTATCCTTCTCCTACTTCTGGTGTACGATGTAGTAAACACGAGGTTTCCGAGTTCCCGATAAAACCCAGATTTTCGTCAGATTATGTATCTAAACTTAATGGAAACAGGTCAAAGTGAGAGGAAACATGTATGAGAACCAGTAACTGTGTTAAATTGGATATTTGCAACGAGGACTTGGCGTTAATTGGAAATTTTAAAACACTCGGTAAAATAATGACGTCACGGAACTTCGTCGGAAAGGCCACGCAGAGGTAAACACTTCATAATCGGAATATACTTTCGCCACCGTTTTTGTTTAATTAGTTATTTCCATAATGGCGACGACCGGTAATGTCACAGAGCAAGTGTCGAATGCTGAATTGAAACAATTAATTGTGAATCTGACGCAGAAAATGGATCATAATTTCGAGTCAGTGAAAGAAGAATTCACAAAAATAAGAAATGAAGTTGACAAAGTGAAATATGAAATAAAAGAAGAGCAGCAACAAATTAATATTGCTGTGGGCTCAATCGAGGATAGAATATCAGAAATTGAAGAAACTGTCATTCCTGAACTTGAGATAAAAATGTTGGCAAAGCATGAAGAACTATGGGAAAGAGGCATGATCCGAGAAGTCCATGATCGGAAGTATAATCTTCTAGTATATGGTATTCCTGAAACAAAATCAGAAAATCCATACAGTGTTCTGGAAAAAGTGCTTGTGAATGATTTTAAAATCAATGCAGCAATGGCTGAGAAAATAATGGATAGATGTGTACATGCACATAGACTCCCGGTGGCATTCAAACCAGGCGGAAACATCAGTGCAAAACCTCCAAATCCCTTTATTATAGTTCTGGCAACTGATACAGACAAGACTGTGATTTTGGATGCAACAAATAACCTTGATCCAACTAAAAGAATCACGGTTAGAACAGACTTACCCCCTGAAATGAAACGCGAGAGAGGCAGGAAGAGTAATGAAGCATACAAAATTCGGAAAGAACAGAAAGTAAAGACAAGAATTCGGGTATCTGGGGTGAAAGTACTTCTGGAAATAAAGAACGCACATGGGAGATGGGTCGAACCTGATCAAGAAGTACAAATGTGATGAGAAAATCAGACTGATATAAATCGAACTTAGTTACCTCCATTGAATGTTGAAATTATTGTGATTCTATATGAACCCTAAAATATCTTTTTTGAGTAAATATGTTTGATACATGTATTACTTACCTTTTAGTTTATTACAGATACATGTATATGTATCTAGTTAATAATTGGGGACATGAGAATCTGTGTCGGGTCAGACGGTAGCCCCGTATTTGTATCAAGGCAACACCACTAGGTCGAGTCGAGAGGCTGGTTTGGGAATGAAGTCTGGACTTGATATAGGTTCTCAGTTCTGCACTATGTATCCTTGTCAAATTTGTGTCGCAATTAACAACAATTGATTGAAGTTTATGGAATATGTGGTCGTTTAAATCAATACATAACTTGAACAGCTTGTTGGAAGTTTGCAGACATGTATATGTACTGATTTATTAAAGTACAGGCATGTGATTTGATCTTTTCCTCACAAGGCCTTGCATTAATGCACACACAAATTGTGCTATAAAGGGAAAAACATTGTTCAAAGAGAGAAGAACTCATTTTAATTATTTGTCAAATATAATGACTATTGTATTGCCATTTGGTAGTATCAATACCATCTGGCTTGGTTCGATGGGAATGAAGCAATCAAATGCCAATCAAACAAATAATATCATGTAAATGTAAACTACATCCTAATTATGTGTACGTGTACGTATGTGTGTATATGTATGTATATCTATGTATATGTATATATATGTGTATGTACATGTATATGTATGTATATGTATATATATGTATGTGTGTGTATACATGTATGTATGGGTGAGTCGTGTTAAATCGTTAACTGAAGTAACTAGCTCAAAGAGAAACATTAACATATGATATATTTTATATTTGTTTCTGCACTTGTCATCGCTGAGACTGCCACATCCACCTGGAGCTATGCTTCCCTTTAATACTCCTTCCAACTTTCGAACATTTTCAAGAAGGAGTATGCCATAGGGGTAAAGCATACCTCATTCAACGAAATAGTATTCACCTTATACACCCCTTCAACTTTCAAATTTAATTAGAAGGGGTGGTTGGGGCCTAACGGATATATATATACACACGTATATTCACACATAAGTCCAGTGGATGGACAATATCAGAAAGATGTGACGGTCTCGGCTTTATCATAGCTGCAGATACATATTTATCGTATAATTAGCTTTGTTCATCAAGACTTTGTCTCTATAATAAGAAACACCAATTCCAAGGTAATTTTAAATCAGTTCTAGTAAATGAAACTAGTAACAGTGAATTTCAAATGGATGAAGTAACATAACTCTCTTTATGAATATCTTTTAAGAATATTTAAATGGCAATGCATTTGCAAATTTATATTGTGTTTAGCCGAGGTGCCTTCAGGACCAGATACAGGTTTTTATGCCAGCACTATATATGTATGTTATTTGTATTATGATATTTTTTCTCAAACTATGTCATTAAACAAGAAACACCTATTCCAAGGTAACTTAAAATCAATTAAAATCAATTTTATCAGTAACAGATATAAAACTTAAAAGTATATAATGGAACTTCAATTTGGATTATGGATAAGATTATTGATCTGTCTCTTCATGAATATTTAAAAGACAATGCATCAGCAAATTTTACATTCAATGATGTGTTTGGCGAAAGTCTGGGTTAGGGATTAGGGATAAAGATAAATGGTGCAATTTATACGCACACTGGTGAGAAACCAAATATTGTTTGTGTTCATTATTAATTATCTTTATTTTCTGGCTTTGGGCTCCCATGGTTTACCTGGATCACATTCTTATTTTCATATAAACAACATTGCATGCTATTTTACCATAATTACAGTTGCTGCCTTTCTTTTCATATTACATTCATTTACTATAGATAATGGCTGAACTAATGACATTAAAGTTTGATGAGATAGAGAATCATAACAAATTTAATTTTAAGGAAACATATAAATTTAAAAATTGTCGAAAAACAGAGTTTGACGATAACCCAATTAATGGTTTACCAACAACTCACTACTATTCACCAGATGAATACCATAGAGTAACTAAAACAAAGAGCAATATATCCTTGTTTAACCTAAATTGTCAAAGTCTTAACGCTAATTGGGATTCATTCATTACACTTATGTTTGAACTTCAAAATAATACCGGAAAATTTGGACTGATAGGGCTCACTGAAATATTTAGAGCACCAGATAATATTGATTTTTCTATGGAAGGGTATCATCCATTGATAAGGAAATGTAGGCCGGTAGAGGACGATTCGAGAGGAGGAGTTGGAATGTTTATAAGATCTGACTTAAACTATAAGGTTAGAGACGACTTATCAGTTTTTATCCCACATGTATTCGAATCTCTTTTTATTGAAATAATTGAACCAAATAGGAAATCCTATATAACTGGTATTATTTATAGACCTAATTCTCAACCAAAAGCAGATATAGACATATTTATTAAATCAATGAAAGAAATTATGAGTAGAATAAAATCTGAACACAAAACAAGTTTTTTAATGGGGGATTATAATATAGACCTCCTGAAATTTGGACAACATGTTAAAACAAATGAATTTATTGATGCAGTAATCACAGATGGTTTTATGCCTACTATTTTCAAACCCACACGTGTAACATCGCATTCAGCAACCCTTATTGACCAGATACTCTCAAATGACCCAGTTAATGAATTTCATTCTGGAATAATAATAACAGATGTGAGTGACCACTTTGCAACATTTTATCGCCAAATTGATTCCTCCAAAATGCCAAAAGGTGGCTGTGAATCCATTTGGAATAGGATCTTTGATGAAGATAATAAATCTTGTTTTAAGCGATTGCTATCATCTACAGACTTTGAAATAACTTTGCAATCATCATCGGTAGATGAATCATACCAATCATTCATGGATGTTTACACAAATGCTTATGACATTGCCTTTCCGCTAAAAAAAACTAACAAAAAATTCCAAAAACAACAGCCATGGATGACCAAAGGCCTATTGCAGTCGTCAATAGAAAAAGGAAAATTATATAGAAAACAATTGAGGTCTCCAACAGGCATCAATATAGAAAACTATAAAAACTACTGTCGATACTTTAATCGCGTCAAAAGATATATAAAAAAAGATTATTATAATAGTAGGCTGCATATGTATAAAAGTGATATGAAGAAAACATGGGATATTTTGAGGGAAGTTATCCAGCATTCAAATAAAAAGAGGCAGTACCCCCAAAGTTTTAACATTGATGGTAAACAAATACAGAACAGATATCAAATAGCAGAAGAATTTAACAATTTCTTCTCAACTATTGGATTGCGAGAAGCAGAACATATTGACAAAAAGGTGGATCATGACTTTACACATTATCTTGATGAACCAACATCTAATAGTATGTTTATGAGACCAACAAACATAGAAGAATTGGACAATATTGTGAAAAATATGAAAAATAAAACTAGTAAGGATAATTTGGGAATAACAACAAGTCTTCTTAAAGAAACTATAAGTGAAATATCTACACCTCTATGCCATATAATAAATCTATCAATTGAAAAGGGTATTGTTCCAAGGGACATGAAAATAGCCAGAATCATACCACTATTCAAATCCAATAAAAAAACTCTAGTTGAAAATTATCGTCCAATTAGTATACTTCCAATATTTTCAAAGGTACTTGAGAAAGTGGTTTGCAGTCGTTTAACGGAATACTTTGATGATAAATTTTATATTCACCGATATGGGTTTCGTAAAGGTCGCTCCACTATACATCCTATAATTAAACTTTTAAATGATGTTGCTAGTAATAATGATAAGAAAACTAAGGATTGTACATTAGCTACTTTTATTGATTGTTCAAAAGCTTTCGATACGATAAACCATGATATTCTCTTAACTAAACTCGAATACTACGGAATTAGGGGCAATGTTAAAAATTGGTTTAGAAGCTATTTAAAGGATAGGATGCAATATGTAGATATTGAAGGATCAGTCTCCCCAAAGAGGCGCAACACGATTGGGGTGCCTCAAGGTTCTGTACTGGGGCCAATACTTTTTCTAATATATGTCAATGATATGTACAAAAGTACAAAACTGTCTCTTTTGTCATTTGCAGATGACACAACAGTATATTCATCTCATCATGACATAAAATATCTTTTTTCCCATACCAATGCACAATTAAATGGCTTAAATAACTGGTGTAAGGCAAATAAGCTATCACTAAACACCAAGAAAACCAAGTATATCATAATTCAACCAACAGGTGGTAAACATAATTCCAATAATCACCATCTTATAATAAATGGGAATCAAATAGAAAGAATCGGCAATAATTATCGAGAAACTACATTCAAATTCCTTGGTATTCACATTGATGAACATTTAACATTTAAACACCATGTATCTGTTATCTCAACAAGAATATCTCGAGCACTATATGCCATTAATCGTGTAAAAAATATCCTTTCACAAAAAAGTATGCACATGTTATATCATTCTCTTATTCAAAGTCATATAATGTATGGTATTGAAATTTGGGGCAATGCTAAAACCTTCAATAAACTGATCGTATTACAGAAAAAAGCTATCCGAACTATCCACAATGTAAGATACAATAGCCACACAGACCCGCTTTTTAAACTTAGTAAGATTCTAAAAATAAAGGACATATACAGAATTAAACGTTATCTATTCATGCATGATTGGTCAAATAATATTTTACCCAGCTCACTTTTAGACACTTACAACAAATATAATAATCCAACAAAGATTACTAGACAAACTGGAAATATTCACGAAACTAGGACTAGAACCACATTTACTGAAAACCTACCGCTACATATCTTCCCAAAACAATGGAAAGAAGTTGACATAAATTCACAACCCCTTATGCCACGTACTAACTTTAAACGCCAGGTTACACTAGAATTAATTGAGTCTTACCTTGAAAAAGTTGAATGTAAAAACTTATATTGTCATGACTGCTATCCAGGCGTCATGTCATGAGGTAGTAATATCATATAACATATCACTGACAAATTATAGGAAACTGATTTAGATATTTAGATACTTGTTCTGTCTCATCATCATCATTAATTCATCATTAAGTTTCATTCTTAAATTTTCATTAAATGAAAAAACAGCAATAATTATTATCCAATGATATTGCAGTAGCATTATTATTATTTTGTTGATAAAAGTTGCAATGTCAATAAGCATAAGTCTAATTTGAAAGTATGACCACTGACCAGGGGAGCTCAGAGCCAGAAAGGAAGTTTTTCCAGGGAGATGGTAGGAAGACGACCAGAAGGTCATGCCACCTCCCAGTAATGTATTATCACTATTTTTTGTTTGTTATTTTTTTTACCATTGTTATGTTGATATTTACATTACTAATAAACACTTGAACTGAACTGTTTTATTGTAACAAATTGTGGAACAATGCATGTGGGGTTACGATCAGGGCTACTCAGCATCATGGTTAGCACCAATCGTCACATTAGTTATGTAGAAAATCATTACCTCTGATATATTAATTAACTAGCATATTCACAAATTCATTTGCGTTGTTTCCTATGCAAATTTCAGATTGGGTATTGGGAAATACTATTAGTATCTGATTTCCTTAAACTAATAATTCATTCAACTATAATGCATGTCATGGTAAACAAGATTGGTGTTTCTAATATACCTCTCTAGAATAAATAATAATCACGAATGATGCTAAACACAAAATCATTTTCAACAATAATAATGTGGAATATATATTTATCAATCCATGTGTACATGTGGTGCTGGAACTTATCGACTCACTTCATCTTACACATCAAATACAAGTTTAATATTTGTAATACTCTTAGAAGAGTCTGCATATTCCCACTTACAGGTCAGGTATCTTGAACTGCTGACGGTTCTATAGCATATTTGGAGAAGTCATCCTAATAGCCAGGTATGCCATTGTTACAATACCAGGCCATTTGAGCAGTTTTCTTTGACTTATGGCAGAATTTTGGTTCGTCTTAAGACGAAATTACATACCAAAGACCTTGGATATTACGTATCGGTTGGATACTTGCCAATTCTCTGATCTAGTCTTATGTTTTCCTGTGTTACAGTCAGAGACAATTTATCAATCAGCAGTGATATACATTTATTTCCACACTCATCTACTGATTCCTGAGCATAAACCTTATAATGTGGGCTGGATAAAAAGGTGAAGATCAAGTCCAAATCGACGTTAATAAATCAATTATATGCAACCGTATGGTTCTTTTATTGAGTTTATCGATTGCGTGAATAATTTATGTCATCAAACGTCGAACAACGAAACAAATAAAGAATTTCTTCCCACCGAAATGTTATGTCGCCATCTTGGAACATATGAATGACCACTATAATCGTATCATTTCGTTTTCTTAATCAATTCCGATTTCTTTACTACTATGTTGGTTAACCGAATGGTTACGTAGCGATTCTCCGAAGACCCATAACTCCGAAGGTCCGATTCTCCGAAGGTCCGATTCTCCGACGCCCCGATTCTCCGAAAGCCCATAACTCCGAAGTCCCGATTCTCCGAAATCCCACAACTCCGAAGACCCATAACTCCGAAAGCCCATAACTCCGAAGGCCTATAACTCCGAACGCCCATAACTCCGAAGGTCTATAACTCCGAAGGGCCGATTCTCCGAAGGTCCGATTCTCCGAAGATCATGTTTTATCGCTTATTAAATAGTGTACAGTCCAGTGGCGGATTCAATGGGCCCTAGGGAAGACCGCCCCCCAAAAAACATGTCAAATGTCATGTAAACGTCCGGAAATCCCTCCTAGGCATTCAAATATTCACAGTGTTCCTGCCCAGGGGAGCCCCCGGACCAACGATTGGGGGCGACCCCTCCCATGCATGCGCTCCCCATATCAGGCCTTCGTGATATGCTTTCGGCATATCATATTCATGATATATCCCCCACATACCCCCCACATATGCTAATTAATGTGCCCCCTAAATGGGAACCCTGGCTCCGCCACTGGTGTGCACCGGGTATATTATAACGAAACGCTGCAAGAATGTCAGAGTAGCCTAACATGCACAGGTTCTTCCCCGTTCACCCCTGTACATTTTACTCTGGCATCTCATGGGCCAACGTAACGTTATAGTATCTGGTGTATAGTCAGTGGCGGGCCAGGGTTCCCATTTAGGTGGGGGCAGTAGTTTGAATATTTTGATGCCCCATGAACGATTTCCGGGCGTTTACATGACATTGGACATGTTTTGGTTGGGGCCCATATTGTCTGAGATAGTAAGTAGAGGTTTAATGGGGGCAGTAGGAATTTTGGGACCCCTTGGCTTCGCCACTGGACTGTACACTATTTAGTAAACGATAATACCCCGATAAAACAAAATCTTCGGAGAATCGGACCTTCGGAGAATCGGACCTTCGGAGTTATGGGCCGTCGGAGAATCGGGCCTTCGGAGTTATAGGTCTTCGGAGAATCGGCCCTTCGGAGTTATAGGTCTTCGGAGTTATAGGTCTTCGGAGAATCGGCCCTTCGGAGTTATGGGCTTTCGGAGAATCGGATCTTCGGAGTTATGGGCCGTCGGAGAATCGGTCTTCGGAGTTGTGGGCCGTCGGAGAAACGGGTCTTCGGAGTTGTGGGCCTTCGTAGTAATAGGTCTTCGGAGAATCGGTCTGACACCAACCGAATAGCCAAATACACACAATAGTCCAACGTGTAAATATACATGGATTGAGCTGTTACAGGAGTACTACCTTCAGCTAACACAAAAACATGTGGCATATAATCTGCTCACTGATGTAAGTTATTTTACAACGAGCTCAACACATTATAGTTCAGTACATAACAATATTCTGCTATATCCATCTTGTTTGGATTGTCTAATAGAAATTCATTAAAAACTGAGTTTGAAATAATCATGCACACACCAAACACCCACGCCGGATTCATCATGTCCGGTTTAAACCTCCGCGTTTAAACATGGTTTAAACTTACATGGGCGGTCCAGCCAAATCGTGTCTAAGAGGGCGTTTTTGTCGTTCAGTTACCAACTAATTGACAACTCGATTTGGTGATATGAGCATACAGTCAAACTACTCTCTTACCTATCGAACCAAAAGACCAGCCGATATAATGGTTATTGATATGTCATAAATCATCGCGAACGCGTGCATGATTTATTCATTGAGAAATGAGTATCGCTCATGGACCATTACTCCGATCTCTTTGTGAGTTTAAATCAATCTGACAAAGGGTATGTCTCTCAACTCGAACTTCACGCGCTGTTTATCACTTTGCTTATGATTGATTTTCTGCAAAATGCTTTATCCGCAAAGACAAAATTTTGTGTATTTACATGTATATCTGTATACACGAAGGGTATAGGAGCTGTATATCTGTATGTCTGTTTGTCTGTTCACAAAACTGATTTAAAAATAAAAAAAAATTAAAATTAAAATATTGTGTTGTTAAATTGAGTAAGGAGTTGTATCTAACAATAAGCAAAATTTAAAATTTATATTAATATTTGATTGTTTTAAATTTAATTAAATATTTTTAAATTAAAATGTTCAAATGATCAAAATGTCCGCTAATATGACGCAGGCTCCTGTCGCACGAAGGGCCGCAGTCCCCCTCTGACGCTGAATAAAGGCTCCATAATCAAGTCAATCCTGGACCAAGGGGTCAGTCAAGTAAAAGCAATTTGCTTATGAGTACAGACCAGAAGCGGCATCTGAACTGTTTGAAGTGGGCAACTATACAGAGGCATAATATATTACATAAGAAATATATTACATGCGTTGCTTTTTTTCAATGTAATAAATTTTCCGTCATGCAGAAAATCAAAAAGTTCCCAGGTTTTGAACTGGTGGAATATTATGGGAATTTATGGCGGAGCCAGAGTAGAGCTTTGTGGCATGATCTGCATCAAAATAAGTTATCAAATTTGACTCATATAGAAATATAAGTTTAGGATTGCAAACTATGTGTATAGCATATATGGTCATGCAGTAGCATCGTTTTGGGGTCAAAATTAAATCGTTGAACCATTCAAATGAATTCGTAGAAAACGCCAGTATTTGTGATTGCCACAAGCCAAAACAAAAACAACAAGATAGTTGTAAAAATCATATTGAAGGAACATGTCCATATCTGAGCAAAGCTCGCGTGCGAATGAATCAACTGTGACATGATAACAACAGTCGGCAGTCGCCACTTAGACACGCCCTCACTCGAGATAATTTACAGCTCCACCCTTTGGTTGATTGTTTGACAATTCTAAACCGCGATGAAGAAAAGACGGATTCGTCATCTAAAGTTTAGCCTCGGTAAAGCTGGTTTAGCTGGACCGCCGAATTAGATGGTTTAGTTGCCGGTTTAAGCTTATAAAACAGAATATCGAAATTGACAAAAACTTATTCCCACACGCTTTATAGGTGTGAGTTCTTCTCGCTTATACACTTCCAATCAAAATATGGTCGCTGTCGTAATTATTGATTTTCTCAATCAATAAAACGAGGCGGTCCGCATTAGGAAAGTACGATTAATTATCTCGACGATACAGAGACACTACTGCTAAACCACTGGTCTGGCTGGACCAGGTTTAAACCAGAGATGACGAATGCGTCACTTAGACCTGCGGTCGCGAGTTTAAACCACGGATTTGTCTAGAGGTTTACGTAGATCAGGTTTAAACCTGAGATGACGAATCGGGCCCCAGTGTTTACACGGGTACTGTACACTAAATCCGGCCATTTATGGGACCATTCCTTTTGTAATATATGCAACAAATGAATGAATTTGAGCCATGGATGAGTGCAAACTACATTCATTTACTTTATGAACGATTCAAACAACATGGTAATTGTAATGAAAATGGTTTTATGACTCAAGTCATAAATTCATTTGATTAAAATTACCATGTTGTTTACATCGTTCATATAGATCGCATGACTGTAGTTTGCACTCAACCATGGCTCATATTCATTCATTTGTTGCGTATATTCTGGCGAGTATAAAAGGAGATGGTCCCATAAATGGCCGGATTTAGTGTACAGTACCCCTTTAAGTGTAATATCTCGGTAAAATAAGTGTACACATGAACAAAGTCAAGTGATTATTGGAACGCGCTTATTATTTTCAATCAGGTAAAGTCCCCATGACGTTGCACACAAGAACTTGTTTAAAATCGCTTAAATGTTAGATTATTCTGTACAAAATTGGAATCCAGGACTCAGTTATTAGGTATAGTATAAATTGTATCCACTTATTTGAAATGCTAGAAGTGAAAACTGGCCATATAATGTTAAATTAGCATAACTAACTGACACAATTGCTGCATGTCATTGACCTATGGATTCGTTCTTGAGACTAAATCTGATAACTATTGCAATCACTGTATTTGAAAACATTAACTCTGAAAGCCTTCCCAAATATATGTTGACCGTTTGGGTCAATGTATAGGTCCAACTAACTCTTACCTCGATTCCTGCGTAGAATTCTGGACTGTCATACCAATTCCCAGGAGTACCGTCACTGCTTGATCTAGCCCGTATGCTGCAGCTGACCTGAAATTGTTCGGCATGGATGTAAATCTCACATATAAATCAACGCTTTTCAAATCAATTAGCGAACATTCAGTAGAGCCTAAGATGCATCCAAGTCACTATTTCACCACACTGTGTGTGGTCACTATCACAGTCTCTGCCAGATCTTGATTTAGCAGAAATTATTGCGTTTTTGAAACGTGTTTGGATCAGGATGAAGTCTGTGATATTTATCGTTCTGTCATCCGGACTTTTCCATGTCCAGTATCTCGAACTATTCTGGAATCAGATGTTGGGAACTGTGATACCGTGTTCCCTACACCATTCCACAAGCCTTTATCCACGTTCATTCGCTTCCCCCAACCCATGTCGTCCCACAATGTCTTCTATTCTTCTGTTACCGACTTTAGCATTGACATCTCCCATGATGTCGGTTGATTTCAACTGCTGGAATCCTGTCTGTATGTTCTCATATAACACTTCCACTTGAGTATCTTCGTGATCTGTTGTAGGAGCATTGTATAATGCCGATGTCAAATGGTTTGCCTTGCAACTTTGTTATTATTACTCGATCTGAAACTGACAAAGATCCCTTTATCGTGTGTGCTGTCTCTGCGCCAACTATTATGCCAACTCGTCCCTCGTGTCGGTACTCGCCTGGGTACATGGTATAATCATCTGATGTTAATGATCCTGATCATTTCCATCTAACTTCAGACACTCCGAGGATATGGATGTTCATTCTTCTCATCTCCTGATCGATGTTATCAAATTTGCCTTTTTGCAGCATAGTCCTTACGTTTCACGTAGTTTCTTATGTGTGTTGTTGCGACTAGTAGCTTGAAAACGGTCGGGTGCCACCTGTCGCTCCCTACCGAGCGATGTGTTCTGTTGAACCCCATACACAGCTACTCGAGTTAATATATATATGTATAATCATGGTTGTTCTTGTGAGATTACAGCAGTGGTTCTCCGTTGCCTTCTGTCGGTTTGTTATGGTTTACTCAATTGCAGACAGGAACCTTGTTGTTCACTGCACAAGCCGCTGTTGTCCATTGTTTTATCATTCGCCACCGAAGATGGGAAGATCATGCTGTCTGACATGTCCTCCAGAAAAGTTAGTCCATCTATGGTGTAAGACATTTGGTATAATTACGTGGTTGGTAATCTGTTTCTCGCGTGACTTCCACTGTATGGTCGTAATCAGATTAGGATGGTGCTGGTTATCCAATTAATTACACCCTATTTTGATAGTATATCTTTTTACCCATATCTGTTATCCAAATTATACATTGGCATCGAACCAACTCAGACAACACCTGAACACCATATCATAATCAGTCTTTGGTGGGATGGTGGTACATCAATCTTATTGGAGTGAGTTGCCTAGTTAGCGATTCTCCTAAAATTATTATGATCATTTCTTAATGACTCCACTAGCATATATATATAATGTTCGAACTTTCATAGAGTAGATGTGTCATTTACTCGCGTATTGCGAAGAGGGTACATTGAACACATCCATGTATAGTCGAAGTAAAAATATAATGTTTCTACAGTTGTCGAACATCTCAAGAAAAGGCTTCTACACAAGAGGAACACACACAATTCTATACAAACCATCAGCTAAAACGGTATATCTTCAAAAAGCAATGGAGAACATGGGTCGGACCAACATGATTATCTAACATGGTTTACAAGGCCCAGTTGAAAAATGAAGCAAAAGTAAGCTAATTTGTAGTACAATTACTTTGAATCCTATACTGTCGCCTCTGTTGGTCCAATCGACTTGGTAGAACACTCCTGTCGTGTTGTCATTGGCTGGTACAGCATTGCATTCCTTATACATTATCCCGTTGACAAACCATCTGAAGTCGTAATATCTTACACTGTTGGTTGGAATCGAAAAACGACAGGAGAATGAAAGGTTTCTTTCAACAAGTCCTGGCTCAACTACAGGAACATACGTTTCATTTGGGTAGTAACCTATAAAAACGAAATAGATTTTCAATGGTGACAAGAATATACAGAAAACTGTTGTCGCCAGCGCTTGTTTGAGACATGGATAATGGCCCGATGGTGACATTCCGATTGTGAGCACTTACCAACTATCCATGTCTCATGTAAGCAATGGTGACAATTATTCAGCAACTATATACGAGTTCCTTGCCAATTCCATGAACAATCGAATCCATGAATAATTTCCAAGTTGAATTGAACGCCTCCTGGTGGGGTGGATTGCCGTTTGCGCGAATGGTCAATACGTCGATTTCACGTTATACATGATTACTTCGCGCGGGATGGGGTGTCACAATGTTCCAGGAAACGACTAATATAAGCACAATGATCGACGTCGAATTGGTTCCATGACAACATAGTTTGTGTTGTATTGTTTGTTATATCTGACACAGTGTAATAGTTCATGGAATAAATACCAATAAACTAATAATTTACAATACCGCACCGTTGATGATTTCGATCGGTTACACGGTCTTGATAAACATAAATATACCACTTTTGTGGGTGAGGATCTGTAGGCAATCCAAGAATTCAGAGGTCAAATAGTTTAGAATGGGTGATGCCATATGATGATGCATCACTGAAGGTCGATTCATACCATAAGTACGTCGTCACGTCTGATGCCGATAACAGGGCGTCAGAACGAATTGTAGAATGATATATTTGATATCAATGGCACGTATATACCGTGACTATTTGAACGTTGCATAACATGCCTTTCATGTGTGTATTTGTATCTACCACATCATTCAGACGTTTCGTGTTCATTTGCACATAATGGCGCGTCACGCCTCCACCTGAATCTTCAATACAAGTTAACAGAAGTAGTGAATGCTGATGGTCAGTGAATAGAGGGGGATTTGAATTCCAGTTCAGAACAGATGTGAATGCCAGATTTCACACTCATTCTGCCAACATCGGGTTTGAATCTAGCGTACCGCTTAACATTGTCTGAATCTCGCATACCAAGATCGTTTGTAACACTATGCTATATTCTCTGTATATTATCGTATAAATGATGTCTACTTAACGGCAGTGATAATTACTATTTCATGTAGAGGAAAGATGTGTATTTAAATATGACATGTATTTACTGCTATTAGAATGACAACCCGGATAGTTTCCATCTGCCGACGTCTCACCAGCTGGACACGCCCTCTCCGTACCTGGAATGCATAAACATCAACATTCTATTATCACATAATTATACAGTTATGCCATGCCGCCATATCGAACATAAATGTGCACATTCAAATTAGTCCACACTATCATATTTGCAGAATGATTGTACTCGAAACAATTATCAATTTGATTGTTCAGTCTCGGTCTAGCTATAGCCTGGGTTTATAATTTATAGTTCCTCAAAACAATGTGCAATGATATGTTTCCTTCCAGCCCCTGCCAGGGATAATATACACTGTTAATATATCCAGGTCACATGTAGCTTACGTGTCATTTAAATTGGAAATGATCTATTGTCCACCCTGGCCGAATGCCAGTTTATTCTACCGGAATTACAAACACTTGGTGCCACTGAGTTTACATCTATATTAAACCAGATTTTTTCGATAGAAAATGTTGAATTTGGAATTTGTTTATGAATCGAAAATAGGTAACGCCTTTTGAGATACATAAATATTACTAAAAACCTGATATTAGTTGATATGTAATTGAATGTTGTGAACAGTGGTCGATTTCAAGTCGCATGACTGACCATGGGAGACGGTTTGTGTTATGTATCTATTTAATGTTTTTGTGTTTTTATATCTCTTGCGATGTGCCTCGGCGGCATAATCTGTTAGCGTTATATGGTGGAGTTCCGAGTTACTCGCCGATGACCGGTGGTTTGCAGCACATGGTCGACGAGGTTATCAGCCATTGAAACCACTGTTAGATTAGCCTTTAGTATGCGGATTTCCCCCATCACTAAATCTGGCAATGTCGTGATATGGCCTTAGTTTCTGAAAGCGACATTAAACCACAATCAATCAAGTATAGTTCTAATGTTATTTCTGTTCTATTTTCCTATGTCATTATTTTGTTTGGAGAGTGGCTATTATGTGTTCCATAACCTATGCCTCGATCCCCAATTTGAGACTGGGCTTAATGCCTTAATAAGTAACATTAAACTGAAAGTATCTCGGTGATGGATTACATGCTATATTGTAGCATTGTTTCGTATACTGAGTGATTTGTATCACGGGGGTACCTGTCATGCTATCCACGCTTCATTCACAATGGTATACCATTACCAGACCACCTACATGTATATCCATGTTCATGAGAAATGAATTAAATAGAGTAATTGAAATGTACGAAATTACACAGGGATATCAATGACGTAATAGCTTATTTCAATGCGCAACAAGTTACTGAAATTCAATTTGTAGTTTGACAATTTGAATAGCATTTTGTATTGTAAATCATTACGTTGATTAGCCGGGAAGAAATCCAAATATATCATCAGTATACATGCCTATTTAATTTTATTTTATTGTAGTTATATAACATTCAGCGCTTTTTTGGCATTGGTTACAACGAGTAAGGATACATACCGAAACAAAACGCATGCGGACAACTCATGCTGAGTGTCACGATGTTATACACCAAGTAATCAGAGCAGTTCTTTAGTTCCATCTGGTATAATGGAGAGCAGCAACTTCCACCCGCGTTGATGCAGAGTTGGCGAAGTACAATGCCATCATTCTCATCAGGGATTGGTCCTTCAAAGACATAAATGAACAAGTTTGTATGTCTAGTAACTTCAATCAAATATATATACAATTGTATACTCTACTTCATATATACAACCACAGACCCGATATTTCTCGAAGCTCACACACGGCTAATATCATATATACGTATAAATTAGTTATAACAGTTTTGGGTAATCACCGTGATTAAATCATTAGTTATGTCGAAGCTATCTTTTCCAATTCAAACAATCCCGGACCCCCCGGCAACGACCATGAATGAAATCCATTCCCTGTTACATAAATTCATATGGCGAAATAAATCCGACAGAATATCCCGATGCCAAGTGCAACAATCGTGTAAAAATGGCCGATGTAAAATGATCAATCTAACTAACTACATTAGAGTTATGAATGACAAAAAGGTATTGGATGACAAAAAATATTCATGGTGGAGCATGGCAGAGTAGATTTTGGCACTGCACACTCATTTCTTCCTAAACAATTGTATACTTGCGATTATCGGCACCAGTATAAGTAAAAAATACAAAGTCCTTTCTGGAATAATGTAATCGATTCATGGATGGTATATCGGGGTTCATTACGTCGTGAGACAAGCGGTGATTTCTACAGCAATATATTTTGCGATAAGTCTCGAATAAAAATCGGACAGAATACACTAAAAATCATCCCTGATTTAGAACGTAAAGGCATTCTCTTTGTCAAGGACTTCATTTGCGAAGATGGAACAATAATATCGTATGGAGAAGCAAAAGAGAAATGTCCTTATACAACCTATTGTATAACCATTAACAGAATAATCGTCGCAATTAGAAAATTCCTTCGCACTCTTGTCAACGACAGTTCCACGGCTACAAAACCCGACAATGCCTTTTCATCTATTTGTCTTATCGCGTTCTAATAGTCAAGCGAAATATTCGACTGAATGAGATTGAAACCATACCTACCTGCATGAATAAAAAGGGCTAACATGTTAACACATTAACGACCAGTACTGTAATGGCTAATATACTTTTCCTTTCAGATGCACAAGCGATACTAAATTCCGGTGGTTACAGTTTAGTATCAATACCAGAATCTTTGGAACAAAGGCATTATTATAACTATGAAAATTACAACGACTGATCTGTGTACGTGCTACATTTTTTCAGTGGATTGAAATAAAAGACTGGTGTAATGACAAAAAGAAACTCCATTTACTTTTACTGAATTTAATATTATATCTGCAAATGGAGAGGGAGTAGACAAGGAATTTCTCCATTTCTTAATTATATATATTTATCAAATTGTTCATATATCGTGCGAAAATGAGAGAAGAAAAACTTATCGTGGCAAATCTGAAATCTGAACTAAAATACTACTATTCAGTCCAGAGGGTTTGCCACTTCAGTAAATGACACCAACAGTTCTTATCGATGGCAAGGGTTTGTCAGACTTGTCAATTAATGAAACATAACTTTCAATATGATCATTCTTCAATACACACCCTGAGGGTGGATAAACACATCTCTGTAAATATTGTGTATTTGGCGCCTTACATGGAAATTACAGATCATGTAATATCTGTACGCTGACACCCCAATAATTTTGCATGTGTTTGACCGCACTGAGTTCTAGTTCTAAGTAAGTGGGAAAGTATAGTAGCCGTTAACTCGGATGGAGTCGCAAGGCCGAACAAAATAATTGTTCGCGCGATAACCCATATGGTGGACGTTGTGTTCTCTGGATAGCTGAAATGAGATTTTGATTATTAGACCATCCTTTTGACTGGACTGTGTTAGTAACCTGATCGACCTCGCGTGTTTATTAAGTTCTTAAGATATATGCCCATTTGTTTGTTTATTGTTTGTTTTGGTCAGTTGTGTTTACCTGAGCTCGAGTTCGTCCATTAGGGTGCTACCTTGTAGTCTATTAGAGTGTTTGCCGTTAGAGTTTGAAGTCTAACGTGGGGCGGGGGTATGTCGGCTGCATTATGTAATGCCCTGATGGAGGTTTGTGTATTTTCTCGGAGTGCCATTCTTAATGCTTTGCTTTCGATTACTTGAAGTTTGTTGAGTGTAGATTTGGATAAATCGGCTGTTATCATGGCCTCATATTCCATGATTGGTCGCATAAATTGCTTATATAGCTTAATTAGGGTTACTGTATTGAGTTCCCGTGATATGCCCCTGAGCATCCTTAATAGCTCAATTCTTTGGTAGGCCCTGGTTGATATGTTTTAAATGTGTGTTTGGAAAGATAGTTTTTGGTCAATAGTTATTCCCAGGAGTGTTGCATCCTTGGTTTGTTCGAAAGTTTCCCGATAGATGGACAATTTAAGTTTGTATTTGGTATGTTTTCTGCTAAAGAGGATTAATTGCGTTTTTTTTTTTGGCGTTCAGTTTGATGCGCCATTTAGAATACCACCCTTCCAGGTCGTTGAGTTGTTTTAGTAGTCTGAATTCTAGCGTTTTGGAGTTACCACCTGTGGTCCAAAGGCCCAGATCATCGGCGAATTGTGAGATTTGTATGTTGTGTAGTGGATTGTTAGGTATGTCGTTAACGTATATATAAAGTAACGTACTTAATACGGACCCCTGGGGCGTACCGGCTTTAAGGTTGACGCTGTCTGAAATTTCTTCCCCGACCCTTACTTTGATAGATCTTTGCATGAGAAATTAAGAGATAAGACTTAACATTTTAGTGAGGATGTCGGTTGTTGTTTTTAGTTTGCATCGAAGGCGTAGTGCCATATTGAATCGAAGGCCTTTTCTACATCCAAGAATATGGAAGCCCCCTCCCGGCCTATTGCTGTGAGCATGTCTTCTAATATTCTATAAACATGTTCGGTTCCCTCTTTGACTTTAATATATGCACGTTGGAATTTGTTGAAAAACTGTTGGTTCTCAATGTGGTTTAATATTCTGGTGCTGATAATTCGTTCGAAAAGTTTTCCCAAACATTGAAGTAAACTAATGGGTGTAAAATTTGTAGCTATGTTATGGTCTTTGTCTGGTTTTGGAATCATAACCCCTATAGCGGATTTCCACGATTTAGGGAAGTATCCGTGTTATTTATTATATATAAGTTATAGTCTATCGAACATTGATTTTGGGCCCTGTTTGATAATTCCAAATGTTAATTCGTCATCACCCGGGGCTTTGTTCGGTTTTGCTCGCTTGAGGCAGTCTTGGATTTCTTGTGGTGTAATAGTAGTTGTCAATGTGTGTTCATCGTCTGCCTCGGGTAAGGGTGATTTTAAGTGTACGAATGTGTGTTTGTTTTGTCTTATATATTCAATTACATCTTTTCTGAACTTTTCGCTGAATTGGTCACCTGTGTGGGTTTTGTGTATATTTTGTAGCGATGTCGCGAACATTTTAGCTTTGTCTGTGTTGTTTGTGAATGGTTCGTTGTTTTCGTCTTTATAATTATAATGTTTGCCGTGATACTCTCCATGTATTTTGCTTTATTTTCTTTTTTAGGGCATGCTGCATCCTTAATTATGTCGGATATTGATTTGGCTGCCATTTCGATGTCATTTGGGGTGTTAATTTCAGTATTGCCAATGTTTAAGTTTATGTGTTCCCAAAATGTGTTCCAATCTGCATTCCTGAGGTTTCTTTTGAGAATATCTTTGTTGTGTTGTGGTTTTATGTTTGTTATGTAGAGTTCGACCGGATAGTGGTCACTCCCTATATCGAATCATATCATGTATTTGTGTATTGTTTTTTGCGATTGATGGCGTGGCTAGGGCGTAGTCTAACATTTCTCATGATTTGGTTTTATGTCGTGGTTGGTTGCGATGCCTTTGTTATTGAGTAGTATTAGGTCATGGTCTTCGATTATGTCGTATAGTTCGTCCCCGTAGGGATTAGTTTTGCTGCATTTTTTACAATGTGTTTTGCGTTAAGGTCTCCCAGAAAGGTTTAGTAGGAGTTTTGCCCGGTGGGACGTATAGTGAAATTATAGCTGTTTTTCTATTGCTGATAGTTGTTTCTATTGCTATGATTTTTTCTTTAAGTTGGGACGTGTTGATAATGCTGTATTTTATGCGGTGTCTAACTAGTATTGCGACACCACCCCCTGCGGAGGATCGGTATTTTCTATGTGTGTTGAAGCCGGGAAATGAGAATTTAATGTCGTTGCCTAATTTTGTATCGTTTACAGTGAGTATATCTATTTTATTTTATTCTACGTATTCAATTAGTTCTTGTTTGCGGGCCCTGATGCTGTTTGCATTTGTGTGAGATATGTTTAGGTTACACTGGTGTATATGTTTTCCATGGGCCTCAGTGCTAAAGTGTTAGCGTTTATTGTTGGCAATATAAATGTTGGGTCCAAACATTTCTTTAAATCTGAAAAATTGACATTTGGGGAAACTTTTTAAGCAAAAAAATAATGTCTGTCTAGCAGGGAATTCGCCTTTAAATCTTGTGTTTTCGTAACTAGTGTCAGAACCACATAAAAAAATGCTGTCATATTTCAGACCACACCAAAAAATTCAAACTTCACTACAAAACGTTAATTCCTGTGCCAAGGGCTATTTTACCTATGGGAAATCATAGGGAAGAGGTGTGATGATTTTTTGTATGCAAAAAGCACACAAGGCTATTGACCAATCAGGACCCAGTGTCTATTTTATTCTCTCCTATATATTCCTCCCGCATCCGCTAGATGTCACTCCGTACCCTATTTGCACCAGTGTAACCTTTAGAGTGGAGCGTGCCGCCATTATGCACCAAACAGTTATGGGCTGTCGGTATATGTGATGTGTACGTCTAATTTCTTATCATTTGCTGATCGTGTTCGGCCGCTCGTTACCAACATACTTTACACCATTTCACATTTTGTACCTTTCTCTTCCCCTCTTTTTTATCTTTATTCGGTCTAAAACTCTCTCTCTCAATCTCTCTAATTTAGAAACCTAGAACAATTTACCATTTGTTTTGTTAATGACATGTTTTGGATGTCAATACAAATATTTAAAAAGAAAAAAATTACCCGAAAACTGCTTAAAACGTTATACACAAAGCGTGTGCTCGCTTATACAGTGGAAATGTTCACGTTTGATTGTTTTATACGGATGGCATGCATGGATGGATGGATGCTGAATGGAGATGTTGGCCAACATTGATTGTTCCAAACACAGAATGATCACGAATTTCTGGGGAAAACATTTGCTATGTGGTCAAACAAGTTACCCTATTACAAAGTAAATATCAAAGACGAAACACGAGTTGAAACTGTAATCGTATGAAAGGAGTGGAAATTGTCCTGATAGCTGTTAATCGAATTTTCGAATCAATGGACACGTATTTGGAATATAATCAACAATAGAGTTTATGGAAATATTGAGATACAGCTAGAAAATTATAACCCAATGTGGGTGCAACTGAATATCTCGTATATGGAAATTTGGTCTAATTCAGGGGAGGGCTGCCGTTTGAAATCGCAAGATAACCTCGTCTCTGTTCACAATAAATGTATTGGATGAAATTAAGCATACCAGAAAACATTGGATGACGTAGCTCGACCCTCCGACTATATTAGGCGATCCACTAAGGACCATCTTAGAATTAGACAATTTCAGTTCTATAAAATAATGCTTAACTCAAAATTGCGTCCGCTTCCTTGCTCGCCATAACCGAAAATGCTACAAGGAAGACAGCGCGTTTACGTTGCGTGGGGAAACTAGGTCAATATGTCCAGTTAATCCCGTTGTGTGTGGTCAATTATGCTCTAAGTCAATCAGTGTATGCGAATTGCTCTTTATCAGATCAGATCAAACGCTCCTTAAAAACACTTCTTCAAATATTTCCGTTATTTCGTTAAAAATACTTCTTCAATTATCTCCGTTATTTTGTTAATAAAAATAATTTCCTCTTTCTATATTTCGCTGTATTTCACCATTTCGCTGCATTTTTATTCCGCTGTATATCTTATTTCGCTTTTTCGTTGTATTTCACATTTCGATAATTCTCTATATTTGACATATTATGAGGTATGCGATTATGTTATATCCTATATTCTGATATTCAATCGAACATCACATGCCACCTGTGGTCGCGATTATATGCCAATATCCATGTAATCGTGAACCCCTATATTATCCTTGGCGTATTGGCTGGCTGAGATCGAGAGTTAAAAGTGTATTACGAATTAGCATACACACGGACGAACGCATGGTCGGACCTATTTATATATGCCCCACAAAACATCGTATATATTTTTGCATCGACCAACAGGCATGGCATGCACATTCTTAAACAAAGAATAATATGTATGGGTGGCTGGTTTCTAAATGAAAATGATTACGGAATTTCTTGAAGCAAGATAAATTTAGTCACCTCTCATGAATTTCAGATATAATATGAATCGTACGTGACACGTAGTGGAGCAACCATGCACACATGATGTGCCGCAAATTAGCTTTTTTTCGGCGACATAACGCTAAGAATAATATATATAACATCATGCAGTGGTCACGACTGAGACGACATGCCAAATTGACGTGTCGTGGATTGTAACACCAAAATCAGCCATATATGCTGGATTATCGTCATGACTTCTTCATTTTTCGTTTTCATTCAGCTGACCAACGAAATTGGTCTAAATGCAATAATAAATATACTTAAATCACATGTGAATTCTTCGTAAGTTGTGAAGTAGTTATTTTTTATCGCGATGCTTCATTTCCAATTCCTGTGTTTTTGCAATTTCCAGACGGTCGCTCACATGACAATTTCTCCAAAATCTATACCCGCGATCTTGAAAAATCACTGATGGATATAGGAAAAAATGTATGACGTCATTCACCTGCCTTAGGTATAAGCACCCTTGGTGGTTGCTATAATTTGCCTTTTGAAAAAGTTATATTTTACAGAAGTTCTTGCATGCTACTTGAAAGCAGAAACTTCAAAATGTGTTCATGCCGTAAAATAATGGGATTATAATTTCTAACGGGTTGGAGGCTCTCAACTAATCTATACAAAAAAATAGTGTGTTCCAAATTTCAAAAAGAAACTTCCAGACAAATCCATTTTGAAATATCAGGACATTTTAGCAAAATGTGCACAGGACCTCATAAGTGAAACATGTGTAGCTCCAGAACTTTGTCTTGTGTTTGAGGACTATACGGATGCAAACGTGTTTCAAAGAAATGTAAGTTGTTGGAAGTGAAGATATGGAAAATGTTGAAAATAATCAGCATATGGCACATGCCGATACAACTCACTTTGATTCATTAACTTAACGCGTATATATGTCTCATAGCATATGACACATGCCGATGCAACTCATTTTGATTCATTAACTTAACGCTTGTATGTACATGTGGGGCAATATAGAACAAACGTGTAGTGGATAATATCTCGACTCCATGCCAATGACGATACATTGTTAGTAATTTGAAAAGTCTAGGATCATGAGGACGAACTACAACAAACATAATGTTCATGACTATAATAAGGAATACCGTTGCAGCAATTGCACGTTTTGGTGAAATGAGATGAAATGCTACGATGATATATAATAATGCTACTTAAAGTCAGAATTTCCTGTTATCGCTTTCTTGTTTGAAACTTTTAGTTACAGTCCGACATTTTCTGCTCAAAGATGGTGAAATGTTTAACATGTCATTGATTCCCACGATGGTGCATGCTTGGCAGTTCAGAGGTGAACACCCGCTTCCACTAAGTGGAAATCATTGATACAATATAGTCTCACCCATCATCCATATAGGGAAGTAAGTCGCGCAATGTCCCAAGTCGACACACGAGGTTGCGATCTCCATTCCAGCCGGTGTCTGTACTCTGTACCATCCTGGAATCAAGTTCCGGTCACATAAGCGGACACTGCCCACGTAGTTAACTGACCGGTAGCCTTCTGTGGAATACGGTAGGATAGAATGACTCGCACACGGGTCTAGCGGCGGCAGCACACTGTTAACTGAAAGTATATGTTTGAGGCGCTGAGGACTCCATTTATCAAACTGACCAAAGGTATAGGCACGAAGCAGCTTTGAGTGCATTCCCGATGTTGAGTTCTTAGTAAATGCCATCTTTCAAGTGTGTGTGGTAATTTATGAAAGTTTTTTCTGGAAAATACCGCCGCACATTCCACCATGCAGTATGTACACGTGTATGGACCATCTTCGGGCACATGCAGTGCGGTTAAAAAAACGAAGGTTGCTGGAGAAAGAGGACAAAGTTCTAGTTGTGTAAAATTAATTTTATTTTCAATAAATATGGCCCAGCTTTACGTCGAGGCATTATGGACTATATATAGGGACAGAATCACGTCTCTTTGTTTGTTATACATGAGTACGAGTTAAGAATATTCTGGTGCGCTATTGGCAAATAATATATCCAATACATTTACGAATTCATAAAATATTGTACCCAAGGCATGAAAACGTATAGGTGTGTCCTAGTCTGAAATGAGTTCGTGTCGAGACAATCGCGGTATATATATAGCGACTTCGAATTTTATGCAAAACGTGCGGCAGTGTGGAAAAGGTTGAAAAAGCCATGTGGCTCAAAAATAATCAGTACTAGCACTAGCAATAGAATAGCGTGGATGGGGACAAACGTTAACACCGATGACTATATGGAAAGCATTTAGTTCCTTACAAACAACACAGCTGCAACTCAACCTCTACCATGCAGAGTTGTCTATATACCGATATTGGTAAGACAGTCAAGCTTCCATGGTAGATTTTGAGTGCGGCTCTGTACATATATTTTTATGATAGGATGTTGTCTTTGCTTTGTACCTGGTCATTATGGGAAACTACCTATCGCACGCGGACAACTGATACATGTATGTCACTGTTCGGTTTCGTGGTGGGAAATAGCCACACCCGGCGAATATATTCGCGATAGTTCCAGGCCACCTGGTGGAGCGAATAGTTCAATACAAACGTCGATAGAGGGTTTAATAAATATAGTGCGCGCCAGTGAATTCAACTACAAAACCACAATTATATAATTTGCTAAGTCATATCTTTCACAACAATTGGGCTTTGTGGATACTTAGGAGGATGACGCATGTCGTTAATGGAGAATAATAACGACTATCTCACGAAAATAGATTATCTCTAAAGGAATCATGCTGAATAAGCACGAAACCTGAGTGTATATGTGAGCATAACTTGACATACGATACATTTGTTACACAGCTTAATCGGCGTATAGAGGAATTGAGTATCACGGTACCCGGTTAACGGCCCAGAAACTTTCAAGCTAAATGATAAGGCGAATACGTTATCGCTTTTGCGACGTCCCGGTGATAATATTTAGGTCGAAAAATACTTGGCAATGCTGTAATAGAGTAGGCCAAGTCTTCTCGGTCCACAGCAGTTTTGGAAATCGTTTGGGTTGATGCTGTTTTGGACCGAGTCCCATTCTCTTACTCTTATATAACAAACTTTCATTGGAAATACGTACTACAAGTTAATCCCGGGCATGCACGAGAAGCACCGAATGTGATTAATCATCTGAGATGTCTGCGATTAATCTGTCTTAAAAATAAAAAATCATTTACCGTGATAGAAAAAGCTTAAGTGATGATACGATCGTGTGTAAAGGTACTCAATCCGATTCGATGGTCCCCATGTAATCAGATTTCTAAAATAATCTAATAACTCTGAGCTTTGATAGGTGGGTTCCTCAACCCGAATCAAATATTTGTTTTACCCCTGAATCCAAATAAATAGTAATAGAGGGGCGCTTAATCGGATTATGCATCTTTAACATATTTTTTACAAACATGGTAACGCGGCAAATCGAAGTTCTCTGGAAAACAAGGGTTTGTTTACTTATAAATCTCGTTGCTTTGACATTCAACAGATCTCTGATACACGCATGTTTGATATCAAAATGCTTGGGAAAGGCTTCCCTCTATGTTCATATATGCAAAACGTCAATGTTAACCTAATACGAAGACTGAATTATTGGCGTCATAAATGCATTAGATAATGCGAGAATGAAAACTAGGTGAGGGGAGTAGAAACATCGCACACTATAGACTGTTTTCGGTAGAGTTGTCGTAATTGGCAGAGGCCAACCTACATTGGTCGGGGTTCAACCTCTTACGGTCATCAGCAACATCCATTATTGCCACCAGTTGCATTACAGCCACGATGCGATATGCATGTACATGTACCCCAAAGGTATATTTTCCAATTAATTAACAACATTTGGGCTAAAAACAGTGTCTGCGAAATAATATAGTATGGATATGGAATTGATTGTTAGGCCCTATGATAGATCTACATGGCACATATAGAGGATCTCACATGAGTTCCTATTTTATACGGAATTTATCAACCAAGTTCACTAAATTCGATTTGAGCCGAGGTTTACCGAGGCTCAAATAGAATTTAGAGGACGAGGTTGATAAATTACGTATAAAATAGGACGAGTGTGAGATACCTTTTATCACATGATCAAATAAACCCGAAGCAACGCGAAATATTCATCGAAAACAACAATTATAAACTACAGCGATCGCAAGTTATCTGAAGAACGCCGTGACGCCATCGCACGCGCTGATATTAAACGTGTCTATTACCGATAATTATGAAACTGCTTTTATGGCCAAATTATGTGATAAACATGCATCTGATAGCCCATGTACATCCTACATGTACATGTACTATTTATTGAATCCAGAAGGAACATATAATTATGAACAAACGTATGATATATTCAGGTTCACTCGAATTCGGTCAATTGGTAAATCGACATGATGTTATATGTTATGGATGAAGCAGTAATGATGATATACAGGCAGCTCCAACTACGTGTAGTATCTCAAACGGAGAAATCCCTCGGTGTCGAGTAATAAAATGGTTAATTTTAGTAAAAACACTCCCGCCCCACACATCTCGACAACATACAACCATCTTCACATTTGAATACTTTGATGCTGTTCTACAATATTTACATAGCATGTGTGTGTTAGGCTAAGTCATACTCCGCGACTGGTCAACTGCCAATCGGGCCATGCGTGTCACATCCCAATAAAACACATCAAAACACGAACCGACGTCACAACTTGTTGATCTAGATGACTAAAAGTGGTACACATAATAACTGGGCGGTTATAGACTAATCGATCGAAAATTTGCAGGTATGATATTGGGCTAACTTACGGAGACTAGTTTTATTCCAATTGGCTCACTGATTGGCCCTCTTATCAGCATACCACACTGCAATCCAGTTCTACATCTTTAAAAAAAACCTCACCGGACTGTTTCCATTTGGCATATTTCGCCTACTACTACTAATAACAGTTACGAATAGCGTATATAGTAATCGTAAATGTGGACAGTCAAACAACTTCTTCGCGTTTTGACGACTACGAGTCCGTTTGTGAGAAAAAAATGTTGTTCATAACGTGTTGCCATTCACTGTAAGGTGACGTGTTTATTTTGTACTTAATGGTGTTGTTATTAGGTCATATTCAGTGGTATAGGCTCAGTTGTTGCGTAAACCTCGTGTGCCATGCGTGGCTTCTCTGCACCGTAAATGTAACTATGAATATGGCAAAACCTGATAGAAAGAACACCAAGTTTAGTGACGTAGTACCCTCATCGAACATTGCATTTCTAATCAGTTGTAGATCAGTATCATATGCGAAAGGTGTCAATTGTTGGACAACACCAACCTGACCGTATTCAGAACTAATGACCAGTGTGCATTTACTATGGACAATGTTCGTCTAAGTTCGTTTTACTTAATAATAGGTAACTCTTCTGTTCGTTTATTTAATTGGTAATATTATGTCGCGCACTTGTCACAACACGGTTATCGACCGACAACATATTATTAATGCACAACAAGAAAAGAGAACATTCTATTTCGGATAATTGTTGCACACATTCACATGCACGGTATGACTGCTGTGCTTCCTGGTTGAAGAAAGCTAATTCCCCAGACTCGTTTCGACGTTAGTTTACGACTGAATTCAATACCGAGTATGCTCTACCACACACGACTCTTGCTAGCGGGTGTCTGTATAATAACAGTTCATTATAAAATTAACAGCTAATGGGTATTTTATAGACTTGGCGATCGGAACGTGATGAGAGGGCGCGGGCTTGTCAAACTATGGTGAACACCTTCAACTGTTGGACATTTAACAGGTCTGGCAATTCAAAATTATAGCTACAATAGCCACGTGTAGCCATTGTAGCTACATCTGGCTATTGGTGATGGATGAATCTGATTGAAGAGAGATAACTCAATACAACAAACAATCGTTGAAATATACAAAAACACGATTTGATTATTCTTAGTAAGTTAATATAGTTTGCCATTTTCATGCATAATTAACAACATAGTCCAACATTGTGACTTTTTCCTGACAAGTGTACCTAAAGACACAATAGTAGATCATATATTGATGGATGCGAGTCCCATATCACATAGCATAACAGATTTCCAAACAGATACACGTGCTTAGTTATGATTGCCGGATATTCCGCAAGCTGGTGCAATCGAAATGAAACCTGTATAGTGGTTTCATAGGTTGCTATAAAATACCACCCTCACCCTTATAGTTGGAACAGCTCGCGGCAATGCTTACGCGCCATACCAATTGGTAAAATATTGTTTCACGGTAGTTAAATGTAGCTACAATAGCTACAGTAGCTATATTTGGGAATTGCCAGACCTGTTTAATTCTGGCCTGACACAACATTAATTGTAGTTATAGGCTACATTGTTCTTCTGATTTACGATATAGTAATGGTGTTTGTGTGTTGTTGTTTAGACCAAAAGTGGAGTATCTTCATAGTTTCTCCACACAGTTACCAACGTGGAAGTCACGTGATAAAATTGAAAAATAAAATAGATGTCCACTGAGCCGACTTTGCCTGACCGTATAGACAAAATCATACACCATTATTCACCTGCACGTAACATGCAGACAACCAACGCACTCATGTTGTTGCTATTGCATGGAAATATCGGTCTGGTTTAAGAGGGGCGCAGTTGGAAATTTTAAGAACGAACAGAGACCTTCTGGCCACGCCCTTGTTTTTCAAAGAAGAATGGTGAAACTTATACAGTGTACTTCTTTCTATGTTGTTCGAGAAGTACTGCTGATATGACTGTATATTTTGTGCCACTCCCTATAACAAATACTGAATAACAATCAGCAGCTATGCCAAGAGCCGTCCATACAATTAAAGACATATCGTGTGTTCAGTGCAGTGAATTAAAGTGGCACTGTATCCACTGTAAGAATGTAGCATTGAACTAATATTAAAGACAACACCATCGATCGTACCAATTCAGAGAAGACACTTTCTGAATTACACCCATTTTTATACGCCCTTTTTGAAAAAAGTCGTATTATGTTATCAGTCTGTCAATCCGTCCGTCCGTATGTCCGCTCTCACCAGAGCGTACTTGTGGGGTGCGATGAAATTAATATTTTGTTTTCCTAACTGTTTTATTCCACAAACATCTCCGTTATTTCGTTAATATAACATTTCTCAGATTATGTAATACGTCTGAAATACGTATTTAGAGAAAAAAAATATTGTGCACCCCACAAGTCATGCAAACATAAGATCGCACCTCACAAGTACCCTGTGGTGCGTATAGCCGTCCGTCTGTCCATCCGTCTGTCTGTCCGTCCGTCCGTTAACATTTTTGGTTTCCGATCGATAACTCCAGTTTGGATTATTTGATCTGAACCAAAGTTGGTATGATGTGTATTTCCCAGCTAAAGATACAGGCCAAGTTTGAATATGGTTTCCGTCCAATTATGTTTACATGAGTTACGGCCCTTTTTCGACTTAGAATTTGACCGTCTGTTAACAATTTTGGTTTCCGACCGATAACTCCAGTTTTGATTATTTGAGCTGAACCAAAGTTGGTATGTGTATTTCCCAGCTAAAGATACAGGCCAAGTTCAAATATGGGTTCCGTCCAGTTACTTTTACATGAGTTATGGCCATTTTTCGACTTAGAATTTGACCACATTTTGGCATTTAAATTATGGGTATATCAGATTTTCTTCAACTGTAAGCTCAAAGTATTATCTTATTTTGCGATTGTACAATTCGAAATGGCTAAAGGGCGTATTTTGCCACGCCCTATCGATGCTCTTGTTTAACATGTAGTCATTAATTCAGGACGACTTAATCGGCGCTAAACACACAGGATTGAATCCGCCAGATAGAGAATATAATTAAGTATGCACGATGTCTGTTGCCAATTTGGAGATAATACAATTATGAGAGCATCCATTGCATTCTATATGTCATGTGATGGGCATGCAGGGTTAGTTGTTTGAAGATTCAACGTACACTCCACACGTTTCGAACCAAGTATGTTCTATATTCTATGGATGCGTCCCGATAATGCCACAATAGTTCGTAAGAATAAATATAGAACAATCTTAAAAGAATTAGTTATAATGACTTACAACTCGTTATACCGACTTCCAACAACTCGTTATACCGACTTCCAACAACTGGCTATAACGACTTGTACGTCGTTATAATGAGATGTAGAAATAAAAACAAGTCGTTATAACGAGTTTTGTATCTGTATATTTGTGGTGCGGGCGGTGTGTTTCGAAAAAGCATGATGTTTCCGGACTATATTACTCTGATTTGTCAAGTGATTATATCATTCAGTTATGCCCCAATAAAACAAACCGACGTCACACTTAGTTGACATATAAAGCTGACTGAGAGCGGATGGTAAACTAATTGGGCGTGTTTTAAACTCGTAGACAAATCATTCGATAAGAATAATAATAATTATAAAACATATTTTGGGCCAACTTACAACACTGTGTTAGATGAATTAAGAACAAACAAAATATTATGTCAGTTGGATATGTAACATAGTTTGCATTATCAACACTGAAAATGCATCTCCTTCTGTGTACAGGTGAATCGGAAGAAAATTGTTTCATAAATATAATCATTTATTCATTAAACTTGAAAAATATTCTACATATAGTCAGGTGGAAATTTTGGCAGAATATTTTTTAAGTATCGAGTATTTTGAGGATAGTAGACCATAGCTTGTAGATTTATTTGTCACTTTAAAATTAATTTTTAGGACAAATCATTTTTTCAGTAAATCAATAATCTCATATATGGTTTTGTTGTAAACGGAAATTTGTTTTAAAATGTTGGCATATGTATATTATAATGAGCTGAGACTTGAAATCCAGTGGTCAGATGCTCGTAGCCCGTTTATATATAACCATGGGTATATGCGAGAAATACACAATGAAAACACACTCCACAGTTTGGATCGATAAGCATTGCCCTGTGTATTTTGATGTTGCCTTTTTTGACAATCGGTCTTCCGTATCATTTCTACAACACAATTATCGTCCAACTTGCAGCACGACGTTACCGTGTGATTGCAAGAAGGGTATTAAGGAACACTTTGTTATTATTCGCAAAACAATTAAGGGCCAGATATAATATCGTTAACGGCATTCTGTCACAATACCTAAATAAAATACAACCAAGTCTGTATCAATTTATCCAAAAAAAGCAGCGTCCACTTACCAACATCCGATGTGAAGAGAACAACGAAAGCAATCGTTGCTACATGTATACATCCAATACGTCGAACTGTCATGTCCATTATTGGCAATAATTACATTAAAACTGTTCGTGATACAAACTCGGTTGACCATATGTTGTATATGGTGGCCGGTGTCCTCTTATAGCTTCTTGTAATGGCTGGTCTGAATGCCCTTCCTCCAAATATGTGAGTTGACAAGAACATGACTGCTGATTGGATGGCAGTATAGGGGAACACTTCCTGGATTATTTGCAGGGGGAATTTGTCGGCGAGTATACATTAATCACGCAAGCATAAGGATTGATTAAATATACTACTCTTTGCAATAGCATGCAGTCAATAATCTATCACAATTGGACTTCTATTTCATAGTAAGTGAAAGTCAATATATTGAAGTTCGAGACGTCTGCAGTTTTCAATGAACATAATTGTTTGGCAGAATGCCTACCATAAAGCCCAATGAAATTGTGTTTGTTTTATAACTTCCCGGTTCGGTTGTGGGAATAGAAATATATGTGGTAAACACCTTGAAGGTCATGTAAGCATGACGGGTTGGAACCTGAAATTATTCACCGTTTGTTATATTCCGATCCGGTTATGCATTGAGATGAACATATGTCGATAAATGAGTTAAATACTTCGATGTGCCCTTCGTGTGCCACCGAGAGACTTGTTTCAGTCACATAATTAGATCAGCCGCTGAACCCAAATTTATGGTTAATACATGTGTACGTGTATCAAGCTAATCTGTCGGGTGGATTCCGATGGTCTAGGACTCTAGGGTATCCTTCTAAAGACTCCACAGGAATCCACAAGACGGTGGTCAAAATGGCCGAACGTGTCACAAGAACATGAGTGTTATCATCAAGAAGAGGAGGAAACATTAAACAAACATAATTTCAACAATATCTTTGCACACAGAACAAAATCTAGTTAGATCTAAATAAACTTGGGTTGGATTTGATGCGTTAGTTGAAGTCCACTGTCTAAACTTTGGGTTGATATCTTAACTAACTCAGTTGGGTTGAGAAATTAACTAAATGCGTGACTAAATAGTTAGAGTTAATGTCCACTGACTATAAGTGTTAGTTAAATCGAACTAAATCATTGAGTTAGAACTATTTAATTGTCAGTAATTAAATATACTTGTGTATAGTTGGTTTTCAACACATTTAGTTGATTATTCGCCCAATCGTTAGTTGAATCTTAATTCAGCGCTGGGTTAAAATGGTCAACTAAGTGGAATTTACTTATAAAATCGACTAAAAATGGGTTAAATTTAATTAAAATAATTAGTCACTTTAAACAACTAAATTTTAGTTAATTTCAAATGTTAACGAAATATTTCAGTGAGATGGCCTTTGTTAAATTTGGGGAAACTATGAAGTAATCTATAACAAATAACATTTCAGTCATGGTGGCTAAATTTAACATAGTAGCTCAAATACATTATTAAGAGGCTCTGTTTTGTTCTAATAAAAAGTGCTACAATATGTAATAATCTTAGATTACATCTGATACAGTCTGGGATAATATTAGATAACAAGAAGCCGATAAATAGCCATGGTCGATGGTCAGAATCATATCTAGAGTTCTGTCGTTGAATTATATTGCATACTGTTATGTACTAAATGAGTACATGTATCCAAACGTACATTCTCACAATTTGGGAATGAATGGGTCGTAGTGCCAATTTTGCACTAATAGTGTCACTTTGACATTGATAGGCATATAATCACATTGGAAAATACAGCCCAATACCAGTAAAGCTCTCAAGAAAATAGTTTAGACCATTAAAAAGTGTTAACAATGTAATGTTTATACAGCCATACTACGGTGAGGATTTTGGCCCATATGACCCCTAACTCACAACAGATTACCACTGTTCATACAGAAGTCAGTAGAAGTATAGCCCACAATAAAACGTTTTCATATATTACAATGTTTTACAGGTAGTTTGGATGCTAAAAATCAATAACCTTCAATGTTAATCTTCTAAGCGCTATATGTTACCCCAATAATTCAATCAACCATGGCAATATGAAAACAATTGTAAACTATTAAACCAATTTGTACCTATCTGCCCAGGACCCCCTGGAGTCCCTGACATGACACACTATTAACGGCCATACGTGCTCTGTGGTAATCAATATATCCTTTTCATGCATAGCAAAACATTGATTTCTGTTCTCGAGTTGACTAGTAGTCAATCCGGACTTCGATAGTAAGCTGTACATTTATATTTATAAGCAGTTTGTCATTCAAATCCTAACACGACAGCTCAAATTACCTGTAAAATTACCATGTAAATTTGCAAGCGTATGAACCTACCTTTAGTTGCAAACTGTTTCTCTCATAATTATTTAGTGAATATCCAATCACAATGACAATGTTGATATGGCATTGAGGCCATGGTTAATTAAGTATATGGTTAGCGGATCTCGTATGGTACTCAACGGAATGTTTTGTTTTCCATGGACCAAGAACACAATTGTTAATGCAGAATGCACTGGACGTTAATGTCTTCAACTTCTCATGGTGCCACTTCACTGAAAACTCATATTCAGCACCTGTACTAGAACACCTGTGTTAACTTGAACTTGATACTCGGTACATAGTTTGGTGGCGCGACCTTATATATGTACCATCTGTATTCAGTATAATGAAACTACGCCTCGTGATGAATGAATACTTACTGGAGGCTTGCACACCAGATAAACAGATTCCTTGCAGGCAGGGGCGTGAGTTTTGGGTATCAGCATTTTGTTCAGAAGGTGGAAAATTCATATCAGACGCAAAATCAGTTGGAAATGTCCGACCAGACATAGGTTGATTTTGTTATATATTTAAATTTCCAGTATTTAGTATTTAGTCTAAAGTGTGTTGCTTTTATACTGGATGTCAAACTTTTTCCGACTTTCGGTCAAATTTCAGGACTGAAATTTCTAACTCTACACACGTATGTCAACCATCGCTCAATACGCGAAATATACTTAATCGGGGTCACGATTAGATATCGATTGGTATTCAATCTGAGTAACAGGTATCACGCTATGTTAGGATTGTAATTCAAAATGAGTATCCTGAGTTATCGTTGGTCGTACTAAGTCAAATTCACCTATCGTGTGAGTAGGCTTGGAGACTTTTGTGATAGCTCTTTAAAATATGAATGCGTCCCATGACGCATTGCACTGTTTCCATGGTAGCGACTCTGAGAGCCTCACATAATATCCCCCGTAGCGACAGAGATCGACTTGCCATTTCTCTGCAAATGCGACCAGAGCGCTGCAACATGAGCCAGAATGCACTAAATAATTAATCCATGTGTTCCGGGTGGCTGATATATAATTGCCAACAATGTGAACACGCCGGGTATGTCGACTCGTTATTTGCATATATAATACTAATAAAAGTGACTTTGTAGGTATCGCATATGACACTTGCTGTGTTAGATCTAGGAGGTTCATATTTGGCCACATCTTCAATTGAATCATCTTGAAATATTCGATCATTGAACGCGGCTGCAAAATTATCTAAACAGCAAGTGGTCGACATTTTATTGCGATGTTTGTCTCGATTTAATACCCGTATACCTCGATACAACCATTGCACACCGGTGTCTGGTGATACTTATCACATCAATAGACTGCATATACTATGTCAATGTTGAAGCAGAGAGAAAGGCACTCCACTGTCATAGGTTGACTAGTCTGGTGTTGGGGAAATAGTATAGCGTACTAGGCTTATCGGTATAGACCTTGAGTGCATGCAGACCCCCTACTCCCATTCGAAATGATGGTGGTTATGATACTGTTATATAACTATGTATACCCTTTGTCATTCTGGTTGTTTGCAATATGGCAATTGTCGCCTTGTCGGGTATTTTGCCCTTTGAAGATTGGTACTCAAATTTCGTCTCTTGTGAGTATATATTCTCCGTTCACTAAAATTATAGCTTGATAAAGTTTGAACTTGGCACGTTTTGCTGGTGTTTAGCTTTCTACTTACAACATGGTTGACAGCATATCATATATTTAATGTGAAATACTGTATTCATGGGAAAAGACATGGAAATTCTAAAAATAAATTGTTTTGAAATTTCAATTGAAAATAAACGAAAACAATGGAATTTCCCCGCTTCTCATTCGTAATTTTCTGGGAAACAAATATGCTCACTGCCAAGTTGTTCTGAAATAAACTGCATTATAGAAAACCGTTGTACCAACTTCATGGTTGATTGCTGCAAAACCGGGATATAAAGAGCGTCTACTCATTCGCTGGGTACTTGATACGACCAAATTGTCGCCCTTGATATGACAAAATTCTTGTCAACCATGATCTACATTAAATTGTGGAAAGTTCTCGAATATATATTGTATGATATTAAACATTTAGTAATAAGGATAACTTAGCCTTGAGTTGAAAACAATTATATTCAAATTTAGAGACAGTTTAGTGATTAATAATCCCCCCCCCCATTATTTGAGGTTGTTTGTGATTCTGAATCACACATTCATAATTTCACAGAAAAGGTATTGCTTATCTATTATTCTAGTTTCGTGCTTTTTTAGAATCAGCAGTCCTTCCGTTGACGTGAAGAACGATTTGGTCACACAATATTGCCCAGATGACTATACTCACCAATGTATCAGAAGAATTGAAATCCCTCTGACATAACGAGCGGTAACTAGTCGCGAAGCTGAAACATGCCATTGCTGCCATTTGAAGGGTGTGATTTTATGTCAATAAGTCAATGTATTACTTTCAAATGGGCCAAGGTGTCTACAAAACATAGAACAGTCACGATTCTTATTAGCCAAACGTTTTTTCCGAATACCTCATCTGGCGGCCATCATATAAATACGCCCTAATATAATGGTTTTCAGATAGCGAACATCCTTATATCCCATGCAGATTGGGGAAAACGGTCATTTAATTCATGTGTTATGTGCCAATCGTTGTTTTGTGTATCATCCATGACCACCTGAAACCAGCCTGCCTATCCAGTATTCATACTCCCTTCGTTTCATACTGAGGTAATCTATTCTATGTTCAGATAAAAATAATGGCCTTGTCACGTTACCAACATTCTGGAATAGCGTAAGCCCTTTGCCTGTCGCAGCCGTCGGATATGCCAGCCGGTCCACCAAGATTAGGCAAAAATTATGTTTCTTATTTGCAAGCTGTGTTGTTACAAACCTACAACCGGTGTTCGCCCTGTCGTTAGCCATTTTAGTAAATTGCGAAAAAAAAATACAAAGTGGCTAAATTAAATATGCTGGTGGCTAAACAATAAGGCTACAGGCTGAACGCGGACTGACCGACAATTTATTGTAAACATACTAAATTAACCGGCTTAGCACAAGACGACTTAACATTATTCGTGAGAGCTGACGAGAAGGACGAGGTTACGGGTGTGTTCGATTGGCTATACTATCGGGCGTCGGTTTCACGCCCTAGGCAATTAGTTAACAAGAAAACCAATGTCAGAAATGGTAACGCGCTCAAGATAATATATTATATACCCATGATTGTAATTATAGAATATAACATATATTGGTTTTGCGAATGACCAATTCAGAATTCCGTTAAAATAACAATAACAACCAGCCCCTAATTAACGAACCGGCGGCCGACTCGGCGTCTCCGACCACAACCCCCATCGGGCTGCAGAACGAAAAATGTCTATAACAGTTGAAACATAAGACTTTCAAATTATCTTTTTCATTTCTTTTATTTGTAATTGACATAGCTTGTCACAAACCAAAAATCAACATTATTGACATAATAACGTAAAGGACAATAAACGAAATTGAAATTCCCAACTACACCTTTTACCGGACTCGGCCCCCGGTTCGCAGTTCGACTTTTAATCCTCCCAAAAAAAAACCCCATTATCTATAAATAAAACGCCCCGCGAACCATAGCTATCTAGAATATCAAGGAAAGTATGTACACGCGGCGCGCGTAATGATCGTTTAGATTCTTTAGACGCGATCACAATTGAGTAAACAGAGATTTATGAGATGGATTCATGCAAGAGTGAAGTCATGTATACGCTCAATTCAATAGCTTCTCACATTTCATTGACGTTAAGAGTGGCAGTAGAGTTTGGAGTTTGGATTTGGGAAGATCCCCCCGGGAAGATTTGAAAGGGCTGTAACCCACGGTTGAGTGATATAGTGCCGCTGAAGAGCGTTTGTTGAGTTTGGTTGTGAGTGTTTTCTGGTCATTTGATGCTTGCTTGTGGAGTATGGGTTACATGCCACCCTGGCAGGAAGCAAAGCCCCCCCCCCCCCATTCCAAAAGCGGACCAGCGAGAAGACTTACCTTGATTGTAATACGAGTTCTTTTTGTTTAACTTAGTTGATATCTTTTTATTTAGTGGTTTGTTGTAAACTAGTGTCCAAGTTGGTGCATGCTTGAACTCCGTTGCCTGAGTCTGTTGTATTCATGGCTTATACTACGGGCTCAACTCTAGGAAGGGTGTGCAATGCCGGCCGGTTTACTTAAGGTCGGTCGGGGCTCCCCAACTCTCGGTGGTGCAATGCCCGCCTTACACTCCTGTGTGAGTCTCAGAGCCCGTTGACCTGGTTGTGTTGTTGCACAGATGAGGACGCAGCTGAGGCCAGACTGTTGGTGATATGTCTCTGAAGGTTGGGTACCGAATGTTGTTGCTAGTATTGTGTCTTCGTGTATGTACGGGTGTGGTTGAGAGCATGTGTTTAAATTTGTATATGTGGTTGTAAGTCAGTTGAGGGAGATTATATTGATAGCTTATACTGCGACCACACAGGCAAACAACTAACAACGCGTAAACGCAGGCTCGGAATATTCTTTTGCCAGCCTGTACACATTGTATTTGGTGTGCGGGGTAATTCTATAAGTTTTATATTAAGAGTTAGCAGGTTAGTCATTTTGAAAGAGATAATTACTCAATGGCTTATAATACGGCCACCAAAAGGGTATCTATGTCGCCCGAGGACATTCATCAGCGCCCAAGGAGCCATCTAGGGCCGGAGCCCGCTACCCTACGTTTTAATATTATGTTAGTCTTGTTAGACGGTAGATATTGCGGATGTTGCATACATGGGTTAGTACATACCCAATAGGTTGTTTAAGCTGAGTATTACCAGTGGGTTTTATTGGGGGCTTGCTTTACTGCAGAGAGGGCGTGGCCAATTCACTGTGATATCCTGTCGATGAGCAGTACGTCTCATCGAGCCCTGTTGAAACATAATTCATAATTACATGTCCTCCTGGTGGGGCTGACTCGATAATGTGATGTCTACTTGTATACTTACTTTCCTTTTGATTGAACTGTGTTAGTAACTTGATCGACCTAGCGTTTTATGAGTGGCAGTAGCTAAACTGTTGTTTGGTTTTATATGTTCTGCATATATAATTGGCATTATAACAGGAATCCAATTACGATCTGCTAGTATATGTTATCCAATAACATATGTTGTTGTTCTGTTTTTGGTGGTGTTGTTGTTGCTGTAAGTGAATGTATGGAAACCTGAATACATTCTCGGCATCTCAGACCAAACAAAACATTATTCGCATGAAGTAAAATCGCTTTGTTTTGTGAGGACACCATAATCATTGTTTTGATTACACTGTCAACAAAATCCGTGATCCGTATACTATACCGTTAAATGAATTATATTACTGCCCGCGATCAGAATATTGCGTTTACGGTACATTGTCCGTTTTTATATGCCACCGGTTCCGTGGAATAATTCCATTCAGCAAACCCCGTAGCACCCAGCATGCGCCATTGATTGCGTTTCAAGGACTGTGGTGCTTCTGACAAACTTTTTTTCGGAATAGGTAAGTGTTAGTATTAGATTTATGAAATTGATTGTATAGTAATTTCATTTGTGCGGGCCTATCGTACGTTTGACAGGTTTGTCAGTTTTGATGAATACAAATTATAGTGAACTTCAGTCTGAAGTGAAAATGCGAGTCTCCTATTCTCGATTGATCTCCGAGTCATTATTATTTCATTTTGGCCTAGTGAGAACTTTGATATTATTATTAATGATAATAATAAATAAATATAATTTGGAACTTATGTGTCCAGTATACTCGATTTATTTAATATTTAAGGACTATGTACATGTAATCTCAAAATATCAGGAGAACTGATGACTTTCCACACTGTAATAATTATCCGTAAAATAATACAGTAGAAAGTACCGGAAATTATAGGACCAGTACTTTCTACCGTATTTGTTGCGGTATTTCCGTAATTATTTATTTTGCGGAAATACCGTAAAACATACGGTAGAAAGTACTGGTCCAATAATTGCCGGTACTTTCTCCGTATTATTTTACGGATAATTCTTACAGCGTCAGGGGGGGGGGGGGGGTCGCGGAAAATTTTTACATATATAGGGCGAAAAAAAAAAATTGCCCCACTCGGGGACCCACCACCCCTCTACCTGCAATTTTTTCCTTTTTTTTCCGCCCAATTTTTGGGACCCACCCCCAAAATCTTACAAAAAACATAAAATATAAACCAAATCATAGCCTAGCAAAGAATTGTTCCGTTTCTTATTATTTAATACTATTCCCAGCATTTTAATAAACCTCTAAACTGCTCTAAAGGGAGATAATTATATTAGTATAAAATGTGGAAATGCTGAATGCATGCACTTAAAAACATTGGGCATTATGCCATAAAACATAATAATTTTGAGGTAATACATGTCCTGATATCCTCAATAACTCCATATTCTTTTATATAACAATAGTATAAGATGTTTTTGAGCCAAGGCCCAATAGTAATACTGTAGTAATAGGGGTAGAACAAACTTCATCTCCCCTATTTCTGTGATATATATCTGCACATGGGTATGATGGGACCCAAGGAAAGTCACACTCACAGCAGCTCACAGTCTAAATACATGTATGTATGTCATGTTGGTGTGCAGATTGACATATACCAATATTAGTGAAGAATTGGTAGTATTATTAACTTATTATCAGAGTATACAGTTTAGTTTAAAGCCAGCGGAGATATCCAAGCCGCGGTCACCTTGTACAAACCGTCCGTATACATGTGGGTGCCCCCTGTGCAATGTGGTTTACTGGACGTATCACATGGAAACCCATTATAAGAACAAGCATCCTGGATCAGACTGTCCAGTTGAGATATGTGACTCTGAGAAAGTTCGCATGAAGAGAGTTTCATAGATTACCTGTGCAGTTTGATCCAGGGTTGGTATGATTTATAATTAGTTTCAAGAACAAAGTTCATATTAGTCATGTTTATATTCTAGCTTTATGTTGCATATGGAATAAGTTGAGACTTGAATACCAAAAGCTACTTTTATAGTTACATTGCTCTATCCTGCTATATCCTAAATTGAATATCAAAGCAACCAATAATGAACAAGCAACTAATAATTACAATACCATATGTATTGACAGTCAAATAACTGGAACTCCAGATATACTATCTTACTACGTGTATCTGTACAGTACGTAACTGCTTAGACTTGTGAATAATAACTGCGGTTGAATTAATATCACAAAAGGCTAAGCTTTCATATTGTTATCCAAATAGTATGAACTTTTTGTATGAGTTATTTTGTTTTATAGTTTTAAACCAGTCGAATATAGTGGAATTGTTATTTTTGTTTGTATCATCAAGTTTATATTGATAACAAATAATATCCATTATGTGGATTAAGAACAGAAGATGGTAATCATTTCATAATTATGCTTATATGCAAGCATTGTCGACTGATCGTGTCTGAGCATATAATTATGTTATAACAGTAAACAAATTTGTCAAAAGTAATTGCAAAATTCATCACATAATTCATCAATATAAACTCAGCTTTATATTTTGTTCAAACCCTTAAAGGGATACACATGTGTGTATATATAGCTATAACATACACTTTGACATCCAATTGAAAGGCTATCTTGGATATGCATATTATAAATGTTTGTTCTTATGTTTTAATGTTTGTTATATGATTTGTTTATATATATATAATATATCTTTCATCTGTCGAAATCTGGTACATTAATTTTGACATACATCAGCATACATACACCCCTAAATGGTAGTTAGTTCTGGTTAGTATTTTTTAAATAGCCTAGTGTGTCATATGGTTGATATTAACAGATTACATGAGCACAAAAACAGTGATTTTAAGTGGAGGAAAAAATTAGCATTTTTGGTCATTTACGCATTTTTTCCGGGTCCAAATGACCCACCCACCCCCGCCCTATATATGGAATTTTTGTGCGCGACCCCCCCCCCCCCTGACAGCGTTGGATATATGTGGGTATCTGTTGTTTGGAGAAATAACATTTCCGGACCACCATATACTGTGGTGCCATTTTCTGTTTGATAGACTGCCATTGATAGATGTTATGAAAAACAAATTGACCGATTCAAATCGTGTGTCATTATACAGAGCAAGCTGTAGTTGCAGATAGCTTATGTCTGTTGCTTCATAGTAACGAATTCACGACAAAAAAAATCAATTTTTAATATTTTATAAAATTATTTTGCTTGTTAGTTCTGTATATTGATACATTTTTGGAAAGTATAACCAACAAAACTAGTTCCATATATGACATTCCATCGCAATGATCTGGTATGACCAAATACCAGATGACCATTTAACATAAATTGTCCAAAATGAATGTGTGTGTCTTACTGTATAATGAATGTACTAACCAGCAAAACTTCAATATGACGCCACAGACAACAGCCAACAGAATTGCACCCAACAAGCCACCAACAATTCCTCCAATGAGTGCAGCATCTGAAGCAGGGATTACCGTCAGATGGACACAAATACGACATAACAATATCAAAACAATAATAGCCTAGGGGGTTGTAAACAAATTGCAGGAAGGTATGGCGGGGTGGGTGGATGACCCGATGTGCCCTTTTCACTCTCATGCAAATGTTATATACTGAAGACCTATTATGCCCATACTTAACATTTGTAACGATTAAAACATTATAACGGAAGAAAAACACCATTTCGTTTTTTAGGCCACACTATAGTTTTCATTTCATCCAGATATGTTGCATACTGAGTCGAATCATAACACGTCTGTCCAGATAAAATGGTCTGGAAAAAAAGTTAAGAGAAAAACTGTGCAGAACCAGAATCATATATTATCAACATAATAGTGTAAGTCAACAATCAAACTGGAACTTTCAACATTCTTGTAAACATAAAATTATAAAGAAATGGCCAATGGCATTCTAGCTAACTTGAGAGGGAACCATGTCACTCATTACAATCAATGGGGTGACAAGGGAGCGGCAAGTCGAAATGTTTAAGTGATACCAGAGTTCAAACCGAAAACCCGAAGAACCGTATGCAGTATCGAATATTAATTGGATTAAGACTGATGGCTGCAGGGCATGACGAGGTATTGATTTATGCACAGAGTAAAATCCAAGATGGTTGCCAGCGGCAGTCATCGGCAGCTATCTTGGATTATACTCTTTGCATAAATAAATCCTTCGGCATTCCCAACCCCGTCTGATCGTCACCAAACTTCATATGGATCTTCGGGGTGCCCACTAAATTAGCGCCAGCGGCCAACTTTACATGACTAATTCTTTAGAAGTGATGAAGGATTCCTATTCACTGGCGGGAAATGTTCAGATGATGCGTTCATCAGAGGGCTGTTTTCTTTCATATTTTTGATTGTATTACACCCAATGGCTCTATCTCGATTAGTTCAGACAGACAAAAGGCCGCGATGATGATAACTAGAGAAATGTAACGGTACTTTTTCTTAAAAGCACCAGTTTTGCCCTCCAGAATCATAGTCATCCAGCAGGATCCATCAACATCATAACGAATAGCAGGACCACCTAACCGGGGTGTTTTATTATAGGATGCACGTAATATTTTATACACACCAGATTCGGTCTCCTCTTTGTTAGCTTGCGTGCCTGTGAATAGATATGGACACATGCTGAGAATCGAAAAAAATTGCATGATTTGGGCTTAACATCTTTTCAGCCGAATATAACGTATACATAAGCTGTCAAGCGGTGGCTAGTTCCAATCCCGAATTTGCGAATCATGCACATGGTGGACGACTTGTTTCGTGAATCTGGACAATTTGTCTTCTGTTTTTCGGGTGTCCGTAGTTTCTAAGTGCAATGGGGTGATTTTCCCGTGAAATTAATCCGCATTGTGTTTTTTTTACTCCACCCGTAAAACGGATAACAAAACAAAACTGTTTACTCCTTCTGATCGGGAAATTCTGCGTGAGTTAACAAGGGTCATAACTCCGCTTAAAATTTGTGGACCAAACCCAAGTTCGAACTCGACCTGGATTTTCTTGTGAGTAATCCATATATCAAATTTGAAAACGTAAGTATCCAGAAGAATTATCAAATCGTGATTTAAAGATCGTCTGACAAACTTTCCAACTTATTTTTTATGACAAAATGCAATGAAGAAAAGCACATGCTGTTCGAGACCAATTGAAACATTATTATAGGACGCATGTAGATACGTTCGCAGAAGGGGTTTTTGCAATTCTGTTTTCGTGATACTAGGGACTGGTGCAAAAATGGTCAGAAAAATACCAAAACCGGGGGAAAATTTGGGTCAAGGCGTGGGCGAGTCCAAATTATGTTTTATCTGAACTTGTGTCAGGCAGAAAAGTCCAACCCTTTACCAAAGTATGGAGGGAGGGGTGTGATGATACACTCCGTGTCACCACGTTCCAAGTCTGATTGAAGAGGAGCTAATTTCAGAGACTGAACCTGCGTCCATGGTGAAATACTTGGCGGAAGACAGAAAATTTTCTCTCACGCCAGTGATAATTATGATGAAATGAGCATAGATCATGATTCAAATATCATGGAATGTACTTGCTAAATCACATACCAATAGTGTTGCAGCTATACCAATCGGAACACTCGACTGATTTCCCGTCATATACCACGATCATGTACTCTTCACTGAAGTGTTTTCCGTCATAAGACAGGCTGACACGAAAGCCATCAGCCAACACACCTTCACTCGGGGCACGTTTCATTCTTCTGTTAGTGTTGGCGAGTGGACAAACAACCTCGTCCCCGAAACGCCTGAAGGCATGAGTTTCCATCGTAGCATCTATCTCCTTTGAACCCGTTTCTGACACCTGCGAAAATCGGACGAAGACACAGTAAAAATACTTCATTTTCTGAAACCGGTTTCAACATGAAATCTTGAGCAGTGACGTGAGGTAAGACTTAATGACATCTTATTGTGGACTTTTATTCGGGTGCGTGAAACTGATAAGCTAGTACTCAACTGTGGGAGTGTAGCATTCAACTAACATCGCTTAAATTTTCAAAGAAATCGACCATACCACTCCATAGAAATCAACTACGCTTAATTGAAAATATTTACATCTCGATTCGGGACGCAACAATCGGCGACAAATCTTACAGTTAGATTCAATTCCATGCAACGCATCTGCGTGATCATTTGCCACCAGCCAATCAAAATGATGAATTAATGAGTTATTTGATACATTAGTAATCAGAGGTCTGAGTGATAGCGCGTGCATGGTTCTGCTGCCTGGATTTCTTTGGAAGTGATCTTAATCGAAACATGGGATATGTCTTTATTATTTTATTTCCAGTATGCACATTAACAATTTCTATACTAAATACTCATTGACGAGTAATGCCTTAGGAAATGTTCAGACAATACGTTCAACAGCCGGCGATATAGCTCGTTTGTTGAATTTATTATCCAAACAGTCCCTCCAATAAATATGAATTCTTCTGCATATCTATTTTCATTTTGTCTGCCTGTCGTCTGCTTATTTATCCTTAACATCCCTCCAAACGAATTTTGACCATTCCAATTTATACAATTATAACTGAAATAGATAACCCATTTAGTATATACAGGATTAACTGCATTATTACGCCATCCGGGTGCATACTGCCTCACTGTTATCATAGGACGGTAGGAGCTAAGGGGATATCTCGCAGAACAACACATTTCCGGTTTCACACGATGCGAGTTATTTTAGGAAATTGTAATAGTACGAAGAGTAATGTCATATTCTCAAAATATAACGCAAAAGGTGACATCCAATGTTTTTCTTGGAATATATTTCCAAGATTAGAATAGAACCAAGAAATCGTTCGCAGAAGCTGTAATTTAATTTCGGTAAATATACAACAAACTGTTTTACGCCAAATATTACGACAAATCAAAAAAGCAGAACGATCGTAAACAGGTAACGGACACAACTTCGACAAGAAAGGGTTAATCAGCAATGTCTGAAGTTGCATATATGTGAACATACAGACACCGGTCGAGGCGTGTACTCGGGTCAGCCATTAATGTCCGCGCCCGATCAGACAGCGTACTGCACCCAAGACAACATACATGGACAAATTACGTAATGGGGGAAGTCGTCATTTTGCATTCGGATCTTTATTCAATGATCTGGAATGAGATTTTTCAGTATGACAAAATTGGTATCTGACCGAGTTCTGTTTTATTTTGGTCAGAATATATACCCTGACCAGGTTTCGATCCCCGGTCCTTGGTATAAAACTACAAATATGAACACGTAGTAACCTTACTCATCCAGCTCCGGTGGCTCCATTGGTCGTCGTAATTCTCGTTACAATACATTATACCTATAGTTATGTTTAAGAAATAAGCTATTCATCAGACCGCTTACCTGATAGAGGGAAATATGACAAGTGATTTGAGAGTGGTGTGCCCAGTCCACGTAGAGCTGGAACTGTTGGCATGGCCTTATCGCTGAGTCACATTTCCCATCCAATGGAGTTCCAATAATGTTAGGAGGAACGGTTTCGTCAACCGTACAATCGTCGCCAGTGAATCCAAAATAACACTCACATATTCCTACATAAAACGTAAGCATATATTTGTGATATAATACAAATATGTCAAGTATAACATACACCACTTTGAAAATACCAATCAAATTATTCTTGAACAATTGCCTCTCGAAATACTACATATTTGGTCCACGCCAGGGTCATGGCTGTGTGTTCGGCTTGGATTTAAACTGAACCCCCTTAAATTTGAACCAAAGCCAAATTCTCCAACTGAAACCCAAAAGATTGCCAACCGTTTGAAATGTCCAACCTGAGACCCCATACTGTTGGAATTTTCCCAAATGATCAAGATGAGGGGAAGTTACAGGATACAAGAATGATGTATTTTGTTTGGGACCCACCACCCCTCCAACGCACTATTTTTGCAAGAGCAATTTGCTACCCACCTCCAAAGTTTGAAGAAAAATGGTGAAAACTACAGAATAACGCAGAAAATGATGTGAAATGTTTGAAATTACCATGGTGTTGAAATGCCAATCTTACACATGTATAAGCTTAATGAAACGTACCAGTCTCCGAAAATCACTGAACACTCTCTATTTAAACTTAACTAAAACGGATCAGTATCCATACCTACATGATACCAGCGTCACCAGCATACTTGCGAGTCGCGACAAAGCTGTTTGTGCACAACAATGTGACAACAGGGTATTCTCTAATTATATAGAACGCCACACTTTCACGCTCGCAAATATGCCTGGTGTTTATTGTACAGCATTTGTATACTTTAGAAGAAAACGAACTCAACAATGCTAATAAATTGCATTTATACCATAATTTGCTATGCTGTTTGTGTATAACACCTATTTGGTAAATTCCATCTTTATACCCTACTGTGGGTATAAAGATTCCTACTATTGGTATAAATGTCTACTGTTATGTAAATGTTTCAACGCAACTTTAAGGGTTACGCGTTTATACCCATAGTAGAACTACGCCGCAGTTGACATCTGGTGGCCTCGCTGTCGAAATTTAGCCCAATGTTTCGTCACGCCAACTTCGCGAAGTAAATACATAATTTTCAGACTCAAAAGAGTCTGAAGTGCGATAGGTGGTCTAAACACAGAGATATATAATATCAAGTTCCAATTACTAGTATTTACTTGTCGAAAAATGACAGTTTAAAGTTATTTTAACGATGTTCAATGCTAGCTGCACCGACTAACTACACCTGTTTTGTCTAAGTCGGCGAGCGCTGTTGAAAATGTAAACAAAAACAGACGCATATGTCCGTCTACCTTCCTTGTTTAATTAAAGCCAACGACGGCTTACACTGTTACACTGAACATAGATTGATATTGTTATCTGAAATGAGGGAAATCTGGGTGTGTATTCATATCAGCTGACTGATGCCCAAGAAAGTGGAGGATCACCGAATGACACAGAAGAATGTATTGCTACGCGTGTATTGATAGCTTCAAATATTTGGGTCACTCGGTGCACATCCAATTTAACAGTCACCAACAGAGTAGCAATACTAGTAGATAATTTCACCAAGCGACTAAGGAATAACAAGAAAACAATAGTCAGAAATGGTAACGCCACCAATATCATATTATTAGCCATAAATCTAAATTATAATACAATTATTCTATAAACTAGCTTTCAAATTTTATGTGGGAAATTTGCATACTTCTATATTTCAAGTTTTCCCGTTTCTCGTGTTATACATTACTTTCTTCAAACTGTCTTCTTTATTACACAAGCTGATGGGCCCGACTTCGTCCGGGATGTTTCCCATCTGATTTCCGGCGAAAGGCGCGATTTGACCTTCAATTGACTATTTCGAAAGTCAAGGTCAGGTCAGGGTCATGATTTGACCCGTCCAAAACACCCCCACCCGGAGAAAAGTACCACTAGGTATCAAATTTCGTCGAAATCCGTCCGTTTTACCCCACTTGACCTTTAATTAACAATTTTGAAGGTCAAGGTAAGGTCGGAGTCATGATTTGACCCGTCCAAAACACTCCCCCGACAAAAGTACCCATAGGTATCCAATTTCGTCGAAATCCATCCATTTTACCCGATTTGACCTTTGATTGACCACATTGAAGGTCAAGGTCACGCCGATGTCACGATTTGACCCGTTCAAAAGTATCCCTAGGTATCAAATTTCGCCGAAATTTGTCCGTTTTACCCAAATTGACCTTGCATTGACAGTTTTAAAGGTCAAGGTCAGGTCGGGCTCACGATTTGACCCGTCCAAAACACTTCCCGGACACAAATACCCATAAGTATCAAATTACGTTGAAATCTATGGAAAGCCGAAGAGGACATGTTAGTTGCTAATTGCTAGATATACGACGCACGACTTGTCGCGGTATTTAAAAGGTGTTTCAAACTAGGAGATAGAAGGATTCTGCCTTTCAAATGGTGATGAATTATAGTAATTTATTCAAATTTTATGGCATAAATTGTTATTAAAACTGTATATACTATAACAAAAATTAATGACTCGAAAATTAAGTGGGCCTTTAAACAAAGTCACAATTGCAGTTAGGCTCATCTCATACTCGTTTAATCAGCGATATTCTGCTGCGCAGTTTGTTATAGTTCCCAGTATTCATTGAGCGTTATAGCCCCACTGTTATAATTCGCCTTTAGCAGGCGTACTCTTGCCTCAGATTATTGAGATATTAGGTCACACGTAATGACATTAAATTGCATGGAAACATAACAATTGTGTGGGCTGCTTGGCGTGAATATTTAATGAGAAATAAAGTCATACGTAATGACATTAAACTCAAGAAAACCCGCGAAAACAAAACAAAATCACATTTAATGTTTTAAGTTATTTCCTTCATAAAAAGAATCTTCATGATAATGAACCCTCCCAATACTTTAGAATATAGAATTAACCTTAAAATAACAAAAACCTTCGGAATACAGAACCTTCGGAATAACGAACCTTCTGATTGGTGAACCTTCGGAATAGCGAACATTCAGAGAAATTTCGGAATAGTGGACATTCTGGATAGTGAACCTTCGGAATAGAGACATGCCCCCCAATATTAATATTATATGCCCAGAGTTCAAAGGTATGGGCCCATAAAATCCTAAATTTGTCCCTTAAAATATTGAACTCCAAATTGGAGCCCACACAGAACATCACTTAAGTCAACTGTACCTGTGTCATGTCCCAATGCGGGAGGGTCCACAATATACCACAACATTCATATTATATGCCAAGAATTCAAAAGTATGGGCCCACGTAATGACATTAAATCTCAAGAAAACCCGCGAAAACAAAACAAAATCACATTTAATGTTCTAAGTTAAGTTATTTCCTCCTGTATCTGTATCGGTATGCGCGCAGGATCAGTTCGGATGTGAGCGCACACTCCGTAAAAAGAATCTTTGTGATAATGAACCCTCTCAAATTAGTCTCAATACTTTAGAATATAGAATTAACCTAAAATAACAAAAACCTTCGGAATAGAGAACCTTCGGAATAGCGGACCTTCGGGATAGCGAACCTTCATAATAGAAACATGCCCCCACAAGTACACCGGTGACGTAAACACATGTGCTAATCTTTGTTGTACTATCGTGACTCTATCGGTTTATACTCAGTACGAAATAACCATAATAATACAGTCGCCCAGTGGATTATCGATCGACCACAGAATATGAAAATCTGCGTACCAAGCAACACCACGGTGTGGCGTAATAATTATGGTATAAATAAAATACACCCATAGTAGCCGAGAATACAAAAAATTCACCACTCGTTGAATTGTGGTTTTAACAACTCGCCAAAGGCTCGTGGTTAAAACCACAATACCCGTGACGATTTTTGTTTTACTCTCGGCTACTATGGGTATATTCTATATCTGTATCACAGCTAACTACGTGAGAAATTAAAGCTCCGTATACATGTAGTTCCACCTGTAGCGATGCTACGGATATCTGCATGTAATTAAATAGCACGAATCTCACAAGAATCAATTACACATATTTATATTTGAAGGCAAATGTCAGTAGAATCATTACATGTGGAATAAGAGATGGACTGTCGTCCGGTGCATACCCCCTTGTGGCATACCGCCTAGTGTGGGCATAGCTATAACCTAATGTGACTAATATACTCAGACAGATAGACCCAAATATATGTATTTTCATATACACAAAGATGAATAACTATAGAACGAAAAACCTAAACAAAACGATTGAACACGCCATTAAACGCCATAATAGTGGTGAACATCCATACCAAATTTCATTACTGATAAAGTTATGTCATGAACAGACATCGGACGGACCAAAAGCCAAAATTTCCAGATAAACAAAGATGAATGGAAAACTCTAGAATGGAAAACCAGAACGACCAAAAAAGCAATTTCCAGACAAACAAATATGAATAACTCTAGAATGGAAAATCAAAAAAAGAAAAGAACGACGGAACACCTCTATTAAATGTCCTCTAGTAGTGAACAGCCATACCAAATATCATTGAGATTGAGATTTAAAAAAGGGGGTATAACTACATAACGTTTACTTCTCACGTCGTTAGCTGTGGTAAAGGCGCATTTTATACGGATGTTGCCATTAATATTCTGGCACAATGATTACATATGGTTTTCTATTTAATAAATTCCTGCAACAATGCCAGGCAAATTGCCAGTGTGTGAACGTACTAACGCGGTGACTTACCATGACAAGATGACCAAATGGTGGCCAAGCCTTTTTTGATCATATAATTTGCAGTTGGTTCCAATAACCAATAACAATTAGTACATTGAAGAGCATGCCAAGAACATTCATCTATTGTTTGCAATGACAGAAACAGGAATCCCGAAATCAAAAGTTGTTCTCCTCACACAGATCGGTACATTGTTTTGTAATAATGAGTTTAAGTTATCTTCAATTAATCAGCTAAATAAATCGGCGTCGGAATTTTAGGAATCCGTTCAGGCGTTTTGTGAATTATGGCCGTTAGAAGTGAGGAGGTATTGGAAATAGTGAACTCCCTTGTAACGTATTATATAAATAGTGAACTCCCTTGTAACGTATTATATAAATAGTGAACTACATTGTAACGTATCATATAAATAGTGAACTCCCGTGTAACGTATTATATAAATAGTGAACTCCCTTGTAACGTATTATATAAATAGTGAACTCCCTGGTAACATATTAAATTAACAGCGATGCATTTGTTAAAGTGGCGTGCTCGTTTTTAACTTTTTATTTAGATAATTAACTTCTTTTTAACGACACGCGCCCTGTGTCATACCCCTTATCGGTGGTTGCATATGTCAATTATCAAAATACGAAAATCTGTGGAACAAGTCTTAGTCCGGTAAATAGTGTGGTTACGGCACCCGACAGTTTTGACCGCCTAGATTTGTTCACGGGTCTCTGCTGCTATCATGAAGATATATAAGGTATCCGTCAATGAATATGTCTGGCAATTCCCAAGTATAGCTATAATAGCCACATGTAGCTATAGTAGCTAAATATGAATAAAGGTGACGGATGATTCTGGTTGAAGAGAGATAACTCAATCCAACAAATAATCGTTGCAATATACACTAATCTGATTTGATTATTCTAGTGAGTTGATATAGTTTGCCATGTTCATGTATAATTAACTACAACAATAGTAGATCCTATATGAATGGACGTGAGTCCAATATCGCATAGCATAACATATTTCTAAACAGATACAAGTGCTTACCTACATGTACATGTACTCGGCATGAATATATTAGTAGGCAGATGGTCACGCTATATGGAATGTCTTAAACTATTCAGTTGTAATATAGTAGGAAGGGGGGCTGTGCACTGAAATCCGTCCATTTATGATACCATATTCTTTTTACACGCTACATACTATACATGTACGCAACAAATGAATGAATTTGAGCCATGGATTAGTGAAAAATACGCCCATGTGCTATACGAATTATAACTCTATGCATAATTGGCGAAGTTTTGAATCCCAGCGCAGGAATTTTGTCTTTTGGGTGTGGTGTGCAAACTAAACACATCTTTAGTTTTAACGCATAGTTTGATGTCGGGAGATTTTGGTGGCCAGCTATCGACTTTCAAATGAGGAAGTTTTAAAGACATATTATGTACTTATTCGGGTGCTTGAAACTGATAAGTTAGTATTCAGGTGCTATGTCAACTGTAGCAAAGTATAATTCTACTAACATCGCCGAAAATATCAAGACAATCGACCGTACCACTCCATAGAAAACATCGTCTGAACTATACGCTCAATTGTAAATATTTACTTCTCGATTCGGGACGAATCTATCGGCGATAAACTATAATGAAAACGATTTCGTCACCGAAAGTCACTTTATTTAATTAATATATAAGAATGACGATGTGAGTACTAAATTTGGATATACTATTTGCAAAAATTACTACTTTGAACAAGATTTCCATTTCTATTTGATCACCATACCGGAGTGTTTCACATCACTTTAACAGGATTTGAATGATTGTCAGCCTGACAAACAAACCCAACGATCGTCCCTAAAATGACCGCTAACCTGGATGCTTTGTGTATTTTCATGTCCATGCAACTATTTGTGATTGCAAGAGTTTTTCATTTTCCTTTTGCTTGCCGAGCTCAAAATTATCGGATATGGTATCTTTAACCATTGAGAGGCAGTGACATTGTATTTTACAAAATATAGTCCCTGTCTCGAATGAATTATTTAACGTCACCAGTTCAATCATGTGATTATTCTGTTTATTATATTCCACTATTAACATCTGATTTAGTAGAAATCCGAATCGTACCTCCATTATACCCATGATGCATACATTTCGATAGCGCGTATGAATACAAAACGCGCTATTTAAAGTGACATAATTCACTTGTGAAATTATCGTTTATATAATCACTCGAGAAATCAATGTAAATCACACAGGGATGTAATATATAGTAAATACTCATTGGCGAGTAGTTATCCACTATGGAACGTTCAATAATAAATTCATCAAACGACGTGTGTTGAACTTATTATCTGAAATTTTCCCGCCTATAAATAAGACACCTTCTGCACCATACCCGCATGTGGTATGTTTATTTTCAATGAACGCCCCTCCAGATGAATAATATGCCCTTTCAATGTATAGTTTTATAACTGAATGGGAGAATCCACTTACGAAACAAATTGTTAAAAGATGTCTTGACTAAACAATAAACCACGGACGCTCTTTATAAGAGGACGTCAATATTTAAGGCTTATTGCTAGCCTTTTGAAACTTGGTATATGGCCATCCAAAACCGCCTATTACTAAGCTTATGCGTCCGATCTAATTATGTGCAGGATAGAAACATATACTAGTGTCACGGTGTCAAATCGGACAGGTCATCTTCAACACAAATATAAGATAAGATTTAATGCAAAATACACCCAATGGGCAGTTGCACATATAATAAATACAACATACAGTAATGCCCTAATTAATCGACTGCTTAACCACAGCATAATTATGGGTAACTTATCAGGATTTAGTCCATAATTCTGCTGTGGTTAAGCAGTCGATTAATTAGGGCATTACTGTATATCAACATATAAAGAATAATTTAACACGAGTAGTTACATACGATATGCATATACGTTCTCGTGAATTTACTGTCATATAAATCTCACAGCATAATGATTAAACATATTTCTAGAAACAAGATGTGGCCGGTTGGAATGTACCGGCATGCAAATACTACAGAAACTTGCATTATAATATATTAGACGTACTTACCGCTACATGTTCTCAACAAACAATCTAATGCGAGAGATACAGCTTGGCATACACATAAATAAATTTGATTCAGATATGATCACACAAACTAAAGTTATCATCCGGAAACCAGAAATTGACAGGATCCTAAGTCGAAAAAGGGCCATATTCGAACATGGCCTGTATTTTGGTCTGATAAACTCACCTATGAAATTTGCTTTGGACCTAATAACTGAAACCAAAGTTATCACCCGGAAACCATTTCCAGACGGACGGACGGACGGACACCGGCTATTTTAATAGTCCCCCGAAAATATGAATATATAATTATTTATTTATTTATTGCGGTTTAAAGTCGCTTTCAGCAGCCAGGGATATATCACGACTTTGCCAGTTTTACTGTTGGAGGGAAAGTACGTGCACTGAGGTATAATCTAGCAGTGATTTTATTGGCTGGAAGAATGACCCATTGTGCCCGGCGAAACCACCGACAGTCGGTGAGTAACCGGCAACTCCCACAGATAACGATGGCGCCCATATGTATACCATGATGTATATTTTTGTAATTTCTTCTTCTTTTTTTTCCCGGTTAGCTTAGAATCTTTAAATAAGTCTATCGAGATCTGTATTGTTCTATTCCGGACATGTTAATGCAATATTGGACCGTAACTGATTATTATCTGCATTGTATTCTGTCTATGTATACCCCGGAAAGTTCTAATTTGTATATAGTGTATATATGTTTTCTCATGTATTATAATGGCTGAGAATAAAGCATTACTTACTTACTTAGAGCGAGTTGGTCTGGAACAGAGCCACTTTTCGACTCTTTCTTGAACATTCGATCAGAAGAGAGCAACTGAGTGGCCCAGTTCTGATCGGTTTGAAATATTTTAATTCTCCGGCTATGATTTGGAGCATTTTACCAATCACAAATACAGAAGGTATCTTGACATTTGGATCAAGACCAAATACTGAGGATAGACATCAGCATCGGTGGAACCTCCTGGCGGGTGGGCATTCTTACGTTGATGTTTGTTATGAGTTGCCATATGAAAAGCAAATAATCGAGCCGAGCAGCCGTCACGGACTATCCTTCGAATTATGGTCGGGCCACAGACTGGTATATAGCTGAAGCGGTGACCCGTTTAGCTGCATGTATATCAGCCTCTCGGTACCTCCCACAATGGAGACAGTACAAAAATTGAAACATTTAACAGTGGTGAAGACATGACACGAAAAAAACATATATGTAAAAAGAAGACACAACTAGACACCAGCAATATAATAATACAGATGGCAGAAATGTAATCTGAAACACTGGAGAGGCGTGACTAGCCGATTGATTGAGCCGGGTCAACTCAACGACCCGTCTTGAAGAGATGTAGCACCAAAGAGGACCATGAGCTAAGCCGTATCCGTCGGTCGATGTCTCACGTGATACGGCCGCTCTTGGTCCTCCAGGACTCCTACATCATGCACATCCCACGGGATGCACCCCACGGCAAATATGGTGCCACATTAGGGGATCCTTACCCCTCGCAGTGGGGCGGTAGGCCTATTCTACCACGGGCCCACACGGGGCTAATTAACTCAGATATCGACCAATTTTTGTCCCAGAATTCGGACCGGGACGTAGCCACAGTAAACCACGACGAAGTCACTTTCAGGTAGATAAATCCGAATAGCCGAATAGACTTAAAGGATAAGTGCAGTTGCTTATAGAGCTTCGTTGACAGAGTGCATGCCACTGAACCTATATCAGAGCCCACAATGTCTCCTATAGCTCAACAGAGGAATGCACCATTGTGGATATATATGTCCAGATTTGGTGCCAGCAATATACATTACGCATTTGTAACCGCGTTACAGGGGTTACAAGTCAGGCGTGTTTTTACCATGAGTTTTTACCATGAGCGAGTAACTCCAACTCGAAAAATGAAAATATTTCACACATTCTTGTTAAAAAAGGGTTACAAATTTACATTTGGAAGTTGTTTAAAAAATACGACGTGTTTTTGCCATAAATTTACATTTTGGAAGTCGTTTAAAAAATCCGACATTTGTTTTGTCACAATATTACGAACGCTTATCAGAGAATAACTCCAACTAGTAAAATGAAAATATTTCACCTATCCTTGTAACAAAATGAGTGACAAAGTTAAATTTGGAAATCGTTTAAATTCTAGTTGGAGTTATTCTCTGGTAGGCATTTGTAACTTTGTGACAGAAAACTCGTTGGATTTTTAACCAACTTCCAAATGTAACTTTGCAAACCTTTTCTTTACAAGCACAGCGGAATTATTTTCATTTTTCGAGTTGGAGATATTCTCTGGTAGGAATTTTAACTTTGTGTCCAAAAAAACACGTCAGATGTTTTAAACGAATTCCAAATGTAACTTTGTAGCCCTTTTTTTTTTACAAGCACAACGGAAATATTTTAATTTTCCGAGTTGGAGTTATTCTCTGGTAGGCATTTGTAACTTTTTGACCAAAAAAACGTCGGATTTTTCAAACGACTTCCAAATGTAACTCCAAATTCCAAAACAAAAATAATAATACGAAGCATTTGTAACCGAGTTACTGGTTGGGAGCTAATACGTGAGCTTTGAGAACATGTTTGTAAACCAAGTAAACGTTGAGACGATATGCAGAAAAAAACACGGCGTATTTGTAACCCAGTAACCGGTTACAATTGCGTCGTATTTTTGTTCTGTACCGAAATCTGCCATATATGCAATATATGACTATGGACGTGCACTGTTACACGCGCTTTCCTCGGGAATGCTACTCTAAAACCACTCGCATGCGTGTACAGACCTATCGCGCACTCAGACTACATTTCGATCTTGCAATTGAATACTTCCCACGTTTATAAAAGGATCAAACTATTGAATATTGCTTGAATGTATATTAAAGCATTGTTATACTAACACGAATAGGCAACGAATTTCTAGGAAACTACCTTGGATGACATGCAAACAGCTATAGAAATGAACTCGATACCGTATGTATGCATGCACAATAATACCATGTGTTTGTATTGTTACCTAAGACACCTAATGTGGGGCCATGTAACAACTATAAAATGGTGATACAAAAAAAGTATCTACCATAGGACAAACTGGAGCCAGCCCAATTATACATCGAAGAAACTGAGAAAAAGTAATGAGCTACCATTACCTCATACTTTTTGTGTTCGGGCTGTTTGTATCTCTTCGTGTGAGTCCGTGTGTTGAAGGTTAGTTTAGTTTAGTTTAAACTCGTTGTATTTGTAAACCGTCATGCAGTAAGCAACATAAATCAAGTCACACACGGAATAATGATTTAACAAATGGGATCGGATCACAAGTTATTCCAACTTAAGTAGGGGTCAAGTGACCAATTTTGAATGGGCATTTCCAAGCAAATCTAGGTCAAGACTTAGTGTTTTATTTCCAGAAAAAAATTCGCAAAACTAAATTTATAGCAAAAAATGCCTATTTACCAAGCCCAACCGCCAGTTAAATGTTATGTCTGTTTAATGATATGGATGTTTAGTTCCTAGACAATTGCTGCATATATAACTTTTGCTGGGGAGATTTGCATGGAAATATCCCCATTGAAAATTTGTCACTTGACCTCCTCCTTAAAGGCACGTGCGGCCTTAATTGTCGAAAATATTCATATTTGTTCCAAACACCGTAACCGAAAAACATTAAAACGCATACAGTTCCGTTCATATATACCATGACTATCGCGTAAACAGCATGTTATCATAAAGACCTACTATATTTTACCTAAGCAAGAGTCTGATTGTGTTACAGAAGAAAGCGCAATGCTACTGGCTAATCACACACAAATGGCATAAACGCTCTTTAATAGTTCCATATCAGGTATTCACCAACAAAGAACGCTCTTTATGTTTACCATCATAATATAAACAAACATCAAAAAAGTAACTTTTTATGCTTTTGTTTACATAACAATGGTCAAACATATGACCATAACATACTGTTTATGCGATATTTCTTATTTGTATACGGACAAAGTCTATCTACGTTTTGGTGTTCTTTCTGTTTGTGGCGGTTTTTGACGGGTGGAGATATTTTCACAGGATACCCACCGCCAAGGCCAACCGTGTCTTTAAGTATATATCTCCTATCCCAGGGTTAGTTCAAACATCATTTAGGTGTTTAAATAGCATGATCTGTCATCTAGTAATTTATTATGCGTCCTATGTTGAATTGTCGTGCAAGGTACGCAGAGAACACCTCACTGTCGGCGGACTCTATGACACATTTATGTGTGAACAGGCCTCAGGATATGGTGCTGGACATTTGCAGAATGAGTCACCAGAGGGAAATTTAGTGACGGTTCCATGCAGAGCGGGCAGGCATATCTAAACTCACTCTCCGGGGACCTCATTCTGCATGGAAAGTATCTTTGTGATCAAATTAACAAGATTTTGGTTTCTTTAAAAACTTCTTTATAAAGTATCGAATTCTTTTTTTTGGTTTATTCTCTATATCCTCACATTGGCATACGACACAATGCATAATCAAGGTGAAAATGAGTTTATGACTCGAGTCCTAAACTGAATTCATTATAATTACCATGTTGTTTGCATCGTTCTTACAGCACATGGTGTATTTTGCACTAATCCATGGCTCAAATTCATATCATTTGTTGCATAATTTATTATATTCTGTTGAGTATAAAAGGAGATGGTCCCATAAATTGCCGGATTTAGTATACAGTAACCCTTTAAGCTACTTTGTGAGGGATTTTGCTTTGCGTTGCTTACAATTATAGAATTTCTCCGGGGGACATAATTCAATGTTTATTGCGATTTCGGCTGATAAAGGTCACAAAAAAGAATACAATCTCTAGCTGTGACCACTCCCTATATAATGTGAAGAAGATTATTGAGGAACAAGTATTAACAAATATATATTTTCCCTGTCGTGTTTGTTCAAAGTCAGAACGGGCCAGAACACCAACACGTTCCCAAAAAGTACGGTACGGGCGTAGACACAGTACGGGCGTAGACACAGTAGAGTACGATACGGGCGTAGACACAGTAGAGTACGGTACGGGCGTAGACACAGTAGAGATTCATGGCATGGTCTAGGTTGAGAGGAGATGAATGCACTCATTTAAGTACATTGGTTCAAACAACAACTGAGTACTTACCTGAAACATTTTTCTTACTATACATGTATACACGCAGCTGGTACTGCAATTATGTCAGAAACGAAAGAGGATTTAAAGTATGCATTATGTTCCTTTGCAGATAATTGCGATATATGGAAGCTCATCCATGAAAGGTTTTCGTGATACAACGTCGTTTGTCAGTATATTGTACATGGTGGTTGTTGTCCTCGTATGGCTTCTTGTAATGGCTTAACTAAAGGCCTTTCCTCCAAATTTGTTAATTGCCAAGAAAATTACTGCTGATTTATTATGGCAGTATGCGGGGCAAACTTCCTGGTTTAGTTTCAAAGGGCGGCTTTGTCGTCGAGTATACCTGGATCACACACGCATGCCATTGTCATTAAAATCGATTAAATCTATTACTATTTGCAATAGAATGCTGTCTACAATATATCACAATTGGTTTACTATTTCTTAGCAAGTTTTCAACGAACATAATTGTTTGGCAAAATGCCTGCCGTAAAGCGCGAACGTGGCATTTTTATGTTTGAAATTATGCTGGTTTGTATTATTACTTCCTGGTTCGGTTGCGGGAATCAACATATATGTGGTAAACATCTTAAAGGGATACTATACTCAAATGTTGTTGTAGATTTTTATAGTCTCTGTTTCGTAGAATAAGGGAACCAGATTTCCATTATTTGAAAGTCTGTTGTGTACGAAGTAATGTTACGGAAGGCATATTAGCCGGAATATACAGTTTTCAAACAAACGTGTCAAATAAATGTTATATTATATGCATACTAGTTCCATAAATTTAATTTATATCAACTTATTAAAATTGATTTTAAGATAACCTGTTAATATGAACGTTTACAGAATACACCTTCGACTCAAATTACTCATTTTTCTATATATAATCGATATTAGATCGTTGTTATTGCCGGGAATTTATATATTGAAATTGGTGTACAGTACCCCTCTAAAGCTTTGGAACCTGAACTTATCCTCGGTTTTGTTGCATTCCGATCCGGTTGTGCATGGAGATGTACATACATGTATAATGTTAACATATACAAACAATCAAGGTAATGTGTGTGGCTTGTGGGGGGGGGGGGGGTGCAGCCGAAAACAGCCGCTTTATTTATTAAGAACAGGAGCCAGATCGACATCGTTAAGTCCTTCATTTATACTTCGGCATTAGTATACGGAAATGGAGCGCTAGGGATTGCAAAAAGTTTAAATGTCTAAGTAACACCAGATATCAGACCTTGATCCATAAGAATATGGGGATTAATTGGATAAAATCCACTGATGGCTGCCGACAGCCATGTTTTTGATCGAACATCGTTCAAATGCGATTGCTCCCATCTAGAAGTGGTCCTGAACATACCTGTAAAGTTTCAAAAAGTTTCTCCAATAAATGTCGCATGTACCATATTTTACTTTATATATCAGTTATTTCTCATCGTTCCACATGCAATATATACACAGAACGACACGATTGTAATTAATGGGTGTGTTGATACGGCACGAGCGTTAGCGCGGAAGGATAGACCGAGAAGCGCATCAACAAACCCATTTAACACACGTGTCGTTCTGTGTTTATTACACGTTATCCGTCCTAGAATCCGTGCAATAAAACACAGCATTACACTGTGTATGTATAGGCAAATACAGAGGTTGTTTTGTCATGTGTGACGTTCCTTTTATTTTATGGTTCAGATTTCATGGTTGAGGCGAACGCCATGTACGACATTTGGAGTCATGTACGTCATATACGTTCCATACGAATGTGTAAATATGGAATATAAATAATACTATAGTGCTTCTATGAACAAGCGTGTAATAAATTGAGCAAAGTGGCCGCCATCCCACCCCTCCCAGTTCATATCCCTGGCTGGAACGGGGCGGGACAGACAATACTGTTAACAAAAAACACGCGTTGGTTCATATAATCACGGTGTACATTCGATAACCGAAAGTGGAATCGAAAACAAGTGGGAGTACACGCCTCGAAATCAACATAAGTGTTTGGCTTCTAATTTATATCTCATTATCATAAACATGTTATGTAATGGAGGTTGCCATAGACCATATATTTCAGAAATGAATGTAGTGGGTTTGTAAAAACACAATATGCCGACCTCAACGCTGTATCCCCCAATAACACACACACCCACTACATTCATTGTTTTATATTTATATAGCTTTTTGATGATTCATTCCCATAAACAGTTGAGTGTATTCTTATTTATTTTCACGACATATGCCGATATTTTGAGACTAGCCCGCGCAGCACATTAGGTTAGCCCAATATACGATTTCGAAACTATTAGCTACGATAACGTGATCTGGCTTCAGATGCAATTCCAATCGAACTCCTCGGTACTTTCCGTCGATTCCGCGGAAGGTAAGCTGGGAAGCACACAGCGATATGATATTTGAAAATTACCTTTAGTAGAGTCGCGTATGTACTTCCGTGGGAATTTTTTGAACAAATGTAGAGACTATGATATTATGATAGGGTATCACTTACTTTGTCCGAACAAATATGTTAGAATTCATGGGTCCGCGACTGGAGGGAATTGTGACGTCACAAAGATGACGTCATTGTCAGTTCAGTTCAGATGTAGGGTTGTCCTAAGAACTGATGGATTCTGAGCATATTTCTTAATTCTTATACATTTTCAGTAAGGGTAATTCATCAATAGTAGTTCTCAAAGTACAGTACCCAAATTCACGGGAAAATGTTTTTCTAGTCAAAAATGACTGCCAAAAATGGCACCAGAAAATCAACAATTTTGCGATATTCAAGAATCTCATGTAAATGATCTTCCGTTTGGTAGCGACTGCTAATTGTGACAATTCAGTGTTTTCTTATTACTTCAGCAGTGTAGTGCATCAATTTTAATTTACAAAACAACCGAATTATTGCATTTTGTCAAAAATCAATTCCGATATTCTAGCAATAGATTTCAAGAAATGAGCGGAATTCAGTGAGAAGGAAATATTCGTGCCACATACGGAATGATTATCAAACTTCAACAGAACTGTGGAATTTCATCCAAGATGGGTACCAAAATGGCATCCGAATACAAATGAATTGTTCGTTACACCACCAAATGTCGCCCTGTCATTTCTTCATGGGTTAGTCAGATACTTTTCAGGAAATGCGCATAGCTTTAATTTCTTATGCAAATTAAAGTCATTAGCTTCACTCCCGGTGGGCATATATTTGATGTCAGACAGAACTGTGCCCGATATACCACAAGAAAGGTCATAAAAAACTAGAAAGAAAACCCCAATGTGGCATATTATTAGTGCGGTACTCGCCCTGTATTAAATTGTTGAAAACTGCGATCAGAGTAAGAAATCTTCTCAGATACTAACACATTTTCGGAGCGAATCAGCGCGCGGAGTCTCATGGAATTATATTCGGAGGAAATCGGAACCACCCGAATAACGACGATCGGCTGGCACGCACGACTGGGAGAACAGCCAAAACAAAGGCCGGCATGTCGATAACGAAAGTAGATTCAACAAAAAGAGAAAAAAACAAACAAAATAATAGGGGGCCTATCATAGTTTTTGCATTCAAGTTTTCGAAGTAAAATGTCGACAATTATTTGGCAACTAACAAAGTTTTCACACTCTGTATATATATTTATATATATATGGAATTTTTGCAAATTTAGGAGAGAATGAGTACGTATTCACAGTGTGCAAAAGACGATTGGCACACCTCCGAAATTATCCACGTTCACCAATAATAAACAAATCTGGGAATTCTGCCTTCTAATCTAACGTCAACATATTTGGCCGAATACAAGGTGGGGTTGTCTGCATGCGAATTATTGACTTCTGTAAATGTAAATTATAAGCAATATTTCAATAATATTTGACATCACAATAGACCAATCGTGCTGAGCTAGATCGATTGGTCTTCCTGACACTGTTGTAAGAGATTTCTTGAATATTGAAATTTTGTTTGCTTGAAGATTTGTTCAAATTTATGATGAATATACCAGCAAAAAATTATACATTGTCTTTCATTAGTTTCAAAATTGTCTTTCATTAGTTTCAAAATGAATAAGAATAATTTTTTTACAAAAAAATGGTTGTAACTTGAAAGAACAATTTAGAGTAGGCCTACTCCCTTTATCCAAGATTCATGCTGGCTGTGAAAGACCGATGGGATTATTTTAGCCCGATCGGTATATTTTAGCCCGATCGGGCTATTATTGATTGATCGGTGGTTCACCCAGACCTGTAGGATATGCGCACTATAGGATATAGAAAAGGCGTTTTATGTATGGGAGGCCTATTTCACTTGAAAGAACAATTTATAGTAGGCCTACTCCCTTTATCCAAGATTCAGGCTGGCTGTGAAAGACCGATCGGTCTATTTTAGCCCGATCGGTCTATTTTAGCCCGATCGGGCTATTATTGATTGATCGGTGGTTCACCCAGACCTGTAGGGTATGCGCGCTATAGTATATAGATAAGGCGTTTCATGTATGGGAGGCCTATTTCACTTGAAAGAACAATTTAGAGTAGGCCTACTCCCTTTATCCAAGATTCAAGCTGGCTGTGAAAGAACGATCGGTCTATTTTAGCCTGATCGGTCTACTTTAGCCCGATCGGGCTGTTATTGATTGATCGGTGGTTCACCCAGACCTGTAGGATATACGCGCTATAGCATATAGATACGGCATTTCATGTATGGGATACCCATTTCACATTTATTATTCATTTACGATCAAGCGCAAATATTTCGCAAAATAACATCTATCATTTGCGCTTCAGTGTAAATCATTTGCGCAAATAAAAATTAATATGCATTGATATCACCCCCCTGAATTAATTTTAAATGGCACAGACCCACCATATGAGGGAAGCACCCCCCCCCCATTAACCCCAATATCTCTTTTATGACCATGGAAATGGTAGAGATATGTGCAGGATATATCTCTTTTATAAAATATACTAGATCTCTGGGATGGAGACACAAATTCTTGGGGACAGGGATGCTGATAATATGAAAATTGGGGTTTTCCCCAATTTCAAGTCAATAAGTACACCATATGAGGGAAGCGAGTCCCCAGTAACCCCGAATTCCATATTTATGGCCATGGAAATGGTATATATCTGTGTAGGAGATGTCCCTTTAATAAAATAAACTAGAGCTCTGGGAGTGAGGCACCAATTCTTGGGACACCAGGGACAGAGATGCTGATATATGCATATGGAAATATTTTTTCTTCAATGTTTCAGTATTATATGGGGCTACTACTATGGGTCCATGATAATATACTATGAGATGGACTCTATCATTCACAATCAGAGGGAAGTAAGGGAGTGTTAGGTATTTGCGGTTAAGCGCAAATATATTGATAGACATATACTTGCGCTTAAGCGCAAATGATTCATTTTCACATTTTATATTAACTAATTGCATTTAAGTGTAAATCAGTTACGCTTAATGTAATCATTTACGCTTAAGCATAATTGACTTATGCATTATCATAATACATTGGAATTATATTAAGAGCAATAATTTCATCGGCTGTCTTACCTTATATGTATATTTGTATAATCTGATGTATGTTAACTTACTGGCATTAGTAATGTGGTTGCATCCATTTCAGCTTGAGTATGTGGAGTTCAATGGGGGTGTATATGAATTACGGTTAAGCGCAACTCATTTACGCTTAAGTCGATTTCATTTACACTTAAGGGTAATTGAAATGAATTATGCTTAAGCAAATACATGTACATGTACCTATCTCCAACTGTTTTCCTCAGTCTGAACATCCATCTTAGTATGGGATCTGGGTGGAGTCCTCACCTATGTTTGAGTAATGTTTTATGGCCTGAGTTAATTTGAGTTTAGAGCAAATCACACGGGAGTCTTTTTTACATTTATTATTTATTTGCATACAAATATTTGCGCTTAAGCATAAAGCAATTGCGCTTACTTAGTGCAAATACACAACACTTCTTTACTTTCATCCAATTTTAACTGTCAATGATTGAGTCCATCTTATGGTATATTTATTTGGGCCTATATAAACTCAAAAATTGAAGAAAACATAATTCCATATGGATATCTATATCACTATCGCTGTCACAAACAAATACGGTCTGTACTAGAATAGTGAATAGCAATATGGCACACATGTAGCATTGCACAGGTAATTAAACAGTTTTAAATACACATGTAAGACAACTCTTTCTGCACGAGACTGTACCTGCTGTAGTTCGATCATAAAATCGGTCAACGATCTGCAACGATTACAAATTTCTATAAATAGTAACATTTTCAACTGTTACCGTTGTTCATTGCTCGATCATGACCACTTTGATTATAATTCTTTCATAACTCGGTCAATGTTCTTCCGTTGGTGATTTCAGGCAATAATTCCTTTTATATCCCTCCCATTCGAATTGACTATACCGCTTGTTTTTCGTTTTATATAAGCTGATGATACGCTATTCCAGCAAACGGCCTCCCTCCACGGAAGCTATTTTCTGAGAACGAAAGCCGACTCAATCCCGACCAAGTCGGAAGTGTTCGGGTGTTTCCGCGACTGCACACGACAACTCGTTTGTGTATTTATTTCGCGTTTACAGTGGAGTTATTCGTCCCGATTGAGGGAAAGTAAATAGTTAGTTACGTGGCCGTATAATTAGTACAAACTGATATCTGGTTAGGGCATTTCGTGTATGGGGGTTATTTTATTCAGTCTTTCCACAGAATAACGCAGGGAACTCAATTGTGAGGTTCAATTTACGTTTCACATCACTTTAACGGATGTCCTATGCTGCATACGTGTCATCTCTTCAAATTTCCTGATATTAAGTGACGTGGGAGTTGAAGAGAAACTCCAACTTTCTATGTGAAATTAGAAAGTATGTATAGACCCCCATCTTAGCTTGAGGGACAAATATTACCATCTCAATGTTTAGCCTCTGTGCTATACTCTAGGCCAGAGTACTAATTGAGTAATACTGGTGGTTACCATATCAAATGCAATTGATGATGCAGATAACCTTTGGTGTTAGTTATTTTCATGAAATCTCCTCCGTAGAAAATGCCTATAGTGTAGCATATATGATAGTAATACATAACTATTTATTGTGATATCTATGAGGTGGGGATTGTACTTCTCAGCTATACCATTATTCTTGGCAAGCAAGAAACAGCACATCCTTGTATACAAAACACAAACAATAGTAGAATTAATTATATGGCTCTCATTTGGCCTGCTTGTTTCACTGATAGATGACATGTAACCTTGAATTAAATTTGCACGATAACACCATTTGAACCTCGTTTTGCTAAACTTGGCAGGTTCAAATCGTATGGATAACCAGGACATATCAAAAATAAAATAGACCCCCGTATGTGGATAATATATTCGTATAAGGGGTAGCGTCCCGTATCAAGATTAAAGTGATCTATTGTGAATATTGTGGATGATGATATTCAACAAAGTAGTCCAACCACTTTCATGCCATATGTGAAGTCCTTATATGACGTTACTATAGGTTATTGGCATCCCAGGATATGTTTATTCTGTTGAAATGTACATTATCATGCACCAGGCTAGATCCCCGACACCAGATGAAGTGTGTGTCTGGTTCTTGTCTTTCCCCGTGTTCAGTTAGTTGAATACGAAAGGCAGTAGGAATGTTATGGACCATTGATAGTGTACAGCAAATTGATTTCTATGATTTAGGCATAGAGGTGTAGTGGGACAATGCATTGCGTTTGTACAGTTCAATAGGAAAGTGGTTATTGGCAAAGGTTATGATTTTGCTGCCGGTCCCAATTGATTAATGATTATTTTGACGTTTATCGAAATCAACAGGGACTGCGCAACTGCTCTGCATATCAAATCCTGCAGTTTAGATTACGAATAATGTGAATGGTAAACGTAATAGATATGCGCCAACAATAAACAGGCGATACTTATTATATTACTAATTCCTGTGTTTTGACGAACTGTACGGCCACACTGTGGGAAACGGGTGTAGAATCCATTGGCAGTGATGAGTCTTCTGGTGTCATGTCATCAGTTTGATTTATTATGTGCAATATACTCTGGAATCCAGGTTCTGAATACTGAATGCCATAATGGCGCAAAGTAGTCCACTAACTTCTTACAACGCAATGTGGGGTAACAGTTGGAGTTAATAACAGCTCGTGCCGGGCCATGTTGGTTCTGAGGCAGGAGGTTATCATGAACCGAAGGAAATTGAGGAAGTTGAATTAGCACGCGTAACTATGAAGGTGGCCATGGGTCACTATAATAATGACATCTTTCAGATCATATTATATATGCCGCTCCATGTGTATCATAATTCCTCAAACTGTTGTAATTCAGTCTAGCTATATCCCATAAATTGTATATATCATGCTGCATTCATGCATCATGATAATCAACCCCAATCAATGGAATATATAGATCAACTTCAGCAGAAATATAAACGGTCATGGGACGGCTATTGTACGAAGAGCTCCATACATATTCACTTCATAAGCAATCCACTTTGATCATATATACCTTAATTTAAACAATAGTTATTCCATAAATAATACAACAACAATAAGTATACGTTTCATCGTGGACTGGATTCGACATCAACTGTGCATGCTTTTGTGAGTCATCTACGGGAATCATTTAAATTCACCCCATCTAACGAGAGTGTGATGGTCTAGAAACACATCAGCGCTACTTGTATATGAGACAAACTAATTATATGCATACATGTAATAATACAAAAATATGCTAATATCGCTGTAATACAAGTGAATATATTGCTTGAGTTCTGGTTCAAATTTATGACGATACAATCTTGGTCGTCATATTAATCACACTGTCCAATCATAATTAGAATTGGACGGCTAAATAACGACACAAAAGACAATGGAAAGGTATATACGATAAAATTAGCATTTATCCAGTTGAGGGGTCACCTGGTGATGTTCAGTTCGACAGTGGGTGATCTGGCCTTTGTTTAAAGCAGAAACATAAGGTGTACAAACTCGTAGGGGGGAGGTAAAATTTTGCCATAATCGGTATTCTAGTGTGTTTTCTTTAATTCCTGAGCATAACTTGCGGAATCTTTTATAAAATTCCGACAGCGGAATCTATCGGCAATAAGTGCACATCGAAATCACTGGCGTGTAGCAGTTGGAAATACTCGAAAATAAATCGAAACGAGGGGCGGTTATCACAGAAAATGGCACGGCGAACTACCAGTGCATGCCAACGAGGGCTACCAGTGCTAAATTTTCTTTATATGGTAAGTTATATCTGGTATATGTGGGGGTACGTTTTAGATTCGGTTTAAGCTACCAGGAATGTCTCATCCCCTCATCAAATTTGGACACAATCGATCTAGAATGGTACATGTGTGGGTCTAAGATATGAAAGTACGGCGATACTCAACATTTTAGTCCACAAGAGTATAAATTTCCCTTTATTCGGTATTGGTACTGAGTTAGTTCAATGTCAATTGGATTCAAACTAATGTTCAACATTTGCAAATACGTCTATCGTTAAATAGGGAAGGTTGTGAATATTGTTCTTGTTTCGTGGTAGTGTATACGATTCTCAAGACGTTCCAATTATAATGGAATGATGTTTCTAATTATCCCAGCAAATGTTGCATATATGGGGTGGACTTGTTCCCAAAATTTAGAAAGTAATTGATATTGGGGCATGCATATCTTTGCCTATATGTTGAGTTCTTCGTCGATTTTAATGCGTTACCGTATGTATGCATGCAGGGATCTATGTGTGTCATTATTTGATGGGTTGGATGTCTTAACTAAAGATGAATGAGTTAAGTCTCGCAGATGATATACATGTAACCGGGAGTGACGGCTGAGTTAGGCACATAGAGCGACGTCTCATTCCAGTTGTGCTGTAATGTTGTTATCCACATGATATGTACAATGGGGTTTCAGGCTCGTACGGGTACTGATGCATGCTGGTATGAAGCGCAATTACTGACATGTAATGGGTAACCCCGAGTAATACTAAAATAACCCAACTGGCCAAGGAACATAGGACATCCAGATGGCTCCAAATGGCTAATTAGTCATCTGAGAGGATGTGAGTGAATAATAAATGCGCTTCTGAGCAATTTACTTGTCTTAAACGCAATTATTAATAAATGTGAATTTAGCCTCACAAATAGACACCAGCGTGCACCTTTATCGGTAACCCACATTAAATCCCTTACAAGCCGTCTTCGTCCCTGAAAACAATACCGCATAATGCAGGTATTTCTTTATTCAACCGAACAGGAAAAAATCCGGGCAATACAGTTCCGTGCTATAATGTCTTATCTCCATGATCTGACATTATGACCCAATTACTTGCATTGCTTTTAGTGCAAGAATGTCGTATCTCCAGTCGCCCACAAAACATCCTGTCTAACCATCCCCTGGATTCATAATCAGGCAGATAATTAAACAATTTATTGATTAACACTTACAAAAGAAAATAGCAACATATGAAAGTACAGAGTATACATTATATCGAAAAACGAATGTGATTTCTTACGATACCTGTTGTTCTTAATTTCCGCGTCCGCCATTAGTCAAACATTATGCACGTGACAATTCCTAGCTATTTCATTGGACAGGGGAATACGACATTATAGCACGGACCGAAACCACAAGGACGGAGATACAACTAGTTTGCATAGCATTTATCATTGAACAATCCAGTGATACCAAATACTCATTTCGAGCCAAAATGGACTTACGACCTTATAGCACTAATATGACGATTAGGCCAAACAGATTTTGGCATTTTATAATGTAATTATTCAGCTACTGTACAAGTTCGGAAAATTGCATTTAAACCGACGTATCCCAATAGTCTTAAAAATAATTCTACAAAAACGCCATATTCTGACCTGGATATCATGAAATTTGTTCTATATTTTACACTAGGTTTGAGTATCGACGTATAGTTGAAGTTTCGTACTTTCCTATTATAGATCCACATATTTACCCTTCTAGATCAACTTTGTCTTTATTTCGGGAAGGGTAAGGCATTTCATGTGCCCGATGTCCTGTTTGAAGCGTTTATCGACATATACGCGATATAACTTACCATATAAAGAAAATATTGCACTGGTAGCCCTCGTTGGCATGCACTGGTAGTTCGCCGTGCCATTTTCTGTGATAACCGCCCCCTCGTTTCGATTTATTTTCGTGTATTTCCAACTGATACACTCCAGTGATTTCGATGTGCACGTATTGCCGATATATTCCGCTGTCGGAATTTTATAAAAGATTCCGCAAGTTATGCTCAGGAATTAAACAAAACGCACTAGAATACCGTTTAGGGTAAATTTGATCCCCCTACGAGTTTGTACACCCTATTTTCTGCTTTAAACAAAGGCCAGATCGCCCAAAGTCGAATTGAAAATCACTGAGTAAATGCAAAATTGATCGTATATACCTTTCCATTGTCTTTTGTGTCGTTATTTAGCCGTCCAGTTCTAATTATGATACCATTATATCGCATAAAACACTGATATTCTCCTGTGGAGCACTGGTATTCTGACGTTCACACTGGTATAGCAATATGCGAGTTTAATTATGTTAGTGTATGGCAGCATCATGGGAACTATACAGCACTATGCGAGTTTAGTCAATTTCCGACTGTACTGCAGCATTTCCTAATAGTTACAATAGAAACAATGTGGGTGCTCATTTCCATTGTAATTGTTCCTAATGGATCATAGTGAGGTATGCATAATAAGTAAACACCACATGGTTCCTCATTTCAGCCCGAGAGATATCCAATAATGATGTTCCAGTATTATCACTGCGATATGAGGCAGATAACATTTTGGTCAGTTGGTACCTAGCTATGTGGTCATTTAGTATATGGAAATTATTCATTGTATTTGGTGTCATCTTGATGTTGTTTTCTTTGCATGGCATACAGCCAAACTGTTTCATCATATTGAACCTAAACTTATTACGGCTCTCCGGGTTGAACTGCATGTACTTAAATATTTCAATATTCCGAATTCCTTATCGTCCCAGTTACTGGAATAATTGGCACCCCCATATGCTGAACTAAGGTGTCAAAAACGTTAATTAATTGAAGTATTTCGGTTTGAATAACCAGAAACGTTTTACAAACAATAATACACTACACATGTATCTCTCGTTTTGTTTACAGCTAGCTCAACACCAGAAACACCGACCACCGACTGGACATGGTGTGAGTAAATAATTAACATATTCAAATACTTTATTTTACTTCACTTCAATAATTAGTTTCTATACTTTTTAGAATTTCGAAAATCCTGTAAACAAATCCACTGTTATCATGGTTCCTCATTTCAGCCCGAGAGATATCCAATAATGATCTTCCAGCGTTATCACTGCGATATGAGGCAGATCACATTTTGGTCAGTTGGTACCTAGCTATGTAGTCATTCAGCATATGGATATTATTCATTGTATTTTGTGTCATCTTGATTTTGTTCTCTTTGCACGGCATACAGCCAAACTGTTTCATCCTATTGAACCCAAACTTATTATGGCTCTCCGGGTTGAACTGCATGTACTTAAGTATTTCAATATTCCGAATTCCTTATCGTCCCAGTTACTGGAATGATTGGCACCCCCCACATGCTGAACTAAGGTGTCAAACATGTTAATTAATTGAAGTATTTCGGTTTGAATAACCAGAAACGTTTTACAAACAATAATACACTACACATGTATCTCTCTTTTTGTTTACAGCTAGCTCAACATCACAAACACCGACCACCGGATGGACATGGTGTGAGTAAATAATTAACATATTCAAATACTTTATTTTACTTCACTTCAATAATTAGTTTCTATACTTTATAGAATTTCGAAAATCCTGTAAACAAATCCACTGTTATCATGGTTCCTCATTTCAGCCCGAGAGATATCCAATAATGATGTTCCAGCGTTATCACTGCGATATGAGGCAGATCACATTTTGGTCATATGGTACCTAGCTATGTGGTCATTCAGCATATGGATATTATTCATTGTACTTGGTGTCATCTTGAATTTTGTTCTCTTTGCATGGCTTAGAGCCAAACTGTTTCATCATATTGATCCGAAACTTCTTATGGCTCTCCGGATTGAACTGCATCTACTTAATTATTTAAACATTCCTCATTCCTTATCGTCCCAGTTACTGGAATAATTGGCACATCCTACATGCTGAACTAAGGTGTCAAACACGTTAATTAATTGAAGTATTTCGGTTTGAATAAACAGAAACTTTTAACAAACAATACTACATATATCTCTCTTTTTGGTTACAGCTAGCCCAACATCACAAACACCGACCACCGGATGGACATGGTGTGAGTAAATAATTAACATATTCAAATACTTTAGTTTACTTCACTTCAATAATTTAGATTTCTATACATTTTAGGATTTCGAAAATCCTATAAAAAATTCCACTGTCATCATGTTTCAAATTTTATTGAGAGTTTAGGTATTATTACTAAAAAGAGGTCCCCACAAATCATATTATGTATATACCAACAACACCAGACCTGTACACGCTTAGCCTCCAACCATGTGAGTGAACTTTGCTGCAATCTTTTAGTGGTCAGTACACAGCCTGTGTTTTATATTCACATTGTATCCGCGGTTAAACTCAATCAGTGCACAATTACTGTGTGTGTATTGGGCATTGCGCGCCCATCCATGGCCTCTCTCGTTGTATAGGTTACACTTGTGTAAATGTTGTCCATAGACCTCATTGCAAACGTTTTAGCGTATACTGCATGTATACTGTTAATGTCATATTATAGACCACACCACAAAATTCAAACTTTACTACAAAGGGTTAAGACATGTGCCAATGTCTATTTTACCTATGGGAAATCATAGTGAAGAGGTGTGATGATATTGTTATGCAAAAGAGCACACAAGGCTTTTGACCAATCTGGGCCCAGTGTCTATTTTATTATCTCCTATATATTCCTCCCGCATCCGCTAGATGTCACTCCGAACCGTATTTACACAAGTGTAACCTAAAGCGATAGCGTGCTTTTTCGTTCAATAATTCTAACTCCCTACATTTCTTCACAATTACGCCTCAATGGAAAAATGTGTTAAAAAACTAAACCACTTCTGTGGTTCTTTATTTATTACACACAATTTAACCCCACCCCTTAAACACATTATTCATAACAAAAACATAATGTTCCCCTACAAGTCCTGTCTATTTACATACAGCACACGAGTTTCGCCGACTCATGTGCTGTTATTGAGAAAAGTAAAGCGATAGTAAAAGAGCCCACATATCAGTAATGCCATATTCCACTTCAACGTGTATTTTACCAGATAATAACTGAGATTTATGTACGTTTTGTCTGGGCAGCATTTCCCCACCGTTCTAATGGTTCTATATGTATATAACATGTTTCCACTTTGGCGAAATTTGTTACTAAATATCTGGGTTTTTTAAAATTATGTTAGTGTATGGCAGCATCATGGGAACTATACAGCACTATGCGAGTTTAGTCAATTTCCGACTGTACTGCCGCATTTCCTAATAGTTACAATAGAAACAATGTGGGTGCTCATTTCCATTGTAATTGTTCATAATGGATCATAGTGAGGTATGCATAATAACTAAACACCACATGGTTCCTCATTTCAGCCCGAGAGATATCCAATAATGATGTTCCAGTATTATCACTGCGATATGAAGCAGATCACATTTTGATCAGTTGGTACCTAGCTATGTGGTCATTTAGTATATGGAAATTATTCATTGTATTTGGTGTCATCTTGATTTTGGTCTCTTAGCATGGCATACAGCCAAACTGTTTCTATCTTGGACAAAATCGAAAATGTGCAGAAATCTGCATCACGAGTTATTTTTATGAGCCGTAAATATGATCACGTCACGCCATTATTGCGCGAGCTCCACTGGTTACCTCCGAGGGAACGGATTGAATTCAAAATTTTGAAATTAACGCACAAGTGTCTGAATAGCGAGGCCCCATCATACTTGGCAGACTTGATTTCTCGATATGTTCCTCCGCGGCCTCTGCGGTCTGAAAGTTCTCACAGCCTTGTGTTTGTACCGGGTGACCTCGTAACAGCTGGTGACCGGGCCTTTTCCGAGGCTTCACCATTTCTCTGGAATAAATTGCCTGCTCACTTGAGGGCACCCCAGTCGCTTACAATGTTCACATCTAAACTTAAAACGCATCTGTTTCAACGTGTGTATCATCCGATCCACTGATGGTAGCCAGATGAGCAGCTCATTGTACATAATTGATATTTCTTACTATGTTCTAATCATCATTATATATGTATTGATGTAAAGCCTAAGAGCTCTATGAGGATTTACGGCTTTAAACTAAATTTATTTATTTTTATTATTTATTCATCACATTGAACCCAAACTTATTATGGCTCTCCGGGTTGAACTGCATGTACTTAAGTATTTCAATATTCCGAATTCCTTATCGTCCCAGTTACTGGAATAATTGGTACCCCCCACATGCTGAACTAAGGTGTCAAACATGTTAATTAATTGAAGTATTTCGGTTTGAATAACCAGAAACGTTTTACAAACAATAATACACTACACATGTATCTCTCTTTTTGTGTACAGCTAGCCCAACATCACAAACACCGACCACCGGATGGACATGGTGTGAGTAAATAATTAACATATTCAAATACTTTATTTTACTTCACTTCAATAATTAGTTTCTATACTTTTTAGAATTTCGAAAATCCTGTAAACATATCCACTGTTATCATGGTTCCTCATTTCAGCCCGAGAGATATCCAATAATGATCTTCCAGCGTTATCACTGCGATATGAGGCAGATCACATTTTGGTCAGTTGGTACCTAGCTATGTGGTCATTCAGCATATGGATATTATTCATTGTACTTGGTGTCATCTTGAATTTTGTTCTCTTTGCATGGCTTAGAGCCAAACTGTTTCATCATGTTGATACGAAACTTCTTATGGCTCTCCGGGTTGAACTGCATCTACTTAATTATTTAAACATTCCTCATTCCTTATCGTCCCAGTTACTGGAATAATTGGCACATCCTACATGCTGAACTAAGGTGTCAAACACGTTAATTAATTGAAGTATTTCGGTTTGAATACACAGAAACTTTTAACAAACAATACTACATATATCTCTCTTTTTGGTTACAGCTAGATCAACATCACAAACACCGACCACCGGATGGACATGGTGTGAGTAAATAATTTACATATTCAAATACTTTAGTTTACTTCACTTCAATAATTTAGATTTCTATACATTTTAGGATTTCGAAAATCCTATAAAAAGTTCCACTGTCATCATGTTTCAAATTTTATTGAGAGTTTAGGTATTATTACTAAAAAGAGGTCCCCACAAATCATATTATGTATATACCAACAACACCATACCTGTACACGCTTAGCCTCCAACCATGTGAGTGAACTTTGGTGCAATCTTTTAGTGGTCAGTACACAGCCTGTGTTTTATATTCACATTGTATCCGCGGTTAAACTCAATCAGTGCACAATTACTGTGTGTGTATTGGGCATTGCGCGCCCATCCATGGCCTCTCTCGTTGTATAGGTTACACTTGTGTAAATGTTGTCCATAGGCCTCATTGCAAACGTTTTAGCGTATACTGCATGTATACTGTTAATGTCATATTATAGACCACACCACAAAATTCAAACTTTACTACAAAGGGTTAAGACATGTGCCAATGGCTATTTTACCTATGGGAAATCATAGTGAAGAGGTGTGATGATATTGTTATGCAAAAGAGCACACAAGGCTTTTGACCAATCTGGGCCCAGTGTCTATTTTATTATCTCCTATATATTCCTCCCGCATCCGCTAGATGTCACTCCGAACCGTATTTACACAAGTGTAACCTAAAGCGATAGCGTGCTTTTTCGTTGAATAATTCTAACTCCCTACATTTCTTCACAATTACGCCTCAATGGAAAAATGTGTTAAAAAACTAAACCACTTCTGTGGTTCTTTATTTATTACACACAATTTAACCCCACCCCTTAAACACATTATTCATAACAAAAACATAATGTTCCCCTACAAGTCATGTCTAATTACATACAGCACACGAGTTTCGCCGACTCATGTGCTGTTATCGAGAAAAGTAAAGCGATAGTAAAAGAGCCCACATATCAGTAATGCCATATTCCACTTCAACGTGTATTTTACCAGATAATAACTGAGATTTATGTACGTTTTGTCTGGGCAGCATTTCCCCACCGTTCTAATGGTTCTATATGTATATAACATGTTTCCACTTTGGCGAAATTTGTTACTAAATATCTGTGTTTTTAAAAATCATGTTAGTGTATGGCAGGATTATGGGAACTATACAGCAATATGCGAGTTTAGTCAATTTCCGACTGTACTGCAGCATTTCCTAATAGTTACAATAGAAACAATGTGGGTGCTCATTTCCATTGTAATTGTTCCTAATGGATCATAGTGAGGTATGCATAATAACTAAACACCACATGGTTCCTCATTTCAGCCCGAGAGATATCCAATAATGATGTTCCAGTATTATCACTGCGATATGAAGCAGATCACATTTTGGTCAGTTGGTACCTAGCTATGTGGTCATTTAGTATATGGAAATTATTCATTGTATTTGGTGTCATCTTGATTTTGGTCTCTTAGCATGGCATACAGCCAAACTGTTTCATCATATTGCACCCAAACTTATTATGGCTCTCCGGGTTGAACTGCATGTACTTAAGTATTTCAATATTCCGAATTCCTCATCGTCCCAGTTACTGGAATAATTGGTACCCCCCACATGCTGAACTAAGGTGTCAAACATGTTAAAGGCACGTGCGGCCTTAGTTGTCGAAAATATTCATATTTGTTCCAATCACCGTAAACAGAAAAACATTAAAACGCATACAGTTTCGTTCATATATACCATGACCATCGCGTAAACAGCATGTTATCATAAAGATTTACTATATTTTATCTAAGCAAGAGCCTGATTGTGTTACAGAAGACAGCGCAATGCTGCTGGCTGATCACACACTAATGGCACAAACGCTCTTTATTCGTTCCATATCAGGAATTCACCCACAAAGAACGCTCTTTATGTTTACCATCATAATATAAACAAACACCAGAAAAGTAACTTTTTATGCTTTTGTTTACATAACAATGGTCAAAAATATGACAATAACATACTATTTGTGCGATATTTCTTATTTGTATACGGACAAAGTCTGTGTACATTTTGATGTTCTTTCTGTTTGTGGCGGTTTTTGACGGGTGGAAATATTTTCACAGAATACCCACCGCCAAGGCCAACCGTACCTTTAATTAATTGAAGTATTTCGGTTTGAATAACCAGAAACGTTTTACAAACAATAATACACTACACATGTATCTCTCTGTTTGTGTACAGCTAGCCCAACATCACAAACACCGACCACCGGATGGACATGGTGTGAGTAAATAATTAACATATTCAAATACTTTATTTTACTTCACTTCAATAATTAGTTTCTATACTTTTTAGAATTTCGAAAATCCTGTAAACAAATCCACTGTTATCATGGTTCCTCATTTCAACCCGAGAGATATCCAATAATGATCTTCCAGCGTTATCACTGCGATATGAGGCAGATCACATTTTGGTCAGTTGGTACCTAGCTATGTGGTCATTCAGCATATGGATATTATTCATTGTACTTGGTGTCATCTTTAATTTTGTTCTCTTTGCATGGCTTAGAGCCAAACTGTTTCATCATATTGATCCGAAACTTCTTATGGCTCTCCGGGTTGAACTGCATCTACTTAATTATTTAAATATTCCTCATTCCTTATCGTCCCAGTTACTGGAATAATTGACACATCCTACATGCTGAACTAAGGTGTCAAACACGTTAATTAATTGAAGTATTTCGGTTTGAATACACAGAAACTTTTAACAAACACTACTACATATATCTCTCTTTTTGGTTACAGCTAGATCAACATCACAAACACCGACCACTGGATGGACATGGTGTGAGTAAATAATTAACATATTCAAATACTTTATTTTACTTCACTTCAATAATTAGTTTCTATACTTTTTAGAATTTCGAAAATCCTGTAAACATATCCACTGTTATCATGGTTCCTCATTTCAACCCGAGAGATATCCAATAATGATCTTCCAGCGTTATCACTGCGATATGAGGCAGATCACATTTTGGTCAGTTGGTACCTAGCTATGTGGTCATTCAGCATATGGATTTTATTCATTGTACTTGGTGTCATCTTGAATTTTGTTCTCTTTGCATGGCTTAGAGCCAAACTGTTTCATCATATTGATCCGAAACTTCTTATGGCTCTCCGGATTGAACTGCATCTACTTAATTATTTAAACATTCCTCATTCCTTATCGTCCCAGTTACTGGAATAATTGGCACATCCTACATGCTGAACTAAGGTGTCAAACACGTTAATTAATTGAAGTATTTCGGTTTGAATAAACAGAAACTTTTAACAAACAATACTACATATATCTCTCTTTTTGGTTACAGCTAGATCAACATCACAAACACCGACCACCGGATGGACATGGTGTGAGTAAATAATTAATATATTCAAATACTTTAGTTTACTTCACTTCAATAATTTAGATTTCTATACATTTTAGGATTTCGAAAATCCTATAAAACATTCCACTGTCATCATGTTTCAAATTTTATTGAGAGTTTAGGTATTATTACTAAAAAGAGGTCCCCACAAATCATATTATGTATATACCAACAACACCAGACCTGTACACGCTTAGCCTCCAACCATGTGAGTGAACTTTGGTGCAATCTTTTAGTGGTCAGTACACAGCCTGTGTTTTATATTCACATTGTATCCGCGGTTAAACTAAATCAGTGCACAATTACTGTGTGTGTATTGGGCATTGCGCGCCCATCCATGGCCTCTCTCGTTGTATAGGTTACACTTGTGTAAATGTTGTCCATAGGCCTCATTGCAAACGTTTTAGCGTATACTGCATGTATACTGTTAATGTCATATTATAGACCACACCACAAAATTCAAACTTTACTACAAAGGGTTAAGACATGTGCCAATGGCTATTTTACCTATGGGAAATCATAGTGAAGAGGTGTGATGATATTGTTATGCAAAAGAGCTCACAAGGCTTTTGACCAATCTGGGCCCAGTGTCTATTTTATTATCTCCTATGTATTCCTCCCGCATCCGCTAGATGTCACTCCGAACCGTATTTACACAAGTGTAACCTAAAGCGATAGCGTGCTTTTTCGTTGAATAATTCTAACTCCCTACATTTCTTCACAATTACGCCTCAATGGAAAAATGTGTTAAAAAACTAAACCACTTCTGTGGTTCTTTATTTATTACACACAATTTAAACCCACCCCTTAAACACATTATGCATAACAAAAACATAATGTTCCCCTACAAGTCATGTCTAATTACATACAGCACACGAGTTTCGCCGACTCATGTGCTGTTATCGAGAAAAGTAAAGCGATAGTAAAAGAGCCCACATATCAGTAATGCCATATTCCACTTCAACGTGTATTTTACCAGATAATAACTGAGATTTATGTACGTTTTGTCTGGGCAGCATTTCCCCACCGTTCTAATGGTTCTATATGTATATAACATGTTTCTACTTTGGCGAAATTTGTTACTAAATATCTGGGGTTTTTTAAATTATGTTAGTGTATGGCAGCATCATGGGAACTATACAGCACTATGCGAGCTTAGTCAATTTCCGACTGTACTGCAGCATTTCCTAATAGTTACAATAGAAACAATGTGGGTGCTCATTTCCATTGTAATTGTTCCTAATGGATCATAGTGAGGTATGCATAATAACTAAACACCACATGGTTCCTCATTTCAGCCCGAGAGATATCCAATAATGATGTTCCAGTATTATCACTGCGATATGAAGCAGATCACATTTTGGTCAGTTGGTACCTAGCTATGTGGTCATTTAGTATATGGAAATTATTCATTGTATTTGGTGTCATCTTGATTTTGGTCTCTTATCATGGCATACAGCCAAACTGTTTCATCATATTGAACCCAAACTTATTATGGCTCTCCGGGTTGAACTGCATGTACTTAAGTATTTCAATATTCCGAATTCCTTATCGTCCCAGTTACTGGAATAATTGGTACCCCCCACATGCTGAACTAAGGTGTCAGACATGTTAATTAATTGAAGTATTTCGGTTTGAATAACCAGAAACGTTTTACAAACAATAATACACTACACATGTATCTCTCTTTGTGTGTACAGCTAGCCCAACATCACAAACACCGACCACCGGATGGACATGGTGTGAGTAAATAATTAACATATTCAAATACTTTATTTTACTTCACTTCAATAATTAGTTTCTATACTTTTTAGAATTTCGAAAATCCTGTAAACAAATCCACTGTTATCATGGTTCCTCATTTCAGCCCGAGAGATATCCAATAATGATGTTCCAGCGTTATCACTGGGATATGAGGCAGATCACATTTTGGTCAGTTGGTACCTAGCTATGTGGTCATTCAGCATATGGATATTATTCATTGTATTTGGTGTCATCTTGATTTTGTTCTCTTTGCACGGCATACAGCCAAACTGTTTCATCCTATTGAACCCAAACTTATTATGGCTCTCCGGGTTGAACTGCGTCTACTTAATTATTTAAACATTCCTCATTCCTTATCGTCCCAGTTACTGGAATAATTGGCACATCCTACATGCTGAACTAAGGTGTCAAACACGTTAATTAATTGAAGTATTTCGGTTTGAATAAACATAAACTTTTAACAAACAATACTACATATATCTCTCTTTTTGGTTACAGCTAGATCAACATCACAAACACCGACCACCGGATGGACACGGTGTGAGTAAATAATTAACATATTCAAATACTTTAGTTTACTTCACTTCAATAATTTAGATTTCTATACATTTTAGGATTTCGAAAATCCTATAAAATATTCAACTGTCATCATGTTTCAAATTTTATTGAGAGTTTAGGTATTATTACTAAAAAGAGGTCCCCACAAATCATATTATGTATATACCAACAACACCAGACCTGTACACGCTTAGCCTCCAACCATGTGAGTGAACTTTGCTGCAATCTTTTAGTGGTCAGTACACAGCCTGTGTTTTATATTCACATTGTATCCGCGGTTAAACTCAATCAGTGCACAATTACTGTGTGTGTATTGGGCATTGCGCGCCCATCCATGGCCTCTCTCGTTGTATAGGTTACACTTGTGTAAATGTTTTCCATATGCCTCATTGCAAACGTTTTAGCGTATACTGCATGTATACTGTTAATGTCATATTATAGACCACACCACAAAATTCAAACTTTACTACAAAGGGTTAAGACATGTGCCAATGGCTATTTTACCTATGGGAAATCATAGTGAAGAGGTGTGATGATATTGTTATGCAAATGAGCACACAAGGCTTTTGACCAATCTGGGCCCAGTGTCTATTTTATTATCTCCTATATATTCCTCCCGCATCCGCTAGATGTCACTCCGAACCGTATTTACACAAGTGTAACCTAAAGCGATAGCGTGCTTTTTCGTTGAATAAATCTAACTCCCTACATTTCTTCACAATTACCCCTCAATGGAAAAATGTGTTAAAAAAACTAAACCACTTATGTGGTTCTTTATTTATTACACACAATTTAACCCCACCCCTTTAACACATTATTCATAACAAAAACATAATGTTCCCCTACAAGTCATGTCTAATTACATACAGCACACGAGTTTCGCCGACTCATGTGCTGTTATCGAGAAAAGTAAAGCGATAGTAAAAGAGCCCACATATCAGTAATGCCATATTCCACTTCAACGTGTATTTTACCAGATAATAACTGAGGTGTATGTACGTTTTGTCTGGGCAGCATTTCCCCACCATTCTAATGGTTCTATATGTATATAACATGTTTCCACTTTGGCGAAATTTGTTACTAAATATCTGGGTATTTTAAAATTATGTTAGTGTATGGCAGCATCATGGGAACTATACAGCACTATGCGAGTTTAGTCAATTTCCGACTGTACTGCAGCATTTCCAAATAGTTACAATAGAAACAATGTGGGTGCTCATTTCCATTGTAATTGTTCCTAATGGATCATAGTGAGGTATGCATAATAACTAAACACCACATGGTTCCTCATTTCAGCCCGAGAGATATCCAATAATGATGTTCCAGTATTATCACTGCGATATGAAGCAGATCACATTTTGGTCAGTTGGAACCTAGCTATGTGGTCATTTAGTATATGGAAATTATTCATTGTATTTGGTGTCATCGTGATTTTGGTCTCTTAGCATGGCATACAGCCAAACTGTTTCATCATATTGAACCCAAACTTATTATGGCTCTCCGGTTTGAACTGCATGTACTTAAGTATTTCAATATTCCGAATTCCTTATCGTCCCAGTTACTGGAATAATTGGTACCCCCACATGCTGAACTAAGGTGTCAAACATGTTAATTAATTGAAGTATTTCGGTTTGAATAACCAGAAACGTTTTACAAACAATAATACACTACACATGTATCTCTCTTTTTGTGTACAGCTAGCTCAACATCACAAACACCGACCACCAGATGGACATGGTGTGAGTAAATAATTAACATATTCAAATACTTTATTTTACTTCACTTCAATAATTAGTTTCTATACTTTTTATAATTTCGAAAATCCTGTAAACAAATCCACTGTTATCATGTTTCCTCATTTCAACCCGAGAGATATCCAATAATGATCTTCCAGCGTTATCACTGCGATATGAGGCAGATCACATTTTGGTCAGTTGGTACCTAGCTATGTGGTCATTCAGCATATGGATATTATTCATTGTATTTGGTGTCATCTTGAATTTTGTTCTCTTTGCATGGCTTAGAGCCAAACTGTTTCATCATATTGATCCGAAACTTCTTATGGCTCTCCGGGTTGAACTGCATCTACTTAATTATTTAAACATTCCTTATTCCTTGTCGTCCCAGTTACTGGAATAATTGGCACATCCTACATGCTGAACTAAGGTGTCAAACACGTTAATTAATTGAAGTATTTCGGTTTGAATAACCAGAAACGTTTAACAAACAATACTACATGTATCTCTCTTTTTGTTTACAGCTAGATCAACATCACAAACAACACCGACCACCGGATGGACATGGTGTGAGTAAATAATTAACATATTCAAATACTTTAGTTTACTTCACTTCAATAATTTAGATTTCTATACATTTTAGGATTTGGAAAATCCTATAAAAAATTTCACTGTCATCATGTTTCAAATTTTATTGAGAGTTTAGGTATTATTACTAAAAAGAGGTCCCCACAAATCATATTATGTATATACCAACAACACCAGACCTGTACACGCTTAGCCTCCAACCATCTGAGTGAACTTTGGTGCAATCTTTTGGTGGTCAGTACACAGCCTGTGTTTTATATTCACATTGTATCCGCGATTAAACTCAATCAGTGCACAATTACTGTTTGTGTATTTGGGCATTGCGTGCCCATCCATGGCCTCTCTCGTTGTATAGGTTACACTTGTGTAAATGTTTTCCATAGGCCTCATTGCAAACGTTTTATCGTATACTGCATGTATATTGTTAATGTCATATTATAGACCACACCACAAAATTCAAACTTTACTACAAAGGGTTAAGTCCTGTGCCAATGGCTATTTTACCTATTGTAAATCATAGTGAAGAGGTTTGATGATATTGTTATGCAAAAGAGCACACAAGGCTTTTGACCAATCTGGGCCCAGTGTCTATTTTATTATCTCATATATATTCCTCCCGCATCCGTTAGATGTCACTCCGAACCGTATTTACACAAGTGTAACCTAAAGCGATAGCGCGCTTTTTCGTTGAATAATTCTAACTCCCTACATTTCTTCACAATTACCCCTCAATGGAAATTTAAAAAAAAAACTAAACCACTTCTGTGGTTCTTTATTTGTTACACACAATTTAACCCCACCCCTTTAACACATTATTCATAACAAAAACATAATGTTCCCCTACAAGTCATGTCTAATTACATACAGCACACGAGTTTCGCCGACTCATGTGCTGTTATCGAGAAAAGTAAAGCGATAGTAAAAGAGCCCACATATCAGTAATGCCATATTCCACTTCAACGTGTATTTTACCAGATAATAACTGAGATTTATGTACGTTTTGTCTGGGCAGCATTTCCCCACCGTTCTAATGGTTCTATATGTATATAACATGTTTCCACTTTGGCGAAATTTGTTACTAAATATCTGGGTTTTTTAAAATTATGTTAGTGTATGGCAGCATCATGGGAACTATACAGCACTATGCGAGTTTAGTCAATTTCCGACTGTACTGCAGCATTTCCTAATAGTTACAATAGAAACAATGTGGGTGCTCATTTCCATTGTAATTGTTCCTAATGGATCATAGTGAGGTATGCATAATAACTAAACACCACATGGTTCCTCATTTCAGCCCGAGAGATATCCATTAATGATGTTCCAGTATTATCACTGCGATATGAAGCAGATCACATTTTGGTCAGTTGGTACCTAGCTATGTGGTCATTTAGTATATGGAAATTATTCATTGTATTTGGTGTCATCTTGATTTTGGTCTCTTTGCACGGCATACAGCCAAACTGTTTCATCCTATTGAACCCAAACTTATTATGGCTCTCCGGGTTGAACTGCATGTACTTAAGTATTTCAATATTCCGAATTCCTTATCGTCCCAGTTACTGGAATGATTGGCACCCCCCACATGCTGAACTAAGGTGTCAAACATGTTAATTAATTGAAGTATTTCGGTTTGAATAACCAGAAACGTTTTACAAACAATAATACACTACACATGTATCTCTCTTTTTGTTTACAGCTAGCTCAACATCACAAACACCGACCACCGGATGGACATGGTGTGAGTAAATAATTAACATATTCAAATACTTTATTTTACTTCACTTCAATAATTAGTTTCTATACTTTATAGAATTTCGAAAATCCTGTAAACAAATCCACTGTTATCATGGTTCCTCATTTCAACCCGAGAGATATCCAATAATGATGTTCCAGCGTTATCACTGCGATATGAGGCAGATCACATTTTGGTCATATGGTACCTAGCTATGTGGTCATTCAGCATATGGATATTATTCATTGTACTTGGTGTCATCTTGAATTTTGTTCTCTTTGCATGGCTTAGAGCCAAACTGTTTCATCATATTGATCCGAAACTTCTTATGGCTCTCCGGGTTGAACTGCATCTACTTAATTATTTAAACATTCCTCATTCCTTATCGTCCCAGTTACTGGAATAATTGGCACATCCTACATGCTGAACTAAGGTGTCAAACACATTAATTAATTGAAGTATTTCGGTTTGAATAAACAGAAACTTTTAACAAACAATACTACATATATCTCTCTTTTTGGTTACAGCTAGATCAACATCACAAACACCGACCACCGGATGGACATGGTGTGAGTAAATAATGAACATATTCAAATACTTTAGTTTACTTCACTTCAATAATTTAGATTTCTATACATTTTAGGATTTCGAAAATCCTATAAAAAATTCCACTGTCATCATGTTTCAAATTTTATTGAGAGTTTAGGTATTATTACTAAAAAGAGGTCCCCACAAATCATATTATGTATATACCAACAACACCAGACCTGTACACGCTTAGCCTCCAACCATGTGAGTGAACTTTGGTGCAATCTTTTAGTGGTCAGTACACAGCCTGTGTTTTATATTCACATTGTATCCGCGGTTAAACTCAATCAGTGCACACTTACTGTGTGTGTATTGGGCATTGCGCGCCCATCCATGGACTCTCTCGTTGTATAGGTTAAACTTGTGTAAATGTTTTCGATAGGCCTCATTGCAAACGTTTTAGCGTATACTGCATGTATACTGTTAATGTCATATTATAGACCACACCACAAAATTCAAACTTTACTACAAAGGGTTAAGACATGTGCCAATGGCTATTTTACCTATGGGAAATCATAGTGAAGAGGTGTGATGATATTGTTATGCAAAAGAGCACACAAGGCTTTTGACCAATCTGGGCCCAGTGTCTATTTTATTATCTCCTATATATTCCTCCCGCATCCGCTAGATGTCACTCCGAACCGTATTTACACAAGTGTAACCTAAAGCGATAGCGTGCTTTTTCGTTGAATAATTCTAACTCCCTACATTTCTTCACAATTACGCCTCAATGGAAAAATGTGTTAAAAAACTAAACCACTTCTGTGGTTCTTTATTTATTACACACAATTTAACCCCACCCCTTAAACACATTATTCATAACAAAAACATAATGTTCCCCTACAAGTCATGTCTAATTACATACAGCACACGAGTTTCGCCGACTCATGTGCTGTTATCGAGAAAAGTAAAGCGATAGTAAAAGAGCCCACATATCAGTAATGCCATATTCCACTTCAACGTGTATTTTACCAGATAATAACTGAGATTTATGTACGTTTTGTCCGGTCAGCATTTCCCCACCGTTCTAATGGTTCTATATGTATATAACATGTTTCCACTTTGGCGAAATTTGTTACTAAATATCTGGGTTTTTTTAAATTATGTTAGTGTATGGCAGCATCATGGGAACTATACAGCCCTATGCGAGTTTAGTCAATTTCCGATTGTACTGCAGCATTTCCTAATAGTTACAATAGAAACAATGTGGGTGCTCATTTCCATTGTAATTGTTCCTAATGGATCATAGTGAGGTATGCATAATAACTAAACACCACATGGTTCCTCATTTCAGCCCGAGAGATATCCAATAATGATGTTCCAGTATTATCACTGCGATATGAAGCAGATCACATTTTGGTCAGTTGGTACCTAGCTATGTGGTCATTTAGTATATGGAAATTATTCATTGTATTTGGTGTCATCTTGATTTTGGTCTCTTAGCATGGCATACAGCCAAACTGTTTCATCATATTGAACCCAAACTTATTATGGCTCTCCGGGTTGAACTGCATGTACTTAAGTATTTCAATATTCCGAATTCCTTATCGTCCCAGTTACTGGAATAATTGGTACCCCCCACATGCTGAACTAATGTGTCAAACATGTTAATTAATTGAAGTATTTCGGTTTGAATAACCAGAAACGTTTTACAAACAATAATACACTACACATGTATCTCTCTTTTTGTGTACAGCTAGCCCAACATCACAAACACCGACCACCGGATGGACATGGTGTGAGTAAATAATTAACATATTCAAATACTTTATTTTACTTCACTTCAATAATTAGTTTCTATACTTTTTAGAATTTCGAAAATCATGTAAACAAATCCACTGTTATCATGGTTCCTCATTTCAACCCGAGATATATCCAATAATGATCTTCCAGCGTTATCACTGCGATATGAGGCAGATCACATTTTGGTCAGTTGGTACCAAGCTATGTGGTCATTCAGCATATGGATATTATTCATTGTACTTGGTGTCATCTTGAATTTTGTTCTCTTTGCATGGCTTAGAGCCAAACTGTTTCATCATATTGATCCGAAACTTCTTATGGCTCTCCGGGTTGAACTGCATCTACTTAATTATTTAAACATTCCTCATTCCTTATCGTCCCAGTTACTGGAATAATTGGCACATCCTACATGCTGAACTAAGGTGTCAAACACGTTAATTAATTGAAGTATTTCGGTTTGAATAAACAGAAACTTTTAACAAACAATACTACATATATCTCTCTTTTTGGTTACAGCTAGATCAACATCACAAACACCGACCACCGGATGGACATGGTGTGAGTAAATAATTAACATATTCAAATACTTTAGTTTACTTCACTTCAATAATTTAGATTTCTATACATTTTAGGATTTCGACAATCCTATAAAAAATTCCACTGTCATGTTTCAAATTTTATTGAGAGTTTAGGTATTATTACTGAAAAGAGGTCACCACAAATCATATTATGTATATACCAACAACACCAGACCTGTACACGCTTAGCCTCCAACCATGTGAGTGAACTTTGGTGCAATCTTTTAGTGGTCAGTACACAGCCTGTGTTTTATATTCACATTGTATCCGCGGTTAAACTCAATCAGTGCACAATTACTGTGTGTGTATTGGGCATTGCGCGCCCATCCATGGCCTCTCTCGTTGTATATGTTACACTTGTGTAAATGTTGTCCATAGGCCTCATTGCAAACGTTTTAGCGTATACTGCATGTATACTGTTAATGTCATATTATAGACCACACCACAAAATTCAAACTTTACTACAAAGGGTTAAGACATGTGCCAATGGCTATTTTACCTATGGGAAATCATAGTGAAGAGGTGTGATGATATTGTTATGCAAAATGGCACACAAGGCTTTTGACCAATCTGGGCCCAGTGTCTATTTTATTATCTCCTATATATTCCTCCCGCATCCGCTAGATGTCACTCCGAACAGTATTTACACAAGTGTAACCTAAAGCGATAGCGTGCTTTTTCGTTGAATAATTCTAACTCCATACATTTCTTCACAATTACGCCTCAATGGAAAAATGTGTTAAAAAACTAAACCACTTCTGTGGTTCTTTATTTATTACACACAATTTAACCCCACCCCTTAAACACATTATTCATAACAAAAACATAATGTTCCCCTACAAGTCATGTCTAATTACATACAGCAGACGAGTTTCGCCGACTCATGTGCTGTTATCGAGAAAATTAAAGCGATAGTAAAAGAGCCCACATATCAGTAATGCCATATTCCACTTCAACGTGTATTTTACCAGATAATAACTGAGATTTATGTACGTTTTGTCCGGTCAGCATTTCCCCACCGTTCCAATGGTTCTATATGTATATAACATGTTTCCACTTTGGCGAAATTTGTTACTAAATATCTGGGTTTTTAAAAATTATGTTAGTGTATGGCAGCATCATGGGAACTATACAGCACTATGCGAGTTTAGTCAATTTCCGACTGCACTGCAGCATTTCCTAATAGTTACAATAGAAACAATGTGGGTGCTCATTTCCATTGTAATTGTTCCTAATGGATCATAGTGAGGTATGCATAATAACTAAACACCACATGGTTCCTCATTTCAGCCCGAGAGATATCCAATAATGATGTTCCAGTATTATCACTGCGATATGAAGCAGATCACATTTTGGTCAGTTGGTACCTAGCTATGTGGTCATTTAGTATATGGAAATTATTCATTGTATTTGGTGTCATCTTGATATTGGTCTCTTAGCATGGCATACAGCCAAACTGTTTCATCATAATGAACCCAAACTTATTATGGCTCTCCGGGTTGAACTGCATGTACTTAAGTATTTCAATATTCCGAATTCCTTATCGTCCCAGTTACTGGAATAATTGGTACCCCCCACATGCTGAACTAAGGTGTCAAAGATGTTAATTAATTGAAGTATTTCGGTTTGAATAACCAGAAACGTTTTACAAACAATAATACACTACACATGTATCTTTCTTTTTGTGTACAGCTAGCCCAACATCACAAACACCGACCACCGGATGGACATGGTGTGAGTAAATAATTAACATATTCAAATACTTTATTTTACTTCACTTCAATAATTAGTTTCTATACTTTTTAGAATTTCGAAAATCCTGTAAACATATCCACTGTTATCATGGTTCCTCATTTCAGCCCGAGAGATATCCAATAATGATCTTCCAGCGTTATCACTGCGATATGAGGCAGATCACATTTTGGTCAGTTGGTACCTAGCTATGTGGTCATTCAGCATATGGATATTATTCATTGTACTTGGTGTCATCTTGAATTTTGTTCTCTTTGCATGGCTTAGAGCCAAACTGTTTCATCATATTGATCCGAAACTTCTTATGGCTCTCCGGGTTGAACTGCATCTACTTAATTATTTAAACATTCCTCATTCCTTATCGTCCCAGTTACTGGAATATATAATTGGCACATCCTACATGCTGAACTAAGGTGTCAAACACGTTAATTAATTGAAGTATTTCGGTTTGAATAAACAGAAACTTTTAACAAACAATACTACATATATCTCTCTTTTTGGTTACAGCTAGATCAACATCACAAACACCGACCACCGGATGGACATGGTGTGAGTAAATAATTAACATATTCAAATACTTTAGTTTACTTCACTTCAGTAATTTAGATTTCTATACATTTTAGGATTTCGAAAATCCTATAAAAAATTCCACTGTCATCATGTTTCAAATTTTATTGAGAGTTTAGGTATTATTACTAAACAGAGGTCCCCACAAATCATATTATGTATATACCAACAACACCAGACCTGTACACGCTTAGCCTCCAACCATGTGAGTGAACTTTGGTGCAATCTTTTAGTGGTCAGTACACAGCCTGTGTTTTATATTCACATTGTATCCGCGGTTAAACTCAATCAGTGCACAATTACTGTGTGTCTATTGGGCATTGCGCGCCCATCCATGGCCTCTCTCGTTGTATAGGTTACACTTGTGTAAATGTTGTCCATAGGCCTCATTGCAAACGTTTTAGCGTATACTGCATGTATACTGTTAATGTCATATTATAGACCACACCACAAAATTCAAACTTTACTACAAAGGGTTAAGACATGTGCCAATGGCTATTTTACCTATGGGAAATCACAGTGAAGAGGTGTGATGATATTGTTATGCAAAAGAGCACACAAGGCATTTGGCCAATCTGGGCCCAGTGTCTATTTTATTATCTCCTATATATTCCTCCCGCATCCGCTAGATGTCACTCCGAACCGTATTTACACAAGTGTAACCTAAAGCGATAGCGTGCTTTTTCGTTGAATAATTCTAACTCCCTACATTTCTTCACAATTACGCCTCAATGGAAAAATGTGTTAAAAAACTAAACCACTTCTGTGGTTCTTTATTTATTACACACAATTTAACCCCACCCCTTAAACACATTATTCATAACAAAAACATAATGTTCCCCTACAAGTCATGTCTAATTACATACAGCACACGAGTTTCGCCGACTCATGTGCTGTTATCGAGAAAAGTAAAGCGATAGTAAAAGAGCCCACATATCAGTAATGCCATATTCCACTTCAACGTGTATTTTACCAGATAATAACTGAGATTTATGTACGTTTTGTCCGGGCAGCATTTCCCCACCGTTCTAATGGTTCTATATGTATATAACATGTTTCCACTTTGGCGAAATTTGTTACTAAATATCTGGGTTTTTTAAAATTGTGTTAGTGTATGGCAGCATCATGGGAACTATACAGCACTATGCGAGTTTAGTCAATTTCCGACTGTACTGCAGCATTTCCTAATAGTTACAATAGAAACAATGTGGGTGCTCATTTCCATTGTAATTGTTCCTAATGGATCATAGTGAGGTATGCATAATAACTAAACACCACATGGTTCCTCATTTCAGCCCGAGAGATATCCAATAATGATGTTCCAGTATTATCACTGCGATATGAAGCAGATCACATTTTGGTCAGTTGGTACCTAGCTATGTGGTCATTTAGTATATGGAAATTATTCATTGTATTTGGTGTCATCTTGATTTTGGTCTCTTAGCATGGCATACAGCCAAACTGTTTCATCATATTGAACCCAAACTTATTATGGCTCTCCGGGTTGAACTGCATGTACTTAAGTATTTCAATATTCCGAATTCCTTATCGTCCCAGTTACTGGAATAATTGGTACCCACCAAATGCTGAACTAAGGTGTCAAACATGTTAATTAATTGAAGTATTCCGGTTTGAATAACCAGAAACGTTTTACAAACAATAATACACTACACACGTATCTCTCTTTTGGTGTACAGCTAGCCCAACATCACAAACACCGACCACCGGATGGACATGGTGTGAGTAAATAATTAACATATTCAAATACTTTATTCTACTTCACTTCAATAATTAGTTTCTATACTTTTTAGAGTTTCGAAAATCCTGTAAACAAATCCACTGTTATCATGGTTCCTCATTTCAGCCCGAGAGATATCCAATAATGATCTTCCAGCGTTATCACTGCGATATGAGGCAGATCACATTTTGGTCAGTTGGTACCTAGCTATGTGGTCATTCAGCATATGGATATTATTCATTGTACTTGGTGTCATCTTGAATTTTGTTCTCTTTGCATGGCTTAGAGCCAAACTGTTTCATCATATTGATCCGAAACTTCTTATGGCTCTCCGGGTTGAACTGCATCTACTTAATTATTTAAACATTCCTCATTCCTTATCGTCCCAGTTACTGGAATAATTGGCACATCCTACATGCTGAACTAAGGTGTCAAACACGTTAATTAATTGAAGTATTTCGGTTTGAATAAACAGAAACTTTTAACAAACAATACTACATATATCTCTCTTTTTGGTTACAGCTAGATCAACATCACAAACACCGACCACCGGATGGACATGGTGTGAGTAAATAATTAACATATTCAAATACTTTAGTTTACTTCACTTCAATAATTTAGATTTCTATACATTTTAGGATTTCGAAAATCCTATAAAAAATTCCACTGTCATCATGTATCAAATTTTATTGAGAGTTTAGGTATTATTACTAAAAAGAGGTCCCCACAAATCATATTATGTATATACCAACAACACCAGACCTGTACACGCTTAGCCTCCAACCATGTGAGTGAACTTTGGTGCAATCTTTTAGTGGTCAGTACACAGCCTGTGTTTTATATTCACATTGTATCCGCGGTTAAACTCAATCAGTGCACAATTACTGTGTGTGTATTGGGCATTGCGCGCCCATCCATGGCCTCTCTCGTTGTATAGGTTACACTTGTGTAAATGTTGTCCATAGGCCTCATTGCAAACGTTTTAGCGTATACTGCATGTATACTGTTAATGTCATATTATAGACCACACCACAAAATTCAAACATTACTACAAAGGGTTAAGATATGTGCCAATGGCTATTTTACCTATGGGAAATCATAGTGAAGAGGTGTGATGATATTGTTATGCAAAAGAGCACACAAGGCTTTTGACCAATCTGGGCCCAGTGTCTATTTTATTATCTCCTATATATTCCTCCCGCATCCGCTAGATGTCACTCCGAACCGTATTTACACAAGTGTAACCTAAAGCGATAGCGTGCTTTTTCGTTGAATAATTCTAACTCCCTACATTTCTTCACAATTACGCCTCAATGGAAAAATGTGTTAAAAAACTAAACCACTTCTGTGGTTCTTTATTTATTACACACAATTTAACCCCACCCCTTAAACACATTATTCATAACAAAAACATAATGTTCCCCTACAAGTCATGTCTAATTACATACAGCACACGAGTTTCGCCGACTCATGTGCTGTTATCGAGAAAAGTAAAGCGATAGTAAAAGAGCCCACATATCAGTAATGCCATATTCCACTTCAACGTGTATTTTACCAGATAATAACTGAGATTTATGTACGTTTTGTCCGGGCAGCATTTCCCCACCGTTCTAATGGTTCTATATGTATATAACATGTTTCCACTTTGGCGAAATTGTTACTAAATATCTGGGTTTTTTTAAATTATGTTAGTGTATGGCAGCATCATGGGAACTATACAGCACTATGTGAGTTTAGTCAATTTCCGACAGTAGTGCAGCATTTCCTAAGAGTTACAATAGAAACAATGTGGGTGCTCATTTCCATTGTAATTGTTCCTAATGGATCATAGTGAGGTATGCATAATAACTAAACACCACATGGTTCCTCATTTCAGCCCGAGAGATATCCAATAATGATGTTCCAGTATTATCACTGCGATATGAAGCAGATCACATTTTGGTCAGTTGGTACCTAGCTATGTGGTCATTTAGTATATGGAAATTATTCATTGTATTTGGTGTCATCTTGATTTTGGTCTCTTAGCATGGCATACAGCCAAACTGTTTCATCATATTGAACCCAAACTTATTATGGCTCTCCGGGTTGAACTGCATGTACTTAAGTATTTCAATATTCCGAATTCCTTATCGTCCCAGTTACTGGAATAATTGGTACCCCCCACATGCTGAACTAAGGTGTCAAACATGTTAATTAATTGAAGTATTTCGGTTTGAATAACCAGAAACGTTTTACAAACAATAATACACTACACACGTATCTCTCTTTTTGTGTACAGCTAGCCCAACATCACAAACACCGACCATCGGATGGACATGGTGTGAGTAAATAATTAACATATTCAAATACTTTATTCTACTTCGCTTCAATAATTAGTTTCTATACTTTTTAGAATTTCGAAAATCCTGTAAACAAATCCACTGTTATCATGGTTCCTCATTTCAACCCGAGAGATATCCAATAATGATCTTCCAGCGTTATCACTGCGATATGAGGCAGATCACATTTTGGTCTGTTGGTACTTAGCTATGTGGTCATTCAGCATATGGATATTATTCATTGTACTTGGTGTCATCTTGAGTTTTGTTCTCTTTGCATGGCTTAGAGCCAAACTGTTTCATCATATTGATCCGAAACTTCTTATGGCTCTCCGGGTTGAACTGCATCTACTTAATTATTTAAACATTCCGAATTCCTTATCGTCCCAGTTACTGGAATAATTGGTACCCCCCACATGCTGAACTAAGGTGTCAAACATGTTAATTAATTGAAGTATTTCGGTTTGAATAACCAGAAACGTTTTACAAACAATAATACACTACACATGTATCTCTCTTTTTGTGTACAGCTAGCCCAACATCACAAACACCGACCACCGGATGGACATGGTGTGAGTAAATAATTAACATATTCAAATACTTTATTTTACTTCACTTCAATAATTAGTGATTACTGTCATTCAGCATATGGATATTATTCATTGTACTTGGTGTCATCTTGAATTTTGTTCTCTTTGCATGGCTTAGAGCCAAACTGTTTCATCATATTGATCCGAAACTTCTTATGGCTCTCCGGGTTGAACTGCATCTACTTAATTATTTAAACATTCCTCATTCCTTATCGTCCCAGTTACTGGAATAATTGGCACATCCCACATGCTGAACTAAGGTGTCAAACACGTTAATTAATTGAAGTATTTCGGTTTGAATAAACAGAAACTTTTAACAAACAATACTACATATATCTCTCTTTTTGGTTACAGCTAGATCAACATCACAAACACCGACCACCGGATGGACATGGTGTGAGTAAATAATTAACATATTCAAATACTTTAGTTTACTTCACTTCAATAATTTAGATTTCTATACATTTTAGGATTTCGAAAATCCTATAAAAAATTCCACTGTCATCAAGTTTCAAATTTTATTGAGAGTTTAGGTATTATTACTAAAAAGAGGTCCCCACAAATCATATTATGTATATACCAACAACACCAGACCTGTACACGCTTAGCCTCCAACCATGTGAGTGAACTTTGGTGCAATCTTTTAGTGGTCAGTACACAGCCTGTGTTTTATATTCACTTTGTATCCGCGGTTAAACTCAATCAGTGCACAATTACTGTGTGTGTATTGGGCATTGCGCGCCCATCCATGGCCTCTTTCGTTGTATAGGTTACACTTGTGTAAATGTTGTCCATAGGCCTCATTGCAAACGTTTTAGCGTATACTGCATGTATACTGTTAATGTCATATTATAGACCACACCACAAAATTCAAACTTTACTACAAAGGGTTAAGACATGTGCCAATGGCTATTTTACCTATGGGAAATCACAGTGAAGAGGTGTGATGATATTGTTATGCAAAAGAGCACACAAGGCTTTTGACCAATCTGGGCCCAGTGTCTATTTTATTATCTCCTATATATTCCTCCCGCATCCGCTAGATGTCACTCCGAACCGTATTTACACAAGTGTAACCTAAAGCGATAGCGTGCTTTTTCGTTGAATAATTCTAACTCCCTACATTTCTTCACAATTACGCCTCAATGGAAAAATGTGTTAAAAAACTAAACCACTTCTGTGGTTCTTTTATTTATTACACACAATTTAACCCCACCCCTTAAACACATTATTCATAACAAAAACATAATGTTCCCCTACAAGTCATGTCTAATTACATACAGCACACGAGTTTCGCCGACTCATGTGCTGTTATCGAGAAAAGTAAAGCGATAGTAAAAGACCCCACATATCAGTAATGCCATATTCCACTTCAACGTGTATTTTACCAGATAATAACTGAGATTTATGTACGTTTTGTCCGGGCAGCATTTCCCCACCGTTCTAATGGTTCTATATGTATATAACATGTTTCCACTTTGGCGAAATTTGTTACTAAATATCTGGGTTTTTTTTTAACTTATGTTAGTGTATGGCAGCAGCATGGGAACTATACAGCACTATGCGAGTTTAGTCAATATCCAACTGAACTGCAGCATTTCCTAATAGTTACAATATAACAATGTGGGTGATCATGTCCATTGTAATTGTTCCTAATGGATCATAATGAGGTATGCATAATAAGTAAACACCGCATGGTTCCTCATTTCAGCCCGAGAGATATCCAATAATGTTGTTCCACTGTTATCACTGTGATACGAGGCAGATCATATTTTGGTCAGTTGGTACCTAGCTATGTGGTCATTTAGTATATGGATATTATTCATTTAGTGTAGTGACTTAGCGTTTTTTTTTGGAACGGACTGGCCAAAGTGCCATTTTTTAAATATTTTGTCAAGTTATGTGTGCTCTTTCAGAAAGTGAACTAGAAACAGGTTTCTGATCAATATTAACCCTTGTTTCCATTATAAATCCAAGATGGCTGTCAAATTCAATCATTATTTCACCCTGACGTTCCAACTGGTATAAAATTTGAGGCACATGCATAATAAAGGCATCATTCAAACTGGCATTCTCATATTTTGAATATAGTAGCAACCCAGGCTGACCAAATTGGAAATTTATCACTTTTTGTACCAAAAACATGCAATTTTGTCATATAATCATTCTCGTTTCAATTATTTCGGACAATTTCTCAAAAATGTTTCGGTGTAGATCAAAGGTTAAGGTCTTAGCATTTTTGGACATCTATACTCTAATCAAAACATACAATATCTAGGACACATTCTTAACCGTATTTTTGGATTGTGTTACCCCTCACCCCAAAAATCATGAAATATTGTTTTTGTGATAAGCATCCGATAGAACATGGATGAGAATCTATAAAGGACACCATTTTATCACATTTCTAAATACTGCAATGGCAATTACATACACAATGACCAAAGTTGAAATATAACATCTTTTTCGACAAAACATGCAATTTTGTAGGAAAATCCTCTTAATTTCTAATATTTTGGTCCAATAAATGGTCATTTACTCATAGGCTATTTGCGATAGTTCACAATGTTCGGTCTTATATGTTTTGGACATATACACTAAAAACGATGAATACATTGTATGTGTTTAATATGTAACAACGTTTCAGAAAACTTGGTTTATGTTACCCCTCACCCCAAAAATCACGAAAATGTGACTTGTTGTAAGGATTCAATAAATCTTTGGTTAAATCTTATAAAGTGAGTTTGTCGATCGCAATTCGTCATATATTATAATGTAACAATCTCATTGTCAGTATACTGTTGAAATTAACAATTGTATGCCTAATAACAATTTATTTGATCATTTCAAATATGTTCAACCAATAGAATGGCAATATACAATAATATATATACAATATACGGTCTTAAAAGTTTCGAAAATGAACATCGAATATATATACAACACATATAAGGGTATATCCATGTAATGTATTGGTGAAATAAAAAAAATAATAAAAGAATCTATAATACCATTAATGGATATATTTGACCCAATATCATTGACTTATGTAATCTAGCATTCAAGAGGGGTGTATATATAGCTATGCATTTCAGGTCACAACTTTAAATTGTCAATCAATAATACACATAAAGATGGCCTATCTTTGTTTATACTGTGTTCTTAAATTCATGTTTGTTATGTTATATAACTATAATGTTCACAGACTGATAATACCAGCCGATAGATAGCAACTCATAGATTGTCATGTTATAATCACCGCTGCCTGTGTTTATACGTTGAACACATATTTTAAGCACACAATTACATCTACATAACTCGGTGTATGGTAAATCAGCGTTTGCACATTTGCATCTGTTACAAGTTTGTGATTTGCAACAACACTTAATGATTTCTGAGCATACAGCTGCAGCTTGGCATGACAAGTGTACCACAATCCTACCTGGTAGGCAGCTCGTTTCATATGTCCCACACCACATATATATGACAGTAACACTTCTTAGTCTGTAGAGTAGAAACTTCATTAGTGACTGGGCGTAATCATTAAAAGTAGATATTATATCGCAGGTACAATCATATCCACAAGAACGCCTCCATCAAATATCTTGCACTGAACATTTTTAGGTGGGTCCGATATATCTCCAATTGCTTCCCGGATACATCCCAGCTTGCAAATCAGATTGTGTCCCCTTGAATTTACCTCCCGTTGATAAGGCGGGGGAATAGCCGACTCTCATGAGAGAAAAACACGTCTGGTTCGGGAAGTTCTAGCCATCTCGTTATTGTTGATGAGCTCTCTGTTAAACCTATCAACCTCCATTTACTTTCAATTTGATGTTCTCCTGTTCCCGCACTTGATCGTTTGGAATAGCGGAGAAGCGATTTCTGGTTTTTTGAACTGCCCAAATGTTGTTCGAACACACTATTACAAGAAATAAAATATTGGAAGTACGTGCAAGATATTTGATGGAGGCGTTCTTGTGCATATAATTGTACCTGCGATAGGATCTACATGTACTTTTAATGATTACACAGTCACCGCAGAATATCTAATGTTTGTCTAGCAAAAGTATCTGCAATCAGGTATCTGTAACTGGGAAGCACTATATTGACGAATGCTATCTATTCGTGGAAGAGAGTTTTCCCAAGGGAGATAATTTTCCGTCGCGCAATGATTGTCTAGCAAAAGTAGCTGCCCTCAAGTATCTCTAACCAGAAATTACTATTGATTAAATAAATCTCTTCATGGAAGAGAGTTTCCAAGGGAGATAATTTTTTAGTCAGACAATGTTTGTCCCGGCCAGCAAACACAAACTGAGCGTAAAGACATAACCTATCGCTTCCATATATTAAATATATCTTGATAAACTCCCTATAATTCAAATGGTGTAGTCCATGGCAGTGTAGTTTCCAGTAATTATTTGGGGACACCTGTTTATATGCCAAAGTCATATCCGAAGGCCGCAGCCCTAAGTTGGGGGGGGGTAAGGGGTGGCCTCCCCCTTGAACTACTTGTACATACTGCCATAAAATGACAATTTATTGCTTTATTTGATGATTTAGTGTTAGTTGTGTTTGTTTTCTAGTAATAATGGTCAAAAAACAAATTATCTGAGGAATTTTTCTTCTTTCTAACTGTTTTTGGGGCGCCTGGAGTTTGGGTGCCCATACCTCAGGCCAGTTACAGGTACCAAAACTGGCCTGGAAATTACCCTGGTCCATGGTGCAATGGGTGGAGTTTATTGGTCACATGATGACTGTCCACATCCAGTATGTAAGCCTATTCAGATGCCTTAACAGCTAACCAATCAATATCTATCCCTGTTAACAGGCAAATATAGGATAATTCATGAGGGAGATATTAATTGCGTTTAAGCGCAATAAGGATGTAATTGCGCTTAAGCGCAATAAGGAATGTTCTTATTGAGCTTAAGCGCAATAAGTGAAGATCTAATTGCGCTTAAGCGCAATAAGAATATTCCTTATTGCGCTTAAGTGTAATGAGAAAATTCCTTAGCGCAATAATTAAGGGATTCCTTATTGTGTTTAAGCTCAATTATTTATTAAATGTCAATTTGGCATCCCATATTCATTCAATGCGATCTCACATAAAAGTTAAAATGTTATATGCATATAGCTACCCTAGCCGGGCATTCATTACAATCTCCCATTCGGGCGGGGGCATATTTTCATTTATCTATGTGCTAATTGAGGGGCGTGGACTGGCAATGGAAGTGCGAATCTTACAAGAAGATTCTTAGATATGAAGCAATATGCAGAGTCAATCTTTAGAAAAGACTAAGTGGCCCTGAAAATTATGGGAGGCCCTTTTCACATTTATTATTTATTTATGCTTAATAATAACCTCCATCATTTGCGCTTAAGCGCAATTATTTATGCTTAAGCGTAAATCATTTGCGCTTATGCGCAAATCATTTAAATTTGCACTAATCACTTGCACTTAAGCGCAAATAAATTAATACACACATATTTGCGCTTAAGCGCATTAAGCGCAAATGGTTAGTGCTTAAGTGTAAATGATTTGCGCTTACGCGCAAATGATTTACACTTAAGTACAAATATTTGTGCCTAAGCGCAAATAAATAATAAATGTGAAAAGGGCCTCCCATAGAAAATGGCATTGTTTTTTTGTTTTGTTGGTGTACGTTTGGTGACTGCTGGTCGGTGATCCTTGTGGCGTCACGTCTGAGACACACATCGCAACGTGATAAATCGGTTTGATCATGCGTTTCTAATATAAAAACCTTAAAATAGATGGTTATTAGTACTTATACTTGAAAAAAACTTTAATGTAAAACAAACAATATTCAAAGCAGCCGTAGTCACAACTAATAGAAAAGCAAAGGTCATTACCGATTCGCCTTGGTGTGCTGTTGCGACGAACTCCTTATTGGCATTACCGATTACCGGTTACTTTTGCTAGACAAACATTGCTAGCCAAGCACAGTCACCAATGAAGTTTCTACTCTACAAACTAAGAAATGTTAATGTCATGTGTGTTGTGTGTGATAGGTATTTTGAAGGCAGCACAGAAGGCAGCACTAATGAGAATCGTAGTATAGGTCTTGCACGAAACGTTGGTGGCCAAACTAAGATTCCAAAAAAATGGAACGACTTCCTCCGTCATTCTGACAATAAGCTTGAACTTTTTGTATTCCTGACAAGTAATGCGTCAGAACATGATGATAAAGTGTTAAACATGACAGAATGTTCGTCAACTCTCAAAATAGCAAATTTTTCCTAGTAAATCTTGAGAAACTGTTGTCAGGAGGAAGCTGATATTAGAATTGTGCCGCACATTATCCATGCGCTTTCTTGTGGGCTGACGACCATCCGTGTTCGGATTGTTGACACAGATGTCCTGGTAATGGTCATCGGTCTGTTTTCAAAGTTTACGTATGCTAACAGTGGTGGTGATACATGTGTTTCTCTATGAACAGGCATAACTAAAACATTGTACCATGACAACAGCACATTTTCCGCTCTGGGCGATGACAATTGTTATCACTACCCCATTCGATATCTGGTTTGTATACCACTTTGTTCTTCCACATAAAGGGCAGAACAAGTTTCTGGATGGCATGGAAATATTATCCCGTTATCACAGATACATGTACATTTCTCCTATAGGCGAATCAACCTTTATTCAACTAGATTCGTCCTCATATATTTTCAAAGAACTCAAACGTTTCATTACCATTAATTATAATAAAGGTTGTCAAAAGTTTCTGATAACGAGGCATATGAAGAGAATTCTCCAATTCTCAAGTTCAGAACTCATCAAGTGTTGTTGCAAATCCCAAACTTGTAACAGGTGCAAATGTGCAATAGCTGATTTACCATGCACATACTTATGCAGTTGTAATTGTGATATTAAGAATGCCTAAAATATTTGTTCAATGTATCAACATGGTCACCGGTGATTATAACATGACAATCTATGAGTTTCTATATATCCGCTGGTATGATCAGACTGCACATTATAGTTTATATACAGGTACAACATAACAAACGTGAATTTAAGAACAGAGTATAGACAAAGATAGACCATCTTTATGTTATGTGTATTATTGATAGACAAATTAAAGTTGTGATCTGAACTACATGTCTATATATACCCCCTCTTGTATGCTACATTTGTAGATTATATAAGTCAACACCTTCAAATTATTTATGGTATAATATATTTTTAGAATTTTATTATATTTCACCAAGACATGACATGTATATACCTTTAAATGTGTTGTATTCGACAGTCATTTTCAAAACTTTCAAGGCCGCATGTGGTATACGATCTTGAGAAATGTTTGAGAAATTGCCCATATATTGGTTGAACATATTTGAAATGATGGTTATTTTACCATAAAATATAACTGTTATTAGGCATACAATTGTAAATTTAAACAGTATACTGTCAATGAGGTTGTTATATAACAATATATGACTAATTGTCATCGACAAACTCACTTTATAAGATTTAACCAAAGATTTATTAAATCTTTACAACCAAGTCACATTTTCGTGATTTATGGGGTGAGGGGTAACATAAACCATAAATTTTCTGAAACGTTGTTACATATTAACCACAGAAAATGTATTCATTGTTTTCAGTATATATGTCCGAAACATTTAAGACAAAACATTTTGAACTATCGCAAATATCCTATGTGTAAATTACCATTTATTGGACCAAAATATTTGAAATGACGAGGATGTTCTTACCAAATTGCATATTTTAGTCGAAAAAGTTGTAAATTTCAACTTTGGTCATTGTGTGTGTAATTCCAATTATAGTATTTAGAAATGTGATCGAATAGTGTCCTTTATAGATTCTCATCAATGTTCTATCGGATGTTTATAACAAAAACAAAATTTCTTGATTTTTGGGGTGAGGGGTAACATAATCCAAAATGTCTAAAATATGGTTACGAATTTGTCCTAGATGTTTTATAGTTTGTTTGCAGTATACATATCTGAAATGTTTAAGATCTTAACCTTTGATCTGCACTAAAACAGTTTTGAGATATTGTCTGTTTATTATTGGAAATAATTGAAACGAGAATGATTTTATGACCAAATTTCATGCTTTTGGTCCAAAAAGTGATAAATTTCAAATTTGATCAGCCTGGATTGCTAATATCTTCAAAATATGACAATGCCGGATGGAATGACGCCTTTGTTATGCATGTGCCTTAAATTGTATACCAGTTGGAACGTCATGGTGAAATAATGAGTGAATTTGGCCGCCATCTTGGATTTATACTGAAACAAGGGTTAATATTGATCAGAAACCTGTTTCTAGTTCACTTTCTGAAAGAGCACACATAACTTGACAAAATATAAAAAAAATGGCACTTTGTTCCAAAAAAAACGCTAAGTCACTACACTAAATGAATAATATCCATATACTAAAGAGCAGACCTAACTTGACATAATTTGACAAATTGGCACTTTTGGCCAGTCCGTTCCAATATGACAAAATTTTGTCGCTATGTCACTACACTAATTGTATTTGGTGTGATCTTGAATTTTGGTCTCTTTGCATGGCCTACAGCCAAACTATTTCATCCTATTCATACCAAACTTCTTATGGCACTCCGGGTTGAAGTGCATGTACTTAAATATTTCAACATTCCGAATTCCTTATCGTCCCAGTTACTGGAATAATTGGCACCCCCTACATGCTGAACTAACTTGTCAAACAAGTTAATTAATTGAAGTATTTCGGTTTGAATAACCTGAAACGTTTGATAAACAATAATACACTAAACACGTATCTCTCCTTTTGTTTGCAGCTAGATCAACATCACCAACACCGACCACCGGATGGACATGGTGTGAGTAAATAATTAACATATTCAAATACTATATTTTACTTCACTTCAATAATTAGTTTCTATACTTTTTAGGATTTCGAAAATCCTATAAAAAAATCCACTGTCATCATGTTTCAAATTTTATTGAGCGTTTAGGTATTATTCATAGAAAGAGGTCCCCACAAATCATAGCTTTGTGGTTCTTTATTTATTATATACAATTTAACCCCACCCCTTTAACACATTATTCATCAAAAAGCATAAATTTTCACCAGAAGTCATGTTCAGGCCCCATTTTTACACATTTGTGGGGGTCTGTGTTGCAAGCTTGGATCAGCTATGGAAGACTGTACACGATTCTTTCCACGATATAACTTATGGTGATGTGAGGCCATTGAGTCCAGATCTGATCAGCTGAGCACCATGCTCATGGCTATCAGTACAATGAAAACTAAAATATGACATTTTCAGGTCTACATGGGTGACCCAAGATAACTGGATGTGGGTGTATATTGAATCAGTTGAACAAAGATATGCTCTCTTCAAAGTTCTGAAGCATTTTCTTAAATGTATCTAAGTTTTAGTGCTATTAACCTTCACATGACCATATCCACAAATGGAAATGACACACTTTTATGAAATATATTTGTATGTCACTGGCTATAAAATCCAAAATACCTGGTAGATTAGCTTCTTATAACAAATGATATATGTCATCAACGTGTTCATTGTATGGATCATTTGCATCATCATGTGACTATTACCACCTTGAAAAATTATGAAAATACCTCGAAAAATTGGCATTTGTTTATAAAAAATAATACAATTTTTTGGTTGATGTAAGTGAAAGAAGACATCAGCAGCAAGAATAGCCACACCATGTATGAGAGATTCAATAGACTGAAAGATCAGGCTGTGAAAATGCATTAAAATGCATTAAAACACTTTAAAGTGACTCCCAGGAATAAACAAATGCAAAAAAGCTCATTTTTGCCCTTTAGGTTACACTGGTGTAAATGTTTCCCATATGCCTCAGTGCAAGTTTGAGCGTATACTGTTACAATATAAATCCTAGGCGACTCCACATATCGTTCTCATACAGTCAAGTGGGCGTAAGTCAGTTTCAAGTGGGCGTAAGTCAGTTTCAAGTGGGCGTAAGTCAGTTTCTCTTCATGCATTAGTTACACTTTATACACAAATCCAAATTAAAATATATACAGATATAGACATCCTGAAATATATCTCTTCTGAAATATGACGGAAATCTACTTACGTCATTTTGACTGTAAGGCGACAATATGACAATGACATAATATCTCTTTGTGGTTAAAATTATATTAAACTTCAACAGACCAACGAACCTCACTAAATAAAAGACGACGATCTCTCAGTGACGAATATTGTAGTAAGTGAATTGGTACCCACGTTAAAATTAACTTGAACATTATTATTCATTGAATTTCAACTCTGTAGAAGGGTTAATTTTAAATGATAGAATTACATCTGTTTATCTTTTAGTTTCTAATTCAGCACCAACAACGACAACGATGCGACCGACCAGATCAAGTGAGTAATAACTCCACCACTATATATGCACATACACGCAATATAGTTACTTACAGTGGGGGTTTGATCGCCTATGAACTGCTATCGTTATGTGTGATACACGAATATGCATACATATATGTACTACGGTACCCTGCTTTTATCAATTTTACATTTAGGTACCCAGCTTAATGAGACCTCACACAGAACGAGATTTAAATTAGTGATTGCCGTCAGCTGTTTTAGAAATGAATCTTTTAAAACTGTGTGTGCCTAAAAAGGGGTGTTAATCGCCTATGAACTGCTATCGTTATATACGTATATGCACGCATATATGTATACCTATTGAAAACTTGTACCGTACCAAAACGAGCATTCTGATCAATCGATAACTGCTATATCCACACCATAACAGCCAGATTCTCAATCTTGTTAACACCCTCAATCAAAGCAATGTGCATGTCAGCTAGATAGAGATATATCGCAAATTACTATCGCAATATATCACTTTATTATGCCCTTGTAGAGAAATAATATACCCCATTTTCAAATGCTATTGTATTTTTGTCATAAAATAGCTATGTTTGGTGTTGAAATCGGGATTTATCAACATTATGTTGTTATAACTGTGGCCCCAGTTTTTACCTCATATATACAGCCGACAGTGACAATGACATCATAAAATCGTCTTGTTGTTAAGGTGATATTAAACTTCAACAAACCAATGAATGTAACTAAGTAAAATACGAAGATATTGCTTTAACAAACATTGTATTGAGTGAACTGGTACACACATAATTAAGTTGAAAGTTATAATTCATTGACTTTCAGCTCTGAAGAAAGGATAGTGTTAAATGATAAACTTATATTTGTTTATATTTTAGCTTTGAATTCGTCACCAACGACGACAACGATGCGACCGACTAGAACAAGTGAGTAAATAATTATACCACCATGTATGCACATACATACAATAACTACTTACTATAAACTTATATATGTGATGTGAGTAACAGCATTTTGATCGACCATGAACTGCTATCGTTATTTGTTATACACGTATGTGCACGCATTTATATACTACTTATTGTAATTTGGTATAGTCTAAACGAGCATTCTGATCGATCAGGAACTGCTATATTCATATAATGAAAGCCGGAACCTCAATCTTGTTAACACCCTCAATCAAGGCAATTTGCACGTTAGCAATATAGAGAGATATATCGCAAATTACTATCGAAATATTCCACTTTATTATGACTTTGTAGAGAAATAATATAATCCATTTTCAATTGTATTTGTCACAAAATAGCTATGTGTAATCTTGAAATCTGGATTTATAAACATGTTGTTGTTTTAATTGTGGCCCGGATGAGATAGATCATCATTAACGAATCATCAAAGTCAACTTACGTCCCTTTGGCTGTAAGCCGACAATATGACAATGATATCATATAGCATTGTGATTAAAATAATATTAAACTTCAACAGACAAACGGACCTCACTCAGTAAAAGACGACGACCCTGATGTAACGAACATTGTATTAATGTGAATTGGTGTCCACATTATAATTAAAGTAGAAAGTTATGAATTGGTGTCCACATTATAATTAAAGTAGAAAGTTATAATTCATTTAATTTCAAATCTACAGAAAGGTTAATTTTAAATGATAAAACTAAATCTGTTTATCTTTTAGCTTTGAACTGGTCACCAACGACGACAACGATAGGATCCACCAGATCTAGTGAGTAATAATTCCACCACTATATATGCATATGCACGCACTATATAAGTACTTGAATATATGTGCATAAAAGGGGGATTTGTTCGCCTATGAACAGCTATCGTTATTTGTGATACACGAATATGCACACACATATATATGTACTATGGTACCCATCTTTTATAAAATTTACATTTAGGTTCCCAGCTTTATGAGATCTCATGTAGAACATGATTTAATTAGTGATTGCCGTCGGTTGCTTTATAAATGAACTAGCAGGTTAGCCCGCCACTGGCGTGGTTGGTCAGAAACATGACATTTTGAAATCCCCCCTTCCTAGGAACGACAGACAACGCATTCTTTGTTTTTTCTTTTTTTTAACCTGCCCGTACCCGTCCTAATGTCGGGAAATCTCTCTGCATAATATTAGCAGGTTAGCCCGCCACTGGCGTGGTTGGTCAGAAACATGAATTTTTTTTTATTATTTTGATTTTATTTATTTATTTATTTTTGAATTTTTTAATATTAATTTAATGTTTTTTTTAATTTAATTAATTATTTAATTTTTTTTTTAATTTTAAATTGTTTTAATTATTTTTTTAAATGAATTTTTTGTTTCTGGCGGAAAAATTGACTCTGGCGTTTACCCGATGAAATCCCCCCTTCCTAGGAACGACAGACAACGCATTCTTTTTTTTTAACCTGCCCGTACCTGTCCTAATGTCGTGAAATCTCTCTGCATAATATTTCGAGCGATAATATTGCATTGAATTGAAAACAAACGCTTCCCGTCGTGAAATCTCTCTACGATAACATAGCTTTGAATTGAAAACAAACGCTTCCCGTCGTGAAATCTCTCTGCATAATATTTCGAGTCTGCCGTACCCGTCCTAATGTCGTGAAATCTCTCTGCATAATATTTCGAGCGATAACATTGCATTGAATTGAAAACAAACGCTTCCCGTCGTGAAATCTCTCTACGATAACATTGCATTGAATTGAGAACAAACGTTTCCCATCGTGAAATCTCTCTGCATAATATTTCGAGTCTGCCGTACCCGTCCTAATGTCGTGAAATCTCTCTGCATAATATTTCGAGCGATAACATTGCATTGAATTGAAAACAAACGCTTCCCGTCGTGAAATCTCTCTGCATAATATTTCGAGCGACAGGCTACAACCGCCATACAGATAAGTAGATAGCGAAAACGACGCTCTTTATATAGACACTGCGGAAAACGAACGCTCTTTATATATCAACGCCATTAAGCCCGAAGTGCCGATTGCGGTGATTTTGATGATTGGGAAGGGAGAAACGGTGCTCTGAGCTTCTCCAAAACGCGACTACTACGGTGTCTTTTTTGGGGGTTGTTGTTTTGGGGTAGCAAGCCCCGGGATTGTCGAAAGGGCCGAAGGTGTCCGTGGGATTTTACACTTATATACGATATTTGAGCTCAATCTGTCCACGCGTTTTCGATTCTATAAGTACACACATATATATATATACGGAAGTCTCAAAATATATAGTATAGATATGTTAAATTGTGTGTGCTTAAAAGGGGTTTTGATCGCCTTTGAACTGTTATCGTTATGTGTGATACACGTATATGCCCAGATGTTTGTACTAAGTATTGTAAATAAACGAGTATATTCTGATCGATCAAGAACAGCTATATCCACACAACGAAAGCCAGATCCTCTATCTCATTAACGCCCTCGATCAAGGCAATTGCATGTTAGCTATATATAGATATATCGCAAATTACTATTGAAATATAGCGCTCTATTTGCATGTTAGCTATATATAGATATATCGCAAATTACTAATGAAATATAGCGCTCTATTACGCCTTTGTTGATGAATACTATACCCCATTTGTAATTTATATATATATATATATACTGCCTATTGTAAACTTGTATATCCATATCTAAATGAGCATTCTTTTCGGTCGGGAACTGCTATATCAACGCCATCAAAGCGAGAACCTCTATCATGTTAAAACCCTCAATTAAGGCAATTTTCAAGTTAGTTATATAGAGATATATCGCAAATATCGAAATAAACCACTTTATTATGCCTAGATAAATAGTATAATACATTTTCAATTTTATTTGTATTTTTGTCAGAAAATAGCTATGTGTAGTCTTAAAATCGGGATTTATAAACATGTTGTTTTAATTGTCGCCCGGATGAGATAGATCATCATTATCGTATCTCGAGTTGTAGTTAAATCATAACGAATTTCGATGGTTCTTACTTGCAATCTGATAACATTACCTCTTTCACTCAGCAGCACACCAATACCAAAGCAAATCCGAATTAAAGATTGCTCTGAATCTGGTGCCTCTTCGTGGGATCCTCTGATTCCTCAACATATCGTTGTCATACAGTCAGGCGGTCGCAAGTCAGTTTTTGGTCGCGTTTTACACCTCTTCATGCATTAGTTACTCAATACACACCACCAATTTAAACTAAATAATTGTTGTCTATCCGGAACAATGATCAAAATCGACTTAAATCATTTTGGCTGCAAGGCGACAGTACGACAATGATATCATAATATCACTTTGTGGTTCAAATGATATTAAAGACATATTATGGACCTGTTCGGTAACGTGAAACTGGTAAGTTAGTATTCAGGCACCATGCCAACTGACTGGGGGAATGTAGCATTCTACTATAGTAGCCGAAAATCTGAAGTAAATCGACCGCACCACTTCAGAGAAAACATCGTCCGAACTACTCTCAAATGTAAATATTTACTTCAAAGTTCGGGACGTAACTATCCGCGATAAATTTACGAAAATGATTTCGCCATCGAAAGTCACTGCATTTCATTAATACATAAGAATGACGCTGTGTATTGTCTATTTGGAAATAATATTTTGTAAAATATATATCTACTTTGAGCAAGATTATTCACCATTTATATTTGATCACCCTACTGGAGTGTTTCACATCACGTTAAACTTCAACAAACCATCGAAAGTCAATAGGTAAAACACGAAGACCTTGCTGCAAGGAACATTGTATTAAGTGAATTAGTACACACATTATAATTAAGTAGAATGTTATAATTCATTGAATTTAAACTATGTAGAAAGGTTAACGTTAAATGAAAAAATGACATCTGTTTATCTTTTAGCTTGGACCTGGGCATCAACGACGACAACGATGCAACCGAACAGAACAAGTGAGTAAATAATTAATTCCACTACTATATATACATACATACACTTACTACGTATTACAAACTTATTTCTGTGCTTATAAGAACGTTTTGATCGACCATCAATTGCTATCATTAGTTGTTATACACGCATCTGCACACACATATATACATATTGCGTATTGTAAACTTGTATATTCATATCTAAACGAGCATTCTTTTCGGTCGGGAACTGCCATATCAACATCATCAAAGCGAGAAACGTTATGCTAAAACCCTCAATTAAGGCAATTAGCATGTTAACAAAATAGAGATATATCGCAAATATCGAAATAAACCACTTTATTATGCCTAGAGAAATAATATAATACATTTTCAATTTTATTTGTATTTTTGTAACAAAATAGCTATGTGTAGTCTTGAAATCGGGATTTATAAACATTATGTTGTTTTATTTGTGGCCCGGATGAGATAGATCATAATTATCGTATCTTGAGTTGTAGTTAAATCATAACGAATTTCGATGATTTTTACTTGAAAACTGATAACATTACCTCGTTTACACACCAGCACACCAATATCAAAGGAAATCCGAATGACAAATTGCTCTGAATCTGGTGTCTTTTCATGGGTTCCTCTGATTCCCCAACATATCGTGTCATACAGTCATGCGGGCGTAGGTCAGTTTTTGGTCACGTTTTACATCTCTTCATGCATCATTTACACTCAATACACAACACCAAGTTAAACTAAATAATTGTTTTCTATCCGGAACAATGATCAAAATCGACTTAAATCATTTTGGCTGCATGGCGACAGTACGACAATGATATCATAATATCACTTTGTGGTTCAAATGATATTAAAGACATATTATGGACCTGTTCGGTAACGTGAAACTGGTAAGTTAGTATTCAGGCACCATGCCAACTGACTGGAGGAATGTAGCATTCTACTATAGTAGCCGAAAATCTGAAGTAAATCGACCGCACCACTTCAGAGAAAACATCGTCCGAACTACTCTCAAATGTAAATATTTACTTCAAAGTTCGGGACGTAACTATCCGCGATAAATTTACGAAAATGATTTCGCCATCGAAAGTCACTGCATTTCATTAATACATAAGAATGACGCTGTGTGTTGTCTATTTGGAAATAATATTTTGTAAAATATATATCTACTTTGAGCAAGATTATTCACCATTTATATTTGATCACCCTACTGGAGTGTTTCACATCACGTTAAACTTCAACAAACCATCGAAAGTCAATAGGTAAAACACGAAGACCTTGCTGCAAGGAACATTGTATTAAGTGAATTAGTACACACATTATAATTAAGTAGAATGTTATAATTCATTGAATTTAAACTATGTAGAAAGGTTAACGTTAAATGAAAAAATTACATCTGTTTATCTTTTAGCTTGGACCTGGGCATCAACGACGACAACGATGCAACCGAACAGAACAAGTGAGTAAATAATTAATTCCACTACTATATATACATACATACACTTACTACGTATTACAAACTTATTTCTGTGCTTATAAGAACGTTTTGATCGACCATCAATTGCTATCATTAGTTGTTATACACGCATCTGCACACACATATATATATTGCGTATTGTAAACTTGTATATTCATATCTAAACGAGCATTCTTTTCGGTCGGGAACTGCTATATCAACACCTTCAAAGCGACAACCTCTATCATGTTAAAACCATCAATTAAGGCCATTGGCATGTTAGCTATATAGCGATATATCACAAACATCGAAATAACCCTCTTTAGTATGCCTAGACAAATAATATAATACATTTTAAATTGTATTTGTATTTTTGTAACAAAATAGCTATGTGTAGTCTTGAAAGCGGGATTTATAAACATTATGTTGTTTTAATTGTGGACCGGATGAGATAGATCATTATCGTATCTCGAGTTGTAGTTAACTCGTAACGAATTTCGATGATTTTTACTTGCAAACTGATAACATTACCTCTTTCACTCACAATCACACCAATATCAAATCAAATCCGAATGACAAATTGCTCTGAATCTGGTGTCTCTTCGTGGGATCCTCTGATTCCCCAACATATCGTTGTCACACAGTCATGAGGGCGTAGGTAAGATTTTGGTCACGTTTTACATCTCTTCATGCATTAGTTACACTCAATACACAGCACAAAGTTAAACTAAATAATTGTTTTCTATCCGGAACAACGATCAAAATCGGCTTAATTAGCCCTTTTGGCTACAAGGCGACAATACGGCAATAAAATCATAATATCACATTGTGGTTCAAATGATATTAAACTTCAACAAACCATCGAAGGTCAATACGGTAAACACGAAGACATTGCTGTAATGAACATTGTATTAAGTGAATTAGTACACACATTATAATTAACTATAAAGTTATAATTCATTGAATTTCAACGATGTAGAAATGTTAATGTTAAATGAAAAAATCTTTTAGCTTTGAATTGGGCTTCAATGACAACAACGATGCGACCAACCAAGTAAATAATTCTACTACTATGTATGCACATACATACACTAACTACTTATTGTTATCCTTCATCCCATTTCATCCCATTTTCCTCTCTTCTGATTGGCTGAGAGTGCGTCACATGGCGGGCCGCAAATCACTTATTACCCTCGAGGGTAACATGTTTTCAGTTATTGACCGCTCAGCTGCTACCAGTAAACATAGAACTACGAAGAATTCAACGCGCAGAGATTCTCTCACAGCTCTCTAATAATTTAAAAAAACACTGTTTTTATAAACCCACTGTTTCATAACAACCGCGAACTGTGGTGTTTGCTAATTTGCATAATTGCGTGTTGTTTTATTTGCAATTAAAGCACGCTATGTATAAATGGTGTTATCACGGACACAAATCCGTTATAATTAAGGTGTAATATTCCTATTGGACCTTTTTATATCAATAATAAATACTGTGGGACAAATATATAAACCTTATTATGCTGTTGGTATGTGCTGCAGACAATTGCACATACGATGTGCATACGTTACAAGTACGTTTATGTATAAGCTCTAAATATCAAATAGCTACTATTTACTGTTTATCAATTTACTATTTCTTCTCGGCAATACGTTCTTCAGACTTCATAAGAATACCCTTATGTTGCATAACAATCTGTAACATAAAATATGTCAATTTCTTTTTGCACAACTACAACGTGTTAGTTTCACATTTTAGCGCTCTGGAAATTAACACGTCTGCCTGCGTCTTTACGCTCATTTGAAACGAAACCGAACATTTCGCTGCATGGCTACTCAACTTCGAAATTGCTTTACTCCTCTTTCCGTGAACCGATTCCTACCATGCGACCAGCAAACTGACCGAAGAATAGCTGCGCAAATGATGGGTCTGTTAATTGATCCAAATTATGAATGTTTTATTTTCTAAATAGCGAGGATCCCAACATAAAATTAACTTTTCGAACTGGATTAAAGAATATATGCGCGCTATTAAGGAGGTCCGTGTGTACTCCTTTGCCAGATAAAAAAAACAGTTGTCACCCTTGTTTTCGTGAGACACGGGGATCTGTCGCCGCTCTCGACCTGGAATGTCACCCTCGGGTCTGGCGGCCCTCGGGTGACATTCCAGGTCTCGAGCGAGCGACAAATCCCCGTGTCTCACTCAATCGCGGGCGACAACTGTATATTATAAACTGATATATGTGCTTAAAAGTGCGTTTTGATTGACCTCGAAATGCTGTCTTTATTTTTTATACGACTATGAGCGCACATATATGTACTATATATTGTAGCTTGTACAGTTGTACCTGCACAGCATTCTGATCCATCGATAACTGCTATATTCACACCATGAAAGCCAGAACCTCTATCTTGTTAACACCCTCAATCAAAGAAATTGCATGTTAGTTATATAGAGAAATATCGCAAGTTTCTCTCCAAATATGCCAAATTATTATGACTTTGTAGAGAAGTGATATACCCCATTTTAAATTTTATTGTATTATTGTCACGAATTAGACTTGAGATAGGGATTTAAAAAAAAACAATATCTTGTTTTGAGTGTGGCCCGGATGAGATTGACCATTACTAAAGTATCTCGAGTTGTAGTTAAATCATAACGAAATTCGATGGTTTTCACTTGAAATGTGATATCATTTTCTGGCTCCCTTAACAGCTTTCCAATAGCAAAGCAATGCCGGATGACAAATTGCTCTGAAACTGCTGTTTCTCTGCATGTGCGTCCACCAACTCCTCCACATATATGCATATAAAAACTACTTTTCATAAATGCCTACTATTTTGTCCGTTTTGTGGAGTACACAATCCTTATTACAGAACAGAAAACCTTTCCCAGATAAGTTGCAAAGTAAACCTTTCCCATATAAGTATTTGTCGAGTTACGTGTCTCCATAATTGGTATTTTATCTAATTTCTGAGCCTCAATTACTCAGAATTAGCTAAATCATATTTGATGGTCTAGTTATTTAAAAGCTAAAGTAAATTAAGTGATTTTTGCTGTTTTAGTAATTTACTATCTCGATTGTGTAAAAATATATAATACTTTAATATGCATCTATGATTGGGAAGTCAAAAGTATTCTTAAACAAAATGTCTGTTCTATTTTATAAATGCCATTATGTGGAGTTTGTGTCAATCTATAAAGGATTGTGTGTATAAATAATATAAACAATGAGTGATTAAAGTGTAAACTAATTTTAGATTTCCACCTAATATACTTTCGGGTTGAGATTAAATTGACTTTACATTGGATATGCCAATGTATGTGACTGAATATCACTACTATTTCTGGAAATTTGAAAATGGCAACAACGGGGTAGAGGAAACCATATTGACAAAATCTCAGAACAGGCATCTTGGTACATGAAACTTTACTATCACCAGCTTCTACAAACACTAGTCTTACATGCAGATTATGTTTTGATGTTCATAAGAGCTACGATCCTTTTTGTTGCGATGGCGAAATGGCGAATAATTAATTTGGGGTTATTTTTGTTATAACATGGCCATACAGTTCTAAATAGTCCTCCACTAAAGTATTACACTTTTTATTACCAATATTCTACAGACTGGAATAAAACAACCATTTGTCTCCAATGACTAGAATGTGGTGACAAGATATCCTTTTGTGATTCCATCAACCCCGTTATCAATGTTCAAATGTGGAGTCAGTTTCTTGAACAGCATGTTAAATCCAGTGACATCTGTTTGCATAACCAATGGATTCCCATTTTCTAACTCTTAATGTCTTTAGGAAGAACGTTCAAATCATTTTACACATCAAACACTAATTGTTGTCAGTGCTATTACATTTGTGCACACAAAACTTTTAACATGGACAGAAACACACGTAAACAGTCCAAAATGGTGATTTTGGAAAAGATTCAATACCAGTGCTTCATAGGGTCATAAGTCAAGTTTGGCACCAATGTTTTTTTGTGTGGATAAATTCCATCACTATGTATTTAACCTGGTATACTTAAGAGGTTATGATAAATACATGGCATATCTGTTTCTTGAGTGATAAGACCTCAAATATGGTACACCATTGCACTAGTTCTGTCACAGGATAATTTGTTTAAGCAGATTTTTGTTTTCTCAAGCATAGATGCATACAGTGTTATTTTGGTGTGCATAATAGAGTAAATTACTAAAACAACAAGAAATCCCTTCATTTTTCGCTACTTTTTAGAATACTTGCCCACCCCATTGGGCACTATAACTGTGTAGTCAATCCAAGCCATGCTCTATGTATTACATAGTCCATGATTTTGCATGCAGTTGCTGCGTAATTTGTTGGATGGAACGGTCTTAACTGTTGCTCTTAAACATTCGTATATTTACTCAAAGTCATGTTTTTTGTTTTATTTGGAATTATAGTAGGAACTATTCGTCTAAAACGAGCGATATGTGTACATTAACGAAATCGGTGTTGTATTTATTCATGTTACCTGGATGCTGATGTTCTTTCTCCGTCTCCTTAATTGATTTAGAGGGGTGGGTCTCTATCCAAGGAGGGAGGCAACATATTTGGGGTCTAGTGTCGGCCATTTTTTTCTTGACACACATGATAGCAACCAGTCTATCGAATGAACATTGACATAATTCACTCGTGTTTTCCACACCACACGTTAATAATAGTTAAATTAAACAATGAATTGCTCTATCGAATATGCTTTAGTGCGCATATAATGATCATTGCCATTAAGCCATCGTCTACCAGCGTTAATGGTGCTACTGTCTTTATTTTCGGGTGATTTCTCTCCACTTACCAATCTAAACAAAATATTCAGTGGCTGAAAAGTCAATTCTTAAAAAACATAATCAACCATACTGATGTAGTACGTTGTTTTAACAACACCATTTCCCCCCTTAGCATCATAGATATTCACCGGGTCGGTAACGTTATATGCTTAATTTTCAGATGGACAGATCCCGTGTCCCAGTGGCGAGTCATCGGAGACAGGGTATCAACCAGGCTGTCAAGGTTTGGTGTTAAGATCCAACAAATATAGGCGTTATACCCAAAGCAATAGCAGTTGTTGCGAAACGAGAAGCGAAGTTCTTTCCCATCGAAAAAAAATAATCCATTGCTGAATTAAAATTCGATATCTTTGAGTGAAAATTATAAAATACTATTATTGCAATGGGATTTTATTTTCAATGTATTATATTTGACTGATCTCATACCTGATGATGTCTGCATGGTAGTGGAGTTAAACATCATTGTATTCTGAGATGGATAATTTATGAACCACAATCTGATTATACTGCTATTCATATAGTATGTAGCATATATCCCAGCTAGGTTTCCCCACACATAATTATGTGTGGTAGACAAAATAATCGATCTTGCAATTGGTCGAAGAAAGAGCTTAACAGTATAAACATTTGTTTATTGTATAATTAATAAATGTATTCTCCCAAATATCTATAACAATCATATTGTATTTTGGATATGTTGAATCCTCCAATATCACCTAGCTTTATTTATTTCGGTTGACAACTTATAATAGTACATTGACGTATGGTAATGATTAACGAGTGAAAACCAACTGAGATCTATAGTCACTGCCAAAAGGTATATGTACATATTTATATGCATATCATTATGTACCACACATTGTGGTTTCCTTATATTAAATGGGATTGGCAAGTGATATAACTTTGTTTGGAAGAAATATGTTTATTCGCCTTAAATATACACAAGGCACTCGTAGCAGGTAAATGTGAAACAAACATATAGGTCCTTTCATTCGGCGTTTACCGCGTGAACAAGATAGTACGCCAGGTGAATGTAGTCGCATTAGGCTGTAGCAGAAATAATATTCATGTCGAATAAATAATATTCGATCTGCTCAAGAAAGAACAAAAAACACTCTTGTATGATATAGCTATAATATATGAATATAATTAATTTGTTGTATATCTATCACATAATTTTCTACCTTCAAACAAAGTTAAGCATTGGACGAACTATGGTGTTTATAGAGGCCAAATGCCTTCGAAGTGAGATCATTCGATTAATAGTATTCTATAAAACAACTATCATTAACAAGTATACGAACAAATATATTTAGTTTGTTCTTATTTTCATTTTAAAAACTCTTCAATAATGAGAGTTTGCATGTCAAGACCATGCAATGCAATTACCGATAAAAGTCCAATATATCAACAAAATAAATAAAAGTTTAATAACAAATTTACTGCGAACACTGGAAAAGATATTGAACAATATTTTGAAAATCATATTCAGAATAACACATTTGAACTTACTACACGGTTAGCGATGTTTGTTGAAATCACTGTAACACTTTTGTTTACATAACAATGGTTTCAACACGCGTTTACAAGTTCGTTATTGGAGAACTATCAATAGCGAAAATGAGAACAAAGTTTATGTATTTGTTTATGTGGTGATGTCAGTCATGTTTATGTTTTTTTCACATTTACCAATTGCACTGCCTTGGGTTCCTTTAGCGTATAATTCGCCATGTTTCCAGGCGGCTACCCAAACAACACATACTCACATACCGTTCAACCGATGCTTGAAAATCAAGGGTTTCAACAGGAACTGTCATTCAAATGCAGAATTCAACCGGAGACAAACGATGATAGATATTTCGATATCCGGTGGTTCATCGATGGAATCGCTCACGTGAATCGCAGCGGAATCCCGAGAAGCGACCTAGATGTTATTGGACTCTTTCGTGAAAAAGACTGGCAGGAAAGACAAAAGAAAATTGGATTTACCGTGAGTATATTGGACAGAGAAAAGTGTTGTAATTCACCAAGAACCCATGCACATAGAACATCGAATTGCAAGATATTTTACTAGAAATATTTGGTTGGGTATGAGTCACTGGTGTAGTCCTGCAAATGGCTGCCAAAAAAACTAAAATATGAAATGAAATTGTCTTTATTTTCTCGCAGACAGTCATGATTTCAGATAGGAGACTGAGCGCATACTATAGTTGGGTTCATAGTCTAGATAATGCAGTGTTTTTAAAAAGATATTTCCTGTCCATCGAACTATTTGAAAAAATGGCTGTTTTGTTAAACCACATTTTTACATGATTCGAACATATCTCATATTGAGAGGGTAAACACGTGTTGTTATAATAGTATAGCATACATTTATAGTAAAGGATATTCTTCGTTTGAAATGTAGATTTATTTTTAAATTCACGAATATGACGCCTTCTTAACCAACTTAACATTTCTCTCTGGATTTGCACTGGAATACACACAGCCGTCAACTTAACTAGTTCCCCCGTCAGAAAATGATGTATGTTAGAATGATCTTAATTTTCGTTGAAGGTAAAATGCGCCACAAGGGTGAGATACTACTCGCACAGTGTGCCATCCCCATGGACATACAGCCAAGACTTTTTCGCAGGGATACAGGTGAGGATAGATTACAAACAGACCCTAAGTTAACTAATTTCATATAGTTTAGTTTCCATTACCTATCTATACTGCAACTGGTGCGATAGATACAGAGCTTATGTGACAAATATACATTACGCATTTGTAACAAGATTACATGGGTTACAAGTCATACATCTTTTGCTTATAATAAATATCACCAACTAGATCTTGCTACAACAATGAAAACAATTTCCAGGGGGTGTCAAAAAATTGGGAGTAAACAATTCTTTTTTGCAGGTTTGGGGCATCCCCGAAAATGCCAGATACAAAAAACAGCATACCTTCCTGAAAATTTGTACTACCCCCCCCCCCCCCTGCTATGCCTGTAACACAAGGGTTACACAGTTACATTTGGAAGTCGTTTAAAAAATAAATCCGACATGTTTTTGCACAAAGTCGCAAAATTCCAACTGAAACAATGAAAATATTTACTCTATGCTTGTAACAAGGGTTACAGAGTTACAGTTGGAGGTCGTTTACAAATACGTCGTATTTATTTTTGCATCAAAAACAGTCATATATGTAGGTCCAGTATCTACCATTGTGTATTTATTCAGGCTAAGTTACGGTAGTCGAATTATGCCAATATGATGTCAGTAATTGACAGTTTTCTATATTGGAATACCGGCGTTCTTGATCTAGAACATGTTAGCAATCACTGTGAACCAACATGTCAGATTCGTAGCATGGGCATGGCACTTCTATCATATTTTCATTTCGTCAATTACGTTTAATATTCCCCCTGCTTTTCAAAGGGACGCTGAACAGCTAACCAATGAGAGCTATGGGTAACATAAAACAACATCAATTGATTTGCAGGATATGTATAAAGATCACTTCCACTATTGGAACGATTGCTGAGTAAGACATGCTACCGGTCTGGAAAAAAACTGCTCTCGTTTAATATTCTTCTGAAAAATAGACTTGAGAACCACTAACTATAACATCAACAGAAACAACGGAACAATTTCAGTTATATACAATCCATGTTCGCTAGGCATACTGAAATCCTGAACAGATTACAGACACCAAACTTATATGTACACTGATATATAACAAACATAATGAATTTATTTCACACGTCACATTTGATCGCGATTACTGATCAGGTGGTATCTGATAAATCGAGACTACTCGGAAAGAAAGTGCTCATTATGTAACGCAGAGTTAGGAGATGAATTCCACGCTATCTTGAAGTGTGAAAAATTAAAGGGTTTGAGAGTAAGATACATCAAACCATACTATTTCAATAGACCAAACACTTTGAAGTTGAACCAATTATTCAATCAAAATAGCGAGCGCAAAACAAAAAACCTTTCGATATTTATTAAAAAGATTTAGGAAATTTTCAGAAACTCCTGAGGCTTACGCGCATGTGTGCGCGTTCACATTTGTAGGTACGCGTGTATACCTTTAGTAAATATAAATTCGTTGATACACGCCATATACCATACGGTATATTAGTAAATATATTATCTGACTATATGATGAGTAAACAAGTACACATCCATTAAACGCGACATCGATGTATTATTTATCCTAATTATTTTCTGTGTATGTATACATGTACATGATGTATTGATGATACATAATTGTGTCATATGTATTGTCTCTGTAATGTCTACTATGATGACCAGAGTTACTATTAAAATTGAATTGAATTGAATTGATTGAATATAGTTGATATTGGATAAATGGCATAATGCCGCGTTCTATAATATCCCACTCCATCATCAGATTAAGGGGGACATCACCAGAACACAGGCCGAGGGAGATGGTGGTGCCGAATTCGAGTTGGGACTGACAGTGCCATTTGGTTGTCCAAAGGCCGTGACTGATAGCTACAAATCATGTACAATGAGATATGATGTATACATATCAGCGAACGGGCGAAGTACTTCTGGGCCATGCGACAGTGATCTGTCTATCAAGAAGCTTTGTAGCGTTGAATTCAATAGCAACAAGTGGTCTACGCCAAGCAAGCTCCTTGTAAAAGCTGAGAGTAACTCCCTTTTTGATCGAAACGTTCGATCGCAGTTTGTTAAGCTTGCACTACCTGCCGTATTCGATGACCACAAGATATGGAATGGATACACGCTGCCTGAGCTAACGGTAAGTGAATGTTGTTCTAAGTTAGCTGTGGTTTACTAATATACCGTCAGTTCGCCATGTTTTATACAGAGGTAGATGTGAAATATGTAAAATATTCGAATAATGTGACACTATATAACGAGGAACTTACAGGATGCACACTTACAATATGTCATAATTATTTCTGGGATTACCTGGGATTACCATCCAATTTGGTAGATAGTGGGTTGTATATTGACTTACATGTATATAATTGGTTCACCAGTTATAATGCCCCATGCGCACTTATTTAATATCGTTCTCAGTTTATAAATCCTGATTTCAGCCGTCGTCTAATGATAATTTGTTTTACTTATATATAACAAAATTAGAACAAGATACTCAGACAGTACGTCGACCCATTCTGACATATATATAAAGATATTCCACAGTACTGTGTCCACCATGTTACACGTGAATGCTTGGATCAAATATTCGAGAGAGCACGACATGGATATGTGCTATTTGTATTATTGGCCTATTATTACTGTTACTCCACGCAGTTACCAATATTAATCTTATTTAGTCAGATAGACATGCGGAATAAGGCCTTCTGGTAATGATTTTTTATAACCTCGTTATGAGATTTTCAGAGTCGTTTTCCGTCAGGATTAACTGAACTCAGAATTTTACTTGTTTCTAAATATACAAAGTAACTTAGTTACCTCGACACTCATTGCAAATATCAGTGAGCAAACACTTGTCAAAAAGCCGCATGATTGGACATCTACAACTTTCTCACACAGGTACATATTACGGACAAAGATCACGAAATTCGGGGAGCAATTTGCCGATCAAATAACGATCCCCACATGCGGACGTTCAATGGGTAAGTATTAACGTAAAACCTGATATGTTTACAAGATAATAGTGCTTTACAGCAGTATCTTCTATGTGGATCAATACAATAACACAATCTATTTGAGAAATAACGCTTGTTTAGATTAAGGTCATGCATTGATAACCGAAATGTATGAAGATAAATTATATAATGCGCGTAACGCCGTAATAGTAAATTTGTCTTCAAAGTGTACGGTTATAACTCATAACCTTAATTGAAACATGAGTTATTTCTTATAATTTAATCTGTCACGGCACAGGAGAACCACCACAAGTAGAAGGTATAAGTATAACAGAGTTTGTGAAACTTCGAATTATTGTCGACGAAAATGACGCACCCAACGTTGAAATTGACATGCACGCTGTCAGTCAAACATTCCGTTATCGATTGAGTATGTAGCGTCATAAATTCGTCGATTTTGATTGATTTGTGAACAGTGTCCACGTAGTGGTCAGCAGGTCACTCCACTGTGGCAGCAGGTGTTCCATAAATATTTCGCTTGCACTGTGTTGTTGGTTTCTTAAACTTCATTCATTTGCAAATGTTAGCTCGTTTGAGTCTTGTTGTTATCTCAAGTAACTTATGCACCGAATTACTGATGGTTCATTGACAGTAAACGTAATGGCAGGGCAGTCCTACTGAAGGAATTTTAATGCAACATCGGCATCCATGTTTATATCGCAGAAGGTATCGATTAGTTGTCATGTATAGGCGTGGTCATACATGTATGAGTACAGTATGAGACGATGCTGTTGTGGGTGCTGTCATTTCAACAGCAGAAGTAATCACAAAATTTAGTTTATCGAGAAATAACTTTAATGGCTAAATGTCTTTCAACCAATGGTTTTATAGTATTCTGTGGATTGACAGCTTATGGCTAAATTATAATAGTACAACCAGAACGTTTAGGTGAAACTATCTGTATCTGTGTGTATGGTAGCACACCTGAGTATATCCACTATATATATAGAGGATATCCAGACTTTTTCAGTGAATATGGGTTATATCTCATGAGTGATGCCAAAACATTGAATTTCCACGAGTGGCTTTAGCCACGAGTGGAAATTCAAATGTTTTGTCATCAGGAATGAGATTTAACCCATATCCACTGAACAAGGGTGGATATTATGTTTATTATATACTTATTATATAGTTACTTGACTATGGCCCCAATGAATGTCAATACATCAGAAATTTCAAGCTGACACATTACGCCCAAAAAAATAGTCCCATATTTAAAACACTCAAAAAGTATAGATTTTGTATTTATTATATACTTTCGTTACTTGCCGGTGGCCCCCAATGAATCTGTGCAGGAAATCATTCACTATGAAGTATAACCTGACTACACACATAATGATCCATACGGCGCAATAATACCAGTGAGATATCGATATCTCACTTGTGGGATATCAATTATATCTCACTGCTAAAACCTTATATTTCATGGGCAAGTATATAATAAAAGCATATATCCATGAAAGAGGAACAAAATAAAGCAATCAACTCTCTATATCGGTACCTTACGAAAATACTTATGTGATTTCCAATGTGGACAGTTGAAGAGCGGTGACAGATAAATACGCAATACTAGCAACAAGGGGTTCTCGGATCATACCGTTGTCACAAAAATTGGATAATTATAATAAATGTTGGCTGAAAATATTGAGACATTCTGTATGGACAAGACGACTGACAAATTGGTCAGTTACATGTACATGCACGCACTTTTATAAATGTAATTGAGCATGTAACACGAGAGGCATAGTTTGTTGCATGTATAAGCACACCAAGAAGTATTTTTTCCCTTTCGATCATTTTTTGTACCCACCCACCCCCACCGCCAAATTGTTTTCCGTTTTCGGCATTTTTTTCCGACCATTTTTTGACACCCACCCCCCTTTTAACACTAAAACAGAGATTTGCGGGGGGAAATTCACTGTAAACAGATGTATATGAATTTCTGTGCATACTATTTATCATGGATGTTAACATGGACATGTAAATAGGAATAAGTCATTTTGAGGTCATTCGGCCAAAAAAACATGGCTGCCAGCAGCCATCTTGGATTTTTGCTACAAAATACAACACGATAACTGCCTGCAGTCAGTTTACCAGTTAGAATTACATTATTTCTCTCATTCAAAGTGGTTTTGAAGCCCAACTCATTGCCAAAACACTAAAAAACAAGCAGGAATTTTTTTTTTAGTTGCGGAAAAAAATTGCTTGTTGGTGGCTTTGACCACCCACCCACCCCGGCATAATTTTTTTTTTCCAAATGAATAAGAATATCCTATATTATAAGCCTATTTGTTGATTACCACAAAATCACCATCATACTCATCGCGAAAATCCACAACCTCATCGATAAGTAATCTGTCGAATATTGACACAAATGCTCGTAATTGGGAGCGGTCATTATTATCTACCTCTTTGAGCAACTAAAGTATTTACGCTCTTTATACGAAGTGATCATTGGAATTTTTACTAGGCTCACAAAAATTCAAAATGTGTTAAAACTCATTCTTTTCAAAGTTCAATATCTGGCCATCGCAACCTATTAATGGCAAGACATGTCAGATTTATTGATTTCCGGTTATTTATACCGTATATTTGTTGGCTGTATGGTGTCCAATCGGACGTTACAACTTTATGTCAATCTTTTTTCTGAACAGGCAGTCATACGAGATGCAACTGCCAGGAGAGTTTGTGATGTACCGGAACAAGGAAACTGATGTTCAGGTCAGCACCAACGTTATAATTAGTCTGGCATCAGACAAATATTAACACCTTCAGATATGACAATATTCACCATGTCTCACAACGGGAAATTGTGACGGATTCCTACACATACCATAGACCATTACTTGATTCAGGGATCTATTATATCGGTATTCATATAATTAAAACCCAAACTCTAATATCAGTGCTCGGTTCCTTTACAGAAACCTCGCATATTTTTCACCAGCCAAGACTATCACACAATGAAGTCGGCTTCCCGAAAATAGTTTATAAGTAGCTACAATGCCCCAAATATATAATGCTTCTCGGTCTACCTTGAGCTCCACGTCCATAGAACATCACTTCTCATGTATTGCGGTCTTCGGTCTGCCACATTTGTATACACCACCTGTATTATATCCACGACCTATTCAAGACTCATATATATGTGTGTTACTTTGCCTCACAAAATCTTAAAAACAGCCTTGGTTGCTAGGCACCCGCTGCCTTTGGGTAGTTACATATTGTGTCGCATATCTTGGTATTGTTGTTCATCTGTCAAAACTAATAATGGCTACAGCCCTTTCAGATAATTGTAAAATATAATTGCTTAAGTCTTAGATTGTGTTATATGCAACGTCTATGATATAACTGACTTAAATGGGCACTGTACGCCATTTTCAATAAATTCCCGGTAATAACAACGATATAGTATCTATATTACATAGAAAAATTAAATATAATAAAATTTGATATATTCTGTAAACGTTCAGGTTAACCCTTTACCCAACAGAACGGCCCCGTGCCAATGCATTCTCTTATATATGTTGACCATAGGTCGCCTCGCATATATAAGATAATGCATTGGCTTAACACATATTAAAAATGATAAAATTGTCAAAGAATGTAGAAAAATATTATAAAAATTGTTAAAAAATGTAAGAAAAAATTATAAAATTGTTAAAGAATGTAAGAAAAAATGGTAAAAAGTGTTACAAAAATATTTTTTTAGGCCAATGCATTCTCTTATTTATGCGAGGCGACCTATGGTCGACTCGCATATATAAGAGAATGCATTGGCACAGGGCATAACTGTAACAATCACAATGTGGTCGATGAACCGGTTCCAATGATATCCATATTTGTATGGTGTTATTGAGACAGACCGAAGATATTTTAGGCTGTTGAAGCTTTATTTGGGCGTTTTTGGCCGGTTTGTTGGGTAAAGGGTTAATAGGTTGTCTTAATATCAGCTAATAATTTGGTATAAATTTACTTTATGGCTCCAGCCATAAATTAATTCCGAATGTCCGTGTAAAAGACGTAATCAAATTAATTGACGGATATTGGATTGGGCAACGCATGACACTCATGATCATGTTAACAATTATATTGATACGGGGCGTAAACTCAAGCCACTCACTGACTAGTGGCTATGCAATAACTTAAATGAGAATATAGGACTATCATGCATATAATATAACATTTATTTGATACATTTGCTTGAAATTACTCGACGACATTTTTTATTTTCGAATTCCAGCTAATCGGCCGTAACATTACTTCGTACTCAACAGACTTTCAAATAATGTAAATCTGGATACCTTATTCTACGACTCAGATACTATAGAAACCAACAACAACATTTGAGTACAGTATCCCTTTAACCTACTTGCTCCCTCAATAATTAAATAATAGAATAACATATAATCATGTTAATATAGGTAAATACATTCTACAAATCGTGTCGCGGCCTCGGTGCTGGTGGTCTGTCTTGGGCGATGTGTAACTGTGGTGTTGCCATACGAGTTCGCAAGTCGATGTTTGTTGTGAATATGTGCGGCGTAGGCCGACAGAGATCCAATGGGAGAAACAGAATGGTGAATAGATATGTGCGCCGTGTCAGCTGTGAAGATGGCGCGTTCAAGATATTGACTAGAGGTAATAGTTATGAGGTAGGTTTGCTTTTTTCACAATTTGAAGTTCCATATTTTCAATAACCGGTTAAGTGCTGGGTCAATTAAGTGGATCGCATATATTTCATGTCCACCACGATTGGCTCTCAAATGTTAAAAGATTGGGTTGATTTACATGTCTTGCATACAACACGTCTCTGATGTCAAACTACTATAACAGGTAATCTTCACACATTTCCGTGGTCGATACCGTTTACATATAGTAGTATATTGAGCCGTAGCAAGTAACATAATTATGTCGCGTCTACAATAGCTTAATCCCAATACTTAAAGATACATAATCCGAATTAACGCTCCTAAATTACTATTTCTTTGGCTTCGGGGGTAAAAGATATTTTATTCGAGTCGAGCAACCCACCCATCAAAACTATGAGTTATCAGATATCCATTTTTGAAATCTGTTATTTTTCACCACCTACCTGGGTTATTTGGCGGCCTAGCAGATTTTCGACAAGCCGACCGACATACTCTCGATACCAAATTGCGTTTAACAAAATGTTGATATATGACACGCTTTTGGAAAATTTTACCCTAGAGTGGACAGTGGGTTATTTTGTTTAAACATATTTTATTGTAATATAATATTACAAGAGGGATCGGGGCACAAGTTTTAACAACTTAAATCCGCCCCTCTCCCATTAATATTTTAACAAATACAACGTAGATGACGAACATAACATATATACAGGATGATGTATGGTGTGGTTGTGTTTGCTGTCAGTCCTATCCTGCTGTTGAAATTTTATCTGAGGTAGTCAACATTTGTAACGCAAAGGAGGATCTCGCCTATATTTGTTAGCGGAGGGGGCCTAATTAAAGCGTTTCGTTGATGAAATGTATGAATAAACAAAATGGAAAAGAATTTCATTGCGTCGATTCGATTCTGATGATATCCCTGTGAGTAAGGAGGAAATGTTAGATATTATAAATTGGTGGGCTGCAAATCTTATTGAAGAGTTCGCATCTTTCGGTTGCGTACAGGGGGCACTCAAAGAGATAATGAAAGGCATCTTCGACTTCGTATCCACATGTGCATTTAGAGGTATCAGAGATAAAATTGTTGTACATATCTGATTTTAGTTCACTACAATAGTTGCGAATTCTGCAGTGTAAGATGTTTAGTTTTCTTGGACCATTAATAAAGAATTGGGGAGGTTTCGTGGGCGGGTCAATTAATTTCAAATTCATCTTAAATTCAGGAAGAGTACTTACATTTGTAATAGGCTTTGGTAGTTTATTCCAAGATAACGTACTTTTAGGTAAATAAGAGTTTCTAAAATGTTCTGTATGCGAACGGTATGAATAGAATTTGTCAGGTTCGCGCATATCATATCGATTACTGGCAACTTGTCTGGATCGGGGTGGCAACATGAGCGTGAGGTAATTGGGGACTTGGTTGTTTATTATTTTAAACATGGTGTGCAACTCGTGGAGTTCTCGTCGAATTTCAAGCCTTGACCATCCTACTTCGTCAAACAAGCGATTTATATATACGGAACGCGTTAATCCTGTTACTATTCTTGCAGCATCCTTGTGTATGTCATCGAACTTTTTAAATAAGTAATCTGTTGCTGTGCCCCACACTACATCGGCATAGTCTATAATTGGTAATATATATGCTATGTATATTTTTTCAAGCGACTATCGGTCTAGTTCGTACTTCAGTCTTCTTAATTGTGAGAGACGCGATGTTGCTTTGTTTGCTATTGTATTTATATGAGTGCTCCAGTTTAGATTCGATTGTATTTCAAGTCCAAGATGTTTGTGTGAGTTTGTAAATAATACATTTTCTTGTTCGAATTTTAAATTCGGGGTCACGTTGTTATTTGTAAGGGAAAAGGAAATTGCCCTAGTTTTCGTTGGGTTAAATTTAACTAGCCATATATTTGCCCAGTCTGCGACTCTTTCAAGGTCATCGTTCGTGTTCTTGGTTAGGATATCGATGTCATAATGGGTAGTCATAAGGCGAGTATCGTCCGCGTACATTCTTGTGGTTGCATTAATGTGCTAAAGGAGGTCGTTTATATAAACTAAAAATAGGAAAGGGCCAATAATTGAGCCTTGAGGGACACCCGCTGGGATAACTTCAAAATTTGAGAAGGAGTTGTTCACTAAGACCCTTTGTTTGCGATTGAACAGATAATCTTTTAGCCATTCTAAGAGATTTCCGGAGACTCCATATTGTTCCAATTTATATAGCAGCCCCCTGTGTCATACTCTCTCGCATGCCTTTGATATATAAAAAAATACTGCACATGTATAAAGGCTGTTGTCGAGACTATGGCACAGGTTGTGATATAGTACTATTAACTGGTATGTTGTACTATGGCCAGGGAGGAAGCCAGACTGGTGATTATATAACAAATTATTTTCCGTGAAGTATGTCATAATATGTTGTATGACCACTTTTTAGAAGATTTTACCTGATGTCGGAAGGAGAGATATTGGTCTGTAATTTGCGGAATCGGCTGGGTCGCCTTTTTTGAAAATAGGGAATACATTTGCCTTTTTCCAGGTCATTGGAAACTTACCAAGATCCAATGATTTTTTTTAAATTATTAATAGGAGGATTGCGATATTTTCGGCAGTACTATGCAACATTTTTGGGCTGATGCTATCGTGACCATACGCCTTATTTAAATTTAATGATTTTATAGCGCACACGATACTTTGATATGTGATTGGGATTTCGGATAGAATGTTATTGGATCTACGAGGGAAATAAGGGCGATTTTTGGCATCGTCTTGTATAGTGGCATTAGAAATGAATCTTGCGTTGAGACAACTAGCTTTTTCGTAATCATCGGTTGCATATGATTTCCCTTCCATTAATACGTCCCCATTAGTGGACAGTGGTTAGCATTATTATTTTGGTAATTAATCAAATCTGATAACAAAAGAGTTTTTAAAGAAATGTTGTTGCTGTTGGAAACTGAAATACCTCGAAATGCCAATATAACATAACACTTATAATAAGGACTATATATGTATCGGGTAAAGGACAAAAACAGCATAAAACAACATTAATATTGTTCAACCGTGTTTTCAATAATCTGGCAAACAAAGTCTCAATAATGATTCATCTTTCCAGACATTGTGTAGTTTTATGGTGATTTTCTTACAAAAATAGTTCGGCAATTGACTGCCAAAAAAAAAACAAATTATGCGATGAAAACTGTTTGATTTATTTTTTCGCAGAGTCATCATTTCAGAAGGTAGACTGAGCGCGTACCCCAGTTAGGTTCATAGTCTAGATAATGCAGTGTATTTTATGAAAATATTTCCTATCAAACCAGGTCAAGGTAAAACTTAGATGAAAAAATTGTTGTTTTTTAAACCACTTTCTTTTGCATAATTCGAGCATATCTCTCATACTGTGAGGGCAAATACAAATGTAGGTGTTGTCATAATACAATAGCGAGAGCTTTCCGATGTATGGCAACAAGCCATATTTCCGACTAAATCCTGAAAAATTACCCATAATTCTGCTGTGGTTAAGTGGTCGATTACTTTGGGAATTACTGTATGTTATAAAACCATGCACTGGATGTCACACTTGTCGTTTAAAATACATAGAAGAATTTGAATATATAAATCAGAACATTTACTTGCTACTAGTATATTTATGTTTTATAGTTCAAGTCGGAATCATATACCAGGAATGGGTGATTAAGCTTTTTATGTTAAAAACAAATCAAAAACATGTTGTTGAATGACACTGCAATTAAAATGGCAAATTCTCCCGTCTATTAGATTGCGGCACGCTTTCGTACACCGAAAACAATGGATAGTCAATATGACTAACATACATGTTATATTAGTCACATCCTTAATCAATATAACTATAAGCAAACGAGACAATTAGTCAACCGGTAGTTAGTCACAATGACTAAATTTTATGACCAACACGCGACACACATATACACACTGTATCCTTTGAGATAATCGATGCATTTAATATATGACTAGGCATAATATTGACGGTCGGCGGAGCTCCTCAACATGATTATTCGAGAATCCCCAGTGCATGTCCCGACATCGCATGTGATGGTCTTCGATAATTAATGATAATACATCCCCCGTGTTGATGAGTAGAAGTTCAAATGGAATGGTGAACCTTAATGTGGCATATTGTTATGACATTTCATTCTGTTGACTCAATTATGCGCGTAGTGACTAATTAGTCTTAGTCAGAGTGACTATGTTCTAAGAAGGGTGACTCTATTTACAACACATTGCCTCGAGTAATGTTTTACAAACAGTGTCTGATATTGCATATTCTCCATTGTACAATTGAGACGGAAAGAGATATGGGAATACATACAGTGATTCAACTGCTTGAAATGATGAGTATACCGTTTGAAGAAAGTGTCATCATTTAATAGACACCACAGGCAACCATGAGATCAACCAAAAATTGACATATTCTCAAAACGTTCAATATCAGACCATTATTTGTTATTTGTCATTGAGGAATTTTATTGAAAATTGGTTGTTTCCTTCGTGGATGCTGTATCCAGATGTAAGATTGCATTAGTTTTCAAATGAATTAATTCAATATAGATTCTTGTGATTTTTCTGGTTCAAATTTACATTTACTTAATATTCTAGGCAAAATGACTTAAGTTGCGCTAGACAAAATTACTAAGCCAAAATTTAGCCAGTTTGACTAACATAAGTTAGTTAATATGAGGACGAGGGTTTCACCAACCAAAGTTAGTCACTCTGACTGCAGTGTATATACATGCACGGCAGTGTGCCCGGGTGAATTACACATAGATCATGGCCCGTGGTTTCATCATGATTCAACAGTGAACGTCCAAGGCCAGTACATTCGTCGAATGGTGAACATAAAGATACTTTGCCTCAAATATGTGAGGAAAATGGAATACAGCTGATAATACATTTCAAGATGACCTTAGTGAGCCATTTCAGAGTACAAAATGCAAAATGTCTTATTCGTTACAAGTGCACCATCTGTTGTTTTCTATTTTATAAATATAGGCTTATCCATTATAGTTGGAAAATGTATATATCTCAACCTAATGTTGTTTAGCCAGGTCTTTTAATCTACTAAATATATTTTTATTTTTAAATGTAGTGCCAATTTTTAGTCATCATTCTTCCGAGTTCTATGTCATATATTGATGCAGCTTTTATTGTTTTATGTGTAAATATGCGCGATGTTATCTTTTCTGTGTTGATTTGTGTGTACATGTCCTTTGAAATTAATTTCTGTATAATGCGTTTCTTAAATGCATTTACATGTGTAATCATAACATAATATATACGGTCTATGTATATCAGTATGTCTGGTTTTATATATCGACCCGTATTGTTTGTACTGCCGAATTACCTTTACACATGTAGGTTCTAATGTGCCATTTTGTTTAATTTTCTTATCCATAGGTTACGCTATCTACAGGAGTTGTTGTTAAGTTCTACATGATGAGGATAATAAACTATGTTCATATATACCCGACCATTGGTGATAGGGGAAAGGTTGAAGGGCTTTGCGGAAACTTTAATGGTACCAGGGAACAATATCTGAGAGGGTGGCGTAATCAAGCAGGGAAAATCTATGGAAAACAATTTAGGTAGATATATAGATAGACAGTTATGTTTTCCAACCATTGTGTATGTTACGAAAACAGATTACAGATAACTATAGTTATTCACAGCCATGCGCGGAGAAGTGAAGTCTGGATTCAGTATCAGTCTATTGTGATTTCCTATTCACAGCCTCGTGCGGAGTATTGAAGTCTGGATTCAGTATCAGTATATTGTGATTTCCTATTCACAGCCTCGTGCGGAGTATTGAAGTCTGGATTCAGTATCAGTATATTGTGATTTCCTATTCACAGCCATGCGCGGAGTATTGAAGTCTGGATTCAGTATCAGTCTATTGTGATTTCCTATTCACAGCCTCGTGCGGAGTATTGAAGTCTGGATTCAGTATCAGTCTATTGTGATTTCCTATTCACAGCCTCGTGCGGAGTATTGAAGTCTGGATTCAGTATCAGTCTATTGTGATTTCCTATTCACAGCCTCGTGAGGAGTATTGAAGTCTGGATTCAGTATCAGTATATTGTGATTTCCTATTCACAGCCTCGTGCGGAGTATTGAAGTCTGGATTCAGTATCAGTCTATTGTGATTTCCTATTCACAGCCTCGTGCGGAGTATTGAAGTCTGGATTCAGTATCAGTCTATTGTGATTTCCTATTCACAGCCTCGTGTGGAGTATTGAAGTCTGGATTCAGTATCAGTCTATTGTGATTTCCTATTCACAGCCTCGTGCGGAGTATTGAAGTCTGGATTCAGTATCAGTCTATTGTGATTTCCTATTCACAGCCTCGTGCGGAGTATTGAAGTCTGGATTCAGTATCAGTCTATTGTGATTTCCTATTCACAGCCTCGTGCGGAGTATTGAAGTCTCGATTCAGTATCAGTCTATTGTGATTTCCTATTCACAGCCTCGTGCGGAGTATTGAAGTCTGGATTCAGTATCAGTCTATTGTGATTTCCTATTCACAGCCTCGTGCGGAGTATTGAAGTCTGGATTCAGTATCAGTCTATTGTGATTTCCTATTCACAGCCTCGTGCGGAGTATTGAAGTCTGGATTCAGTATCAGTCTATTGTGATTTCCTATTCACAGCCTCGTGCGGAGTATTGAAGTCTGGATTCAGTATCAGTCTATTGTGATTTCCTATTCACAGCCTCGTGCGGAGTATTGAAGTATCGATTCAGTATCAGTCTATTGTTATTTCCTATTCACAGCCTCGTGCGGAGTATTGAAGTCTGGATTCAGTATCAGTATATTGTGATTTCCTATTCACAGCCTCGTGCGGAGTGTTGAAGTCTCGATTCAGTATCAGTCTATTGTGATTTCCTATTCACAGCCTCGTGCGGAGTGTTGAAGTCTCGATTCAGTATCAGTCTATTGTGATTTCCTATTCACAGCCTCGTGCGGAGTGTTGAAGTATCGATTCAGTATCAGTCTATTGTGATTTCCTATTCACAGCCTCGTGCGGAGTATTGAAGTCTGGATTCAGTATCAGTCTATTGTGATTTCCTATTCACAGCCTCGTGCGGAGTATTGAAGTCTCGATTCAGTATCAGTCTATTGTGATATTCTATGCACAGCCTCGTGCGGAGTATTGAAGTCTCGATTCAGTATCAGTCTATTGTGATATTCTATGCACAACCATGCACGGAGATGTCAAGTATCGATTCAGTATCAGTCTATTGTGATATGCTATGCACAGCCATGCGCTGAGAAGTGAAGTCTCGATTCAGTAGCATTCTGTCTATTGTGATATACTGTTCAAAATGGAAGTTATAGTCTTGATAGAGTGTCATAATCCGACTATTAATACACACTGTTGGTGTTAGGGTGGATACACACATGCATGTAATCTCTGTAAATATCGTGTATTTTGCGTTTTACATGGATCACACAGACCATGTGATATGTGTCTGCTGACAACCCAATCATTGTGGCTATGTTTGACCACAGTGAGTCAAGCTCTGAGCGTGCAGAGAGTCGTTGACCGGACGAAGTCGTCATGCCGCTTAAAATAATTGTTCGCGCGATAACCCAAATGTTGGACGTTCTGTTTAAATCATTGTCAGTCTTCTCTTGATTGTATACCAGTGATGGTCCCAATATTTCTCCAATACAGGGGCTATGATCCCCAACATGGGAGGCTGGGAGCTATATTATCCCGGAAATAACCGGACTGACCACTACATATTTCCTCGACCGGGGGAGGGGGGCATGCAGCACATGAGTCCTACCCCCATGAAGCCACGAAGCCACTCCTGATTTGTAAATATTGTAGTTGACATTCATATATGTCGTGCCTGTTTGCTACGGGTGATTAATCTCAGTGTGTGGGACATTAAAAACTCATGTATCACAATCGTCATAAAAGAGCTTCAAAAGTCTGCACATTTTATTTTTATTTTGGATGACCCTGTTTCCAAGAAATGACGAGAAACAAATCAAGTATAAAATCGACGGACTCAAATCCACTTTTCGAAATGAACTAAAACTCGTGAAAAACAGCAACAGATATCAAACAGGATTTATTCATTTCGGCACCCATGAAAAAAGACATGTTTATGACTGGTCTGAAATCTCTTGATAACAGTTAGTTTGATTTTGGCTTACAACTACTCACTGGTCTCGCCTGTTGAAATGGAACGATCGCGCGCAGGCGATTAATGCTATCAATGATTGGTGTGACCATGTAAAATATATGTATTTTACATACATACATTACATGCATGCGTGTATCCACCCTTAATCGGCATTTCCGAATAATAACCATAACTGAAACTTCCATATACGCTATTGAACATGCTGTTGTATGTATACCAGTTGTAGTGTATATTAGTTTCTTGAAATAAGGAAGTATCCGTGTGCCTTGTTTCGTAACTACCACTGTCTGCTAATGACTTTGACTTTCGACAGCTCATACTCAGTGACATACATGTGTCTTGGATTAAGTTTATGTCCAGCAATTGGATTATTGTACAACTAGAAGTTTACCCATTATATGTGCCACTTTAGAGTATCAATTACTTTCAGTGTTGTTGGGACGAAACATGTTTGCATATATAGCAGGAGAAATGTAAACACACTAATAATCTGTCTTGGGTGCAATCCGTTAGAAATAAGACAACCACCAAGGAATATATTCAATATGTCTTAAGCTACCCATATGTAATTACTAGTAAGATCACATGCGAAATATTCTCGTGCAATCTAGAGCTAATGTGAAATTTTTTGTAAAATTATATCCAGGTTCATGCAAATGTCGAATTATCGTTCGTCAGTAGAAACTCAACCAATAGTTGATTCAACCAACATTTGAGGGTTAATTTGCTTTACTGTGTGTCTTCGATATATCGGTGAAATATTGTGAGAGGCGCGTCATAAACAAAGTCATAGGCGATATATGTACACGTATGAATATATGTGTAGTGTCAGTATTATACTGGTGTTGACGACTAGATGTCAAAAACAGTTAGTAAATATATACAGTGGTTGGCATTTGTCAAAACATAAATATGGTTGCCATAGACGCTAAAATTGTCTATATTAAACTAATGTATGTAGGCGTCAAATGCGTTTTAGGTGCAAGTAGATTGTGTTCAGATAGTTGTTTCAATCCAAACCCTTAACCCATTTTCACAGAGTAACGAAGAACAGCTACTTCGCCGAGAATGTGCAACTGGAAAACAGCCAACCCGGGACATGGTGCAAATGTGCTAATCCACAGACCAACACTTTAAGCTGTAATCGGCACTCAAGTGACGTGTTGTGTACAGCAGATGCCAATGTTGCCCAGTATGCGGCTTCTGGTACTTGTGGAAACAACAGAATCCGACGTGAAGCCACTCCCTTAAATGATGACGTCATAGAATATGAACCAATGGATACATACGAAGACTACAACGAAACCGTACATGTATGTGAAATTTCATCACTCTGCCCGCAAACAAAAAACGTTTCTTTTTTCGGTAGGTTAGTTCATACGGAATTAACATTTTAAAAACATTCTACATGTATATCAAACGTTTGGAACATAACTCAATTATTTGGGTTCAAATTTCTACGCCCGTTTCATGATAATCCATATCGTATTTCAAGCCTTTCTTCTGCGTTCCGTTCCATTTAAAGGTACGGTTGGCCTTGGCGGTGGGTATCCTGTGAAAATATTTCCACCCGTCAAAAACCGCCACAAACAGAAAGAACAACAAAATGTAGACAGACTTTGTCCGTATACAAATAAGAAATATCGCATAAACAGTATGTTATTGTCATATCTTTGACCAATGTTATGTAAACAAAAGCATAAAAAGTTACTTTTCTGGTGTTTGTTTATATTATGATGGTAAACATAAAGAGCGTTCTTTATTGGTGAATTCCTGATATGGAACGAATAAAGAGCGTTTATGCCATTTGTGTGTGATTAGCCAGTAGCATTGTGCTGTCTTCTGTAACACAATCAGGCTCTTGCTTAGGTAAAATATAGTAAATCTTTATGATAACATGCTGTTTACGCGATGGTCATGGTATATATGAACGAAACTGTATGCGTTTTAATGTGTTTCTGTTTACGGTGATTGGAACAAATATGAATATTTTCGACAACTAAGGCCCCACGTGCCTTTAAAGGCCCACTTATTTTTCGAACCCCCAGATCACATATATAAAATGTATGCCATATTATATACTGAGAGGAAGCTACAAAACATTAAACATTAAACAAAACTTATCCGTTGTAATCAACTGTGAACATGTTGTTTGTGTTGAGTTACCGACATGTTTTTGTCATCTATATTATAGTAAAAAAATGTATGATGTTTAATGGAGGGGAAATATCTCTGTATCTTAAAGATAGAGTTATTCCTCTTCCATTGAAAATACATATTTAGTTTGAATTATGTTGCATTCTGGGAACCAAAAACGGGGGAGGGATCTTTCTATGATTTTTTATGGCATATATTGTTATTAAAACCGTATACCAAGTCACTATAAAAAGAAAATAATCGGTGACTCGAAAATTATGTGGGCCTTCAAACAATTATTATTTCTCAACTATCTAAACGAGCTAACAGTTGTATTAATGGTCCTTCCGATTCAGGAGCCGACATGGGGGAACTGGAACGAAACTACTGCTCGCGCGCATTGCGAAGAAGCGTTTGCAAAATTAGCAAGTGCGGTATCTATGTGCGGAGAACATGCTCAAATCGATACCGTAGATGCTATAGATAATTGTGCGCTGGACGTACAGGTAAATTTATGTTTCTTGGACTATTTATTTGCACGTATCTGGTGTAGCGATGCGTGTACCATGTGTTAGATGCTAATTATAGAGAGAGAGAGGTAAATAATACAGATGCAAAAAGACAGATTATACAAGAGCAAAATGATTCATAATCATTTAGGTGGGAAATATTTAGACAGTTGTTGAACTTATTGTCTGATATAAACTAGACATAAACGGGAACTACTCGGCAATGAGTATTAGTATACCAAGGGTAAAATGTTAGTGTAAAGGGCTTTCATTGGTTTCCTCTTTTAATTGGCGGGTTCCATATTCCTCACCCCATTGTAGGTTGACGCTAACAGTATTCCATACCAATCCAATAGTAAATTCGTTCTACAACACACTTTTGGCGCACTTTCTCATTATATATTTTTGTGTTTATGAGCTTGCGGGCGATACGTCTTGGACCGACGTCCACACGAACTCATTCAAAGGCTTTGTATATGACCCACATATGTGATTAAATGGGGGATGCCAATGCCACTAAGTTAATTTCGCGCAAGTAAGACATGTATACTTATGCATGCTATATAAAGCACTAACAGTCATTGGGTTCCATGCGAGTTGAAAATAAACGCTCTTTATATTGGTTCATTAGTTATGTGATAGCTCCCACCTAGTGGTTGCAAATTCAATAGTAAATATGTTCTATAAAGCACATTGGGCGCACTGTCTCATTATGTATTTTTGTGTTTATTAGCTTTCGGGTGATACGTCGTGGACAGACGTCCACAAAAACTCCTTCAAAAGCGAATGTTCCCATACTGTGAACAAGAACCAAACCCTGATGGAGCCAAATACAACGACGCCTGGACAGAGCCTTCTCGATCAAATACTAGGGGGGTTGTGCGACAATGACTGTTCTGGGAATGGGACATGTGTCAAAGGTGAAACAATTATGATGTGTTATTTTCACATACACTGAACAACTAAACAAAACATAAAGCTTAAATTATACTCTCAAACAACAAGTTTGGCTCCAATTCTAATTTGTGTTGAAAATAATTAATCGAGAATAACTAGAATATACTATCGAATTGTAGGATTGTTGTGGGGTAACAGTATATTCATGCATATCTTTATGTAGATTTCCGATATTCCGCATAGCACAGAGGTCATGCTGTAACCACCCTCGTTAAAGGCACGTGCGGCCTTAATTGTTGAAAATATTCATATTTGTTCCAAACACTGTAAACAAAAAAACATTAAAACGCATACAGTTCCGTTCATATATACCGTGACCATCGCGTAAACAGCATGTTATCATAAAGACCTACTATATTTTACCTAAGCAAGAGCCTGCTTGTGTTACAGAAGACAGCACAATGCTACTGGCTAATCACACACAAATGTCATAAACGCTCTTTATTAGTTCCATATCAGGTATTCACCAACAAAGAACGCTCTTTATGTTTACCATCATAATATAAACAAACACCAGAAAAGTTAATTTTTATGCTTTTGTTTACATAACAATGGTCAAATAAATGACCATAACATACTGTTTATGCGATATTTCTTATTTGTATACGGACAAAGTCTATCTACATTTTGATGTTCTTTCTGTTTGTGGCGGTTTTTAACGGGTGGAGATATTCTCACAGGATACCCACCGCCAAGGCCAACCGTGTCTTTAAGTAGTCTTGCGGGATTATGTGATGCTGGTTGGTCCTTCTGATGTTTTAGTATGGCAAACAAAATTATGTAGCGTTATGTTTTCCAAAGTTGTCAGTTTGCGATGTTTGGCTAATAGCAGCGATTTGCGCAAAAGCCAGTGCCTGCATGAAACATTCATGGATATATAGTATAAAAATACTTTAATCATGGCTGCTCAATTGTTTGCAAAACATCAGGAATAGTAGTTTCGATTATGGTCAGTTTGTAACAAACAAAAGCGTCATTATTTAAATATATCTGATGTTTTGTAAACATAATATAGGTCATAATGGCTTATTTTTCATCCGTTCAGATTAGCCAAATGCGCGAAAATGGAAATTTTTAGAAATATTAACGGTACTTTTGTCCCACCGGTGTAATATTAGTTCAACTGAATCCACCAGAATCATGGAAAATTAGATGAACCACTTAACGAGGGGCTTAACCAAGATATTGACTATATATATACTACATACACATCTTATATTGACTATACTACCTACACATCTTATATTGACTATACTACCTACACATCTTATATTGACTATACTACCTACACATCTTGTATTGACTATACTACCTACTCATCTTATATTGACTATACTACCTACACATCTTATATTGACTATACCACCTACACATCTTATATTGACTATATATACTACCTACACATCTTATATCGACTATACTACCTACATATCTTATATCGACTATACTACCTACACATCTTGGATTGACTATACTACCTACACATCTTATATTGACTATATATACTACCTACACATCTTATATTGACTATACTACCTACACATCTTATATTGACTATACTACCTACACATCTTATATTGACTATACTACCTACAAATCTTATATTGACTATACTACCTACACATCTTGTATTGACTATACTACCTACACATCTTATATTGACTATACTACCTACACATCTTATATTGACTATACTACCTACACATCTTGTATTGACTATACTACCTACACATCTTGTATTGACTATACTACATACACATCTTGTATTGACTATACTACCTACACATCTTGTATTGACTATACTACCTACACATCTTATATTGACTATACTACCTACACATCTTGTATTGACTATACTACCTACACATCTTGTATTGACTATACTACCTACACATCTTATATTGACTATACTACCTACACATCTTGTATTGACTATACTACCTACACATCTTGTATTGACTATACTACCTACACATCTTATATTGACTATACTACCTACACATTTTATATTGACTATACTACATACACATCTTATATTGACTATACTACCTACACATCTTGTATTGACTATACTACCTACACATCTTGTATTGACTATACTACCTACACATCTTGTATTGACTATACTACCTACACATCTTGTATTGACTATACTACCTACACATCTTATATTGACTATACTACCTACACATCTTGTATTGACTATACTACCTACACATCTTGTATTGACTATACTACCTACACATCTTATATTGACTATACTACCTACACATCTTGTATTGACTATACTACCTACACATCTTGTATTGACTATACTACCTACACATCTTATATTGACTATACTACCTACACATTTTATATTGACTATACTACATACACATCTTATATTGACTATACTACCTACACATCTTGTATTGACTATACTACCTACACATCTTGTATTGACTATACTACCTACACATCTTGTATTGACTATACTACCTACACATCTTGTATTGACTATACTACCTACACATCTTATATTGACTATACTACCTACACATCTTATATTGACTATACTACCTACACATCTTATATTGACTATACTACCTACACATCTTATATTGACTATATATACTACCTACACATCTTATATTGACTATATATACTACCTACACATCTTATATTGACTATATATACTACCTACACATCTTATATTGACTATATATACTACCTACACATCTTATATTGACTATATATACTACCTACACATCTTATATTGACTATATATACTACCTAAACATCTTATATTGACTATATATACTACCTACACATCTTATATTGACTATATATACTACCTACACATCTTATATTGACTATATATACTACCTACACATCTTATATTGACTATATATACTACCTACACATCTTATATTGACTATATATACTACCTACACATCTTATATTGACTATATATACTACCTACACATCTTATATTGACTATATATACTACCTACACATCTTATATTGACTATATATACTACCTACACATCTTATATTGACTATACTACCTACACATCTTATATTGACTATACCACCTACACATCTTGTATTGACTATACTACCTACACATCTTGTATTGGCTATATATACTACCTACACATCTTATATTGACTATACTACCTACACATCTTATATTGACTATACTACCTACACATCTTATACTGACTATACTACCTACACATCTTATATTGACTATACTACCTACACATCTTGTATTGACTATACTACATACACATATTATATTGACTATACTACCTACACATCTTATATTGACTATACTACCTACATATCTTATATTGACTATACTACCTACAAATCTTATATTGACTATATATACTACCTACACATCTTATATTGACTATATTACCTACACATCTTATATTGACTATATTACCTACAAATCTTATATTGACTATACTACCTACACATCTTATATTGACTATATTACCTACACATCTTATATTGACTATACTACCTACACATCTTATATTGACTATATTACCTACAAATCTTATATTGACTATACTACCTACACATCTTGTATTGACTATACTACCTACACATCTTGTATTGACTATACTACCTACACATCTTGTATTGACTATACTACCTACACATCTTATATTGACTATACTACCTACACATCTTGTATTGACTATACTACCTACACATCTTATATTGACTATACTACCTACACATCTTATATTGACTATACTACCTACACATCTTATATTGACTATACTACCTACACATCTTATATTGACTATATATACTACCTACACATCTTGTATTGACTATACTACCTACACATCTTATATTGACTATACTACATACACATCTTATATTGACTATACTACCTACACATCTTATATTGACTATACTACATACACATCTTGTATTGACTATACTACCTACACATCTTATATTGACTATACTACATACACATCTTATGTTGACTATACTACCTACACATCTTATATTGACTATACTACATACACATCTTGTATTGACTATACTACCTACACATCTTATATTGACTATACTACATTCACATCTTGTATTGACTATACTACATACACATCTTATATTGACTATACTACCTACACATCTTATATTGACTATACTACCTACACATCTTGTATTGACTATACTACCTACACATCTTATATTGACTATACTACCTACACATCTTATATTGACTATACTACCTACACATCTTATATTGACTATACTACATACACATCTTATATTGACTATATTACCTACACATCTTGTATTGACTATACTACCTACACATCTTTTATTGACTATACTACCTACACATCTTATATTGACTATACTACCTACACATCTTATATTGACTATACTACATACACATCTTATATTGACTATATTACCTACACATCTTGTATTGACTATACTACCTACACATCTTATATTGACTATACTACCTACACATCTTATATTGACTATACTACCTACACATCTTATATTGACTATACTACCTACACATCTTATATTGACTATACTACCTACACATCTTGTATTGACTATCCTACCTACACATCTTATATTGACTATACTACCTACACATCTTATATTGACTATACTACCTACACATCTTATATTGACTATACTACCTACACATCTTGTATTGACTATCCTACCTACGCATCTTATATTGACTATACTACCTACACATCTTGTATTGACTATCCTACCTACACATCTTATATTGACTATACTACCTACACATCTTATATTGACTATACTACCTACACATCTTGTATTGACTATCCTACCTACACATCTTCTATTGACTATACTACCTACACATCTTATATTGACTATACTACCTACACATCTTGTATTGACTATCCTACCTACACATCTTGTATTGACTATCCTACCTACACATCTTGTATTGACTATACTACCTACATATCTTATATTGACTATACTACCTACACATCTTGTATTGACTATACTACATACACATCTTGTATTGACTATCCTACCTACACATCTTATATTGACTATACTACCTACACATCTTATATTGACTATACTACCTACACATCTTGTATTGACTATCCTACCTACACATCTTATATTGACTATACTACCTACACATCTTGTATTGACTATATATACTACACATCTTATATTGACTATACTACCTACACATCTTATATTGACTATCCTACCTACACATCTTATATTGACTATCCTACCTACACATCTTATATTGACTATACTACCTACACATCTTATATTGACTATACTACCTACACATCTTATATTGACTATACTACCTATACATCTTGTATTGACTATACTACCTACTCATCTTGTATTGACTATATATACTACACATCTTATATTGACTATACTACCTACACATCTTATATTGACTATACTACCTACACATCTTGTATTGACTATACTACCTACACATCTTATATTGACTATCCTACCTACACATCTTATATTGACTATCCTACCTACACATCTTATATTGACTATACTACCTACACATCTTATATTGACTATACTACCTACACATCTTATATTGACTTTACTACCTATACATCTTATATTGACTATACTACCTACACATCTTATATTGACTATACTACCTACACATCTTATATTGACTATACTACCTACACATCTTATATTGACTATACTACCTACACATCTTGTATTGACTATATATACTACACATCTTATATTGACTATACTACCTACACATCTTGTATTGACTATACTACCTACACATCTTGTATTGACTATACTACCTACACATCTTGTATTGACTATATATACTACCTACACATCTTATATTGACTATACTACCTACACATCTTATATTGACTATACTACCTACACATCTTATACTGACTATACTACCTACACATCTTATATTGACTATACTACCTACACATCTTGTATTGACTATACTACATACACATATTATATTGACTATACTACCTACACATCTTATATTGACTATACTACCTACATATCTTATATTGACTATACTACCTACAAATCTTATATTGACTATATATACTACCTACACATCTTATATTGACTATATTACCTACACATCTTATATTGACTATATTACCTACAAATCTTATATTGACTATACTACCTACACATCTTATATTGACTATATTACCTACACATCTTATATTGACTATACTACCTACACATCTTATATTGACTATATTACCTACACATCTTATATTGACTATACTACCTACACATCTTGTATTGACTATACTACCTACACATCTTGTATTGACTATACTACCTACACATCTTGTATTGACTATACTACCTACACATCTTATATTGACTATACTACCTACACATCTTGTATTGACTATACTACCTACACATCTTATATTGACTATACTACCTACACATCTTATATTGACTATACTACCTACACATCTTATATTGACTATACTACCTACACATCTTATATTGACTATATATACTACCTACACATCTTGTATTGACTATACTACCTACACATCTTATATTGACTATACTACATACACATCTTATATTGACTATACTACCTACACATCTTATATTGACTATACTACATACACATCTTGTATTGACTATACTACATACACATCTTATATTGACTATACTACATACACATCTTATGTTGACTATACTACCTACACATCTTATATTGACTATACTACATACACATCTTGTATTGACTATACTACCTACACATCTTATATTGACTATACTACATTCACATCTTGTATTGACTATACTACATACACATCTTATATTGACTATACTACCTACACATCTTATATTGACTATACTACCTACACATCTTGTATTGACTATACTACCTACACATCTTATATTGACTATACTACCTACACATCTTATATTGACTATACTACCTACACATCTTATATTGACTATACTACATACACATCTTATATTGACTATATTACCTACACATCTTGTATTGACTATACTACCTACACATCTTTTATTGACTATACTACCTACACATCTTATATTGACTATACTACCTACACATCTTATATTGACTATACTACATACACATCTTATATTGACTATATTACCTACACATCTTGTATTGACTATACTACCTACACATCTTATATTGACTATACTACCTACACATCTTATATTGACTATACTACCTACACATCTTATATTGACTATACTACCTACACATCTTATATTGACTATACTACCTACACATCTTGTATTGACTATCCTACCTACACATCTTATATTGACTATACTACCTACACATCTTATATTGACTATACTACCTACACATCTTATATTGACTATACTACCTACACATCTTGTATTGACTATCCTACCTACGCATCTTATATTGACTATACTACCTACACATCTTGTATTGACTATCCTACCTACACATCTTATATTGACTATACTACCTACACATCTTATATTGACTATACTACCTACACATCTTGTATTGACTATCCTACCTACACATCTTCTATTGACTATACTACCTACACATCTTATATTGACTATACTACCTACACATCTTGTATTGACTATCCTACCTACACATCTTGTATTGACTATCCTACCTACAAATCTTGTATTGACTATACTACCTACATATCTTATATTGACTATACTACCTACACATCTTGTATTGACTATACTACATACACATCTTGTATTGACTATCCTACCTACACATCTTATATTGACTATACTACCTACACATCTTATATTGACTATACTACCTACACATCTTGTATTGACTATCCTACCTACGCATCTTATATTGACTATACTACCTACACATCTTGTATTGACTATCCTACCTACACATCTTATATTGACTATACTACCTACACATCTTATATTGACTATACTACCTACACATCTTGTATTGACTATCCTACCTACACATCTTCTATTGACTATACTACCTACACATCTTATATTGACTATACTACCTACACATCTTGTATTGACTATCCTACCTACACATCTTGTATTGACTATCCTACCTACACATCTTGTATTGACTATACTACCTACATATCTTATATTGACTATACTACCTACACATCTTGTATTGACTATACTACATACACATCTTGTATTGACTATCCTACCTACACATCTTATATTGACTATACTACCTACACATCTTATATTGACTATACTACCTACACATCTTGTATTGACTATCCTACCTACACATCTTATATTGACTATACTACCTACACATCTTGTATTGACTATATATACTACACATCTTATATTGACTATACTACCTACACATCTTATATTGACTATCCTACCTACACATCTTATATTGACTATCCTACCTACACATCTTATATTGACTATACTACCTACACATCTTATATTGACTATACTACCTACACATCTTATATTGACTATACTACCTATACATCTTGTATTGACTATACTACCTACTCATCTTGTATTAACTATATATACTACACATCTTATATTGACTATACTACCTACACATCTTATATTGACTATACTACCTACACATCTTGTATTGACTATACTACCTACACATCTTATATTGACTATCCTACCTACACATCTTATATTGACTATCCTACCTGCACATCTTATATTGACTATACTACCTACACATCTTATATTGACTATACTACCTACACATCTTATATTGACTATACTACCTATACATCTTATATTGACTATACTACCTACACATCTTATATTGACTATACTACCTACACATCCTATATTGACTATACTACCTACACATCTTATATTGACTATACTACCTACACATCTTGTATTGACTATATATACTACACATCTTATATTGACTATACTACCTACACATCTTGTATTGACTATACTACCTACACATCTTGTATTGACTATACTACCTACACATCTTGTATTGACTATATATACTACCTACACATCTTATATTGACTATACTACCTACACATCTTATATTGACTATACTACCTACACATCTTATACTGACTATACTACCTACACATCTTATATTGACTATACTACCTACACATCTTGTATTGACTATACTACATACACATATTATATTGACTATACTACCTACACATCTTATATTGACTATACTACCTACATATCTTATATTGACTATACTACCTACAAATCTTATATTGACTATATATACTACCTACACATCTTATATTGACTATATTACCTACACATCTTATATTGACTATATTACCTACAAATCTTATATTGACTATACTACCTACACATCTTATATTGACTATATTACCTACACATCTTATATTGACTATACTACCTACACATCTTATATTGACTATATTACCTACACATCTTATATTGACTATACTACCTACACATCTTGTATTGACTATACTACCTACACATCTTGTATTGACTATACTACCTACACATCTTGTATTGACTATACTACCTACACATCTTATATTGACTATACTACCTACACATCTTGTATTGACTATACTACCTACACATCTTATATTGACTATACTACCTACACATCTTATATTGACTATACTACCTACACATCTTATATTGACTATACTACCTACACATCTTATATTGACTATATATACTACCTACACATCTTGTATTGACTATACTACCTACACATCTTATATTGACTATACTACATACACATCTTATATTGACTATACTACCTACACATCTTATATTGACTATACTACATACACATCTTGTATTGACTATACTACATACACATCTTATATTGACTATACTACATACACATCTTATGTTGACTATACTACCTACACATCTTATATTGACTATACTACATACACATCTTGTATTGACTATACTACCTACACATCTTATATTGACTATACTACATTCACATCTTGTATTGACTATACTACATACACATCTTATATTGACTATACTACCTACACATCTTATATTGACTATACTACCTACACATCTTGTATTGACTATACTACCTACACATCTTATATTGACTATACTACCTACACATCTTATATTGACTATACTACCTACACATCTTATATTGACTATACTACATACACATCTTATATTGACTATATTACCTACACATCTTGTATTGACTATACTACCTACACATCTTTTATTGACTATACTACCTACACATCTTATATTGACTATACTACCTACACATCTTATATTGACTATACTACATACACATCTTATATTGACTATATTACCTACACATCTTGTATTGACTATACTACCTACACATCTTATATTGACTATACTACCTACACATCTTATATTGACTATACTACCTACACATCTTATATTGACTATACTACCTACACATCTTATATTGACTATACTACCTACACATCTTGTATTGACTATCCTACCTACACATCTTATATTGACTATACTACCTACACATCTTATATTGACTATACTACCTACACATCTTATATTGACTATACTACCTACACATCTTGTATTGACTATCCTACCTACGCATCTTATATTGACTATACTACCTACACATCTTGTATTGACTATCCTACCTACACATCTTATATTGACTATACTACCTACACATCTTATATTGACTATACTACCTACACATCTTGTATTGACTATCCTACCTACACATCTTCTATTGACTATACTACCTACACATCTTATATTGACTATACTACCTACACATCTTGTATTGACTATCCTACCTACACATCTTGTATTGACTATCCTACCTACACATCTTGTATTGACTATACTACCTACATATCTTATATTGACTATACTACCTACACATCTTGTATTGACTATACTACATACACATCTTGTATTGACTATCCTACCTACACATCTTATATTGACTATACTACCTACACATCTTATATTGACTATACTACCTACACATCTTGTATTGACTATCCTACCTACACATCTTATATTGACTATACTACCTACACATCTTGTATTGACTATATATACTACACATCTTATATTGACTATACTACCTACACATCTTATATTGACTATCCTACCTACACATCTTATATTGACTATCCTACCTACACATCTTATATTGACTATACTACCTACACATCTTATATTGACTATACTACCTACACATCTTGTATTGACTATACTACCTATACATCTTGTATTGACTATACTACCTACTCATCTTGTATTGACTATATATACTACACATCTTATATTGACTATACTACCTACACATCTTATATTGACTATACTACCTACACATCTTGTATTGACTATACTACCTACACATCTTATATTGACTATCCTACCTACACATCTTATATTGACTATCCTACCTACACATCTTATATTGACTATACTACCTACACATCTTATATTGACTATACTACCTACACATCTTATATTGACTATACTACCTATACATCTTATATTGACTATACTACCTACACATCTTATATTGACTATACTACCTACACATCTTATATTTACTATACTACCTATACATCTTGTATTGACTATACTACCTACACATCTTGTATTGACTATATATACTACACATCTTATATTGACTATACTACCTACACATCTTATATTGACTATCCTACCTACACATCTTATATTGACTATCCTACCTACACATCTTATATTGACTATACTACCTACACATCTTATATTGACTATACTACCTACACATCTTATATTGACTATACTACCTATACATCTTATATTGACTATACTACCTACACATCTTATATTGACTATCCTACCTACACATCTTGTATTGACTATACTACCTACACATCTTATATTGACTATATATACTACCTACACATCTTGTATTGACTATCCCACCTACACATCTTATATTGACTATACTACCTACACATCGTATATTGACTATACTACCTACACATCTTATATTGACTATATATACTACCTACACATCTTGTATTGACTATCCTACCTACACATCTTATATTGACTATACTACCTACACATCTTATATTGACTATATTACCTACACATCTTATATTGACTATACTACCTACACATCTTATATTGACTATACTACCTACACATCTTATATTGACTATACTACCTACACATCTTGTATTGACTATACTACCTACACATCTTGTATTGACTATATATACTACACATCTTATATTGACTATACTACCTACACATCTTATATTGACTATCCTACCTACACATCTTATATTGACTATCCTACCTACACATCTTATATTGACTATACTACCTACACATCTTATATTGACTATACTACCTACACATCTTATATTGACTATACTACCTATACATCTTATATTGACTAAACTACCTACACATCTTATATTGACTATACTACCTACACATCTTATATTGACTATACTACCTATACATCTTGTATTGACTATACTACCTACACATCTTGTATTGACTATATATACTACACATCTTATATTGACTATACTACCTACAAATCTTATATTGACTATCCTACCTACACATCTTATATTGACTATCCTACCTACACATCTTATATTGACTATACTACCTACACATCTTATATTGACTATACTACCTACACATCTTATATTGACTATACTACCTATACATCTTATATTGACTATACTACCTACACACCTTATATTGACTATACTACCTACACATCTTATATTGACTATCCTACCTACACATCTTGTATTGACTATACTACCTACACATCTTATATTGACTATATATACTACCTACACATCTTGTATTGACTATCCCACCTACACATCTTATATTGACTATACTACCTACACATCGTATATTGACTATACTACCTACACATCTTATATTGACTATATATACTACCTACACATCTTGTATTGACTATCCTACCTACATATCTTATATTGACTATACTACCTACACATCTTATATTGACTATATTACCTACACATCTTATATTGACTATACTACCTACACATCTTGTATTGACTATACTACCTACACATCTTATATTGACTATACTACCTACACATCTTGTATTGACTATCCTACCTACATATCTTATATTGACTATACTACCTACACATCTTATATTGACTATATTACCTACACATCTTATATTGACTATACTACCTACACATCTTATATTGACTATACTACCTACACATCTTATATTGACTATACTACCTACACATCTTATATTGACTATACTACCTACACATCTTATATTGACTATACTACCTACACATCTTATATTGACTATATATACTACCTACACATCTTGTATTGACTATACTACCTACACATCTTATATTGACTATACTACATACACATCTTATATTGACTATACTACCTACACATCTTATATTGACTATACTACATACACATCTTGTATTGACTATACTACCTACACATCTTATATTGACTATACTACATACACATCTTATGTTGACTATACTACCTACACATCTTATATTGACTATACTACATACACATCTTGTATTGACTATACTACCTACACATCTTATATTGACTATACTACATTCACATCTTGTATTGACTATACTACATACACATCTTATATTGACTATACTACCTACACATCTTATATTGACTATACTACCTACACATCTTGTATTGACTATACTACCTACACATCTTATATTGACTATACTACCTACAAATCTTATATTGACTATACTACCTACACATCTTATATTGACTATACTACATACACATCTTATATTGACTATATTACCTACACATCTTGTATTGACTATACTACCTACACATCTTTTATTGACTATACTACCTACACATCTTATATTGACTATACTACCTACACATCTTATATTGACTATACTACCTACACATCTTATATTGACTATACTACATACACATCTTATATTGACTATATTACCTACACATCTTGTATTGACTATACTACATACACATCTTATATTGACTATACTACATACACATCTTATGTTGACTATACTACCTACACATCTTATATTGACTATACTACATACACATCTTGTATTGACTATACTACCTACACATCTTATATTGACTATACTACATTCACATCTTGTATTGACTATACTACATACACATCTTATATTGACTATACTACCTACACATCTTATATTGACTATACTACCTACACATCTTGTATTGACTATACTACCTACACATCTTATATTGACTATACTACCTACACATCTTATATTGACTATACTACCTACACATCTTATATTGACTATACTACATACACATCTTATATTGACTATATTACCTACACATCTTGTATTGACTATACTACCTACACATCTTTTATTGACTATACTACCTACACATCTTATATTGACTATACTACCTACACATCTTATATTGACTATACTACATACACATCTTATATTGACTATATTACCTACACATCTTGTATTGACTATACTACCTACACATCTTATATTGACTATCCTACCTACACATCTTATATTGACTATCCTACCTACACATCTTATATTGACTATACTACCTACACATCTTATATTGACTATACTACCTACACATCTTGTATTGACTATATATACTACACATCTTATATTGACTATACTACCTACACATCTTGTATTGACTATACTACCTACACATCTTGTATTGACTATACTACCTACACATCTTGTATTGACTATATATACTACCTACACATCTTATATTGACTATACTACCTACACATCTTATATTGACTATACTACCTACACATCTTATACTGACTATACTACCTACACATCTTATATTGACTATACTACCTACACATCTTGTATTGACTATACTACATACACATATTATATTGACTATACTACCTACACATCTTATATTGACTATACTACCTACATATCTTATATTGACTATACTACCTACAAATCTTATATTGACTATATATACTACCTACACATCTTATATTGACTATATTACCTACACATCTTATATTGACTATATTACCTACAAATCTTATATTGACTATACTACCTACACATCTTATATTGACTATATTACCTACACATCTTATATTGACTATACTACCTACACATCTTATATTGACTATATTACCTACACATCTTATATTGACTATACTACCTACACATCTTGTATTGACTATACTACCTACACATCTTGTATTGACTATACTACCTACACATCTTGTATTGACTATACTACCTACACATCTTATATTGACTATACTACCTACACATCTTGTATTGACTATACTACCTACACATCTTATATTGACTATACTACCTACACATCTTATATTGACTATACTACCTACACATCTTATATTGACTATACTACCTACACATCTTATATTGACTATATATACTACCTACACATCTTGTATTGACTATACTACCTACACATCTTATATTGACTATACTACATACACATCTTATATTGACTATACTACCTACACATCTTATATTGACTATACTACCTACACATCTTATATTGACTATACTACCTACACATCTTGTATTGACTATCCTACCTACGCATCTTATATTGACTATACTACCTACACATCTTGTATTGACTATCCTACCTACACATCTTATATTGACTATACTACCTACACATCTTATATTGACTATACTACCTACACATCTTGTATTGACTATCCTACCTACACATCTTCTATTGACTATACTACCTACACATCTTATATTGACTATACTACCTACACATCTTGTATTGACTATCCTACCTACACATCTTGTATTGACTATCCTACCTACACATCTTGTATTGACTATACTACCTACATATCTTATATTGACTATACTACCTACACATCTTGTATTGACTATACTACATACACATCTTGTATTGACTATCCTACCTACACATCTTATATTGACTATACTACCTACACATCTTATATTGACTATACTACCTACACATCTTGTATTGACTATCCTACCTACACATCTTATATTGACTATACTACCTACACATCTTGTATTGACTATATATACTACACATCTTATATTGACTATACTACCTACACATCTTATATTGACTATCCTACCTACACATCTTATATTGACTATCCTACCTACACATCTTATATTGACTATACTACCTACACATCTTATATTGACTATACTACCTACACATCTTGTATTGACTATACTACCTATACATCTTGTATTGACTATACTACCTACTCATCTTGTATTGACTATATATACTACACATCTTATATTGACTATACTACCTACACATCTTATATTGACTATACTACCTACACATCTTGTATTGACTATACTACCTACACATCTTATATTGACTATCCTACCTACACATCTTATATTGACTATCCTACCTACACATCTTATATTGACTATACTACCTACACATCTTATATTGACTATACTACCTACACATCTTATATTGACTATACTACCTATACATCTTATATTGACTATACTACCTACACATCTTATATTGACTATACTACCTACACATCTTATATTTACTATACTACCTATACATCTTGTATTGACTATACTACCTACACATCTTGTATTGACTATATATACTACACATCTTATATTGACTATACTACCTACACATCTTATATTGACTATCCTACCTACACATCTTATATTGACTATCCTACCTACACATCTTATATTGACTATACTACCTACACATCTTATATTGACTATACTACCTACACATCTTATATTGACTATACTACCTATACATCTTATATTGACTATACTACCTACACATCTTATATTGACTATCCTACCTACACATCTTGTATTGACTATACTACCTACACATCTTATATTGACTATATATACTACCTACACATCTTGTATTGACTATCCCACCTACACATCTTATATTGACTATACTACCTACACATCGTATATTGACTATACTACCTACACATCTTATATTGACTATATATACTACCTACACATCTTGTATTGACTATCCTACCTACACATCTTATATTGACTATACTACCTACACATCTTATATTGACTATATTACCTACACATCTTATATTGACTATACTACCTACACATCTTATATTGACTATACTACCTACACATCTTATATTGACTATACTACCTACACATCTTGTATTGACTATACTACCTACACATCTTGTATTGACTATATATACTACACATCTTATATTGACTATACTACCTACACATCTTATATTGACTATCCTACCTACACATCTTATATTGACTATCCTACCTACACATCTTATATTGACTATACTACCTACACATCTTATATTGACTATACTACCTACACATCTTATATTGACTATACTACCTATACATCTTATATTGACTATACTACCTACATATCTTATATTGACTATACTACCTACACATCTTATATTGACTATACTACCTATACATCTTGTATTGACTATTCTACCTACACATCTTGTATTGACTATATATACTACACATCTTATATTGACTATACTACCTACAAATCTTATATTGACTATCCTACCTACACATCTTATATTGACTATCCTACCTACACATCTTATATTGACTATACTACCTACACATCTTATATTGACTATACTACCTACACATCTTATATTGACTATACTACCTATACATCTTATATTGACTATACTACCTACACACCTTATATTGACTATACTACCTACACATCTTATATTGACTATCCTACCTACACATCTTGTATTGACTATACTACCTACACATCTTATATTGACTATATATACTACCTACACATCTTGTATTGACTATCCCACCTACACATCTTATATTGACTATACTACCTACACATCGTATATTGACTATACTACCTACACATCTTATATTGACTATATATACTACCTACACATCTTGTATTGACTATCCTACCTACATATCTTATATTGACTATACTACCTACACATCTTATATTGACTATATTACCTACACATCTTATATTGACTATACTACCTACACATCTTGTATTGACTATACTACCTACACATCTTATATTGACTATACTACCTACACATCTTGTATTGACTATCCTACCTACATATCTTATATTGACTATACTACCTACACATCTTATATTGACTATATTACCTACACATCTTATATTGACTATACTACCTACACATCTTATATTGACTATACTACCTACACATCTTATATTGACTATACTACCTACACATCTTATATTGACTATACTACCTACACATCTTATATTGACTATACTACCTACACATCTTATATTGACTATATATACTACCTACACATCTTGTATTGACTATACTACCTACACATCTTATATTGACTATACTACATACACATCTTATATTGACTATACTACCTACACATCTTATATTGACTATACTACATACACATCTTGTATTGACTATACTACCTACACATCTTATATTGACTATACTACATACACATCTTATGTTGACTATACTACCTACACATCTTATATTGACTATACTACATACACATCTTGTATTGACTATACTACCTACACATCTTATATTGACTATACTACATTCACATCTTGTATTGACTATACTACATACACATCTTATATTGACTATACTACCTACACATCTTATATTGACTATACTACCTACACATCTTGTATTGACTATACTACCTACACATCTTATATTGACTATACTACCTACAAATCTTATATTGACTATACTACCTACACATCTTATATTGACTATACTACATACACATCTTATATTGACTATATTACCTACACATCTTGTATTGACTATACTACCTACACATCTTTTATTGACTATACTACCTACACATCTTATATTGACTATACTACCTACACATCTTATATTGACTATACTACCTACACATCTTATATTGACTATACTACATACACATCTTATATTGACTATATTACCTACACATCTTGTATTGACTATACTACATACACATCTTATATTGACTATACTACATACACATCTTATGTTGACTATACTACCTACACATCTTATATTGACTATACTACATACACATCTTGTATTGACTATACTACCTACACATCTTATATTGACTATACTACATTCACATCTTGTATTGACTATACTACATACACATCTTATATTGACTATACTACCTACACATCTTATATTGACTATACTACCTACACATCTTGTATTGACTATACTACCTACACATCTTATATTGACTATACTACCTACACATCTTATATTGACTATACTACCTACACATCTTATATTGACTATACTACATACACATCTTATATTGACTATATTACCTACACATCTTGTATTGACTATACTACCTACACATCTTTTATTGACTATACTACCTACACATCTTATATTGACTATACTACCTACACATCTTATATTGACTATACTACATACACATCTTATATTGACTATATTACCTACACATCTTGTATTGACTATACTACCTACACATCTTATATTGACTATACTACCTACACATCTTATATTGACTATACTACCTACACATCTTATATTGACTATACTACCTACACATCTTATATTGACTATACTACCTACACATCTTGTATTGACTATCCTACCTACACATCTTATATTGACTATACTACCTACACATCTTATATTGACTATACTACCTACACATCTTATATTGACTATACTACCTACACATCTTGTATTGACTATCCTACCTACGCATCTTATATTGACTATACTACCTACACATCTTGTATTGACTATCCTACCTACACATCTTATATTGACTATACTACCTACACATCTTATATTGACTATACTACCTACACATCTTGTATTGACTATCCTACCTACACATCTTCTATTGACTATACTACCTACACATCTTATATTGACTATACTACCTACACATCTTGTATTGACTATCCTACCTACACATCTTGTATTGACTATCCTACCTACACATCTTGTATTGACTATACTACCTACATATCTTATATTGACTATACTACCTACATATCTTGTATTGACTATACTACATACACATCTTGTATTGACTATCCTACCTAAACATCTTATATTGACTATACTACCTACACATCTTATATTGACTATACTACCTACACATCTTGTATTGACTATCCTACCTACACATCTTATATTGACTATACTACCTACACATCTTGTATTGACTATATATACTACACATCTTATATTGACTATACTACCTACACATCTTATATTGACTATCCTACCTACACATCTTATATTGACTATCCTACCTACACATCTTATATTGACTATACTACCTACACATCTTATATTGACTATACTACCTACACATCTTATATTGACTATACTACCTATACATCTTGTATTGACTATACTACCTACTCATCTTGTATTGACTATATATACTACACATCTTATATTGACTATACTACCTACACATCTTATATTGACTATACTACCTACACATCTTGTATTGACTATACTACCTACACATCTTATATTGACTATCCTACCTACACATCTTATATTGACTATCCTACCTACACATCTTATATTGACTATCCTACCTACATATCTTATATTGACTATACTACCTACACATCTTATATTGACTATACTACCTACACATCTTATATTGACTATACTACCTATACATCTTATATTGACTATACTACCTACACATCTTATATTGACTATACTACCTACACATCTTATATTGACTATACTACCTATACATCTTGTATTGACTATACTACCTACACATCTTGTATTGACTATATATACTACACATCTTATATTGACTATACTACCTACACATCTTATATTGACTATCCTACCTACACATCTTATATTGACTATCCTACCTACACATCTTATATTGACTATACTACCTACACATCTTATATTGACTATACTACCTACACATCTTATATTGACTATACTACCTACACATCTTATATTGACTATACTACCTACACATCTTGTATTGACTATACTACCTACACATCTTGTATTGACTATACTACCTACACATCTTATATTGACTATACTACCTACAATTCTTATATTGACTATACTACCTACACATCTTATATTGACTATACTACATACACATCTTATATTGACTATATTACCTACACATCTTGTATTGACTATACTACCTACACATCTTATATTGACTATCCTACCTACACATCTTATATTGACTATACTACCTACACATCTTATATTGACTATACTACCTACACATCTTATATTGACTATACTACCTACACATCTTATATTGACTATCCTACCTACACATCTTGTATTGACTATACTACCTACACATCTTATATTGACTATATATACTACCTACACATCTTGTATTGACTATCCCACCTACACATCTTATATTGACTATACTACCTACACATCTTATATTGACTATACTACCTACACATCTTATATTGACTATACTACCTACACATCTTATATTGACTATCCTACCTACACATCTTATATTGACTATACTACCTACACATCTTATATTGACTATACTACCTACACATCTTATATTGACTATACTACCTATACATCTTATATTGACTATACTACCTACACATCTTATATTGACTATACTACCTACACATCTTATATTGACTATACTACCTATACATCTTGTATTGACTATACTACCTACACATCTTGTATTGACTATATATACTACACATCTTATATTGACTATACTACCTACACATCTTATATTGACTATCCTACCTACACATCTTATATTGACTATCCTACCTACACATCTTATATTGACTATACTACCTACACATCTTATATTGACTATACTACCTACACACCTTATATTGACTATACTACCTACACATCTTATATTGACTATCCTACCTACACATCTTGTATTGACTATACTACCTACACATCTTATATTGACTATATATACTACCTACACATCTTGTATTGACTATCCCACCTACACATCTTATATTGACTATACTACCTACACATCGTATATTGACTATACTACCTACACATCTTATATTGACTATATATACTACCTACACATCTTGTATTGACTATCCTACCTACACATCTTATATTGACTATACTACCTACACATCTTATATTGACTATATTACCTACACATCTTATATTGACTATACTACCTACACATCTTATATTGACTATACTACCTACACATCTTATATTGACTATACTACCTACACATCTTGTATTGACTATACTACCTACACATCTTGTATTGACTATATATACTACACATCTTATATTGACTATACTACCTACACATCTTATATTGACTATCCTACCTACACATCTTATATTGACTATATTACCTACACATCTTGTATTGACTATACCTACCTACACATCTTTTATTGACTATACTACCTACACATCTTATATTGACTATACTACATACACATCTTATGTTGACTATACTACCTACACATCTTATATTGACTATACTACATACACATCTTGTATTGACTATACTACCTACACATCTTATATTGACTATACTACATTCACATCTTGTATTGACTATACTACATACACATCTTATATTGACTATACTACCTACACATCTTATATTGACTATACTACCTACACATCTTGTATTGACTATACTACCTACACATCTTATATTGACTATACTACCTACACATCTTATATTGACTATACTACCTACACATCTTATATTGACTATACTACATACACATCTTATATTGACTATATTACCTACACATCTTGTATTGACTATACTACCTACACATCTTTTATTGACTATACTACCTACACATCTTATATTGACTATACTACCTACACATCTTATATTGACTATACTACATACACATCTTATATTGACTATATTACCTACACATCTTGTATTGACTATACTACCTACACATCTTATATTGACTATACTACCTACACATCTTATATTGACTATACTACCTACACATCTTATATTGACTATACTACCTACACATCTTATATTGACTATACTACCTACACATCTTATATTGACTATATTACCTACACATCTTATATTGACTATACTACCTACACATCTTATATTGACTATACTACCTACACATCTTATATTGACTATACTACCTACACATCTTGTATTGACTATACTACCTACACATCTTGTATTGACTATATATACTACACATCTTATATTGACTATACTACCTACACATCTTATATTGACTATCCTACCTACACATCTTATATTGACTATATTACCTACACATCTTGTATTGACTATACTACCTACACATCTTTTATTGACTATACTACCTACACATCTTATATTGACTATACTACATACACATCTTATGTTGACTATACTACCTACACATCTTATATTGACTATACTACATACACATCTTGTATTGACTATACTACCTACACATCTTATATTGACTATACTACATTCACATCTTGTATTGACTATACTACATACACATCTTATATTGACTATACTACCTACACATCTTATATTGACTATACTACCTACACATCTTGTATTGACTATACTACCTACACATCTTATATTGACTATACTACCTACACATCTTATATTGACTATACTACCTACACATCTTATATTGACTATACTACATACACATCTTATATTGACTATATTACCTACACATCTTGTATTGACTATACTACCTACACATCTTTTATTGACTATACTACCTACACATCTTATATTGACTATACTACCTACACATCTTATATTGACTATACTACATACACATCTTATATTGACTATATTACCTACACATCTTGTATTGACTATACTACCTACACATCTTATATTGACTATACTACCTACACATCTTATATTGACTATACTACCTACACATCTTATATTGACTATACTACCTACACATCTTATATTGACTATACTACCTACACATCTTGTATTGACTATCCTACCTACACATCTTATATTGACTATACTACCTACACATCTTATATTGACTATACTACCTACACATCTTATATTGACTATACTACCTACACATCTTGTATTGACTATCCTACCTACGCATCTTATATTGACTATACTACCTACACATCTTGTATTGACTATCCTACCTACACATCTTATATTGACTATACTACCTACACATCTTATATTGACTATACTACCTACACATCTTGTATTGACTATCCTACCTACACATCTTCTATTGACTATACTACCTACACATCTTATATTGACTATACTACCTACACATCTTGTATTGACTATCCTACCTACACATCTTGTATTGACTATCCTACCTACACATCTTGTATTGACTATACTACCTACATATCTTATATTGACTATACTACCTACATATCTTGTATTGACTATACTACATACACATCTTGTATTGACTATCCTACCTACACATCTTATATTGACTATACTACCTACACATCTTATATTGACTATACTACCTACACATCTTGTATTGACTATCCTACCTACACATCTTATATTGACTATACTACCTACACATCTTGTATTGACTATATATACTACACATCTTATATTGACTATACTACCTACACATCTTATATTGACTATCCTACCTACACATCTTATATTGACTATCCTACCTACACATCTTATATTGACTATACTACCTACACATCTTATATTGACTATACTACCTACACATCTTATATTGACTATACTACCTATACATCTTGTATTGACTATACTACCTACTCATCTTGTATTGACTATATATACTACACATCTTATATTGACTATCCTACCTACACATCTTATATTGACTATCCTACCTACACATCTTATATTGACTATACTACCTACACATCTTATATTGACTATACTACCTACACATCTTATATTGACTATCCTACCTACACATCTTATATTGACTATCCTACCTACATATCTTATATTGACTATACTACCTACACATCTTATATTGACTATACTACCTACACATCTTATATTGACTATACTACCTATACATCTTATATTGACTATACTACCTACACATCTTATATTGACTATACTACCTACACATCTTATATTGACTATACTACCTATACATCTTGTATTGACTATACTACCTACACATCTTGTATTGACTATATATACTACACATCTTATATTGACTATCCTACCTACACATCTTATATTGACTATACTACCTACACATCTTATATTGACTATACTACCTACACATCTTATATTGACTATACTACCTACACATCTTATATTGACTATACTACCTACACATCTTGTATTGACTATACTACCTACACATCTTGTATTGACTATACTACCTACACATCTTATATTGACTATACTACCTACAATTCTTATATTGACTATACTACCTACACATCTTATATTGACTATACTACATACACATCTTATATTGACTATATTACCTACACATCTTGTATTGACTATACTACCTACACATCTTATATTGACTATCCTACCTACACATCTTATATTGACTATACTACCTACACATCTTATATTGACTATACTACCTACACATCTTATATTGACTATACTACCTACACATCTTATATTGACTATCCTACCTACACATCTTGTATTGACTATACTACCTACACATCTTATATTGACTATATATACTACCTACACATCTTGTATTGACTATCCCACCTACACATCTTATATTGACTATACTACCTACACATCTTATATTGACTATACTACCTACACATCTTATATTGACTATACTACCTACACATCTTATATTGACTATCCTACCTACACATCTTATATTGACTATACTACCTACACATCTTATATTGACTATACTACCTACACATCTTATATTGACTATACTACCTATACATCTTATATTGACTATACTACCTACACATCTTATATTGACTATACTACCTACACATCTTATATTGACTATACTACCTATACATCTTGTATTGACTATACTACCTACACATCTTGTATTGACTATATATACTACACATCTTATATTGACTATACTACCTACACATCTTATATTGACTATCCTACCTACACATCTTATATTGACTATCCTACCTACACATCTTATATTGACTATACTACCTACACATCTTATATTGACTATACTACCTACACACCTTATATTGACTATACTACCTACACATCTTATATTGACTATCCTACCTACACATCTTGTATTGACTATACTACCTACACATCTTATATTGACTATATATACTACCTACACATCTTGTATTGACTATCCCACCTACACATCTTATATTGACTATACTACCTACACATCGTATATTGACTATACTACCTACACATCTTATATTGACTATATATACTACCTACACATCTTGTATTGACTATCCTACCTACACATCTTATATTGACTATACTACCTACACATCTTATATTGACTATACTACATTCACATCTTGTATTGACTATACTACATACACATCTTATATTGACTATACTACCTACACATCTTATATTGACTATACTACCTACACATCTTGTATTGACTATACTACCTACACATCTTATATTGACTATACTACCTACACATCTTATATTGACTATACTACCTACACATCTTATATTGACTATACTACATACACATCTTATATTGACTATATTACCTACACATCTTGTATTGACTATACTACCTACACATCTTTTATTGACTATACTACCTACACATCTTATATTGACTATACTACCTACACATCTTATATTGACTATACTACATACACATCTTATATTGACTATATTACCTACACATCTTGTATTGACTATACTACCTACACATCTTATATTGACTATACTACCTACACATCTTATATTGACTATACTACCTACACATCTTATATTGACTATACTACCTACACATCTTATATTGACTATACTACCTACACATCTTATATTGACTATATTACCTACACATCTTATATTGACTATACTACCTACACATCTTATATTGACTATACTACCTACACATCTTATATTGACTATACTACCTACACATCTTGTATTGACTATACTACCTACACATCTTGTATTGACTATATATACTACACATCTTATATTGACTATACTACCTACACATCTTATATTGACTATCCTACCTACACATCTTATATTGACTATATTACCTACACATCTTGTATTGACTATACTACCTACACATCTTTTATTGACTATACTACCTACACATCTTATATTGACTATACTACATACACATCTTATGTTGACTATACTACCTACACATCTTATATTGACTATACTACATACACATCTTGTATTGACTATACTACCTACACATCTTATATTGACTATACTACATTCACATCTTGTATTGACTATACTACATACACATCTTATATTGACTATACTACCTACACATCTTATATTGACTATACTACCTACACATCTTGTATTGACTATACTACCTACACATCTTATATTGACTATACTACCTACACATCTTATATTGACTATACTACCTACACATCTTATATTGACTATACTACATACACATCTTATATTGACTATATTACCTACACATCTTGTATTGACTATACTACCTACACATCTTTTATTGACTATACTACCTACACATCTTATATTGACTATACTACCTACACATCTTATATTGACTATACTACATACACATCTTATATTGACTATATTACCTACACATCTTGTATTGACTATACTACCTACACATCTTATATTGACTATACTACCTACACATCTTATATTGACTATACTACCTACACATCTTATATTGACTATACTACCTACACATCTTATATTGACTATACTACCTACACATCTTGTATTGACTATCCTACCTACACATCTTATATTGACTATACTACCTACACATCTTATATTGACTATACTACCTACACATCTTATATTGACTATACTACCTACACATCTTGTATTGACTATCCTACCTACGCATCTTATATTGACTATACTACCTACACATCTTGTATTGACTATCCTACCTACACATCTTATATTGACTATACTACCTACACATCTTATATTGACTATACTACCTACACATCTTGTATTGACTATCCTACCTACACATCTTCTATTGACTATACTACCTACACATCTTATATTGACTATACTACCTACACATCTTGTATTGACTATCCTACCTACACATCTTGTATTGACTATCCTACCTACACATCTTGTATTGACTATACTACCTACATATCTTATATTGACTATACTACCTACATATCTTGTATTGACTATACTACATACACATCTTGTATTGACTATCCTACCTACACATCTTATATTGACTATACTACCTACACATCTTATATTGACTATACTACCTACACATCTTGTATTGACTATCCTACCTACACATCTTATATTGACTATACTACCTACACATCTTGTATTGACTATATATACTACACATCTTATATTGACTATACTACCTACACATCTTATATTGACTATCCTACCTACACATCTTATATTGACTATCCTACCTACACATCTTATATTGACTATACTACCTACACATCTTATATTGACTATACTACCTACACATCTTATATTGACTATACTACCTATACATCTTGTATTGACTATACTACCTACTCATCTTGTATTGACTATATATACTACACATCTTATATTGACTATCCTACCTACACATCTTATATTGACTATCCTACCTACACATCTTATATTGACTATACTACCTACACATCTTATATTGACTATACTACCTACACATCTTATATTGACTATCCTACCTACACATCTTATATTGACTATCCTACCTACATATCTTATATTGACTATACTACCTACACATCTTATATTGACTATACTACCTACACATCTTATATTGACTATACTACCTATACATCTTATATTGACTATACTACCTACACATCTTATATTGACTATACTACCTACACATCTTATATTGACTATACTACCTATACATCTTGTATTGACTATACTACCTACACATCTTGTATTGACTATATATACTACACATCTTATATTGACTATCCTACCTACACATCTTATATTGACTATACTACCTACACATCTTATATTGACTATACTACCTACACATCTTATATTGACTATACTACCTACACATCTTATATTGACTATACTACCTACACATCTTGTATTGACTATACTACCTACACATCTTGTATTGACTATACTACCTACACATCTTATATTGACTATACTACCTACAATTCTTATATTGACTATACTACCTACACATCTTATATTGACTATACTACATACACATCTTATATTGACTATATTACCTACACATCTTGTATTGACTATACTACCTACACATCTTATATTGACTATCCTACCTACACATCTTATATTGACTATACTACCTACACATCTTATATTGACTATACTACCTACACATCTTATATTGACTATACTACCTACACATCTTATATTGACTATCCTACCTACACATCTTGTATTGACTATACTACCTACACATCTTATATTGACTATATATACTACCTACACATCTTGTATTGACTATCCCACCTACACATCTTATATTGACTATACTACCTACACATCTTATATTGACTATACTACCTACACATCTTATATTGACTATACTACCTACACATCTTATATTGACTATCCTACCTACACATCTTATATTGACTATACTACCTACACATCTTATATTGACTATACTACCTACACATCTTATATTGACTATACTACCTATACATCTTATATTGACTATACTACCTACACATCTTATATTGACTATACTACCTACACATCTTATATTGACTATACTACCTATACATCTTGTATTGACTATACTACCTACACATCTTATATTGACTATCCTACCTACACATCTTATATTGACTATACTACCTACACATCTTATATTGACTATACTACCTACATATCTTGTATTGACTATACTACCTACTCATCTTATATTGACTATACTACCTACGCATCTTGTATTGACTATACTACCTATACATCTTATATTGACTATACTACCTACACATCTTATATTGACTATATATACTACCTACACATCTTATATTGACTATACTACCTACACATCTTATATTGACTATACTACCTACACATCTTATATTGACTATACTACCTACACATCTTATATTGACTATACTACCTACACATATTATATTGACTATACTACCTACACATCTTATATTGACTATACTACCTACACATCTTATATTGACTATACTACCTACACATCTTATATTGACTATACTACCTACACATCTTATATTGACTATACTACCTACGCATCTTATATTGACTATACAACCTACACATCTTGTATTGACTATCCTACCTACACATCTTATATTGACTATACTACCTACACATCTTATATTGACTATACTACCTACACATCTTATATTGACTATACTACCTACACATCTTGTATTGACTATACTACCTACATATCTTATATTGACTATACTACCTACATATCTTATATTGACTATACTACCTACACATCTTATATTGACTATATATACTAACTACACATCTTATATTGACTATACTACATACACATCTTATACTGACTATACTACCTACACATCTTATACTGACTATACTACCTACACATCTTATATTGACTATACTACCTACACATATTGTATTGACTATACCACCTACACATCTTATATTGACTATACTACCTACACATCTTATATTGACTATACTACCTACACATCTTGTATTGACTATATTACCTACACATCTTATATTGACTATACTACCTACACATCTTATATTGACTATACTACCTACACATCTTATATTGACTATACTACCTACACATCTTATATTGACTATACTACCTACACATCTTATATTGACTATACTACCTACACATCTTATATTGACTATACTACCTACACATCTTATATTGACTATATATACTACATATACATCTTATATTGACTATACTACCTACTCATCTTGTATTGACTATACTACCTACACATCTTATATTGACTATACTACCTACACATCTTATATTGACTATACTACCTACACATCTTATATTGACTATACTACCTATACATCTTATATTGACTATACTACCTACATATCTTATATTGACTATACTACCTACACATCTTATATTGACTATACTACCTACGCATCTTATATTGACTATACTACCTACACATCTTACATTGACTATACTACCTACACATCTTATATTGACTATACTACCTACACATCTTATATTGACTATACTACCTACACATCTTATATTGACTATACTACCTACACAGCTTATATTGACTATATATACTACCTATACATCTTATATTGACTATACTACCTACACATCTTATATTGACTATACTACCTACACATCTTATATTGACTATACTACCTACACATCTTATATTGACTATACTACCTACACAGCTTATATTGACTATATATACTACCTATACATCTTATATTGACTATACTACCTACTCATCTTGTATTGACTATACTACCTACACATCTTATATTGACTATACTACCTACACATCTTATATTGACTATACTACCTACACATCTTATATTGACTATACTACCTACACATCTTATATTGACTATACTACCTACATATCTTATATTGACTATACTACCTACACATCTTATATTGACTATACTACCTACACATCTTATATTGACTATACTACCTACACATCTTACATTGAATATACTACCTACACATCTTATATTGACTATACTACCTACACATCTTATATTGACTATACTACCTACACATCTTATATTGACTATACTACCGACACATCTTATATTGACTATACTACCTACACAGCTTATATTGACTATATATACTACCTATACATCTTATATTGACTATACTACCGACACATCTTATATTGACTATACTACCTACACATCTTATATTGACTATACTACCGACACATCTTATATTGACTATACTACCTACACAGCTTATATTGACTATATATACTACCTATACATCTTATATTGACTATACTACCGACACATCTTATATTGACTATACTACCTACACAGCTTATATTGACTATATATACTACCTATACATCTTATATTGACTATACTACCGACACATCTTGTATTGACTATACTACCTACACATCTTATATTGACTATACTACCTACACATCTTATATTGACTATACTACCTACACATCTTATATTGACTATACTACCTACACATCTTATATTGACTATACTACCTACAAATCTTATATTGACTATACTACCTACTCATCTTATATTGACTATATTACCTACACATCTTATATTGACTATACTACCTACTCATCTTATATTGACTATACTACCTACACATCTTATATTGACTATACTACCTACACATCTTATATTGACTATATTACCTACACATCTTATATTGACTATATTACCTACACATCTTATATTGACTATATTACCTACACATCTTATATTGACTATACTACCTACACATCTTATATTGACTATATTACCTACACATCTTATATTGACTATATTACCTACACATCTTATATTGACTATACTACCTACACATCTTATATTGACTATATTACCTACACATCTTATATTGACTATATTACCTACACATCTTATATTGACTATATTACCTACACATCTTATATTGACTATACTACCTACTCATCTTATATTGACTATACTACCTATACATCTTATATTGACTATACTACCTACGCATCTTATATTGACTATACTACCTACACATCTTATATTGACTATACTACCTACGCATCTTATATTGACTATACTACCTACACATCTTATATTGACTATACTACCTACAAATCTTATATTGACTATACTACCTACACATCTTATATTGACTATACTACCTACACATCTTGTATTGACTATACTACCTACACATCTTATATTGACTATACTACCGACACATCTTGTGTAGTCAATGGCATTCCTCAATTAAGAGCTGTCATGTTCTGTTTTATACGTTTGGTACGTGGGATACTTACCCCAACGTCAACTCAATTTCGTGGTTTATATTTATGTATGTCTTAACCCTTTACCCAACAGAACGGCCCTGTGCCAATGCATTCTCTTATATATGCGAGTCGACCATAGGACGCCTCGCATATATAAGAGAATGCATTGGCTTAACACATATTAAAAATGATAAAATTGTCAAAGATTGTAGAAAAATATTATAAAAATTGTTAAAAAATGTAAGAAAAAATTATAAAATTGTTAAAGAATGTAAGAAAAAATGGTAAAAGTGTTAAAAAAAGAATTTATTTAGGCCAATGTATTCTCTTATATATGCGAGGCGACCTATGGCCGACTCGCATATATAAGAGAATGCATTGGCACAGGGCATAACTGTAACCATCACAATGTGTTCAATGAACCGGTTCCAATGATATCCATATTTGTATGGTGTTATTGAGACAGACCGAAGATATTTTAGGCTGTTGAAGCTTTATTTGGGCGTTTTTGGCCGTTTTGTTGGGTAAAGGGTTAAGGTTGATATTTTTATTAGTTCCAACGTAGAGTACTATGCTACCAATGTGTTCTACGTTGACGAGAAACGACAACTGTTAAATGTGTAGCAAATTAAAGATGTCCTGTCCGATTTGACACCCTAAATCAACATCCCCAGAAAATAATCGACATATCCCCAAGTTCAAATTGGACCTAAATATTCACATACTTTTCATAAAATTTGACTTGATTCTGATATTAACTTATATAGGGCGCATATGCCTTTTAGTCCATTGGGTGGTGCGGGCCACAGTACACATATTATACAGAGCATTAATCAGAGGAAGTCGTCAGTTGGTTTATTCGGGTTTCCCCCAACCTGTTCTCAACTTCTCGTGAATATAAGCACAATATGGGCTTATTTAATATTTAAATAGTCCCATATAGGGCTGTCTTAATAACCAGAGTTTAGGCCCATATAGAGCGTATGTGAATTTATAATGCAAACATGAGCTTATTTCGCGCAATTACAAAATAAGTTCTTATTGTGCTTATCGTCATGTGAACAGTCTCAAATAATTTATCGGACACATGAGCCCGATAATGTGAAAGTTTGATGGCCACATATCGACTCTCAATATATGTCGATTTGACACGTATTGAATTTTTATCAGCCCAGCAATAAATATTATGCTCGCCTCCAGACCCATAAAGAGCGTCTATGCTTCTGTCGCACCAAAGCGCGGTAGACATTAAAGAGCGTTCTCACTTACACGAGCTTTTATGACTTTCGACACCTGATACAGACCAATGTTACTCTGTAGTAATACAAAACTATTAGTTAAAATTCCTCAGTGATAAAGGGTATGTGGCATGCCACGCCAGCCGTTGAGGCATGCCAATATCCCATAATATGTCAAATATAGCGAATTATCGAAATATGAAATACCACGAAAAAGCGAAATAGGAAAATACAGCGAAATTGCGGAATAAAAAATGCATCGAAATGACGAAATAGCGCGAATTATGAAATAAGAAATTATTTTTATTAACTAAATAACGGAGATATTTGAAGAAGTGTTTTTGACGAAATAACGGGCATATTTGGAGAAGTTTCCCCACAGTTGATCTATTGTGGTGTTGTTATTTCTAATACAAATCGCCGTTATTTCGTAAACATACATTCTTTATAGAGTTATTACCCTGTGGCAATGTTACGATTTTAGCTTGTCAAAGAACATGTGGCATGCCTCAACGTCTGGCGTGGCATGCTACATACCCTATATCACTGAGGAATTTTAACTAATAGTTTTGTATTACTACAGAGTAACATTGGTCTGTATCAGGTGACTTTCGACGTATAACTCCTGGGTGATTATATGGATTTTCGACCATATGTATACGAATGCTATTGATTTTCGACCATATGTATACGAATGCTATTGATTTCAAGTAGTTTTCCATTTGAATTTTAGCTGAAAATATGCTAATTTTGGTAGCATATCGGATAGGGCATCGCGTAAGATACGGATGGTCTTCGCTAATTGCTGTTGAAATAGTCACGTCTGTTAAAACCACCATAAACATGCAGCATATTAAAACATAGACATATTTTGTTCGTATACCAATCATAAATATCGGATAAATAACATGCTATTGTCAAGATCGTACGTAGACGTGTTGGTAAACAAAAAGCCATGTTATGTTACATTACAGTACGCAAAGAGTGTGCTATCGATAAAACTCTCAACACCGGGGATATATCCCGCTGAGTGAACTTTGGTTAACAATGTACTATGTTGTTTACCGTTTATTATAGCGTTCGGTAATCCCCACCACTCAAAATTTCGGAGAATCAATCTCCCTAAACAATAACCACGGTGTCGAGCGTTTTGCTTATCGCACACTCTCTATGTGCTGTATATAAACAAACGCTCCTCTCGCAAAAGATGTGTTTCTGGATAATATTTTATTCATACTATCATTATAGTATACTATTAGTATATTCCTGAAGAACTTTTATTGATAAATGATATAACCTACAACCTAGGCCATCCGTGCCATTTAAGGATCGGGTCAGTCTTCAACCCTTCCATGATTGGAGCTTCCTGAAGTTTTGCGAGCACCCTGTGCTAATGTATTCTCTTATATATATATATACACAAGTCTCCCACAATGATCGTCGCATATATATAAGCGAATACATTGGCCTAACAATATTCACCTTTACCATGTAAGCCAGTGCATTTTCTTATAAATGCGAGACTCGCATTATGTAAGATACTGCATTGGCACATGATTGTTAATGCTGCACCAGAGCAGCTCTCGTCATGAGAGGGTTAATTGGGTTGTAAGGGTAGAATTCATACACTTTCGTGCATATTCGTATCCAATGTTCAAGTATATGTGTGTGGTTATCATATGCAAGCAGTTGCTACCAGGGCCCTTCAATGTGTCGTTAGTTCCAGTCGCAAAAGTTCATTGCGAAACCAATCCACAAGTCGTCCAGCTATATTGCGAAGATTATTGTTTATGGGCCAACAACCGATGTGCAATCTTAGAAAGTGAATATGTTATTGAATATGTGATTGTATCATAGTTATTAGATTAGATGTGTTCTAGTTGAGACACACAACTTGTAATGTTTACCATAGAAAAAACAGATGGCGGCAGCTTTAACATTTGTTATACACTGGTTTGTGTCAACATTTAACAGCACATATTTGTGCAGCACAAAGTTGTTAAGCTGTTGCCAGATTTTTTAATATGGTAGCTTTTAAGAGATCTTTGTCTCAAATAGAACATATCTGATCTACTGACTATGACATAATCGCTTATTCGCTCATATTCAATGCTAAATTCCACCGACATATATATGTAATGTGCCATTTCTACACAATTTTGTTTAGGATCAAATTGTGTGGAATTTAACACATTTGTTCTAAGAGTGTGCGTCCTTAAACCACCAACTGAACTGACATCGTCAACAAATATTATGATACCGATCTGTCAACCTAACTACCAAACAATCAAACTAACCAATATTGCCAACTATAGAACTCCTATATTGAATTACCAATTATAACACACCTAGTGTTTTCCGGTTGTCCCATCTATACATTTATTGTCGTCAACTAGATTAATATCCAGAGGATATGCAGTTGTGGACTATTGAACAAGTTTCTTGGACTATATATGCCAACACACCTATACCGGATATAACATTGGGAATCTGAATGTGTGAGACGAAGAGTTGCAAGGGACTCATTACAGATGCCCAGTTGATTTTGCGTCCCTATATATGTATAGTCTAAGCTAATATATTTTATAATGTACATACAGGTTTGAGTTATCCACAGTAATCGATTGACCATCATCTATACGCTATACCGCGGCCAGATTGGACCCACCAGGTCCGGTTCCGTGGTTTTAGTGCTACGGGTCAAGGCTCAAGCTTGAGTAGCATTTACATATAAGGAAGGCATATATGGAACTGCTACTCCAGAACTTTGACCTGCAGCACCAAAATCACGGAACCGGGCTGGGCGAATATCTGAAACCACGGAACCGGACCTGGTAGATTCAATATGGCCGCGAGTTAGTCACATGGCGTATCCACTGACATGCCGTGGTTCAGAAAGGAGCTCCGTGGTCCAGTGGTTAGCGTATTGGACTTCTATTCGCTGTAAACAACGATATGGGTTCGCAGCGCGTCACTGGTCTATTGTGAGTCTTCACACAGAAGTGGCTTGGCCGATTTGAGCGACGTGCAATTGTCGGATTTCTCTCTGTTTATAATCCCACGCCAATTAAGTTGTGACCCTATAAGTTTGAGCAAGGTCGCTCGACTGTGTCGGCTTGGCATCACTCGTGCGTTAAACGAGTCAGCTTCTCATACCGATGAGTATCAGAGCATGTTCTGGTCAAACTGGAGCAGCGCCTGCAATGGCTGCATCCGGTTGGCTTGTACAAATGACTGGGGTAATATTGTAATGTTTAAAAGCGGGTTATAAAAAGTAATTGGTTAATCGTTATATAAAACTGTTCATTATTATTGTTAGAGACTTATAGGCTGTCAACGAGACATTGTGATCCCGGGAAGTTTAGGTCAATTTCCCATTACATGTTGCATCCCATTTCGTTTTGTTTAGGTGATTGCGAGTGCGATTCTGGATTCATCGGACCGGACTGTTCAGGTGACATAAGCGATCCGCCCACAATTGTCGGAGCGCCGTTAAACGGGACATGCGATACGACGGAGAGATCATGTCAGACCTTACAACTTTACGTCGATTGGGCACACGCTTCGCCTATAAAATGTGGTTTCTCATTCTATGAGGTTCGTAATACAAGTCATATATACCGGGGATATGCCGGGAAAGTCATTACCCACGAGAGATACAGTACCAGTCAAAAGAAGAGGTATATTAAGTGCGCTATTTTCGCGCACAATATCGCAATAATATTGCAAGTGGAAACGCGCATAATCGCACCGCTTGCAATATTATTGCAATATTTTGCGCTTAATATCGCAATATTTCGGGCTTAATATTGCGATATCTTGCACTCAAAATTGTGACATTAAAGCAAGTTATTACTTCTCCTGTTTTGTTTATTGCACAAATAGACAATGTTTTAGATTTCTATATAATTATAGTTGTAAATGCTATATGTACACTATATGCACAATATTTATTTAATATAAATATAACACTATCGGGTCTGTATGAAATTTTATCGCACTTAATATCGCAATATTTTGCTCTCAATATCGCAATAATAAGCGCGACAGATTTTTGGTATTGCGAAATTAAGGGCGCCCAATATCGCAATAAAGGCGAGCCTCAAAATACCACTTCTTCTGATTGGTACTGTAAATGTGATATTCTATGCAAAGCTTGTCACGACCCATCCGTTATTCAATTGACATTCAAGTCAGTTCACCTCAAATGAACATAACATTGTTGTTATATAAAACATAAATACGAATGTTAACGACACTTTGATTCCAGTTTCACACCTATAGATGTATGAATTTCCCGGTTATCGGGGCTGACTTTCGGAACCGCGAAACGGGATATTTCAGTTCCCTGGATTAAACCTTATAATAGTCATTTCAAACGTTTTTCTACCCCTCGTTCGTCAATGGGCAATTCCCGACATATATTCATATATAGTGATTACCATAGTCTTTCCCGTATGTCGCCTCTTTGGGCATTTAAGTTCTATTGTGATAATAGGGAATATTAAAATAGAAACAGTTAAGACATTTCATATAAGCCTTTGTTCAAAAGTACACAGAACTTTGATGCGACATGCATATTGTATGCATGATTTGTATTTGAGAATATTATATTATACCCATACGAAACTGCGGCAAAAATTGAGCCGATACATTGTGTCTGTGCGCTGCCAGTCTTTCATTAGTTCCAAACAATACCGACATATTTTAACCCTTTACCCAACAAACCGGCCACAACCGGCCAAATAAAGCTTCAACAGCCTAAAATATCTTCGGTCTGTCTCAATAGAACCATACACATATGGATATCATTGGAACCGGCTCCTTGACCACATTGTGATAGTTACAGTTATGCCCTGTGCCAATGCATTCTCTTATATATGCGAGTCGACCATAGGTCGCCTCGCATATATAAGAGAATGCATTGGCCTAAACAAAATCTTTTTTTAACACTTTTTACCATTTTTTCTTACATTCTTTAACAATTTTATAATTTTTAATGTGTTAAGCCAATGCATTCTCTTATATATGCGAGGCGACCTATGGTCGACTCGCATATATAAGAGAATGCATTGGCACAGGGCCCTTCTGTTGGGTAAAGGGTTAACTGAATTTTGCTGGAAAATTAATATTCACACGTGTGTTCTCACAAATGTTCTTGTCACCTATGCTGTCAACACATCCAATTATACCTCAATTAGAAGAACATTTTTACACGAAAATATTTTAGATGAAGGCAGAGGGGCCTGTGGACATCGGCGAAACAACAGTCGTATCTGGCTTCAGAAGATTCGGCGAAGAAGTGATGTGCTCGTTCCCAAATAAACGACGAAGGCGGGCTGCTGAGAATGATGTGTTAGCTAGCGGTTACCGGGTCAGCCTGACGTACGACGGACAGCACTTTAGTGCGGAATACAACATCGTCATTTATAACGGCGCATGCGTCGTGTGTGTAGGACCCAATGAGTGCACCGATACCGGTATGTTCATGTTTAAAAGATGCATTATCCGAATTAGCGCTTCCAAAGTACTATTTCTTTGGCTTCGGGGGTAAACAATATTTGATTCGTGTCGAGGAACCCACCCATCACAGCTCAGAGTGATCATATATCGATTTTTGAAGTTGGTTATTTCTCGAGATGTGTAATTATTTATGGCCCAGAAAAGAGTTGTCAAACCAACGGCCCCGGACAAAATTGCGGATGAAGGTGGATAACTCTAAAATCAGGTGATAATACGGCCATATTTCGTTGAACAAAATGTAAATAAATAACACGTTTTGGGAAAGTTGATACCATAGTAGACAGTGGTTAGCATTATTTTGTTGCAATTAATCGATTCTGATAACAAAAGCGTATTTTGAAGAAATGTTGTTGTTTTTGTTGTTTTTGTATCGTGATGATGGGGACCGTCTGATCGGACTGAGTACATTTAAAATAAGCACTATGCTTACTGCCAAATCCTGTTATAACCATTAATATTTTACATCATTATGCCGCGAACTTTGTACATTATTTTGGTTAAAAAATTAATGATGTTTAAACTAATATCTACAATGCCCGTGTGTGATATATTAATTCATGTTCGGTGGTTGGTCAACTGCCGATTGGGCATGCATTCCACATTCAAATAAACACACTATAAGGTCGCATCGTGTTGACCTAGATGACTAAAATCGGTAGACATAATAACTGGGCGGCCATAGACTTATCGATCGATAACTCGCATGTATAGTATTGGGCTAACTTACATGGCTGCAGGGATAAAATCCAAACTTCAAACAAATTGCAGAAATAAAATTGAGTTTATACAGTAATAATGTGGTAACAGCTACATTGGTATCTTAAATAACTCTACAACTATGAAATAATGGAACCAAGTCAAGGATATATATCGTTGGTGTGTGTAGGGTGGATATTTTCCATATTATCCCAAAGTAACCAGTTTAAAGTTTAAACGCACCACTGGCAATGGCACATTCGCGCCCAACAAACACAAGATTTCATATAGTATACTATATATACTACACAAACATATGGATAGTGGATGGAGCTTTGTATGATTAACACATAGTAGACCTATGACAAACATGGTGTCCTATATATTTTAATTCGGATATACTACAATAGCTGAATTGCCCATTGCCGCTTGGTTTCGTGCATAAAGCTAGCCAGGATATCTCGCATGTGCAAAAGGTCACATAGGATCTCCCAAATATACGAAACTTCGCCCAGCATCTCAAGAACATAAGTAACAGAAGCATTCAAAGCCGACGGAATAACATTTCATATTCCTTTGAAATTTCACTCGAAAATCATGAACAAATAATAAATATTATAATAATACATAACAAATGACTAATTCAATTGTGACGTGGTTTGGTGAGGATTTTATTATTAATTATGCTTTTGGATTTTTTGCACATTTTGTAGATGCATGTTCTGATCAGCCTGGGTTGCTTTATGCAAGAAACATGCGACATGAACCAACTCAGCACTACTGTATATGGATGTTATTATCAGTGATGTTACGACAGGTGGTGCATACATGTTTAATCCCACATGACTTACACAAAATTAGGTGGAAATTTTACACCAATTTTAGTTTGAAACTGTTCTCATCCTCAACCAGTAATTAGCGAGGGATATGTTGTTATAAGACCAACAGTAGCATATATGTTTACTTTTTGTTAAAAAAAATCGTCTGAAATAGTCAGAAGTTGGAAATTGTGCAACATTAGTTTTTGTCAGTTTATAGATTCTGCGAACCCGGGTGTTTTGTCTGGTTCAAGTGTGTATAGGGGGTGGGTGCATTTGGCAATTTCAAGATGGACACCCAACGGTAACGCTTTAGTACGACTAAGATGGTGATGATAATAATGATTATGATGATGATAATGACGACGATGATGGTGATGATGACGACGACGACGACGTGGATAAGTTGAGAATAAATTTACCAGCTTGATTGTATATTTCGAATGTATGATTTGTTTTATTTCCGCAGGAATGTGTGCCGATAAAGTGGACAGTTCCATATCAGGTTTGTATTTGCAAAACTCATTACAAAGCAATTCCATTTTCCATAAAGCATGGGCGCTAACAACTTTCACATAATGAACTACTACTGATAAAAAATACAAATAGGGTGCTACGTCACTACATGTTGTAGAAGAAAATTTGTGATCATATAATAACATGTGTTATCCTGGCATTATGGTGCGCTCCTACCCTGGCCATTACGAGGCTGTTTTTTTTAGCCCAAACCATTATGTTCCATGATGTGTAGATGATGAATTTATAGGTTCGGTGAAAATCAGCGACACATTTTTGTTCATGCACTATCCCCTCCCCTCCACATCACTGACTCGAATAGGGCCACTATAATTGTTTCTTTAAACCACACCTTTAGACTCATCATACCATGGAGACAACTATATATATAACCTTGGTGGAAAACGGCGACACAAATCTATTGTGTTTCCACTCCACTCGTCCCTGACATAGCATCAGAACAATTTAGCCTGCACCAGTATCTTGCTCGTAAAACGTTAACCATGCATGTTAGACACATTTCGCGCCACATATAGATGGTCCCATATTAATTTATTTAGAACACAGACAGACACAGACATTCGCAGATATCTTATATATATTTTGAAGACCTCTGTCTGTATGTTTGTTTGTCTGTCTGTATGTTTGTCATTTATACACATCTACCATTCTCGACCGATCGGGACGAAATTTGGTAAGTGTGTGTAGTTTGACCAGGCGGTGGACGTTGTCGTATTGGCGAGCCCGTGCATCGCCCGCTTCGCGCATGCGCACACGAGATCTCGGAAACGGGTGGAGCTATCGACTTGAAATTTGGTGTGTGAATGTATCTTGCCCCGGATACGAATTTTATCGGGTAGCCGAGCCCGTGCGACGCCAGCTTCGCGCATGCGCAGACGAGATCTTGGAAACGGGTGGAGCTATCGACTTGAAATTTGCTATGTGAATGTATCTTGCCCCGGATACGAATTCTATCGGGTCGCCGAGCCCGTGCGACGCCAGCTTCGCGCATGCGCAGACCAGATCTTGGAAACTGGTGGAGCTATCGACTTGAAATTTGGTTTTTGAATAGCCCGGACAACGTCGGGCTCATCGGCTAGTCTCATATATATTTTGAAGACCTCTGTCTGTATATTTGCATGTTTATCTGTATGTTTGTCTGTATGTTTGTCATTTATACAAATCTACCATTCTCGACCGATCGAGACGAAACTTGGTACGTGTGTGTAGTTTGACCAGGCGGTGGACGTTGTCGTATTGGCGAGCCCGTGCGACTTGAAATTTGGTATGTGAATGTATCTTGCCCCGGATACGAATTTTATCGGGTCGCCGAGCCCGTGCAACGCCAGCTTCGCGCATGCGCAGACCGGATCTAGGAAACGGGTGGAGCTATCGACTTGAAATTTGGTTTTTGAATAGCCCGGACAATGAAATTTGGTATTTGAATAGCCCGGACAACGTCGGGCTCATCGGTTAGTCTCATATATATTTTGAAGACCTCTGTCTGTTTGTCTGTCTGTTTGTCATTTATACAAATCTACGATTCTCGACCGATCGAGACGAAACTTGGTACGTGTGTGTAGTTTGACCAGGCGGTGGACGTTGTCGTATTGGCGAGCCCGTGCGGCGCCCGCTTCGCGCATGCGCAGACGATATATCGGAAACGGGTGGAGCTATCGACTTGAAATTTGCTATGTGAATGTATCTTGCCCCGGATACGAATTTTACCGGGTCGCCGAGCCCGTGCGACGCCAGATTCGCGCATGCGCAGACGAGATCTCGGAAACGGGTGGAGCTATCGACTTGAAATTTGGTATGTGAATGTATCTTGCCCCGGATACGAATTGTATCGGGTCGCCGAGCCCGTGCGACGCCAGCTTCGCGCATGCGCTGACGAGATCTCGGAAACGGGTGGAGCTATCGACTTGAAATTTGGTTTTTGAATAGCCCGGACAACGTCGGGCTCATCGGCTAGTCTATTATATATTTTGGAAGATCTGTTTGTGTGTGTGTGTGTCTGTCTGTGTGATCGCGATGGACTCGAAAACGGCCGACCCGATTTCGATGAAACTTGGTATTTGGGGGTATTTTCGGCCGGGGGGTGGCATGGGCCTATTAATTTTCAGATCCGAGGTCAACTTTTCACGTGCCGAGGTCAAATCTGTTTTTACGCCGTTTTGCGCTAATATATTTCAGTTCGGTGCTCACAAATCGATTCGATATAGCGCGAATAATAAATTGCCAGTCATATAATTTGCACGGTTAGAATCTGTGGCGCTTCATCTTTCCAATGATGTATCACACGCCTGTGTACGTTTAAGGTTTCTACCTTAATTATCGAGAAGAACGCAGGACCATGCTTCGCTCATCGAAAAACATTCCGTAAATATATTACGCCGTCAACAGATCGTGACGTGATCGCGTTTAACTCTTAACCGGCCGATGTCGCGTTAACTCATCACCGGCCGAGGTATCCGCAAATGACATTGGGAAATATATATATATCTCGGAAACTGGTGGAGCTATCGACTTGAAATTTGGTATGTGAATGTATCTTGCCCCGGATACGAATTTTATCGGGTCGCCGAGCCCGTGCGACGCCAGCTTCGCGCATGTGCAGACCAGATCTCGGAAACGGGTGGAGCTATCGACTTTTGGTTTTTGAATAGCCCGGACGAAGTCGGCTCACCTTCTAGTCTATTATATATTTTGGAAGATCTGTCTGTGTATCTGTGTGTGTGTGTTCGCGATGAACTCGAAAACGGCCGACCCGATTTCGATGAAACTTGGTATGTGGGGGGATAATTTAGGCCGGGGGGTGACATAGGCCTATTGATTTTCAGATCCGAGGTAAACTTTTCACGTGCCGAGGTCAAATCTGTTTTTACGCTGTGTTACGGGACTTTCATTTGAGTTCGGTGCTTACAAATCGATGCGAAACAGCGCGAATAATAAAATGCCAGTCATAATAATGACACTGTGAGAATCTTTCGTGTTTCCTCTTTCCAACGATATATAATGCGTATGTATCCGTTTTAGTTATCTGCCTCAATTATCAAGAAGAAGTGGTACTATCTTCCATCAGGATAAAAACAATGCGTAACTTTTATGACGTCGTTAGAGGTCATAACGTTAGATCACGTTAACGCTTAACCGGCCGATGCATTTGACTGTTTCAGACGTCTTGGCGATATCTCGGGCACCGATGGTAATTTATCTTTACGTTGAAACTTGATAATTAATGAGCGTGTGTATATGAGGCGCGTTTATATACTTGAGTGGAAATCAAATCGGGTTAAACTGGCGGATTTTTACGGACGAAATTTGATGCATAGGGTATCTCGGTATCCGCTGGGCCGATTTCCCGGTATCCGCTGGGCCGATTTCCACCATTTTTGGGGTGTTGGTGTTTGACCTCACCTGACCTTGACCTTCAAAATGGTCAATTCAAGGTCAAAGCCCGGACGAAGTCGGTCACCTTCTAGTAGATATATAAAGTAGGCGTATGTCTTCTTTGACGTCACAACGCAGACGTGATTCATAAGCCTTCTTCGACGGATTGTCGCATATAATGAACCTTCCACTGACATGCATGGTGACGTCACATTGGCTACTTATGATGCATGTCGTCTGTTTTAACAATGTTAGCCTATTATCGAACAAACTCACAAAAATGTTCACATATTCTCCTACGCAATACCATATATGGGCATATTAATCTGTGTTTCTGTCGTTTCAGTTGGCGTCATCGTCGGTTCTATTGTTGGTTCTCTGCTAGGAACGGCCGTGTTGATTATCGTTATCATCGTAATCGTGAAGAAAGTCTGGTTAGTAATACTTATATTATCCTAGTTAGAGTGTGACACCATGCATATATATGTTTCACACAGAACACGCATGCAGCTCTGGTGTAACATACTGCTGGTGATGTATACTGTTGACTGTCAAGTTATGGAGATTTGTAAAATGAAATTCCATGCAAAATACTATACGTCTAATATTATTATGACAGACATGATTATAGCATATGAGTACTTACCTCACAATTCTCAGTATTCATATATCACGATAAAAGTTACACAATGATAGCTGAATAATTTCGAGTCATCTTGTGTTAACCCATGAAGAAAATGACAAATTCACAAAGTGGTTGATTTTGAATAACCAGATTTCTAGTTCTTGTTGACATGGCTACGATAGTTGAAACTGGTTCGTGGGCGTGTTTGAATCTGCGCCTCCAACGATATTGGCTCTTGCGTCGATCGTTTTTGATAGCACCGCTTTCGTGTTGAAATATTCCGATATATAAATCCAAATTGATTCATCGATCGTGATATCGTTTTCAAATATCAGAACTGTTGTTATCTTGTTAAATTTTACACCAGTCAGAGTCAAATTGAATGTTGCAGGCCCGTTGGTAAAGTCTGTGATCGACTTACGAAAAAGACCGCACCTCGAAATTTAAAACTACTTTGATCAATCAATTGTTCCCGACCGTCCGAGACCGTCGGTTTGACGACTTTTTCTGGGCCATAAATAAGTATACATTTAGAGATATAACAAATTTCAAAAATCGATATCTAATCACTCTGATCTTTGATTGGTGGGTTCCTTGATTCGAATCAAATAGTTTTTACCCCAGAAGTAATATGGGAGTGTTAATTCTGATCATGCATCTTTAATACTTTGTATTGAAGTTCACGGTTCAAAGTTCAAGAAGGCATACCAGAGGTAAATTTAATGCACAGTAGTTAAACAACCATATAAGAATTTGGCTCCTTATTTACGGGTGAACGCCGTACCAAACTCAGAGCCAAACGATTCGCAAATTTGCTGCTGTCTTATTTGTTCTAAACTCCTATTTCAGCCTGAAATCGCCATCAGTCGGAACTGAAGGAGACACAAACAGACACAGTGATCTTCGGAAGACAGCATCACCACCACCACCATATAGGGACAATTATTGATCTCACAAGATTGTTCCGCCTGTAACAACTGATGGCTAACAAGTTACCTGATGAGCTGAAGTTTGAATGTACAACATAGGCAGATAATAATCGACTGAAAAAAACAAACACATTTGTATGTTTTCCTCTGTGCGTGAATTTCCAGGGATCTAGAACATGGTAATTTCAGCATATACTGAATACTGAATCATAGTCAGATCGTGTAAATATGCCATGTAAATGTTGACACCGCAAAAACAACATATGTAAACTGTTAGAAAAAATCCGTCGCTTTAACGGTCTGAGACCGCGCAAAATCGCTGCCAACCTTTGACCGTTAAACATAAGGTCAGGCCGTAGCATGTTCCACGGTATAAAACCGTTTAAGTAACTGGCAGACTGTAAACAGTAACTGTCAGATCGTTGTATTTTTTTACGGTTCAACACCGTTTAATTACTATCAAGACCATAAGTAATAAAGGTCAGACCAATGGTAATTTTTCATGGGTCAACACCATTGTTTTGCTCTTAATTTGATAATTTACCGTAGAATAACCAGGTTCCCATGGTAACAATATGATTACCCGGCAGGCATTACGATTCATATGTTTTTGAATGGTCGAAACTAGTATCATTTCGTAACTGAAAAATAAATTTTAGTTCTTCTATTACGATCATACTGTTGATGAAATGTAAATCCTCAATGCATAAAGTGATAGACAATACTTATGAAACTTTGCAGTTTGCAGAGGATCAAACTTGTTATTTGCCTTGTAGAATTTAATCCGGAAAAAGGCTGCGCACGACTAATGTGTTCGCCTTCCACTAACTACTGTATAGCTATGGCTGTAAATAAAACACGATACTAGTAATAGCTGATAAGCCAAACTATCACTATTCAGTTACGAGTAATAATAATTTCGACCATTCTAAAACATGATTCGGCATGCCCTTTAAAGACATCAACAGAACAAAGCTACATGTTTCACATTTAAAACTCAAATTTATGTACATGTAAAAGTGAAACATCTTAATGGCATATAATTTGGTAACATGTAAGGCGTGAATTTTTCCAGTCACTTGTAAACACAGTTTTTGTTTTAACAGGTGAATCCGTACATCATGACAATATAGTACCAGTCAGAAGAAGTGGTATTTTTAGGCTTCCCTTTATTGCGATATTGAGCGTGCTTAATTTCGAAAAAGGCGTGATTATAGCACAATACCAAAAATCTGTCTCGCTTATTATTGCGATATTGAACACAAAATATTGCGATACTAACGTGCTAAATTTCATAGAGACCCAATAGTGTTATATTTATATTAGATAAATACTGTGCATGTAGTGTACATATGGTGTACATATATCATTTACAACTATAATTATATACAAATCTTAAACATTGACTCTATTTATACAATAAACAATATAGAAGCAGCAATAATTTGATTTAAATGTCAAAATTTTGAGCGCAATATGTAGCAATATTAAGCGCAAAATATTGAGATATTCAGTGAAAAATATTGCAATAATATCATAGGCGACACGCTTATAAGCGTTTCCACTCGCAATATTATTGCGATATTGGGCGCGAAAATGGCACGCTTAATATACCACTTATTTTGACTGGTACTGTATATCAATAACAGCTAGTTATTGAAACCTTCAAGACAACAGCAGATCCCGTAATAACTGTGCGCGATGACTTGGCGACAATGTTCTCCTGTAGTCGCACATTTTTCGATGAAATTTTAAAGCATGATGCATCAAATTGTATACTGGTATCACGACACTTAGTATCAATACCAGTGAATCAGCCAAAGATATTTTGATAAGAACATTCAACCAATAGTGAATTCCCGGTAATTGTCGTAATAACTTGACGATAACATGGCGAATGATAACATTGGCTGAGGACACACGTACCACAGTAGCGATGGCATAGTAGGTGTGACAATTAATTATGGTAGAGTTTGGTGACAATTGGTCAACATAATTTATATGCCATATGGAGTCGTGTCGCGCGCCGCATATTCGCACAGTGAGTCGACTGACCAATTAACCCATTGAGTTTCACCAAGGTTGATCTCTACTCATTACGTTTAGCCACATTGTATTCTCTACGATACATAAAATTGCACGACCGATCGTCCAGAATTGTCTTGTGTGTTAGCATTAAAGATATAACATTGCGTGTTGAGTAACGATCAACAGCGACAAGACATTCGGTTTGATAAATCATTGAGATGTCGATCTCGACGCTGATAGAGCTTGGAAAAGACTCATTGTGTGAATGTGCGGCGGGCGACATGTCTTGCTATGGCGCAGGAATATGACGACCAATTGTCACCAAAATTGCATCATAATTAATTGTCGCACCTACTATGCCATCGCTACTGTGATACGTGTGTCCGCAGCCATTGTCTCATATCCACACGTTTCACTGAAAAATTATGAACACGGGATGAATTGGTCCGTGTAATTGTAACGTTGTACTTGTATGTTGGAATTGTAGATAGGTGATCATCCTTCACTGCGTGAGCTCTTGTGAATTACACTGGTGCGTACAGTACATGTATATCCTTTCTTGTGTCAGTAAATGTTCCAGTGTTTTTATAATCACAGCACTGTCAATTTCAACATAAGCACTGAGTCGAATGAAGTCAGGTTACAGCCGACCTTATGTCATGCCATGAATGATTGGCGTGAATCTCTGCTCTCGAATTTAGTGGACATTGTCAATGATTAAGCCGGTTTTCGCAGAATTGAAACTTGTCCGGTTATCAAAGGAACCGAGATCAGACCGTCTTAACAACTGTCCACAATTGAAAAGGTAATATTTGCCCAATAAAAAACAATAGTTTGTAATTTTCCTGCGATAAAATACTCAAAATGACGAATAAAATAGGTCAGTGCTAAATCGGGAACTTAAACCCGTATTTGAGAATAAAGGTACTCAAGTAATACGGACCCGCATAACACAGAATGAATGCCGGATTAATAATACATATTAAATATCAACAGAGTCAGATTTAGTCATACTGTATGGAGTCATTGTATATAATATGGTCGCATGACTTTGAATCCTGAAAATATTTAACTTTGAAAATTTTCATGGGCACATAAAATAGCGATAGAAAACCGTAAAACTGATGAAACGGTATGGGACCGTCGATTGTGACGGTCCGAAACTGTCAAACCGACAGTATTTCCTAACAGTGTACATTTTCGATATATGTATACTAGAATCTAATTGTATCGGACCCATGATCTCTCGTGTGATATTATATCTCTATTGTAGATGGAATTTAACTTAATTAAATAAAAGGGATGTTTTCTGTATTGAATGCAGAACAAAGTGAGTGTCAGGATTGAGAAGCAATCTACATAACTCACAGAAGCTAGATATTCGCAATTCGCTTGAGCCTGATGGCTCTCACAAAATGCATTATAATGTCGTTTCCAATTGAGATGGAGCCAAATTCTCACCCGACACTCACTAACTCTGTTGATTTACTAAAAACTGGAGAGAAATAATGGGTCAAGACCCTCTCATAAACTGAGTCAATATAGTTCGTCACCCATGAACGTGTAGTGTGTATATCGCACAGTTGCCGTTTTCGCCCATCTTTTGATGTACATATGTGTTTTTGACTAACAGATTATTGAAATGTCGACATATATACCGTTTAGTTTTGTTGTCTTGTATATTCAGTATATTGTTTGCTTAAAGGCTCGGATGGCCTTCGTTGTAGGTTTTAAGTTAGAAATAACAGTTACCGAATTTCATCAAGAATATACTAAATAGTATAGTATAGTTATTGTATGAAACCGATATTATCCACAAAACACACTTTGTATGAGCCGAGCATTTGTTTATACACAGCACGTAAAGAGTGTGCGATACACAAAACACCCAACACCGTGGTGATGTTTGGGAGCGTGATTCACGGTGACCCATTCAACACTGAAATCTGTGGAGTCTCCCCGGTGTTGAGTGTTTTGTGAATCGCACACTCTTTACGCATTGTACTGTATCATAACATGGCTTTTGTTTACTATAAAGGCGTACGATCTTGACGATAACATTTAATTTATGCGATATGTAAGATTGGTATGAAAACAACATATGTAAATATCTTAATGTTCTTTCTGTGTATATCGACTTTAATGGACGTGACTATTTTGACACCAATACCCATCGCGAAAGCCATCCGTGCCTTTAATGCCGACATAGTTTTGTTGCAACTCTACATTTGTTAGGTTGATCTTAGATAAAACTCATCACACTCATATCTAAATATTAAATACGCGATAAATACTTTCATACATAAGTTGTCGGGGTCGAACTTTGTTTTATAGATATGTTTCAGAACCAATAGAATATAGTTTACTGTCTTGCTATATATGTCGTCTCACATATAGTGGCCCTAGTGTCATTGGCGATTATGTTATTTCGAATTGTTATGTGACCATACACTGGTCACGTCTTGTAAAAATACTTGCAACATATGACAACCCCACAACACGTGCAATGTCGTTTCTTGTGATCTACAACATTCATCTTCTTGTTCAATCTTCGCAAACTTTAGAAACTTGTATGTCGCAAGTATATGCGTGTTGACCCTTTCAGTGCCAAGTCCGATTTTTGTATCAACCCATATACCCTGTGCCAATGCATTCTCTTATATATGCGAGTCGACCATAGGTCGCCTCGCATATATAAGAGAATGCATTGACCTAACAATATTTCATCATTTGTTATTATTTTTTACAATTTTTTAAAATATTAATATTTTTTTCTTATATTCTTTAATCCTGAACTGTATCCACCACAGTTTTGTGTCAGGCGTCGTACGCAATGGCATTTTGAATAACTCTCCCCAAATCAAGATGAGATTCGTTAAGTTCAATCTCCCATTTGTTGTTTGGTGTGGGTTCCTTTGTATCATCCACCAGTTTTGTATCATCCACCACCCCTCGAAATGGCGTAGGATTGGAATCAAATTGTGCGATATAGAATGAGTACATAGTCGTATCTGCTGTTTGTGTACGTTAAATATATTAAAGATCTGCCTTTTAATCGCATTCATTGTAACAATGGCATTGTGAATGCCATAGGTTTCAAAGATCGTGTTTGATGTTATATATAATATGTTTTATTATACTAGGTATACTGTGTATTGTAACATGTTTTAACAATCCATGGATAAAAGAGGAACACATGACTCCTTAATATGATTGGTATGACTATGAGTATAATGTTTTGGCTCAACCATAAAGTATCGAGTACAGACCGATTTAAAGACATATTATGTACTTGTTCGGGTGTGTGGAACTGATAATTTAGTGTTCAGGTGCTAACTGTAGGAATATAGCCTTATACTAACATCACTGAAAACAGTTTCAAGCAATAGAAAACATCGTCTGAACTACGCTAAATTGTAAATATTTACTACTCGAATCGGGACGATTCTATCGGCGATAAACTAACGAAAACGATTTCGCCATCGGCAGTCACTGCATTTAAATAATATAAAAGCATGTCGGTGTGTGTTGTCAATTTATATATAATATTTATAAAAATAACTACTTTGAACACGATTATTCTCCATTTCTATTTGATCACCCTACCGGAGTGTTTCACATCACTTTAACCGTAAAGTTGAACACAGAGTATGTGACTGTAATTACATCCAAAGCTGGTGGTCAACCACAGCCTCATCGAGTAAATATGCAGTTTATCGAATTAATAATACACACATCGAATGTAAACATTTTCTCTCTATATATATGTGATAATAGAACTGTCAATAATATCATTCGATTTCGGAGAACTCACAAACTACCAGTTGAACAAGGTTCTTGGCTAAACACTGATTATTCGACCAGAGTATGTAAACTTTGTAATGAGTATCACGTTATCCTATCCTGATGTGTACATAATTAAAGGTACTTACTCAATCCGATCATACGGTCCCCACACCATCAAGATACAACAACAACAACAACATTTCTTCAAAATACGCTTTAGTTATCAGAATCGATTTATTGCAACAAAATACTGCTAACCACTGTCAACTATGCATGTATAAAATTTCCCAAAACTTGTTATTTATCAACATTTTGTTCAACACAATATGGCCGAATAATCACTAAATTATCACGAAATTTGACCCTATTACCACTTTATTTTAGAGTTATCCATCTTCATCCGCAATTTTGTCCGAGACCCTCCGTTTGACCACGTGTTTCTGGCCACATATTATTACACATCTCGTTAAATAACAAACTTCAAAAATCGATATCTGATCACTCTCAGCTTTGATGGATGGGTTCCTCGACTCGAATCAAATATTTTTTACACCCGAAGCCAAAGAACTAGTAATTGTCAGATCGGATTGAGTACCTTTAAGTGAATTAAGATCGACCTATTTGAAACCCTATTTCTATAGAAGACCGAATGCCCACAAACTCTCAAAACTCTTTAAAACTGGATATAACAAAAGACAATTAGAAATCTGTCAACAGTTTTCTTTTATAAGGAATTGAGGCTCCATGAACCCATCTTATTTTAAAAGTACCTATATCCCTGACCATAACTTCCCCGTCCACTATACCTGAAATCATCACCCGAACGGAAACTTACCAAATATCTAATCACTCATGCATTACTCGTGTGAAATTTATTGTTGTTATATATGTCATAATTGAATATTTTTTTATTGTCATATATATTTTGTCAGTAATACCCACATATGGATTAACAGAAATAAATTGAATTGAATTGAATCTATATCTATATATATATATTTGTGAATGTCTGTCTGTCTGTCTGTGTTCTATATAAATTCACAGGGGACCATCTAGATGGCAACAAAGGGGTCTACTAGGGGTCACTTTTTACGAGAAAGATAGCGGTGAGGGTTAGCATTTTCTAAAGTGACGCCGTTGTTGTCAGGAGCAGAAAAGAGGCAGGGGCAGAAAAACAAATTGTCGCCGATTGCCACGAAACATATATAATCATCACCATGATATAAGGAATATGATGGTGTGGTTTAAATATGTCAAGAGTGGCGCCGTTCAAGTCAGGGATGCACGGAATGGGAGAGGGGCACCAACATTGATAAACTAAGCGCCGAGGGACCATCTAGATGGCATGAAACGGTCTACTATAGGTAACTTTTTACGAGAAAGACAATGGTGCGGGTTAGAATTTTCTAAAGTGACGCCGTTGTCAGGGGCAGAAAAGGGGGAGGGGTAGAATTTTTTTTGCCGCTGATTGCCACGAAACTTTTATATAATCATTCCCATGATATGAGGAATCTAATGGTGTTGTTTAAATATGTCAAACGTGGCGCCATTCGCGTCAGGGATTCACGGAAGGGGAGAGGGGCACCAAAATTGATAAAACTAATTTTAGCGCCTATTTCCACCATATTGATATATATTCTTCTCCATGATACAAGGAATCTAATTGTGCGATTTAAAGACTCCAAATTGCTGTCGTTTGGATGAAAGATTGTGGGAGGGGCATTCAATTTGATAAGACTAGGTCTAGTCGCTGATTGCCACCACACTTATATAATATCATCCCCATGGTATGAGGAGTCAAATGTGTGGCTCAAATCTGTCAAAAGTGGCATCAGTCGAGTCAGGGTTGAACTGAAAGGCAGAGGGGTACCAAAATTGATACGCAAAAAATTTTGGCGCCAATTTCCACCAAAGTGATACGCATTCTTATCCACGAAACGAGGAGTCCGATCGTGTGATTTAAAGACGCTATGTAATTGGTGCTGTTTGGGTGAGAGATTGGGGTTAGTGACTGTGGGCACTAACGTTGATCAAAATTGGTTTACCAAACTTATCAATAAACATCTCCATGTTATCAGGAGTCTAATTGTGTGGTTTAAGGATATCACAAGCTGTCACAATTGGGGCCATTCGAGTCAGGGTGCATAGAGGGTGAGAGGAACACAAAAAGGCGAACAATATGTTTAGCGCTGATTTCCACCAGATTGATACATATTCCCAGTGATACGAGAAATTCAATCGTGTGGTTTAGATACGCCAAATTGGTACCGTTTGGATGAGATATATGGGAGCCCTAAATTTTACACGAATTTGTATACTCGCCAATTTTATGCAAAAACTTATACAAAATAATCCACACGGTATGAGGAGTCTAATGGTGGTGGCTTAAAACTTTAAAACTGTCAAAAGTGGCGTCATTCGAGTCAGGGAGAGGGCACCAACATTGATAAAAATAATTTTAACGCCGATTTCCACCAAATTAATACACATTTTTCTCCATGATACAAGGAATCTAATTGTGTGATTTAAAGAGGCCAAATTGGTGTCGTTTGAATGTGAGATTTGGGGGGGGGGGGGGGGTGTAGGTACTAAATTTGATAAGAATCAGTTTAGTCACCGATTGCTTCCAAACTTATACAAAATCATCCACATGGTATGAGAAGTATAATGGTGTGGCTTAAAACTGTTAAAAGTGGCGTCATTTGAGTCAGGGGTGCACTGAAAAGGAGAGAGGCACCATAATTGATACACAATAATTTTAACGCCAATTTCAACCATATTGATACATGTTCTTATCCATGGTTCGAGAAATCAAATCATGTGATTTAAAGACGCTATATTGGTGCTGTTTGCGTGAGAGATGGTGTGGGTGTGCACTAAATTTGATAAACAAAATTTTTTAGTCGCCGTTTAGCACCAAACTTATAAATATTTATCTCCATGATATCAGGAGTCTAATTGTGTGGTTTAAAGATGTCAAAAGTGGTGCCATTCAAGACAGGTGTCCATAGAGGGTGAGAGAAACACAAAAATGGATAAACAATATGTTTAGCGCCGATTTCCACCAGACTGATACATGTTCTTCTCTGTCATACGAGGAATCTAATCGTGTGGTTTAAATACGCTAAATTGGTGCCGTTTGGGTGAGAAATATGGGGGCCCTAAATTTGATACGAATTTGTATACTTGACAATTTTCAACAATTTTATATATATTCATCTCCATAATGAGTCTAAGTTTGTGGTTTAATGTGGTCGGGCGGGTCACCACAACAGGTAGAAATATGTTTAGTGCCAATTAACATAAAATTCATACACGTTCTTCTCAAATGATACGAGGAATCAAATCGTGCGTGTTAAAAACATCACATTTGGTGCCTAGATATATTTGAAAATATATGTCTGTCTTAACGGGGTGCAATCGAGATGGCACCAAGGAGTTCTAACAGTGGTAACCTTTTAAGAGGAAGATACTGGTGCATGTTAAAATATTAAAATAGCTCATGTTAATATTATAACACAATTGAGTCCGCCCCACTCAATATAGTTTCCACAAAAAAGTTACAAGAGATATGGAAATGTATAGAAGGCCTCTGTTTAGCAATAGTGGTCACAGTGTGCCGTCAAATATAATTTCGTCTGAGATAAAAGAAAACAGAGTCAGTGGCACATGACTTTTCAGGATCCTCCAATACTGACATCTGACAAGGTTATATCTGCTCAGTATACAGAGGATATCTTACATGTTTTAGAACAGACTCATCGTCTAACCCAAACAACTCAAAATCTCGCTCTGTGTCGGGCACATGTAGCTGATATAGCGGCATAGCATCATTTATTTTAAACTGAGAAAAACTAGCCAGTATATAGCACAATGAACAGATGAGCACCTGGACATTTCTTTAAAACATCTGGATTTTCATGGAGATATGATAACCAGGTGTCCGTAACCCACTAGATTGATTGATACATCTCTATGTAAAACCCAATTGTCGTCTTTTATTTTTGCGAACTAATGTGTTTATAACATCTGAAGTATACGCAGTTGTAAATAAATAAATAGTTCTTTATTGGTGGGACGGATTAATGCGATAAACAAAATGACAATCGCTCCGATCCGACAAAGTGATCTACTACGTATACATGTACACATATTCCGTGTGTAAGAATCATGTTTTGTTATGCTATTTGGATATATAATTAATGAGAATATGTGTAACGCTTTGAACAAGAGTATCCTCTATTCCCATCATATATCCACAATATGCAGAGGGTTTCACGTCAATTTAACCTGGGCAACGCCGGGTAACCCTGCTAGTCATCAATAAAGTTTTCAAGTATGTGATTTGTGATGGTTTTAGACGTATTACTTTACGAGTATTGGTCTTGTTCTTTAGCGTGGTACGCGGCCAATTGACACAGGAAACTCTGTATTATTTGGTGTCAAATCGAAGAGTGGATCTTTAAAGATGGATTATCTCCTCATATAGCAATTTTGAAATAGTTGCGTGGCTATAAAATAATAAATATGAATTGAAGACCCCTGTCTGGAAACGCTTCTATCAATTGATTTTATTTCGAACATTTTGTTATGAAATGTGATGATTAAACGGGACACTTCATTGTTTTATTTTAGAACAGACAATTGAGGCGATACCATATAGCGATAGAGATCATTAGGGTGATCCCGTAGCTACGTTCCGAACGTCAAATGTCCCAGATTTATTGTTTGTATTGTTTTATTCCATAATTATAAGCGACGATGAGTCTAATTAACGTTTATTTGTGACAAAATTACACAATAAAATTTCTGGTCTCTGTTAACAGTAACCACTATTGTTCGTTAGATAAACAACCACCCGTTTTAGACCTGGAAATATTCGAAATATGATCAATATTAATTGATATAAGCATTTCCGGAGAGGTGTCTTCGATTGATATATAATATTGTATACCAAGGTAACTACATAACACATGTTTACAAAGAGATGGACAATCTTTAACCCTTTCTTGACTGGAGCTTCCTGAATTTTTGCAAAAACCCTGTGCCAATGCATTATCTTATATGCGAGTCGCCTAAAAGGCATATATAAGAGAATGCATTGGACTAACAATATTTACATCGATCTTGTAAGACAGTGCATTCTCTTTTAGAGGTGAAGCTCCCTATGTGTGACTCGCATATTTTAGAGAATGCTCTGGCACATTGTCTTTAATGCTGCACCAGCGCAGCTTGCACCCATCATGAAATGGTTAATCCTTTTATGGGCACCACTTTATTTAGGACATTGGCCATGTTGTTACTTATTCGGGCTTTATGGTTTCTGTTTCCATGCTGCATGCAGCGATCATTGCATTGTTAATCGCGTTGATGGGCGTGGCTAACCCGACATTGTGTCCAATCGAGACTAGCGCACGGATTGTTCGTCGTTGTCAAAACACGCTCAAATGCACATTTCCAGTTGATTGCATTATGTGGGATCAATTGTGCTCTAAGTCGGTCAGAGCACGCGAATAGTTCTTTACCAGAATAAATCTCGTATTCGACTCGATTCTGGTAAAGAACAATTCTTGTACTCTAGCCCTTACTTAGTAATCAAATCGTTCATCGTCGTAAAATGCGAGGATATCAAACACAAAGCGATAGCTATGACATGACAACAACATAATTACTGCCAGTGACAAGCCCGATTGTCTCACAAGCGGACTCGCCGTCGTCAATTCTGCGAAAAGGTTTTTGGACCGTCCGAAAAAATTACGACTATACGTAATGGTTAGAGCACAATAATTTTTAAAGAACTATTCGCGTGCTCTGGCCGACTTAGGGCACAATTGATCGTACATAATTCAATCAACTGGAAATGAAGGTAACTTGATTCGTGTATCTGGGCAACTTTGCTAGTTGCTTACTGACATTTCAGAGGTCTGTGTTTATCCGTGGACCGGATTGATCTCATGAGGAAGTTAACCCTCCCAGTCTTTCACCTATATTGATAACGTCGTCGCTATATGGCCTATAGCGGCTAAAGCGATGATTAAACCCAAATATTTACATAGCCCGCGTCTGTGTTACACTAAATCATGTGTGGTTATTGGTCAACTGCCAATTAGGTCACCCGGTTTACATTCCAATAATGCAGAGCTCTCGAGTGTATCATGAACATAAAGTTACACATTGTTGACATAATCGGTACTAAAACCGGTCAGCAGAATAATTGTGCCCGCTTTTCAAAGTTCATCCGAATTGCATTTGAAGCCAGTTATTCATATCGATCACCTTATCGTAGCTAAGAGTTTGGAAATCTTAAATCGGACTGACTTAATGTACTGCGTGCGCTAGTCCCAAATTCACGGCAAAATATATAAGAATATTCATATTTTGTTTATGTGAATAAATCAACAAAAAGCTATTATATGCAAATGTGTATACTGTTGTAGTTAATGTATATATTTAAATCGTTAGCATGCCATAATAAACACATGTATAAACACACTGCATGACAAGTAAGTGCGCATGTAGCAATTTTGTATTTTGTAGTACGTTGGTGCATGGGATGATTTAGGGCCGGTCCGCATTTTTGCCTAAATCAAGGCAAAATCTGCAAGACATTTTCAAAAAAGAATTTCTCTGGATCTATCTGGCTAAAATCTTGAATTTCACATACCATGAATTTCACGGTATATATAATCCACTCAATGTTATATTACTTATTGTCTTGGTTCTATGCAAGGAAGCTCAGTTTGTGCCATCATATTGAGTTAATTTGTGTTATTGTAGTAGATATAACAACATTACCCCATATATTACAATGAAGAACAAAGCAGCCACATATATTTCAGCCCAATGAAAACAATGTTGATATACAATATTGTCAGTGCTATATATACCTGTTCGGTTGGAGATTTGGATATGAGCCTATGACCTATATTGATATCCTCCCAATTTTTTATTGACCAACATGCATGGCATGAACATTCTCAAATATAGAAAATTATTTATGGGTGGCTGTCCTTCTAAATGAAAATAAAAATGAAAATAATTATGAAATATCTTGAATCAAGAAATATTAAAGGCACTGGTGGCCCTTGCGGTGTGTATTGCTGTTAAAATAGTCACATCTGTTAAAATCGCCATAAACACAAATAATAGTAAAATATAGACATACCTTGTTCTTATACCGATCGTAAATATCGCGTAAATAGTATGTTTTTGTCAAAGTGTGTACGCTTTTTTTGCGTAAACACAAGCCAAAAATGTTACAGAAACTGGCTTTATTTACATAACATAGCGTACGAACTTGACAATAACTTACAATTTACGCGATATTTATGAATGGTATAAGAACAAAAAAATGTCTATTTTTTTTAATTCTTTCTGTTTATGGCAGTTTTAAAATGTTTTACTATATTAAAATTATATCCAATGAGAAGGCTATCCGTGCCTTTAAGTCTCATCTCATGAAATTCACACATGATATCATGGATATATATAATCTGCACTTTTGAAAAAAGTTATATTTTACAGAAGTTTTTAGTTACTGCAAACAGTTAAATTTCGAATAGTTCATACCTTAAATGTACAATAAATGAGGTTATAATTCCTAAAGGGTTGATATTTTTTAAATATTGCGTCACAATAATCGCTTGTGACATATTTCAAATAAAAAAATTAGAGACATTTTGAGAAAATCCATTTTGAATTATCAGGAAAATTTGGCAAAACGATCGTCTGGCCCTAAACTATTGGTCGCCACTGTGGATATTTAGAGATTCGTATCAACAAGAATCATAAATTAACTACATCTATCTATAGGCGGCTATATCTTCTGATCATGAGGCATTGCTGCTCCCTTTTCTCCGAAGCTACCCGTATGCACGAAACCTTCTGTCGCACGAGGAGCACATGGGATGGGGACGTTGTTGAAGCTGTAAGGTGGTGGTGGTGATCGCCCATATAAATAATCGGCGTGCCCTCTCTCTTCATGTGACTGTCCTGGTTGCTGTACAGGTGGTTGTGTCGTCCTTTGTTTTCCTCGGCTCATCCCTACCCGGGGTGGCTTTGTACTGCAAAGTTAATATGAATCGTGCGTGACAAGTAGTGGAGCAACCACACATGATGTGCCTCAAAATGTTCCTTTCGTAGGCTACATAACGCTAACAATTATAATGTATGTAATATCACGCAGTGGTCCCGACGGAGACGACATGACAAGACTTGTCGTGGATTGTGCAATCCTGTCTGGATTCTGGCCCACAAATCCAAAATGACGTAAATGACGCCAGAAATCTTGTCATGACGTCTTCGTTGGTTTTCATTAAGCTAACCAACGAAATTGGTCCAAATGAAACTAATAGTCCGAAATCGCATGGGAATTCTTCGTAACTTGTGCAGTAGCTGATATAATTTTCATCGCGATGGTCCATTCCCGATAACGCGTTTTGGTAATCTCAATTCACTGATGGATATAGAAACAAATATATGACGCCATTCGCCTGCGCCTAAGTAATAAACAACCATGCGCGCCTGCGGTGCGCTGGTGGTTGCTATCATAACAGTTATTGTGATGTTAGTTTGGTTCACTAGAGTTTTATCTTCATTTCATCCGATATGCCATATCATGTTATGGGTAGAAGAAAACCGGCACAGACGTCAAATTCAATGGGGAATAACTACATTCGTTGCGCATAGAAAACACTGCCTCAACTGTGGAAAACAACATACTGACACACTTTCCAAGATAAACGAATCTGATTACATTCTCGTACGTTAATAATAATTATGCAGTTACCTGTATTATAACCATGCAGCTTCGCAACCATTGTACGGCATATGATACTATTCCATGAACCTTACCAACCACCGGGCGCCTTGCACGTTATTAATTGTAATACAGGTTGAACATTTGTCGCTAAACACACATTGTGCATGATTGGTCGAGAACTAGTAACTTCAGTTTTCGATTCATAAGAATCGCCTGCTGATGGGTGAACAGTTTAGATTAGAGCACGTTGCGATCGACAACGCGCGTCAAAATGTCATCACACAGCTAGGAATCGAAGACTGATACATTTTAATGGAACATTACTATCATAATTATATAGTTAACCGAAATTCGTGAATCATGTTAACTGGCAAAATCAGTTTTGGGCCCGTTTTTGAGATTGGATATGTTACTTGATATACATTATAAAAGGTGCCCTTTTCTCAAGCTTATTACTTTGACTCAATATTTTATAATTATATTGTATTGGCTAGACATGGGCTTGATCTAAACAAACATATGCCTCTAAAGTGCATGTGTTTCTTCGGACTTTTCTGTACCCGAATAAAATGGCAGATGACCGTTTAAAATAAATTGTCCAAACATGCATGTGTATTACTGTATAACGAATGTACATGTACTAACCAGCAAAACTTCAATATGACGCCACAGACAATAGCCAACAGAATTGCCCCCAACAAGCCACCAACAATTCCTCCAATGAGTGTAGCATCTGAAACAGGGATTACTCACATGGACAACAAAAATACGACATAACAATATCAATAGCATAGGGTTTATAAACAAATTGCAGGAAGGTATGGCGGGGTGGGTGGATGTCCGGATATGCCATTTTCACCCTCGTGCAAATGTTCTATACCGAAGACCTTTTATGCCCATACTTAACATTTGTAACAAGATAACGAAAAAAAACACCATTTCGTTTTTGAGGCCACACTAGATTTACTGAGTCGAAGCATAACACGTCTGTCCAGATAAAATGGTCTGGCAAAACAGTTAAGAGAAAACCTGTGCAGAACCAGAATAATATATTATCAAAATAATAGTGTAAGTCAACAAACAAACTGGAACTTGTAAACATAAAATTATAATGAAAGAGCCAATGGCATTGTATCTCAACTTAGAGAGGAACCATGTCACTCATTACAATCAATGGGGTGACAAGGAAGCGGAAAGTTGAAATGTTTAAGTGATACCAGAGGTCAACCCGAAGAGCCATATGAAGTTTCGAATATTAAATTGGATGAAAACTGATGGCCGCAGGGTGTGCCGATGGATTAAAAGTGAAATCCAAGATAAACGCTGGTCACGTTTTAAAAGAATTTTGGAAAATTTGATGGCTCCCATCTGTAGTTCACCCGAAGATTCACATGAATGTTGATGACGAATAGGTGATGGATGTGCCTTGTAGGGCGTGGCAACGAATTTAGTCATGTAATAAGTAAAATCCAAGATGGCCGCTGGCGGTCATTCTTTAACGAAATTTTGAAGAAAAATTCGATGACTCTCATCTAGTGGTTACACCCGAAAGAATATTGTTGCATATTTGGGGTGGGTGGGTCCGCAAATATGGCAAAATGCAAAACATGCATGGCATAACTTTCTGCAAATTGTTTTACACCCCTCCCCCGAATAACATTCATTTGTTATGTACCGATAACTAACGACAGACTATTTGCAAATTATGAATAGTGGTCGTAACGATTAGAGTATAGGTGATGCGACAATTATGCAAAAACTTGTAAATAACACATGTTGGCGAGGTCGGTTCACGTGCGGTCAGTGGATACCGTTTGGCTGGCGATAACTTGAACAAATATCAACTGCTTTTGTTGACATTATGTTTAATTATGATACTTACTCAATACTATATTGGTCCAGTTTGAAAACTGGCCAGGTCCGCATACTTTGGGCGGAGTTACGGCTCTGCTTTTGACTTTAGTTGATATTTGGTATCTCAGATTTCATCAACATGTATTATAGTCAGTGTCAATTAATGCATGTTCAATCCAAGCCGATGTATGCCATAGGTACAGAAACTTGACCCCACATCTCTGATGTGATTCTTGTTTTCTTATTTCTGTACCATGTTTGTTTATTAGTCTATTATAAGGGAGCTTATGTCGTTTACTTTACCATTTCTTTGCTAAATAACAGTTATACAATTATACATTGGAATGGTCAATTATTCATCTGGAGGAATTTTCAGCTGCGAAATATAGGCAGTCCTACACTGTTGGCGAGGTCGGTTCACGATCGGTCGGTGGGTGACGATTGACGGGCGTCTACAGATTATGATAGCACAATAACTGGAACAAGCATCAACTGCTTGTGTTGACATTCGGTTTATAAGACTTACTCAACAGTTTCTTGATCGAGTTCGAAAAATAGCCATTTCCGCCTACTTTGTGCGGAGTTCCTGCTCTTATTTTGACTCAGTTGATATTTGGAATGTCACACTTCCTCGACAGTGTTGTGCATGATAGCCAGTTAGAATTAAAGCATGTTCAACCCAAGCCCATGTTTTACAACTAAAACTACAACTAAGTCACAGCATAGCATTACTAAAGGTGTGCTTTCATAATCATGGAATATATTGGGAAGTATCCCAAATAATGTGATTTTTTTAATGTTTGGGGCGGGTAAAACAAAGTGTTTTGTTGCATTTTTGGGGTGGGTGGGTCCGAAAAATGCAAAAAAATGACATACATTCCTGTAAATTGTGTACACCACATCCCTGAATAATTTTCAATTATTATGTGACGATAAATGATAACCGAGCTATTGAATTTGACCGATTTGAAATGATGAGAAAGTTTTTCGTCGGCAGCCATCTTGGATTATACTCTTTGCATAACTAAATCCTTAAGCATACCAAACATACCATACCTCTCGTCCGATCGTCACCAAACTTCATAATTATGGATATTCGGGGTTGACCAACAAAATTTAATGAGAGCCAGCGGCCATCTTTACATGACTAAATCCTTGGGCACACCCCTTTGACACGCTCTAGACACTGCGACATGTCTCCCTATCTTTACTAAATGGATTCTCCCGCCCAGTCATAACATTATATATTGGAATGACATATTATTCGTTTGGAGGGATCATCAGGAAATATAAGAAGACGATAGATAGAAAAAAAACAGATACATATAATAGATGTGATGAAGGATTCCTATTCACTCGCGGGGGAAGGTTCAGATGATAAGTTCATCAAAGGGCTGTTTTCTTTTATATCTGTTAAATGTGTTACACACCATGGCTCTATCTCGATTAGATCAGACAGGCCATAGGCCGCAATGATGATAACTAGAGAAACATAACGCTACTTTTTCTTAATAGCATCAGTTTGACCCTCCAGCACCATAGTAATTCAGCAGGATCCATCAACATCAGAACGAATAACAGGACCACTTAACCGGGTGCTTTATTATAGGATGACATGTTATATTTTATACACACCAGATTCGGTCTCCTCTGTGTTAGCTTGCGTGCCTGTGAATAGATATGGACACATGATTAGAATCGCGGATTGCATGATTTGGGTTTAACGTCTTATCGGCCGAATATAAGGGCATACGTCCCTGCTAACTAACGATTTACACTGAATTAATGTTTCGATTCGTTGTACAGTTCCGGGCCTATAATGTAGAATAACACAGAATAGCCTATACTATTAATGACTTTAGAACAAAAAACAAAAACAAAAATAAACGTTTTCACCCTTGCACATGCACCCCAACCTAAAGATGGTCCATATGCCGGCCTGTCCGAATGATAATTGGGATATTTTCAAGCAGAAAAGCTCAAAATGTGAAGCATATCATTCGCATCTTTGACATCCCAACTCTGCATGGTTTGGCGACATGTCATCGCAGGATCGATCTGCGACGTTGATACCCGAAATTATGGTGGGTACCCACACTTGGACGCATATAGTATTTTTGGGAATCGCTGTGCAGGCTAGAAAATGTTATAGTTAATTAAACATGTATTTCTATATTGATACACGCATTGTCCGCCATCTATGACTGATAGTTATATTTCAAACGAACTACCTAAAGTAAAAAAGTGTCTACTATTTATGATAAAATCAGAAATGAGTCGGAATTTCTATTAAATTTATCGGGGTGAGAGCAAGCTTTGGTCGCTACCTCATTGAGGGAACATTCTGCTTTGCGAAATTACGTTTTTGAATAGTGGATATCACCATTTAACTGAGATATATAGCTTCATCTGATGGAAGATATGTTCATTTATCAAAACCGCAATTCTCTGGTTTGGTGATACCCTCGGGTTTGGCGATAGCACGTACACGGGGGTGAAGCATGCATAAGGCTAGACAACAAAAAACGCAACCCAGGTTGTTTCGCATATATGTGACATGAAACAACACCCAATTGATAGTACTTGCCGGTTCCCCGGGGACTCAGTTGGTGGCTAGTTCCAATCCCGAACGTGTGAATCATGCACACGGGGGACGACGTGATTCGTGTATCTGGGCAATCTGTATTTTTTTTTTTTTTCGGGTGCAATGAGGTGATTTCCCCGTGAAGATAATTTTTACTGTATTTTCTTGTGAGTAATCCATATATCAAATTTAAAAATGTAACTATCGAGAAGAATTATCATATCGTAATTTAAACTTTCCAACTGTCATTGTTTATGACAAAATGCAATGAAGAAAAGCACATGCTGTTAGGGACCAATAGTCAGCAATTGAAACATTATTATAGGACGCATGGAAATACGTTCGCAGAAAGTGTTTTTGCAATTTATGTTTTCGTGATACTATATAGGGACTGGTGTAAAAAATGATAAGAAAAAATACCAAAACCGGGGGAAAATTTGGGTCAAGGCATGGGCGAGTCCAAATTATGTTTTGTCTAAACTTAGATCCGGCAGGAAAGGTCCAATCTTTACAAACGCGGGGTGGGATGGGTGGGTGAAACACTGCGTGAAACCTGTGTCCATGGTGAAATAATTGGGGCGGAAGACAGAAATTTATCTCTCACGCCAGTGATGATTATGATGAAATGAGCATAGATCATGATTCAAATATCATGGAATGTACTTGCTAAATCACATACCAATAGTGTTGCATCTATACCAATCGGAACACTCGACTGATGTCCCGTCATATACCACGATCATGTATTCTTCACTGAAGTGTTTTCCGTCATAAGACAGGCTGACACGAAAGCCATCAGCCAACACACCTTCACTCGGGGCACGTTTCATTCTTCTGTTAGTGTTGGCGAATGGACAAACAACCTCGTTGCCGAAACGCCTGAATGCTTGAGTGTCCATCGTAGCATCGATCTCCTTTGAGCCTGTCTCTGACACCTGCATGCGAAAATTCGATGAAAACACAGTACATAAACTTCATTTTCTGAAACCGGTTTCAACATGCACTCTTGAGCAGTGACGTGAGATTCGATTTAATGACATCTTATTACCAGGGACGTGGCTAGAGGGTCTCCGTTGGGGGGGGGGGGGTGTCCACCTTGGGAAATTCCAACCCCCCTTGAATCAGATTGTTTTGCATCATTCCATTTGCACCCCCTTGCATCTCAGTGCTCTCAGGCCTAATATCCTATATTCATAAATTCCCGGTATGAGAACATTCAGATATTTCAACCTGAAAAATTGCATAAATCCTAACATCTAGTGGTCTAACTCCAAACAAATGCACACGGCTACGGACAAGAGACCAGGACACACCGGGCTGACCATGGTTGTTCCGCCCGGTGTGAGACAATTTTGAAAACTATACAAGAAAATCGCAAATCCTATAGCATCTAGACTGGCCAAATTGAAGTTTTCCTATAGTGTTGGAAATTTCAAACCTAATACTCCCCCTCAGGTTGGAAAATTCTCCAACTGATGACCATTTCAGTCCACAAGTTTGACCAAATGTAGTAAAATATTGTTTTATTAAACTAATTAGCAGTTTTGTATTGGCCACGGGGACAATGACACACCGGGCCGACCATGGTTCGACCCGGTGTGCGAAACTTTTGAAATCTGAAAAAGAAAATCGCAAAATCCTACCATCTAGATTAGCATCAAGCCATCATTTCCAACTGATGACAATTTCATTCTAAAATTTTTACCAAAAATAGGAAAATATGCAAATATTGGTCCAACAACAATTAATTCCCCCAATAAATCAAACTACAAGAACATTTTCAACCCATTGTTGGTGTCAGACACCCCCCCCCAACCCCCTCCCTGTCGCCACGTCTCTGCTTATTACGGACTTATATTCGGGTGCGTGAAACTGATTAGCTAGTACTCGGGCGCCATGCCAACTTTGGGAATACAGCATTCTACTAACATCGCTGACAATTGCAAATAAATCGACCATAGCACTCCATATAGAAATCACCGTCTGAACTAAGCTTAATTGTAAATATTTATATCTCAATTCTGGGGTCAATACTATGAAACTTTTTCTTTGTAAGAATCTACAATTGTTTGTAAGAAATAACAATTTATCATTCCGCCAATACTATGAACCTACGATTACAAACATAAATCACAAATAGTACGTGTTCTTTGTATTTACAAATATCTCCAATCACAAAGAATGTTCGAGTACTATGAAACATAATTTTTCAGTTTTCGCACCCTTAACCCGGATAATATAAATATATGATACGCAGGGACGTAGCGACAAGGGGTCGATTCACCTCCTCGTGAAAATATTTTGTCAACTGGAAATTTCAAGTACAACCCACAGGAACGTCGCGACAAGGGGGTTGGGTTATGTTTCTCGCTCCAAACATTTTATCAACACGTTCAACAGCTGGAAATTTGATACCTGAAACAACATGAATTGGAAATTTTACAACAACAATAGGTTGAACTTGTTCTGTTATTTTGTTTTTTTCCAACAATTTATTAGGGGGTATGTTTTGTTTTAGACCAACATTTGCATATTTACCTCCTTTGGTCAAAAGTTTGGATTGATATGGCCTATATTTAGAAATTGTCAAACCTTATGGGGTGTCAGCTTGGATGTGATGTAGCAGTATGTGTTCCTTGTAACTACTGAAATTACCCAATTTATTGAAAGTTACAACGTTAAGAACTTGTCTAGAATGTCTATATAGGGTGTCAAACATAAATTGTCGATTTTCACATCCTTAAACCAGAGCATATAACCATCTGATTCGCAGGGATGTAGCCCCCCTTATGAAAATGTGTTATCAATGGAAATCTCATAAACAGGGACATGGCGATAGTGGTCTTGGGAACACGATGCCTGGCACATTACAGCTGTTCAGAATAGGAAGGGGCGGGTAGCCGCCAAATCGTATGAGTCACAACATCTCTGACAAAAGTTAGTGATTAATACAAATAGTGAGTGATACTTGCGGATTATAGCCAACATTAGCATGTAACATGTAACATATACTTACCATAATCAATGATATATCCAAGAATGGATAAAAATGACGCGTGTTCCCAATGTGAGTATTATTTTTCGCTCAAGAATGCATTGCGAGGTAAATGATACCCATGTTCATGGGCGGATTATCCTTTGAGTTTCAATTGTCGCCGCGAATGCATTTGGTCACGGTAAAGGACACGAATACGAAGATGCAAGCACAGTTTTCATAAATGACTAGAGCATAAATGCAGTGACGTGGCAAGATGCTCTCTTCGATGCGCCAACGTCGATATCCAACTGTATCCCCACCCCTCAATTATAAACTTCTATTTCTGTGAAATGTAATTGTTTAACCCGGTTGGCTTCTGATTTTCAAGCTGTAACAGTAAGTTGTGCACCCCGCCCCTTTGATTTGACATATTGACTAAATATGACTAACTTAGTGTTAGTCACAAACATTTTGAGTAACTTTGGTCAATTATTGGAATTATTTGCACATAATTCAGCAACTTTAATTTACGCCTTCCAATTGACTAAGAAAAGTCCCCATTTCTTAGTCGTTATGACTAACATCACCCTAGTAATTTTGATTAATGTTATGCCTCAGTCATGTTGGCTGAACTAAGTCAGTCATCCTGAGGAAAAACGTTTGACTAACATATGTTAGTCATATTGACTAAGTTGTGTTATCAGCGTAGAAAAATTAAAATACTTTCCTCTTGATATACGATTCCATCGTTATGTGGAATTTATAGGCATTTTTTTCTTTCAAAGGGTGCATATGGAAATTATAGGATGGACACCCCGTCGCCAAACTGAGCCCATATAGCCACGTCCCTATCTAGATATATTATAAGATATCGGAGCAGTTTGAAATTATAAAATGACACTCCTATATATTGGTTTGGTTTATTAGGATTTATCGTCGTTCTAGCCGCTAGGCCACACACGACGTTGTCAATTTTACGGGTGGAGGAAAGACCACGCAGAGGCTTGATTTCAACGAGTAATCGTCCCACTGCGTGTTGAAACCACCGACCCCCGGAAAGCAACTGACAAACTTGCCCAGATACACGATTCCGGTCACCCTCCATATGACGGGGTTAGAACCAGCTTCGTCAGCGCTGGACGGCCTGTAACGATGTAATTCACCTGGCATTCTACCGACTGGCACTCTACCGCACCACTCCTATAACCGAGACCATTAGCACGTCCCTGCTTCGATACACCCCCTCCCGATAAAATGGAGCCACGTTACTGCCTCGATGTGTTATGATAAGAGTAGCGGATCAGTTTGAAATAATAGGATGGTCACAATATATATAATTCTATACCATCAAAATAATATTTTATTTTCACAAACGGAATGGTTGTAAATTTGTAATTTGTAAAAACAATGATACCAAATTGTTTGTAGTACTCGTTATTACACTGACTTGTACTTACATACACACACTATAAACGAACCGTTTATTTTTTTTTAATTAATTGTTAACTTGCGCAGATAAGTGGTCATCAACTTAGCAATCCGTGAACCGATTGGTTAGCTCTGATAAGCGTTCACCTCTCAACTTATGATTGGTTATTTCTTTTGTAACTTTGGCCCGCCGTGATTCAATATATTGTTAATCGCTCACAGGCAAAGGTTTGTCCGTAAGCAATCTACAATAAACAACAGTAGATCTTTGTGAAATTTGCGAGATTTTGTTAGCTCATCGTTTCATAGTACCGGCGTTCTCACTAATCACAATATGATAGCACGCATTGTAACTTCCCCATATAAATTGTTGTCAGTTATTTTAGCTCTATATACATGTCCGTCTAATTTGAACTGGTATTCAGATTACACCGATAACAGGTGCTTGGGAGCAGAGTGGGGAGTCAGTTTTTTCTAAGTTTTACAGCTGCCTTTTAGGGGTTTCACCTCTCGCCCAGTCTAAGGTATTACAATAATACGGCTAAATTGTCCCTGTACTATGAAACCACTGTGATAGTTAACACAAATTTGTAATTACAAATTAATAAATACAATTTGTATTTACACGTATAAAATTGTTCATAGTATTGACCCCTGGACGCAACAACCGGCGATAAACTAACCCAAATTAGTTCGTCGTAGAGAGTCATTGCATTTAATTAATATATAAGAATGACGATGTGTGCTGTAAATTTGGATGACTATTCATAAAAATAACTACTTTGAGCAAGATTATTCTACATTTCTATTTGATCACCCTACCGGAGTGTTACTTTAAAACGTCACTTTAAAACCAACAAAGCAGTGTTCACATGACATGTATAAATGTTCCGCCTCCAGAAAGAAACAACATCTTTGATTGGTCAGAGTCGCGCAACATTATTATCCCATTTCAACGGTTTCATCTTCGAAATTCTCTAGCGGGACCAGGGGGGGGGGGGGCCAGGAAAAAATGTGCATATACAACGCTGAATTTTGTTTTTGCAGCACTTTTGACCCCCACCCCCACCCCTCTTTGTGCAATTTGTTTTTCCACTCATGGTTTTGGGACCCCCCCTTTCAAGTCACATTTGAATGAAATTTATCAAGCTGGAGATCCATTATAGGCAAAAACATCAGGGTGTAGAGTGTCCAGTGAAGGTGGCTGATGTTGAGAAACAGAGAATTGTTAAATTAGAATGAACATATATAATAATTATCAGTCATTCGTAATTTGACCATTCTGTTTTTTCAAGCATCATCCAACTTTGGTGTACTTTCGCCACCAGTTTAACTCAAATACTAATAAATTATAACTATGAGCACAAGCAATACACTCATGAGATTAAAAACATTTATCATGAAAAACTCAACACAACCAGCTGACACAACCAGTGAAACAACTTTTAAAAAATATTTTATTTAATTATTTATTCCAGACTTTGCACTGGACTTTGTGTAATGTGCATTTATCCATGAAATGCACTCGTGTTTACTTTGTATATATATTTTTTAAGTTGCTAGTTAAAGTGAAGTTGTAAACACACAACACACCGGAAAATTATATGTTGTCCAGGTTGAGATGGGGTTTTCTAGATAAATGTTTTAAATCTCATATGAGTGTATTGCTTGTGCTGAGACAGTTCAGCTCTTTTTGTTATGCAGTATTTCATAAAGTGTATGTCCTATATATTTCCATTGGAAGTGTGTCCCTATAAGTGTTTTGACTGGTGGTATTAATATAGTTTCCTATGAACGATCCACTCCGATCTTATTGGATATAATGGAGTCAGAATTTGTAGCAGTGACTTTCTATGCAAAATGTATCAGATATATTCATTTTCATTTTATCATCGATGTCGTTCAACTGACATCTCTAAATTGAATTTTGAAAAACGTTGAAGCTGATTGAAGAATTATTTAAGTTAATTTAAACTCAGGTGAAGTTTCAATTATCGTTGTGCAAAGTGACTTACAATTTTTTTATCTAATCTGGATTAAGACATGAATGAGTTTAACAAGAAACTTTGGTTACATTTTCTGGTACAAAATTACCCAAGTATTTCAGACTAGACACTTATCAAACTGTTTCTTGCCTGTTTTACAATATGCAGTGTACGTGGTTAGATGGATCATTTTAATATTAACAATAGCTAAATGGTTGTAGAATAGCGCATATAAATAAATAATATCTCATTATTTCACAAGTGAAAGACAGTCATGTTTTACTAAGAAAATGCTATTGAGACTGATAGAGATCCATGTGAATGTCTGTTCATTAATAATTGGGTATGTAACACTGTAGCACTTTTGTCTTTTATAGTATTAGTAACTTTGTGCCAGAGACTTGGAGAGTTGAATTTCAGTTTGATACCACAGATAGTGGTAATGTGATATTTTATTTTACTTACTGAAGTATATGTGGTTTATTTGTCGTTAGAGTTCATTATAATATATTTACATACCAAGTGGTTATCGAACCCAGGTGGGCCAGCGCAGTTAAAAATTTCACGAAGGTTTACTTAGTATTAGAAGGGACCAAATAATCAAAACATTCTGAGGCCAACCTGACCACAGATAACTGTACCTAGTATCTTGTGTGTACACTACATGTGTTATTTAAATCATAACACATCAAAACAATCATTATATAGGCCAAACAGCTTGTAATTAGGTCAAAAAAGGGCAAAAGGAAAAAATTTGCAAGCACCAGAAAACATCGGAAAAAACGTGTTTTCAGGAGCTGCGACCCCCCACTCCCGGCCTTGTGTCGGAATTGTTATGCACGACTCCCCCCTGGCGGGACTGATTTTTTTTTCATAACGTATTTACATGTACGTTGAACAACGTCATTGGAGAGACCGATAGGATATTTCGACATTTTGTGCTGATAAATCTTCCAGAATATAAAATGTCAAATTGCTATGAATGACCAGGACTGTCGACAGAACATAGACGTTATATATATTGTAGTTGATTGACAAAAATTCAAAGCTGCCAAGGTCACACCATGTTACCGCTAATCACCAATGGGACCATAACTTGTAATATATTTTAATCAAATCAAATCAAATTTATTAAGGAACGAATCTGGACGTTTCTTGGTCCCCACTTAAAAAAACCCAATCATTTACATTTTAGTCTCCATCTAGTGTTCATACAGCTGTACAGAACATATTTCTCCCCAAAAAACATAATTTACAAGTTATATGTTGTATATACATCTTAGGTATCTTGTATTTTCAACTTGGCAAAAAGCTTGTATATACCACTATTTTGCACGTGGAGCTAATACGCTGTCATAGAAATGAAACTAACAACGGAAATGAATTTTGGATCACATTCAACTCATTTGCCAACAGCCAATCTACGCGCGTTATAAAATTTTATTTTCAAACTTTTCGGTTATACGACATAAACCTTAATCGAAATATGGGATATTTCTTAATTATTTTATTTCCAGCATGCATATTAACCATTTCTATACTAAATACTCATTGACGAGTAATTCCTTAGGAAATGTTCAGACAACAAGTTCAACAGCCGACGATATTGCTCGTTTGTTGAATTTATTATCCAAACAGTCCCCTCCAATAAATATGAATTCTTCTGCACTTGTATTATCATATCTGCTTATTTATCCATAACATCACTCCACATGAATATATACCATTCCAATGTATGCAATTAGAACTGAAATAGATAATCCATTTAGTATATGCAGGGCTAACTGTATTATTCCCTGTAAGCGGCTGTGCGCGGTGTTTCGAGACGACGCGAAAAATAATATTCTATTCGATGTGATTGTCTCCAGTGGCGAAGGGTCAGGTTACTGCTAAAGGGCGGCTGGTTCGATTGGGGCAAGTTAAGAACCAATCTAATACGCGAAATTAGGCAACAATTATCTGCACGGTGGGGAATCACGTCGTTTCGATTTGATGAGTATCACATATTCAAAATTGCGAGGCGATCGAAAACACGACCAGAAACGAGGAAAAGGGTAATAAACTAAGATATGACATATTACTTAGCATTTTATCAGCTACTAGCAGATGCTATACTATTTTTCAAACAACTGTTACCTCATTTGTCTCCAAACTCACATTTGGTTTCTCAAACATTCTGACCAAAGTTATCAGTCGTAGGATTCTCCAAGATGTATGGACTGGTGTATTCCACGCACATCCAACTGGCAACTTTGGTCAGAATGTTATAGAAAACCATTGAGTGTTGCCGAACAAATAAGGTATCCACTCGTTTACTAAATAAAATAGCATAAGCTCGTATCAGTCAAAATTCTGTGTTTTGTGTCAGTTCCTCATATATTATGTATTTGTGTGCATTTTCACTAGCCTCGGCCATTTTGTATGTGTGGTACTCACCAACTCTCGAAACCACATGATTCCCCATCGAGGTCTAGGTTTCCACTTCGTCATGGAATAAATTGACATTTTAATAAAGATTTTAACAGATTAACTTAACTTGGTGTAATTCCTTAGTGATTGAAATGTGTTATTCCAGCGGTCGTTTGTTATTGTTATTGTTTCTCTCACTCTCTGACTGATTCACTTTCTGTTTATTGACGCGCACTCAAATTCAATGTCTCTTGTTGAATAGACTGGTTCCTGTTATAACACCAGAAATATGAACACTTAGTAACCTGAATTCTACAGCTTCAGCGGCTTCATTGGTTGTCGTAAATTCTCGTTACAATACAGTATACCTATATGTATGTATAAGAAATAAGCTATTCATCAGACCCTTACCTGATAGAGTGAAAAATGACAAGTGATTTGAGAGTGGTGTGCCCAGTCCACGTAGAGCTGGAACTTTTGGCATGGCCTTATCGCTGAGTCACATTTCCCATCCAATGGAGTTCCAATAATGTTAGGAGGAACGGTTTCGTCAACAGTACAATCGTGGCCAGTGAATCCAAAATAACACTCACATATTCCTACATAAAACGTAAGCATATAGTTGTGATATAATACATGTATGTAAAATATAACATAGACCACTCTGAAAATACCAATCAAATTATTCTTGAAAAATGGCCTCTCGAAATACTATATACTTGGTCCACATGTTCGGCTTGGAATTTAAACTGAACCACCCTTAAATTTTAACCAAACCAAATTCTCCAACTGAAACCAAAAAGCTTGCCAACCGTTTGAAATGTCCAACCTGAGACCCCATACGGTTGGAATTTTCCCAAAATGATCAGGATGAGGGGAAGTTACAGGATACAAGGTTGAATTGTTTTTGGGACCCACCACGCCTACTATTTTTGCAAGAGCAATTTGCTACCCACCTCCAAAGTTTGAAGACAAATGGTGAAAACAGGAGAATAACGCAGACAAATGATGTGAAATGTTTGAAATAACCATGCTGTTGAAATGCCAATCGTACACATGTATAAGCTTAATGAAAAGTACCAGACGTCTCCGAAAATCATTCAACGCTCTCAAATTAAACTTAACTAAAAAGGATCAGTATCCTTACCCACATGATACCATCATCACCAGCATACTTACAACAATGTGACAACCGGGTGTTCTCTAATTATAATACGCCCACTTTCACACTCGCAAATTTTCCAGGTATTTATTGTACAGAAAGCTGTATAGTATGTAAGAAAACGAACTCAACAATGATTATAAAATACATCTGTACCACAGCTAACTATACGTGAGAAATAAAAGCTCGGTATAATTCCACCTGCTACCGATATTTGCATGTAATTAAATAGCATGAATCTCACAAGAATCAATTACAATTTATATTTGAAGGCAAATGTCAGATTAATCACTACACATGGAACAGGAGATGACTGTCGTCTGGTGCATACCCCCCATGTGGCATACCGCCTAGTGTGAGTATATTTATAACCTATGACTGATATACTCAGACAGATGGACCCAAAAATCAGCATTTTCCATATAAAAAAAGATGAATAACTAGAAAAACCTAAACAAAACGATTGAACACGACATTGAATGTCCTCATAGTGGTGAACATCCATACCAAATTTCATTGAGAGCCGAGCATTACTGGTCAAGTTATGGCATGAACAGACATCTGACGGACCAAAAAGCCAACAAAGATGAATAACTCTAGAATGGAAAACCCGAAAAAAATTATTGAACCCTCTATTGAATGTACTTACAGTAGGGAACATCCATACAACATATCAATAAGATCCGAGTATTGGTGTTGAAGTTATGACATCGGGCAGACGGGCGGCTAGAACCACGCACGTCCGGACGGACGGCTAGACGGACATACGGATGGACATATGCAAAACAGTATACCCCCCTTTTTTAAAGGGGGTATAACTACATAGCTTTTACGTCTCATGTCGTTAGCTTTGGTAAAGACGCATTTTATATGGATGTTACCATTCATATTCTGGCACTATATTGTTTTCTATGAAGAAATTCCTGCAATGATACCAGGCAAACTTGCCAGTGTGTGAACGTACTAACGCGGTGACGTATCGCAACAAGATGACAAGATGGTAGTCATGTCTGTACCAACGAGGTGACCTACCACGACAAGATGACCAAATAGTAGCCAAGTCTGTACTAACGTGATGACTTACCACGACAAGATGACAAGATGGTAGTCATGTCTGTACCAACGAGGTGACCTACCACGAACGATGATCAAAGTAGCCAAGTCTGTACTAACGTGATGACTTACCACAACAAGATGACAAAATGGTTGTCATGTCTGTACAAACGTGGTGACTTACCACAACAAGATGACAAGCTGGTAGCCAAGTCTGTACTAAGTGGTGACTTACAACAACAAGTTGACCAAATGGTAGCCAAGTCTGTACTAACGTGATGACTTACCACAACAAGATGACAAGATGGTAGTCATGTCTGTACCAACGAGGTGACCTACCACGAACGATGATCAAAGTAGCCAAGTCTGTACTAACGTGATGACTTACCACAACAAGATGACAAAATGGTTGTCATGTCTGTACAAACGTGGTGACTTACCACAACAAGATGACAAGCTGGTAGCCAAGTCTGTACTAAGTGGTGACTTACAACAACAAGTTGACCAAATGGTAGCCACGTCTGTACTAACGTGATGACTTACCACAACAAGATGACAAGATGGTAGTCATGTCTGTACCAACGAGGTGACCTACCACGAACGATGATCAAAGTAGCCAAGTCTGTACTAACGTGATGACTTACCACGACAAGATGACAAAATGGTTGTCATGTCTGTACAAACGTGGTGACTTACCACAACAAGATGACAAGCTGGTAGCCAAGTCTGTACTAAGTGGTGACTTACAACAACAAGTTGACCAAATGGTAGCCAAGTCTGTACTAACGTGATGACTTACCACAACAAGATGACAAGATGGTAGTCATGTCTGTACCAACGAGGTGACCTACCACGAACGATGATCAAAGTAGCCAAGTCTGTACTAACGTGATGACTTACCACGACAAGATGACAAAATGGTTGTCATGTCTGTACAAACGTGGTGACTTACCACAACAAGATGACAAGCTGGTAGCCAAGTCTGTACTAAGTGGTGACTTACAACAACAAGTTGACCAAATGGTAGCCAAGTCTGTACTAACGTGATGACTTACCACAACAAGATGACAAGATGGTAGTCATGTCTGTACTAACGTGGTGACTTACCACGACAAGATGACAAGATGGTAGCCAAGTCTGTTTTAATTTACAGTCTTTTCCAATTACCAATAATAATTAGAATATTGAAGAGCGTGCCACGACAGAAACAGGAATCACAATATCAAAAGGTGTTGTCCTCACAAAGTTCGGTACATTATTTTTGATTAATGAGTAAGTTATCTTCAATCAATCAGCTTTACATATAAATGGTACTCGATCGATTGCGTTGGAATTTTAGAAGTTCAGGCGTTTTGTGAATTATGGCCGTTAGAAATGAGGAGGTATTGGAAATAGTGAACTCCCTTGTAACGTATTATATAAATAGTGAACTCCCTTGTAACATATTATATAAATAGTGAACTCCCTTGTAACATATTATATAAATAGTGCACTCCCTTGTAACATAATATATCAATAGCGATGCATTTTTTAAAGTGGCGTGCTCGTTTTTAACTTTTTATTTACATGTAGATAAATTACTCCATTTTTAACGACACGCCCCTGTGTCACAACCATCGTCGATGGTCGTATATGTCAATTATCAAAATACGAAAATCTGTGGAACAAGTCTTTGACCGGTATTGCGGTTACGACACCCGACAGGTTTGATCGCCCAGATTTGTTCACGGGTCTCTACTGCTATCATGGAAGATAAATATAGGGTATCGGTCATTGAATACGACTATTCCGCCATCATGTTTCATAGTTCGTGTATTGTTGCGCTTGTGGCCATATACTTGGGACAATTGCATTCCTGGAGTTAAGCATCTTGTCTTATACATATATTATATTTTAGTGGCATATACATGTATAGTCCATATTCATCGGAACCTCTGATTGATATACGGATTACCTTTGACACAGCGTCCGTGAGAGGAACAACTTATCTCACACAGAGGGTCAAGGATGGAATCTAGCAGGCTCTCCCTAGGTATCATCGTCATCGTCTCCATCAGCGTTTGGTTTCTGCTCACGATGTGGATGCAGTTACTTTTGAATGCGTTTATGTGGGTAGACGTCACCAATGTGTTGTCTGTCAACTGTCAAACATACAAATGGTAGTTATTCTCAGATACAGGGCAACGCTCTTCAAAACACTTCTTCAAACATTTCCGTTATTTCGTCCAAAACACTTCTTCAAATATCTCCGTTATTTAGTTAATAAAAATATGTTCTTATTTTAGGATCACATATCAAAATGAGAGGATATGGTGATCCCCTTTCATGGGATCACCATATCCTCTCATTTCGATATATGATCCTACCTTCATTGAGCCACGAGTGACTCCTGGGACGAGGATCACATATTATATGATACCCTATCCTACGGAGGATCACATATTGTTTGATATATACACCCGCGCGCATGGCCTGTCAAGATACAACAGCAACATTTTTTCAAAATTTGTTTTAGTTAACACAATCGATTAATTGCAACAAAATAATACTAACAACTGTCAACTATATGGTATCAAATTTCCCAAAAAAGTTTTATTTATCAACATTTTGTTCAACGAAATATGGCCGTATTATCACTTGAGTATCACAAAATTTGGCCGTATTACCATTTGATTTTAGAGTTATCTTCATCCGCAATTTTGTCAGAGACCGTCCGTTTGGCGACGTTTTTCAAGGGCCACAAATAATTGCGCATCTCGAGAAATAAAAAATCGATATCTGATCATTATGAGCTTTGATGGGTGGGTTCCTCGACTCGAATAATATATTTTTACCCACCCCAAGCCAAAGAAATGGTAATTTGGGAGCATTAATTCGGATAATGCATCTTTCATCACAAGATGTCAAATCACGGACGTGTATACATTGCGAATGACGGATTAAATAATAAGAACTATCTATGGTTTAGATTAAAGATGCACGATTCAAATTACTTTTTCTTTGGCTTCGGGGGGGGGGGGGGGTAAAATATTTGATTCGAGTCGAGGAACCAACCCATTTAGAGTGATCAGATATCGAATTTTGAATTTTGTTTATTTCCCGAGATATGTAATTTTTTGGCGGCCTGGCAAATATTCGCCAAGACGACGGTCTTGAACCAAATTGCGGACAAAGATGAATAACTCTAAAATCAAGTGGCTTTGGGTGTTAGATATTTAACAATCCGGCTAGATATCGTTGAACAATATGTTGATAAATAAACAACTTTGGACAATATTTTACTATAGTTACCAGTGGTTAGCATTATTTTGGAGTAATTAATCGATTCTGATAACTGAAGCGGAATTTCAATAAATATTGTTGAGGCACTTGCGCAGTGTTATGTGCTAATTATTTCTAATGCGCGCGCGTGTGTGTGCATGTGTGAGAAACAAATTATAATTTCATATCGTAAGAGCTATGTTAAGATCGGAACACTACATTGAGATGTCCCTCAGTTCAGATCAAGTTAGTGATATGCACAATTTGTCAAGAGCCAAAATGATCGATACCTCTATATCTTGGATGCAGTTCTCTACCGATTGCGATGTATCGGTCCCCGCATATTTGGAGCACATGGATACGGCGCCTGCGTACACCGAGAATGCATCCTCGCAGTGGGTCCGTGCTGATGTCGTTGTCCACTTGACTTGTTTCTATGAGGAGATAACACATACTCATGGATACGTTATCGAGCCCATGTCTCGCGTGATTAGACGAGCCGCAAATTACAACATTTCGGGACCATCTGTTATGATGTGTTCTCATTTCATTTCCTCAATTAGGGTGCGTTCATACACTGGCAAGTTTGCGGGCATTTGTTTTACACACAACTCTATGTATAGGGCAACATGCATATAAAATAAAATAAAATAATAAAAAATATATATTTACCAAAGCTAACGCCATAAGAAGTAGAATTGCGGTAGTTCCACATGTAACGGTGCTACTAACACATTGCTTCAAAATACCTGTATGATCAAGGACGTGGCTAGAGAGTCCTTGTTTCGGATGTCAACCTTAGAATTTCCAACTGCACCCTTGGGCCTTGGGCCTTGGGCCAGGCTAAACTCGTGCACAAGTTCCTGTAATTCGAATTGCCCCCCCCCAACCGGCTTGCAATTTCCGAACTGCATGCATGCCATATAAGAAAATTAGTCGACTGACTACCTTTGAGGTAAGAGGGCCCACTGGGTCGGACCATGCCCCATTGGGAGAACATTTTGAAATCTGAACCTGAAAACTGCAAAAAGCCTTGCATCTAGAGGTCTAACTCCAGGCAAATTCAGGCGTCGATTTGTTTTAATTGAATAAGCAGTTTTTGACTGGCCACCGGGGAGGAACCAAGAAGCCTCAGTCCAGTGGGAGAACATTTTTTAATCTGAACCTGAAAACTGCAAAACCTATTATCTAGAGATAATAGGCTCCAGGCCATTTAAACATATTAATTAACAGTTTTCGACTGGCCACCGAGGAGGGATTGGGACCCCTCATAACCAGTAGGAGAACACTTTAAATATGAACATGAAAACTGCAAAATCCTAGCATCAAGACAGGCACCAAACTCTCAAAGTGTTGCGTAGTTTCTACATGACACCCCCTAAGGTTGGAAGATTTCCAACTAATGGCAATTTCAGTCCAAGATTTTGACCAAAAGCAGGAAAGTATATCACTGTTGGTAAAAAACAACAAATTCCCCACTAATAATTCTTTGGAATATAAAATTTCACACCAACATTAGTGTGAAATTTCCAACTACTGTTGTGTCAGGTATTACATTTCCAACTATTGACAAGTTTGACCAAAGTTGGGGGTGAGACCTGTCTACGAGGAGAGAACACCTTCGGCACGTCCCTGTGTATGATATAATTGCATGTTATTTACAGGCTAATTTCTCATGCATGGTACAGATGCATTCAATAAGAATTTTTGTATTTCTGTACTTTCTACACCGAAATGCCTGCACATAACACCTGGTAATTTTGCGGGTGTATGAACGTACCCTAAACTGTTTATTTTAGCAGTGTCATCCTTAAATCTGCATTACGTGCACATGACTGCTGTAAAGTGCATAAGAACAAAAGAGAATGTTTGCTTCGAAATACGTGAAGCTATAAAGGCTGCATACTCAGTAAAAGATAAATTTTGTATACTGTAGTTTGTGGCCAGATTTATCATGATATTATAATAGTAAAGAGCTTTTGTGTGTCACTTACTAGAATTAATTTAAGGCTTGAACGCTGAGCTATACTTTTAGCGTATTATTAAAATGATAGCGCTAAAATCATAAAACGTTGGTGCAGCATCAAAGATCCAATGAATTATCTTATATATATGATAGTCACCCATAGGGAGCCTCACATATATAAGAGATTGCACTGGCTTACAAGGTCAATGTAAATATTGTTAGGCCAATGCTTTAGCTTATATATGCGACGCTCCCTATGTTAGACTCGCATGTATAAGAGAATGAATTGGCGCAGGTAGCGTTAAAATCATTAAAACGTATTAACACTTTCATGACGGGGCTGCGCTGGTGCAGCATTAAAAATCCTGTGCCAGTGCATTCTCTTATATATATGATAGTCTCCCATAGGGAGCCTCACATATATAAGATATTTCACTGTCAAGGTAAATATTGTTAGGCCAATGTATTATCTTATATATGCGAGGCTCCATATGGGATACTCGCATATATAAGAGAATGCATTGGCACAGGGTTTTCGAAACAAATTAGGAAGCTCCAATCATGAAAGGGTTAAATGCCATACCTTCTGAGTGCTGTCGTGGCCGACATACGAATTCATTGATGCGAATCTTATCATATCGTCGTTTCGACGAGTCGAATTTTGCTGTGTTTCCAGAACTGCATATTGGCTCATATTTCCGTCCGTAGCACACACCGTGTCTTCTTTGTGTCGCAGACATCCAAAGTTATACACGAAGTGTTCGGGATCGGGATTCGAACATTTACACCAAGATCCTGTCTGATGAGTTGGCAGTGAGATATGCTCTGTGAAATAACTGTTCGTGTTCACCCTGTGCGAACAAGGATTGTAAATGTCAACTATTATGCCGCCATATTGATTAACAATTGGCTTGATAAATTACATGATTGCATTATGTCCTACTTGGATTTTCAAAATGGACACCCCCTAAACCAGACCAAAATTAAAAAAAATTCAGAACCGATAATTTACAGTTGCATCGGCTTAGCGTTGGAAGTTGTAATTTCCCAATCGATACATCAAAATTTAAAACTGCTAGAAATTTCCAACCTAAGACCCCTATAATATTGAAAATTATTATGGTCATTTATGTCCAACGAATTGACCGAATGTATAGGGACATATTCCATTGTCCAGGACAACAACAAATTCTCTTATATATGCGAGTCGCCCATAGGTAGCCTCGCATATACATGTATAATATAATCCATTGGCCTAACAATATTGGTCCTGACTGTATAAGCCAGTTCACTGTCTTATATATATGCGAGACTCGATCCCTATGTGAGACTCACATATATAAGATAATGTACTGGCACGTGATATGTCATGTTGCACCAGCGCAGCTCCCGTTATGAGAGGGTTAACGCTAAACACTAATTGGAAAATCATCATAATTAATTCAACCTATTTGGTTTGAAATTTCCAAATAATGGTGTACGTCTCATGCATGAAATTTTTAAAGGTTGAAAATGCTGGCCTAAAATGGGAGTGAGACAACCCAAACACCATGTCGCCATGTTATGTATATATGTGCTCTTTTGTGCGCTGTGTTTCTCTGATCACCATACATGGACAATATTGGCTATACCCCAAAAAAGGGGTGTGGCTAGTGGGTAGCTGATGGGGTTGGTGTCCAGCTTGACATTATTTTGTTCAACTGTACCCTTGAACCAGACCAAGATGCAATATTCGGGAAATTCCATTTTCACTGCACTGGTAACTCAATTTTTCCAACTATTGGACAGTTACCACCTGGCACACTCATATAATGCTGAAAATTGATGGCCAAAGTAATCCAACAATAGGAAAGTAGGTAAATACGAGACTATTGGCCTAAAACAATAAATTTGGCACTAAATGCTGGTTCGAAAAATAAATTAAACTATATATATTATATAAGAACAATTGTAACCTAATTGATTGAGAAATTTCCAACTTATGGTGTGTCAGGCACGGCAGTTCCAACGTTGGGCACCAACCGCCATCACTTTGCACGGACACGCCGCTGACCCAAGTCCATCAATGTAAGCGGGTACTGTTCATCCCGTATATATATAGACATATCCATAGTGTTGATTATTAGTGTACCATACCTCCACTGTTCACCATATATCTTTCCCCCATCAGACGTCGACAGCTGTAACTCTTTGCTGCCATCAAATTTCCCACATAGACCATCAACATTGCTTTGGTCTCCGATTGCCGGGTATAATTGTATCCAGTGTACTGTTTCGGTCATCTCAAATTTAACAATCACTCCAGTTATCAGTGTTACCTGTTGTCGAAAAATTAGGACGTTCAGATTGAAACTTTCACACTACAAATAGACCACGTTGTGGCGGACTTAGGTACTACCAGAGAGGAGAGAAATTGCGACTGGTATTTTATTATAGGTATTCGCTTGGGGTATCAAAAGGTACACGAAGGTGATCAGCGAGCTTCTGTGGCATAGAGATCCAATCTTTCATATATCAAAATCTCAAAAAGTGTTTTAAACGATGGGATTTTCAAACACATACACATCATCACGGAATAACGTGATGCTCAAAAATAATAACATACACTGTCTCAGTTCGTAGTACGTGTAAAATAGGAAACATGCATTGCAAGGGACATAGTTCATGTTAACTGTTCTTTCTAAATTGTATTATGTATACCCCTTAACCAATAAGTAATGCAAGGAAGGGATACACCGTCATCCAATGGTATAAACTGTTTGAGATTGCCAAAATGAAAGGCTCACAATGTACGACAACACGTACAACACCAGAGTGAGGTCTTCAAAAAAACAACTTTTGAACTTTGTCACAATAATCCAGGTTCAGCGTGCATGTAACCTCTAACGTCTGTTACCGAGGCACTGCTATGGAGATCCTCATATTGGTAACATATTTACACGAGTTACGCGCCAAACCTACACCTTTATTGATATCGTCACACGTCCAGCGAAACCGTAAATACGTGGGAGATACAGCTGCCAAAATGCGACTTCAATCAAAATAGGATCTTTACGCGAATGCAAATCCCATTATCCAGCGGCATCTACACTATTGGTAGCTAATTGCGTTATTAGAATATTGATAATTCATCTTTGCTACACGTTTAGCATGATATATATTAGACACGAAACTTCTAAACGATTTGACCGTGTAATGTAGACCAAATTGTCACGTGAGTCAGATGACTATCAGTGGCAATGGAACACGTTACAAGTTACATGTATGTCTGGCTAAAACCGTCTAATACCGACGTCCAACCAGAGGGGGCATCACAGGTTCCTGTGACGAACTTTGTTGAACTTAGTATCTGAACAATCCCCTTAGGGAACTAATCGTCAGGAAATGCTGACAAACTTTCCATCTGAAGATCCACGCAACTTATCGACACGATCCGCCCCGGGGTTATTCATATATATGGTGGATCCTGAAAGGATCAGGTTGATTTTTACTATATATAGAAATCGATAATCATGCACAGACACTAGCGCGTATAAGTGTTGATATCAGGATACCTTATAAACATCTCCGAATGTTTCCATTGTGAATGCATTATTTGCAGGCGAGACAGAACGTATGTATCTGTTGGTCATGTGTTGTTCAGTATCTTCGGCCTCACTCTGTCCACACATATTCACAATCAGCATAGAATTACGGACCCGCATCGCTACACCACAACTGCACGCTCTTGAATGACCAAGGTATGCACAAGATTTGAAAAATACATTAACCTGAAAAAATTGATGAATTTGTATATAACTTGCAACATGTATGTGGATGCAATTCCAGGAACTTTTTGAATATACTTAAGAAATATGCGTGTTGCAAACTGTAAAAGTGTAGTAATGTTGAAAAAGTTACATATATATTATACTAGCTGGGGTACCCGGCGTTTCTCAAGTAAAACATGATTAAATTATTAGTTCCCCTTCAAATTATTAGTGCCTCTTTAAGTCATCCGAGGTCAACGGCGAGTATCCCATGAACATTACCGTGTCAAATTACCTCTGTGTGCCAATTCCCCCCACATATGTATCTTCTGAGTTGATAACAAACGTTCTTCATCGATCATCTATGTTAATATAATTTATTAGTCCCACTTTAAGTCATCTGAGGTCAAAGGCGCCTATCCCATGATATTCTTCCCGGGTCAATTTAATTAAAAGTGTTTATTACCCCCCCCCCGCTGTCAATCGTCTCATGTCAACGGCATCTATCACATGACACTCATCTGGTCAATGTAATTGCCCATGTGAATATATTTTCAACGACCATATTCCAATCATTTTGTGTATATAACTCAATATTTAGTTACAGTATGCAGTTGTCGCCCGCGATTGAGTGAGACAAGGGGATCTGTCACCCGCTCGAGACCTGGAAAGTCACACCTCCTTAAAGCAATTTCGAAGTAGAGTAACCATGCGACGAAATTGTCGGTTTCGTTTTAAATGAGCGTATATACATGTACACAGGTAGACGTGTTGATTTTGCTAAAATGTGACACTAACAAGTTTTAGTGGTGCAAAAGAAATTGAAATTGTTACAGACTGTAAACGCAACATAATGATATTCTTGTGAAGTCGGAGGAATGCATAGCCGAAAGGAAATTGTCAATTGATATACAATAAAGAGTGGCTATTTGGACTTGAGAGACTTAGTACAGAAACGTATTTATAACGTATGCACATCGTGTGTGCAATTGTCTGCAGTAAATATACCAACTGCATACCAAGGTTTATATATTTGTTTCACGGTATTCATTGCTGATATAAACATGTCCAATTGGAACATTACACCTTATATAACGAATTGATGTGTTAGGAAACAGTGTGTTTACTAATGAGTTTTTAGAAATTTATGAGAGAGCTGTGAGGGAATCTTTGCACGTTGAGTACTTCGTAGTTCTATATTTACTAGTAATCGTTGAGCGTTCAACAACGTTCGAAATGTTACCCTTGAGGTAAACAAGTGATTTGGGGCTCGCCACGTGACGCCAATAAGAGAATGGATGAAAGATAACAATAATTATTATAGTGCCATTTTAAGACAAGTCAACGGAGCCTATCAAATATCACTCCCCATGTCAAATTACCATTGCGTACACATGTTCAGCTCTGAATGTCTAGCCGTTTGGTCGCCTATAGCCGGACAGACAAGCACAATTGAGTTTTATTCGTATGGTTTCGGTCTTTTTAGTTCTGCATGATTGCTGTTAAAAAATACATCACCTCGGGAAATAATACTCGCTATTCCACTCCAGGGCAGTAACAAATCTCACCTCGCGATTGATTGTAAAGTCTTTTGCTTGTTAATCGTAACGTCAACAGACAATTGTAATAGTTCAAAGAGTAAAGCCCGGGTGATAGCTCACTTGCAGGGGAATGATCAAAACTACTCTCTGACACGTGGTCGCGCTTTGTCCAACCACAAGACAGTATGACCATCTGTGAATTATATGTATATAATATATCTCCGAATACTAAAGCTCTATGCATGTACGTGTAGAAGAATAGAATTAGGATAATGCATGATGTAAGCGATAACAAACATTACCACGCATCAGAACCTGGCTACAATTTACGAGATAATAGTTACAGCTATATAACATGAAGCTGAACATAGACTATTCTGACCTGGACGTCGGTGTGGATATTGTGATATAGAACGAATTCTCCTGACAGTGGCATCTGGTATGGCTGCCTGTTAGCGGGAAGAAATAAAACTAGGATATGTCAGATAAGACGATTAAACATGTGTTCAGAGTTCCAATGTATTATTTGTTAACATATTTCCCTATTTAGAGTATATATACACTGCACCGTATTAAATAGCAAGTTTCAGCTGAGACGTGTCACCTATAACATAATATTTTGTTACATCCTAGATTTCTTGATCAATTCCGTTACATTCAAACGGACATGGCACGTTTGAACCCCACAATAGGTATACATAATCTGATAAGAGGTATCTCAAAACATACTTACGCGGAATATTACCGAACAAATTCGTCGATATAGCGCTGAAAATATGTGTTTTGTTTCCTATAATTTTCGATAAATTTGTTATCGTTTCGTTTGCCGTCCAGCTGAACGGTCACGCAAAAAGTAATGCAAGTGTAGACTAGAGTTATCGTTGCTCTGAAACATTTATGGTAGTACATACATGTTATGATTGAAATGAAGAGAAAGCAGTGCGCGAAGTTTTTCAATATAGTTTCATGATAAGATAACACAATATACATTTTTTCCTGGACAGATGCACGTGTTATTCCGTTTCCGATTCCAGAATTTTTATTAACACAAATGCACAGTTTTTGCTCGTTGTCGGATTTTTGTGTTCGAAATTGTATTTTATGTGACTCCAATGCATCTTTCAGGGACATTTCGTGCTCGTAGAAAGGTAGTCCGGTTATTTATCGACATACTTCGACACCGGGGAAAATTCAAAAGCCAATATATTATTAGGTGGAATTTAACCCCAAGCCGCCACGTGGTTTTAATATCAAATCATGATGTCATAAAATCATGACGGATCTTACCCATTGAAGGTCATCATGTGTGAATTATTGAATGACTGGCACATGGCTGCGGCCGTCGTATAATCATTATCTTCTATCAGTACCTAAAGACAAAAAGAATGGATATAATGAGACACAGTGTACGTGCACACGCTGGCTAATTGTCCTGGCAATTTTACAGGCAAGTCGTCGTTCCTATAGACTCGCAAGTTTGCGCGTTATGTTTTGCGGACATAATTTCCGTCATGGGAATTCATATGATGCCAGAATATGGACGGAATCATGCAAATAAATGCATCTTTACCAACGCGAACGATACGAGAAGTAAAATTTCAACCTGCAACGGTGCTATATACTGACATTTGCCTTCACACAACTGTATGATTGATCTTGCGAGATAATTATATGTTATTTACGGGCAATTGTCGGTAGCATCGCTATACAGATGAACCTACATGTCTAAATCCAGAATCATATTTTATAAGAACACAAACTTGTAGGACACAAACGCGAATACATATACCATCAATATTGTTCCAGAATCAGCGTATCCCCAAATGTTAACTTGAAGCAATATTTACTTCATAAGGCTCTGAGAATGACTGGTTACTTAACTTAATCACGACAATGGAGCACCTCAGTAATCCATGCATAATTAAAATATAGGCCTAAAGACACAAACGATGCCATTATTACAAGACTAAATTCTTCACGGATGCATAGTTATCCGGTGTGACTGAACCGACGCTGTCTGGATTTCCTAGACGACACAAATATCGATTTGCACGTGCTTTGAATACTTTTATATTTATAAATACGTCAGCATCCCATGAGAGGCGCTATATTCAGGACGGGCTACAGACACCCCCACATACACGCGGCATATTAAACTCACAAAGGCAATGAACTAAACATACGACCATTAATTAGCTTAATTATAACATATTAATAGCACGTGCATATGGTCCATATTATTATTGTGGTGCCCCCCCCCCCTGGAGGTCTGTGCCGTGACGTATATGGCATATACTCATGATTTTAAGATTAATTATAAAAGTGTTGTTTACTGAGAGTCAGACTGTGGGAGACGTGTATTTGTACATAACTATTATTTATCTAATGCATTATGTTGTCTTTTTCAATTATTTCATGAAGACACATAAATGAAACGAAATGAATTGAATTGAGTTGAGAGATGTTTACTTCTCACGTAGTTAGCTGTGATGCAGATGCATTTTATATGGAGGTTTCCGTTAATATTTAGGCAACATATCGTTGTCTATGACGAAATGGCTGAAAGCCATATCGTGCAAACTTGAAAGTGTATAAACGTTACCTAAAGACTGCAATGCAGCGTGCTAGGATCACACCTTGTAATCATCTGCATGCGGTCCGTTCTCGGTGAGATACGTTGCCCAATTTTGAAACAAAATGTAGCATTTAAGGCAATTCTATTATTTATTCAATTTACAAATCACTGACGTGAATATAGTAGATAGCCATTGCATGGTCTAATCCAACAAATATTGACTATCTCAGATGAAATTTTAAAAGCAGAAGGATAGGACTGACAGCAACCACAAACACATCACATATCATCATATATATATGTTATGTTCGTCGTCTACATTGTATTTGTTAAAATGTTAATGGGAAAGGGGCGGATGTAAGTTGTCAAAACTTGTGCCCCGATCCCTCTTGTAATGTTATATTACAATAAAAATATGATTAAACAAAAAAAAATGGTCTAACCTTCAATCAGTTAACCCTTTCTATACTGGATCATCATTGGTGAGTCGTTGTAGGTCGTTTGAACTATTATCTAAACATTTCCCTCAATAACTAGGGTTCATTCTGCACGTCTATGTATCTGTCGTCTGTGTCTATCACATTACCATCCCTCCAAATTAATAAGACTATTTTCAATATGGACTTTTTTATAACTGAATGGGAGAATACATTTAGTATAGAAAGGGTTGAGTTGTCATCCCAGGCCTCGCACGCGGTCAACTCACATAGAATAATATCGTGTGTGGGTTTGACGTATTGAGCGGTGAATAAATATATCATTTAACTTTGTCGATGTCGTGTACTTGCCGTTAGGTCCTCGTGTATCTTATAACCAGTCCAAATCTCGAGGACAGAAAAGCTGGACAAAGCCAGCTGCAGCGTCACATATTGCGATCGTGCATTCTTATCGAACAACAAATTGCTGTCAGCTTTTACGTGCAATCTGGTTGGGATGGACCAATCGTTGCTCGAGAATTCGAGACCACACTGATGCTCAAAAGACATATCTGTATCGCATGGGTGCATAGCGTCTTTCCCATTGGCAGCCGCATAGATGTCGAAACGCATCACACAGTTCGCCACTGTTGCTGGGCAACCGAAAGGCACTGTTAGTCGGAACTCGAAATAATGTCCATCGCCCTCAAGCTCATGTATTGTGACAGAGCTCTTGCCGCTTAGCTATTTTGAAGAAAGAAGGACATGGTCAGGGACATGTAGAGGGTCTCTCTTGGGTATGTCCAACTTGGAATGTTCAACTGCACCCCCACCCGCCCTCCGCCGACTGATAGCCCCAACGTCCGGTAAGTTTTAATTTTAGTTTAACCACGCCCTTGGATTGCGATGCTCCAAATGGCTCATCAATTGTTGGAAATACCACCCATATAGTGATAAGAAATTTCCAAAATAACACCCCTAATTATAAGAAATTTCCAATATAACAACCATAATGATAAAAAAAATCCAATAAAACACCTCTAATGATAAGAAATTACCACACGTAACCAATATTGCTTTTAGATATATTACCTATAATATATTCAATGTCCTTTATAAATACATCTTTATCAACCCGTGGTGTGTATTGGTCTATATTTCCACAATCAACTATGTATGAATTAATACACCCTGGATTAATTTCCACAACTATAGTCTCAATGACATGTGGTTTAAAAATAGATAAGTTTGTTCCAACCATGTATACCTTTTGCAGCCGGACTATTTAGTGGATTATTACTACCAAATTGATTTGGTCGTATTCGGGTATACAAGCATTGGCGAAATGTCACAAAAAAGACCGGATTACAATTGTAAATATACATTTCATAGCATTGATCCCCGGGATCAATACTATGAACAATTTTATACCTGTAAATACAAATTGTATTTATTAATTTGTAATTAGAAATTTGTGTTAACTATCACAGTGGTTTCATAGTACAGGGAAAATTTAGCCGTATTATTGTAATACCTTAGACTGGGCGAGAGGTGAAACCCCTAAAAGGCAACTGTAAAACTTAGAAAAAACTAACTCCCCACTTTGCTCCCATGCACATGTTATCAGTGTTATCTGAATACCAGTTCAAATTAGACGGACATGTATATAGAGCTAAAATAACTGACAACAATTTATATGGGGAAGTTACAATGCGTGCTATAATATTGTGATTAGTGAGAACGCCGGTACTATGAAACGATGAGCGAACAAAATCTCGCAAATTTCACAAAGATCTACTGTTGATTATTGTAGATTGCTTACGGACAAACCTTTGCCTGTGAGTGATTAACAATATATTGAATCACGGCGGGCCAAAGTTACAAAAGAAATAACCAATCATAAGTTGAGAGGTGAACGCTTATCAGAACTATCCAATCGGTTCACGGATTGCTAAGTTGATGACCACTTGTCTGCGCAAGTTAACAATTAAACGGTTCGTTTGTAGTGTGTGTATGTAAGTACAAGTCAGTGTAATACCGAGTACTACAAACATTTTGGTATCATTGTTTTTACAAATTACAAATTTACAACCATTCAGTTTGTGAAAATAAAATATTATTTTGATGGTATAGCATTATATATATTGTGACCATCCTATTATTTCAAACTGATCCGCTACTCTTATCATAACACATCGAGGCAGTAACGTGGCTCGATTTTATCGGGAGGGGTGTATCGAAGCAGGGACGTGCTAATGGTCTCGGTTATAGGAGTGGTGCGGTAGAGTGCCAGTCGGTAGAATGACAGGTGCACTACACCGTTACATGCCGTCCAGCGCTGACGAAGTTGGTTCTAACCCCGTCATATCGAGGGTGACCGGAATCGTGTATCTGGCCAAGTTTGTCAGTTGCTTTCCGGGGGTCGGTGGTTTCTACACGCAGTGGGACGATTTCTCGGTGAAATCGAGCCTCTGCGTGGTCTTTCCTCCACCCATAAAATTGATAACGTCGTGTGCGGCATAGCGGCTAGAACGTCGATAAACCTTAATAAACCAAACCAAACCAAACCAATAGGAGTGTCATTTTATAATTTCAAACTGCTCCGATATCTTATAATATATCTAGATAGGGACGTGGCTATATGGGCTCAGTTTGGCGACGGGGTGTCCATCTTATAATTTCCATATGCACCCTTTGAACAAAAAAATGCCTATAAATTCCACATAACGATGGAATCGTATATCAAGAGGAAAGTATTTTAATTTTTCTACGCTGATAACAAAACGTAGTCAATATGACTAACATATGTTAGTCAAACGTTTTTCCTCAGGATGACTGACTTAGTTCAGCCAACATGACTGAGGCATAACATTAATCAAAATTACTAGGGTGATGTTAGTCATAACGACTAAGAAATGGGGACTTTTCTTAGTCAATTGGAAGGCGTAAATTAAAGTTGCTGAATTATGTGCAAATAATTCCAATAATTGACCAAAGTTACTCAAAACGTTTGTGACTAACACTAAGTTAGTCATATTTAGTCAATATGTCCAATCCAAGGGGCGGGGTGCACAACTTACTGTTACAGCTTGAAAATCAGAAGCCAACCGGGGTAAACAATTTTATAATTGTTTATAATTGAGGGGTGGGGATACAGTTGGATATCGACGTTTCGAAAAAAAAGAGAGCATCTTGCCACGTCACTGCATTTATGCTCTAGTCATTTATGAAAACTGTGCTTGCATCTTCGTATTCGTGTCCTTTACCGTGACCAAATGCATTCGCGTCGACGATTGAAACTCAAAGGATAATCCGCAATGCATTCTTGAGCGAAAAATCATACTCACATTGGGAACACGCGTCATTTTTATCCATTCTTGGATATATCATTGATTATGGTAAGTACATGTTACATGCTAATGTTGGCTATAATCCGCAAGTATCACTCACTATTTGTATTAATCACTAACTTTTGTCAGAGATGTTGTGACTCATACGATTTAGCGGCTACTCGCCCCATCCTATTCTGAACAGCTGTAATGTGCCAGGCATCGTGTTCCCAAGACCACTATCGCCATGTCCCTGTTTATGAGATTTCCATTGATAACACATTTTCATAAGAGGGCTACATCCCTGCGAATCAGATGGTTATATGCTCTGGTTTAAGGATGTGAAAATGGACAATTTATGTTTGACACCCTATATAGACATTCTAGACAAGTTCTTAACGTTGAAACGTTCAATAAATTGGGTAATTTCAGTAGTTACAAGGAACACATATTGCTACATCGCATCCAAGCTGACACCCCATAAGGTTTGACAATTTCTAAATATAGGCCATTTCAATCCAAACTTTTGACCAAAGGAGGTAAATATGCAAATGTTGGTCTAAAACAAAACATACCCCCTAATAAATTGTTGGAAAAAACAAAATAGCAGAACAAGTTCAACCTATTGTTGTTGTAAAATTTCCAATTCATGTTGTTTCAGGTATCAAATTTCCAGCTGTTGAACGTGTTGATAAAATGTTTGGAGCGAGAAACATAACCCAACCCCCTTGTCGCGACGTCCCTGTGGGTTGTACTTGAAATTTCCAGCTGACAAAATATTTTCCCGAGGGGGTGAATCGACCCCTTGTCGCCACGTCCCTGCGTATCATAGATATATATATTATCCGTGTTAAGGGTGCGAAAACTGAAAAATTATGTTTCATAGTACTCGAACATTCTTTGTGATTGGAGATATTTGTGAATACAAAGAACACGTACTATTTGTGATTTATGTTTGTAATCGTAGGTTCATAGTATTGGCGGAATGATAAATTGTTATTTCTTACAAACAATTGTAGATTCTTACAAAGAAAAAGTTTCATAGTATTGACCCCCGGTAGCGGATAATTTGTTATTTATTAAATGAGATGCGAGTCGGCCAGTATTGCTCATGCTGTCATGCTGTCCCTGCACATTATCATTAATCTTTAGTTCATATTATATTGTTATGTTTATTTTACAAATGAATCTATATATCTATCTGTCACTTGACCATTTCGATAAGATATGATTACTTGTTCACGCTCATTGAAGAAAGCGCATTTGGATCGATGATCACTCATATATATGATAAATTTTATTCACATTATACAACGAATAGTAAACGAGATGTGAATCAAATTTATCAAACGAGTTTCATAAAATCTTATATCCCAACATAACGATTTGAATATATTGTATGTCACATGAAACAAACTAGAGATTTGTGCCTTTTCAACAAACAAAAATCCTTAACCCTTTACCCAACAGAAGGGCCCTGTGCCAATGCATTCTCTTATATATGCGAGTCGACCATAGGTCGCCTCGCATATATAAGAGAATGCATTGGCTTAACACATTAAAAATTATAAAATTGTTAAAGAATGTAAGAAAAAATGGTAAAAAGTGTTAAAAAAAAGGATTTTTTTTAGGCCAATGCATTCTCTTATATATGCGAGGCGACCTATGGTCGACTCGCATATATAAGAGAATGCATTGGCACAGGGCATAACTGTAACTATCACAATGTGGTCAAGGAGCCGGTTCCAATGATATCCATATTTGTATGGTTCTATTGAGACAGACCGAAGATATTTTAGGCTGTTGAAGCTTTATTTGGCCGGTTTTGGCCGGTTTGTTGGGTAAATCCTTAATAGAAGCTGCAACATGTATACATGTACAGTGTAGGCTGAGACGCTTCACAGCCGTATACTACAATATTGTGCACCTAATGCGCATAAGATTGTCCACTTATAAATGGACAATCGGTACCTAAAATGGTCATTAATAAATGGACAATCCGACCACGCGTGGCACGCGAGCTTGCGATTGTCCACTAAATCACGACATATATCGATAATCCTGCATGTTAGCTTCATATTAAATCTTAAGGGTATAAAGAATGTATATACTTTTACTAAATGACGGAGATTTGTATGAGAAATTTGCAACACCACAACAGATCAACTTTTGTGAAATATAAGTCCAATTCTTCCCTTGGGTGAGTGGGCTTGTGTGAGGTTTGGGGTACGCTCTTTATAAACACTTCTTCGAACATTTCCGTTATTTCGTCAAAAACTCTTCTTCAAATCTCTCCGTTATATCGTCAAAAACACTTCTTCTCATACAAATCACCGTTATTTAGCAAATTAACATTATTTATAGAGTTATTGCCCTTCATGCAGGATTAACATTAACGTCTTCATTTAGTGGACAAGCTCGCGTGCCACGCGTGGATGGATTGTCCATTTATTAATGACCATTTTAGGTACCGATTGTCCATTTATAAGTGGACAATCCTTGAAGAATTGCCTGATATTGTGCGCTCTGGTGCTGGCGACGGAAAATATAGTCCCCAAATTTGTCTTTGTTTTTGTGTCTATTACTGGTAGTGCAACGACGTTGGACAAGAATTTAACTTTAACGAACAAAGCAATAATTCTGCATTTTCTGGTGTTGATCTCATGCGCGTCTTTTCGAAATAGTATGAATACGCCTAAATCAATGCAAAGACGCGCGTTCATTTCGTTTGCGCAATGCCAAGTGATATGTGACTAGTGAAAAATAAGAAAATATGTAATGAATGTCATATCTATCTATCTATATATCTATCTATAAACGATATTTTGGCAAGTTCAAATCAATTCCGTTTGTCAAAGAGATATAACTTAGATAGAACAATACCCGTTATTTCGCGTTAAAACTTTCCTTTGGGCATAATAACCGTCATACCAATATTGGACAATTTATGGGGGGGGGGAATAAAATATAAGCCTGACATGGTGAGTTGGTTCGTGAGAGAGTAGCGTTACATTATAACACACTTAAGTTCAAAATCCATTGGACGGGGAATTGCGTCTTTGTCTAACAATATCAATACCTACCTCGACACCGGCGAAGTACTCCGGGCTGTGGACCCATGGTGATGGGGTACTGTTTTCTGAGGATCTGATTCTTACTGAGCATTGAACCTGGAGATTCAAAAGTAGATCACGAAATACATGAATTTGTGTGTAGTGGCGAGTGTACTTGCTGACCGGCAGACAACTACGGAAAGTAAAAGAGCAATGAAAGAATCAAACACAAAGTTAACAAAAATGACAATAGAAAATCATACTTGGTTTCAACGATCTCAGCTCACAAGACATATACTTGCAAGTAGCATAATTCGTATGGCACATATACATATCGCGATATTATCATAATTTACATGACACAGGTATTGCGAAATTAGCATCATTCGTATGGCACAGGTATTGCGTAATTAGCATAATTCGTATGACACATGCATTGCGAAATTAGCATAATTCGTATGACCCATGCAGGTATTGCGAAATTAGCATCATTCACATGGCACAGGTATTGCGAAATAAGAATTACTCGTATATGACACATGTAGGTATTGCGAAATTAGCATACTTCGCATTGCACAGGTATTGCAAAAATACACAACAACATCCATCACATTTAAGCCGAAAACGAGTCCAAAATATCATAATGTACAAGAATGCATGGACGCTCTTAATTAGTGACGATCATTGGACAGTTTTCTCACCTGATATAAATAGAAACGTGTTAAAGCTTCCTGTTTTTGAAGTTGATATCATTAAAGGTACTCAATCATATTAAGCCCCCCTAAATTACCATTTCTTTGGCTTCGGGGGTAAAAAAAATATTTGATTCGAGTCGAGAAACCCACCATCAAAGATCAAAGTGATCAGATATCGATTTTTGAAGTTTGTTAATTTTTGGAGATGTGGAGCACTTCCACGTGCTCAAACAGACAAATTGCGGATGTAAGATGGATAACTCTAAAATCAAGTGGTTATTATTGTTAATAGTAACCACTTGATTTTCGAGTTATCCATCTTACAACCGCAATTTGTCCGTTTGAGCACGTGGAAATGGTCCACATCTCCAAAAATTAACAAACTTCAAAAATCGATATCTGATCACTCTGAGCAATTATTTCATGATGTCATCTTTACTGTTTAATGTGTCGGTGGCTCCAAATGATCCCGCCATATTTACATGTACATTATAACACCCGGAATATCAGACCTCACCTTGAAATGAAGTTTCGCCTGTTCATCGACTCGAATCAAATGTGTTTTACCCCCGAAGCCAAAGAAATAGTAATTTAGGGGTAATTAATCGGACTGAGTACCTTTAAAGACATAATCACATGTATGTACACGTTTCAATAAATCAAAGTAATAAGGCATATAAGTACCAAGGCATATAGTCCACATGTAGCATTCAACAAATGTTGCCGAAAATCGAGACACGCCAATCGTACCATTTCAGAACTACGCACATTTGTAAACATTTACTCCTTTATTCGCCGGTAAACAAACGGCAACAATACGTCCCATGAGAGTCGCTGCATTTTATCATATATAACACCGAGGTTGCATGGCGCCAATTTTGATATCAAATTAATGAAAAACCACTTTATTTTGTATTTTCATTCGACCACCTCATTGTATTGTCATTCCTTTCACATCATTTTAATGGGTTCATGGGTAAATGAGCTAATTAGTATCTTGTAATTAAAACGTATCAATGGTAGTCATGATTTCACGATGTCATCTTTACTGTTTAATGTGTCGGTGGCTCCAAATGATCCCGCCATATTTACATGTACATTATAACACCCGGAATATCAGACATCACCTTAAAAGGAAGTTTCGCCTGTTTGTAGACCCAGTCGATTTCACGAAATAATCCACCAATTTCGACGTCTTCCGATTTCAGTGAAGGAATCGTCATGTATACCTCTCCACCAATTCGCCATCTTACGTCATAATACCACTGCGACGATATCGATGCCGAATCAATTTTGCAACTGAAGGCAAGCTTATTCGTTGACCCTGCGTCAACTAACCGTGGTTCAACATCCGGTGATTTCAACTCTTCTTTGGGAAAATCAACTGGGAAATAAATAAAGCGGCACATTGTGTTCATGCAGACCACAACTTAAAGATGTGCTGTCAGATTTCTTGTTTTAGCCATTTCTGTACTGGATAGATTCGCCCATTCAGTCATAGAAGTATACATTAGAATGGTATAGTATCTGTAGGGATGTTCAGGAAAACAAAAGCAGACGACAGACGATAGACTGTGCATAATGAAACCTATGCAATGGTGGGAAATGTTCAGATAATTAGTTCAACGTGGTCGTTTGTAGAACTTATTATCTGAACAATTCATAATGGATAACTACTGACCAATGAGTTTTTAGTATGGAAAGGGATAGGTTGTTATCTGGCTATCCAAAACCTCATATTAAAGAGATCCAAGGCACTCAGGGTGGGTTAATGTGCAAACGATATCAAATTGTGTAAAACATCACCACTACGAAAAATATGGAGAAATATATATATATATATATATATATAGCTATATACTTAGTTCTTATAATCAATCAATATTGATAGTTAATTCTCCAATAACTTTTAAGTGTCGAAACAATTGTTATGTAACCAAAGCCGTTTGTGTGATTTGTCAACAAACATCGGTAATCATGTAGTAAGTTTGAATTTTTGGAGAATCATTTGTGCATGTAACTTTGATGATAGTTGTTTACGCTATGCGATCACTTACTATACGACACCACAGTGTCAACGACTACACGCACCCCGTCATTAAATAACAATTATTCACAAAGTAATCTCCAAGTGTGTCATGAAACTACATAATTAAGTACTTTGTTAATAGTTCTTATAGATAGAACTTTCAGATTTTTTATACCTATTAAAATAATCTGAGTGAATAACCTTGGTCCAAACTGAGTTGTTACCTTTGGGATAAATTGTGTTAGAAAAATCATTCCAGAGTACTATTCCTGTATAACAGAAACTGTCCGAGCCAAAAGGACCTACATGTGGGATTGTGAGTTTTTGTTTCCCTGATCTTAATTCATAGATACAGTGAGAGCTAACTCTGGTGAAGTGTTCGGAGAGATATTCTGGGGCCGTTGAGTCCATAATCTGCTTCATTAGCAAAGGGTTGTTTGGTTAACCCGCTGTTCAACGGTAAACATGTTTATTTTTTAGATGTTCCGTGAACCCTACAGTTGTCCGTTTACGTAGCCCAAGACACAATATAATCAATCTATCCTGAGTTTTCTGTAATTTCCATTTGGTTGTTAAAGATAGAGCAGTATACCAGCAACAACAGGCATACACTCTTATAACTAATGTGTAGAAACGATCACACATCAAATGTGTAAACCCGGTTAATACACATAGCAATGTGTAGTTTTACATACAAATACATTGACCAAGTGCCGTTCTACACATAATGTGTATATTTTGTTACACACAATTGTGTAAGAATGTAGAGCATGCGCATTGCGGTGCCTTCAGTTTCATAGTCTGCTTCGTGACGTCCATATTGTTTGAGTATATTTTTTGGAATACAATCTACAGCGATCGTAGACAAGGATGTAAGTTCAGAATTCCAATTTGTGGGTTTAGTATTAATAGTATATGAGGATTTATTTGTTAAAACTTTCATGGCGATTACTGCCTTTAGACTCTTGTTATGATTGTTGTAATAATACTAATATTATGCAATCACGCCTCGACCCTGGTTTGTTCATTCAAAGCAAAAACTCACAATACAGAACAAAATACTACATACCACTATGCGCCATGAAAGTTTTAACATATAAATCTGCATATATCTTTAATACTATACCCACAGGTCGGCTACTGGACTTGCATTTCTTGTCTACGAACTGTATGTGTAAGAACCTACACAAAATGTGTAAGGGATATGTGTTGATTTTATACACACAGTTGTGTATAAATGTGTAAAAATTTACCCATTTATGTGTAAATTATTTTACACAATTTGTGTACGAATATGAAACTACACATATACTACACAAATATGTTTAAGATCAAAATTGAATAATGATTGTGTAGCAGGGCTACACATTTTGTGTAGAAAACCTACACATTAGTCATAAGAGTGTAACAAAATGAGCATTAAAACAAAACGAGAACTAGTAATCTTTTTGTGAAGCTTGTTCAATCGTCAGTATATAACTATAACGGAACTTAGGTATTGATCATGATTTAGATAAGACTGTTTGAACTGAGGCTTATCCACTTAGATGTTGGTCCAAACAAGTCCCAGATATATAACGATGTTAGAGGGGCTGCTACGGGGTCTTCCCGTTCACCCGTCAAGTATTGTTCAAGGTCAAGGTGTCATAATCGGATAATTCATATATATGCCGACTATAGTTTATATCTTAGTTTGTTGGATAATTCCCATTCACCCGACATAATTGTAGCGACACGATCATTTCAATTTAACACATTTTAATTAATAGATAAGAGCAACGTGTAACAAATTGTTTCACATAAGTTAACATACATAACATGATACAATATCATACGATATACATGTACGTGTATATTATATATACAAAACTAATAACCTGTACGAGATGATTTTACACAACTTTATTTCACCGAACATACAAAACATGGTTCGATATGTAAAGTAATTGAAATGTCCTAGTGAATTGACGATTTTCCTATACTTCTTCATACGCGGCATAAGTCGACCACCAGCACTTGGTTGAATAATCATAGCTTCCTGGTATGTTTGCTTTTTTTCTGGTGAACTTGTTAAGTCTACCATCTTGTAGATGTTCGTCCATGATCACCTTCCACCCAGTATATGGACATGTAGTCAGTAAACTTCTATATTTTCACCAACTGGGGCTTCGTCGAGAGTGATGAACCATGCGTCGCGGATGAGATGAACAGGCACAAGTGGGAGGACGATAGATCTACGGATCAGCTTTTTAACTTTTCGTTGTCTGTGCTGAGAACCTTCAGACCACACTTCTGTGCATATTTCCAAACTAATGGGGCACATATACTGTCCTCGACGAAAACATTTATATTGAATAGCTCGCTCGTCGAGTTAACGGTGGCACTACACTCTTGTTTAGTGTAAACAAAAGTTTATTTTCGAACACAACATTCAACACATACAAACAATTTGACATAATTTTACAACACTTTTATTCAAAAACGAAAGGCTTTTATTAAGTCTTTTCCTCGGAATAAGAAAGTTACCCTTGGTATCAGAATAGATACCATATAGGGTAAATTTAGCTGTCGGGGATAACATGGTTGATCCGAAAAATATATTGTTCTAAGAAGGGATAGAGGGATAGTGTGCATGAAGAGAAATGAAAGAGGGGAGTGAAGTGAAGTACCGTATATATTTGGTTTATATCTTAGTTTGGTGGAGCACCTTTTTATTATAGCAGCGCCAGTGAATTCGTTCATTTCTAGGGACTGTATGCTGAACTTATAACTATCAAATATCAGACATTTAACACCTCTACCATTTGGAATACATATACTGATTACATTTGATGTTAACAGCATATAATTCTTGGTTGGGCCCAAACCGAATAGATTCAGTCTTACCTAAATGTAGGGAAAGCCTATTGTTATACCATGTTAATCACCATGGAGATATTCTAAGAACAATGGTAAAATAAACCATAGTTAATTTACAGCGGTGTTTGTGGTGGTGTATACGATAATTTCACCATAGTTTTTAATAACCATGCATTTACCACAAAATATCGTTATAAATTAATTATGTTTTTACAATTATAGTAAACAGTTGGAAATTATATAAGGATTTTAGTAAAGAAAGTGTTAATGCGGACTCACCAGCACAATCCGGAGGGAATCCTGTCTCAGACGAAAAACCATTTGGACACGGCGGCACCTCACCTGTGAATTGAATTTGTTCAATAAACGACAATAAGCAGACCTTTACGGAGCGCCTCATTCTTGAATTTTCAAAATATCTCAATTTAGAACTTTCATTTTGAAGGAAATAGTTATTATCTTTGATAGCCAATGCATGTTATAGTACTACAACACCATTTTGACCTCACAATATGAGAGATGTGTTCTAATTATTAAGGATCTGCGAATCGGGGATTTTGCATCGAATCGAATCTCGATATCGAATCAACTTCCTGATATCGATATCGAATCGAATCTCGAACCCAATCATCTAGTGATTGACATTGTCAACCTATTTCGGTGTCTCGTGACAAAAAACTGCAAAATTAACTAGATACTATATGACAATGTTAATCTCCTTAAACATCCGTTGGAACTTGTATTTTTTTTAGGAAAATCATAACATAGGCAGTCACTCTCATGGGGGGTTTGGGATATATTGCATTTAATTTCTATCTGACACAATGACACAAGAAGTGACAGTAAGACATCGAAAGACAGTTCAATCAATGTATCACAAACAACATGGAATGGAAGTAACTTGTCTACATTATTTAATAAAGATAATAAAGATTTGACACAAGTGGGCATGGGTACACTGTTCAGATATATATTCACAGTAGTTTTCTTCGGGGATGAGGTCTCAGAAAACAGACACAAGTTATTAGTGTTAAATGTTATCAACAAGATTCAACGTATCGAAACTTGGTGCAATGCGCTAGATTTCTCGGGGAAACAGAAACTGATAGTAGGAACTTTACAGGAATTCTGCCGGCAGTGTCGCAGATAACTGGTCGCACACGATGACGTCCATTTAAGAACGTAATAGACCTATTGTTTTAAGGTTTTTCACTGTTTTTGTTCATTCCAATATATGTTTTGTTGCTCATGACGGCGGCTGACATTGAATTTTATTCATATAATGTGAATTGGATATATGAAGTTCCAAACATAAGGTACTCAATTGAGTTCTAGACAATTTACATATTGTCGATACAGATTGCAAAAACATGCGGCGATTTATCACCGCCACGGGCAGCGAACGAAGCACATTATTTGCATAATGCACATCTATATTTTGAACGGCATAGGTTCAAAATTACCTTTGTTGGCTTACTTGGCTACCTTATGATTCAATTTTTGTGAGATCAGGTCATTTGGCATGTGTTATTTAGACACAAAAAACGAGACTACAACAAAGTATTCGCATGTCCCTACTAATTATGTATAACAAAGTGATTTTAAAGAGAGAAACAAAATCTTTTTGAGATGGTCATTTGAGAGTTTGACAGGAATTATTTAAAAAAAAACGCATAATATTATCTTGCTTAGGAATCCAACTAGGGTTAATACTCTGTCTACTATTTGAAATCATGACTGCGATAAAATAAATAAATTATTTTTCAATGCATGTTTTAGCTTTTTGGTAGCCATTTGCAGAACAATTTTTTTATGGTAAAATCAACATGAAACAACATAATGTCTGAATAAAGTAATCAATTTTAAGTGTTTGTCTGCCAGATTATTGCAAACATGGTTGAATAATATTTATGTTGTTTTATGTTGTTTTGGTTCTTAAAATTGATAGTTTGTATTTGAGATCGTTTGAAGTTTCACAAATTCTTAATAATTTGGCTGACCAGCATAAATTATAAATCATCTTGAAAAATGGTGAACCGAAAATATGTAATATGATCTGCAACATGGTGCGAATCACAAAACATTGAAAACTCATATGTTTATATGTTACTATATTTATAATCACGTTTTATTTTATTTATGTAATTGTTTTGACACTGGCCTCGAGTGGGCGAATCTGTCAACAAACATATTACCCGAACAACCATCCAAAATGGATAAGAGACCACTCTAATATATACTTTTAATAACTGATGGGAGAATATATTTATTAAAGAAAGGGTCTATCATATGGGTGATATATTGTTAAAGTTACGAACCAAAACAATATGCATAGGAACAGACGGCGCTAAGTTTTCCTATGAGGTAGACATAGTACGAGCCGCAACTTTTCACTGTAATTGTGTCATCAAGATCGCAACAGTCGTTCATCGTGGATAGGCACACCTTTCTATTTACGATACCGTCAGCTACCTCCGGTAGTGTATCTGTGAAAAATACAAGATAGCAGTGTACCATTGTGAAACAGTGATTCCAACGTAATACACTATATAGATATGTACTTGATTGATTCGTTATTGGAGGACCCCAAAATGTGTATTGTGTTGCATTGGACATGCGTACCAAATTGTATTTTCCATTTTGTTAGGTAGAACTAATGTTATCCGGAAACGAAAAATTAACTGACGGATGGACGGATAATCCAACAACATAATACGTCCCTTTTTTAAAACTGGCGTATAAAAACCTTGATATTATTATAGCTAGTACACCCATTGATGTCTTAGTCCAAATAGATTAATTTTGGTGGGGAGATTCATGTTTTGTCATGAAAACCACGAATAATTATGTATGGTTGAAGTGTGTCAAATTGCACCGTGCTATTTAAAGGCACGGATTACCTTGTTGTAGGTTATAATTTATAAATAAAAGATACAAAATTTATGAACATGTCTTCAATAATATAAAAGTATATATAAGAAATAACTGTTGTTTCGATTAAGGTTATGCAGTTATAGCCGAAACGTTTGATGATAAATTCTATAACGCGCGTAAAGCAGTTGTAGACAATTTATCTTCAAACTTTCCGGTTATAACTCATAACCTTAATCGAAACAATAGTTATTTCTTATAATGTAATCCGTCATTTCACAGTAGAACCACCAACAAGTTGGACGTATAACGAACGTATAACATTGAGACTATTTCCGACGAAAAATACCCGCTAAGTTGAAAGAGACACTTATCTCTAAAAAACTGGTGCTCATCGAGTGATGAAATCGCGTCGGAGATTCAGCGTTTTTGATTGAGATTTAATCGCCCTTATTGTTTTCGAAGACTAAACATACATAAGTTATTGCGACTATTTAGTTCCCGAAATGAAAAAAAACCCACCGGAACCTGTCGATTTTGGTAGGAAAGGTTTTACACTTGCTTAAAGTTATATGAAACACTCCGATAGTGTAATTAAATAGAAATTGAGAATAATCTTTCTAAAAAAAAAAGAAATTTCAACAAACGACCATGATTGCTGAACTTATTATCTAAAATAACATTTCCCACCAATGAATACGAATTCCTCAGCACTTGTATTATATATTGTTTCTGTATAGCGTCTGATTGTATTACCTACAAACCCATCCAAACGAACAATAGACCGTTCCAATGTATACTTTTAAAACTGAATGAGATAATTCATTTTGTAAAGAAAGTGGCATAGGGCCTTTATGAGGGAAATATGTGAAAAGCCATAACAGTTTGTAGAACCATCTTCAGTAAGACGAACAACTGAGCATATCAATTACAAGCCTGTCCCGAACAACACACCGTTTCATCGTCTTGGGTCATGGCACACCCTTCAAGCGATTCCACACATGTATAACATGGGTGTGGTATCGGACGACATCAACGTCGCATCACACCGCCTAAATGACGTTCTACTCCCATGAAACCGCAGCTATAAAATAAAGCATCATCACACATGGCAAAACAAGCACTGTCTGTGTCTGCATACACAATGTAAGTATTTTTGTTAGTTATAGACTCTAGGACGGGTGGTGTGTAATAAACACTGAACGACGCATGTGTTATGGGGTTTGTCGAAACGGCTATTGTGCCATCGAGTAAAGATATAACTCGAGGCGGAGGCCCTCGTTATATACCCTTCAGCGTCGTGCCGAATTGAGAAACATGAACACACTCGTGTCATTCTGTACTCACCAATGACGTGATGTCGCGTGTTCAATAATTTGTTTTGTAAACAATAATATTATAGTGCCAATGGTTATATCAACAAATAGTTCTGATGAAAATCGTGAATGTTTATAATACAAAATGTCAGAACAATGATATAAATTCCAGAAAAAAATAGATTTTCAATTGAAATAAAGATATTTGATGATAAAATGACTGGTAATGTAACAGTATAACGTTTAAATATAGCAAAGATTTAAACAAGTACATTTAGTCAAACTTCGTCTAAGTTTCCATGTTATTGTTGATGGTACATTGCATAGATTTACAAACCTTTTTGGTAACTTCGCATTTACCCACAACAATTGCCTAATGTCCCTTCAATGTTAGAGTGCTTTTCACAAAAACGTGAACGGCAACATGCGTGAAAAAGGAACTTGTACCAAAGCTAACGATATGAGAATAGCATTTCTGTAGTTCCACGTGAAACGGTCCTGCTGATATGTGCCATTAAATACATGTATCGTGGTTGATTTCTTGCGAGACAATTGCATGCTATTTAAAAGCAACTGTCGATAAAACGGGAGAGTGTTTACTTCTCATATACATGTAGTTAGGAGTGGAAAATTTACAAATGCATTTGATAGCCTATTTTCCATTCGTTTTCTGGCACATTATAATAATAACTATAATGGCTGCAAACGAAACATGCAAGGACAATTTGCAAATGTTTGAAAGCGGCCTTAGCGGACTCACCGTTCATCCACACAGGGTATTCTGTCCCGCAGTGATTTGGCTGGACACATTGTGTCGCAATGTGGTCTCCGGCCGGGCTGTCAACCCTGTGCCATCCGTCCAAGTACTTATCACATATGTTTGAAGTGCTGTTGTAGACCGGCGAGCGGCGTCCTTCGGATGAAAAGGGCAGCTGCTGATAGCTGTTGCATGGATCATATCCAATCACTGCAAGTCGAGAAGAAATTTCAACGGGATATATGAAAACGTTGTTGTTTGGGACCACCATATACAACATTCTTTCTTTGATCGAAATCGATCAAGGGGCCGATAAATTGCATGGGTGTCATATTAGGCCAGATTTTGGCGGAGGTATACTAGTAGGTGCCACCGGAGAGGGGAGAAATTGCGACTGTTTTTGTTTCTTCGTGTTATTCGATAGTGATTCGTACACACGTACCATGCGATAATTTCTAAACATGACGTGCTAGGACTATGCCTTTGCATTCACAACCTCACACACAGACTATATAATAGGAACTAAGCCGTTTAGTTGAGATAATTGATGATATTTCCCCTTTTCCCAAAAACGTATTTTCAAAAAATGCACAAAAGCGCAATTTTCCGGCATATTTTACCACCTAGGTATGTTTTCATCAATGCTATATTTCATTAGTTATATAATGTAAGAAATTGATGTTATTGAAATAAATAATTCATATTATAAGAATTAATATCATGATAATCTCTTGAGATGAAGAGAGAAAAGACACATCATGCAATGGTATTGCTATTTCCATATCCAGTTTTTTTGTAAAGTAATAAAGTAATAACATGCAATTGGTGGATGGTTCTTAAATATTATATCACAATAATCGGTTGTACCAAATTTCACAAAGAAATTCCTGGCAGATTTTGAGAAAATCCATTTTGTAATACCAGGAAATGTTGGCAAAACATGCGTCTGACCATTAAGACTGATATAAATTAGACAGCAGGCATATATATGACACAAAGATAATATCTAAGAGTAATCGCTAGGGTGACAGTGATTATATTTAGGCGAGATATGATAAATATTTACTATTTGTACTCATTTTGGCCACCATATTGGCAGCCATTATGGATTTTGTTGTCCATAGGTTTTTCCTGAATGAATTTAGTTTGCTTTATTTAATCTTCATTTACATTTCTTCTTTTGGTCAATGTAGACTGCAAAAGTTTTAATCTAAAGGCACTAAGGACTGGGAACAAATATAATTTAAAGTGAATGACACTGTAGCTCAACTTGGAAATGAGTTTATTTTTATTGAGCAATGAATATAATGATAAAGAAGAGGGAAAGCCCAAAAGTTACAGTGAAGGCAGAGGATAATAACATATTTGCAGGAAATAATGCTGATGGGTGGGTGGCTCGGGGGGGGGGGGGGGGGGGGGGGCAACAAAACGCGTTTTTTACAACCTCGTTTATTTTTTCCACTAAAGACCTTCTGTGTACATATTTGACATTTGTAACAATTTGAAACATATTATAAGAATTTATAACTGCAAAAGCAGCATATGTATATTACTGGGCCCTCATGTGGGCCTCAGCGGAGATGACATTAAGATATGGCATGTTGCGTGCATATGGGACTGTGGGGTGAACAAAAATCGTTCCTGGTACCCTTTGTAAAGAAGCTGCGAGAAATGTAAAACTTACAAAAATAAACTTTTCCTGATGTAACTAAAGCCTAGACCATTGTTTGTATTGAAAAAGAGCGAGCAACTGTCTCAAAAATTAATGTGACTATCAATGGCTAGAAAATAACTGTCATTTGTACATCATACCAATCGGGGAATTATATGCATGTCTATCAACTCAGATCCAAGTCTGGTATAGTGCTGTGACTGCTTGTCATCTGAATATTTAAACGAGTAGGATCTGTCCGGATATTTCACTCAGACCAAATTTGGTGTGGTGACTAGGGGTACCCTGACTGATGTTATAACGGTGTTAATTTTTCAAAAGTTTGAATAAAAACACATTACATAAAATTGGTTTTGTTAAACTGAGCAAGGAGTTGGAACTAAACAAATATTTTTTAAACAATATATATATCAATGAAATTATTACAAAGATCAAAATGAGCTTGAAGCGCACAAAGGGGACACCGCTGAATAAAGGCTCTAAGATCAAAATGTTCAGTCACGCAAAGAGTAAAATCCAAGATGGCTACAGACTGCCATGTTTTTCATCGAAAATTGTTCAAATTCGATGACAAATTTTCAAAACAATTCTCCAATAAATGCGGGCTGCGGGCTGAGCTAATGGATTAACATTTGAAATACAAGATGGCTTACGGTGGCCATGTTTTTAAATAATTTCGGAAAAAACTCCCATCTAGAGGTCACCCCGAAGGACGGACGCCAACACACGGCAATAGCTCAAACTTTACAAAGTAAAGCTGAGCTAAAAATGGAACATTTTCGAACAAATTTGCATATATGTTCCAAAAGTTAGCATTTTCTGCATTGTTTCGACTCAAATACAGCTAATAGCAGAAAATACCATTGGTAAAACATGCCCAGTTGGTCAAATGTTTTCGGCAAATTTGTTCATGATAAAATGGTAAATAGGTCGTCGTATCTCTATTCCCCAGCAGCAACTCAATTAATCTAATGCATCAAGCGAATACCTATCAGACAATATATCTGTATTGCCTCCTACTATGAAGATATTGAATATATTACAGTAATATGTGCAGAAGACAGTATATATAGTGATATGGTTTCTTAGAGAAGAACATTCATTTTGAAGGTATTTAAGGTATTTAAGATCAGAATGCTTGCCTATGCATCAGAGTGTAAAAGGAAATACTCACGATGGATGCGACCCACTGGCATTGGTAGGACGAAGTGAGTTATATACTTCGGTAAGTAATAAAATGTCGTGCGTGAAATACAAAAAAACAAAATGTTGTAGGAGGCGCAAGTTGAATCAATGTTGATATGCCTTCAATATATACCGTAAGCAAGATTTCAAGTTTTACATTGTTTACAGTGTGATACAAATGCGAGACATTCTGAGCTTAAAGGAAGATACAATATAAGTAAAGAATGCTATGTTTTTGGTATCTCACATCCGTATGGTCGGAAGTAAGTTTTGTAGATCATCTTCTAGCAGATCCTCTTATCGACCTAGTCATTGCCAGGATAAATGAAGCAGATGTATCTATAATCTGCTCGCGGCAGTGGTCAATCTGCCATGTGATGCGTGGATCATCGGAACCAAGGAGCAGAGCATATAAATCACATCTTGGGAGGCTGTCGAGATAAATACTGACGGAAATTCCATGGTGGTTGATTATTGTGTCCCATAAGTGATTTTTCAAAGCAAGAATGAACATGGAAGTGCAAGAATATAAGGCATGGTCAATTTAATTGTCATACACATATAAACATTGTTGGCACGTTAGGTTGTTGCAGTATGTTGTTCTGTTCAACAGAAGGGCAAGGTTTTTCAGTTTAGCGGATGATCGTGGATAAGACTGGAGCATCTTCCAAATTTTCCACCCGGATAGTGGGTCTTGAATAACTTTTCCAAGGATCAATAAGTTGTCATCCAATGAAACTGAATTCCTCCAGGGTTCGGCGTATTTAATTATTACAACGTTCTTAACAATAGTTTTCCAAGATTTTAGACCTGGAAAGGATCAGTTCAGCATGAAGTTTTCAAGATGGGACTCAAGGCCATATTCATTAAGTATGGGGAAAATCTCCGAAACAAACCCGCTTACTGGCCGACGGAAGAGGCTAAACAGATGTGCCTTAAATATGAACAGTTTCAGTGGTATCTGTTTTTCTGGAGGAAGATGGATCAGACTTCCGAGGAAACATAACTTCCGGATGTGAATTTCCCTCTGAATTGGAAGAAGTCCGACTAAGCCAAGAGTGAGCTTGGTACTAGCTCTCTTGGGTAGTGACTGTGCAAATTTACTTCGTCCTCTAATGCGACATACCTCCGCAACAGCCAGGTTTGTGGTTGCAGTCTCTTGGCAGCACTTTGGATTGAGATGTTGGGATGGATATGGAGTAATAGTGGCCATCTTACAACACCCTTTGTTTGCCCGAAATATATAATTTTTGAATAAGGAACTGAAGTAACCTTTATCGGTTATCTGCACAGCTAACGTATGACAGCGCTTGCACGTGATCAGTGACTATAAATTTAACAACCTGTAATCTGCAAGACAAATATTTTATTTCCTGTCGCTTGTAATTCCGAAACTGCTGGTCAGGAATATATTTCTCAGAACTAATTGTCGATTGCAAATATATTTTTTAATAACCAAATTGTAAGGTCGTGTTCATCGCTGACAAATTCCCATCCAAATTTGCGTAGAGGGCTGACGCGTGGCACAGTATTGGGCTCTATTACTGGCCAACAACCGGTATATCTATAGTTATGACATTAACACCAAGCAGGTGGAATTATATAGAACTAAAGTGAAATCAGCTGCCACAGAGGCTACATAATATAGGACAGATACTTTAATTAAACTGGCTAAATTATCTAAAATTCGGCAGCATCAGTATATATTGAGGTTGTTTAGTGTGGCAGGATATGTTAATTTTTAATTTGTGTGTTCAACCAAATTGTATCAGAACAGGAAACTTCCATGGCCTAATCGTGTTGAAGATTTACAATTCATATTAAAGGGGGACTGTACCCTAAATGTGGCCATTTATGGGACCATCTCCTTTTATACTCACATAATATATGCAATAAATGAATAAATTTGAGCCACATGGATTAGTTCAAAATACACTCATGTGCTCCATGAACGATGTAAACAACATGGAAATTATAATGTAAATGAATTTATGACTCCAGTCATAATTCATTTTCATTATAATCACCATGTTGTAATTAAGAAAGCATGGACGCTCTTTGACGGAAACGAGCACTGGATGTTTTGCTAGGCTAACAATAATCCAGAAACGTGCTAAAAATATTACTCTAATCAAGGTCGATATCTGACAATGAAAACCGTATATCAATGGGCTCCTATATATGTAAGTATTATCTGATTATTTGCGGGTATATAGAACATGCACCAATGGTAGCTATAGCGTGTCAAGTCGGATGATATATATTTAACCCATTCTATGCTAAACGTATTCCTCTATGTACATGTTCGGGTGCGTGAAACTGATAAGTTAGTATTCAGGCGCTATGCCAACTGAAGGAATATAACATTCTACTAACACCGCCGAAAATGTGAAGCAAATCGGCTGTACCGTTCCATAGAAAACATTGTCAGAACTACGCTCAAATGACTACTCGATTCGGGAAGCATCTATCGGCGATAAACTGACTTAAATGATTTCGCCATCAAGAATCACTGCATTTGATTAATATATACATGTAAGAATGGCGGTGTGTGCTGTGAATTTTGATTCACTATCTATAAAAAATACTGCTTTGAACAAGAATATTCTCCATTTCTGTTTGATTATACCGGACTCCGGAGTGTTTCACATCACTTAAGCCAAATTTCGGCAAAGAATATTATATATCACTTGAAAATCAGAAAACAGTGGCATGCCTGATGAAATTCCGTACACGCAACCATAGACTGCCCATGGAAACTGGATCATGGATAGGCACCTCATATGAGGAACGTAAATGCAATCTCTGTAACGAGAAACTGGGTGATGAATAGCACCTCATTCTTGAATTTTCGAATCTTGACGATCTGCGAAAGAAATACATCAAACAATTCTACTACAAAAGACCGAATGCGCTCAAATTAAATGCTCTTTTCAACTCACGGAACAACAAGATCTTGATAAACCTAGCTGCCTTCATAAAATATGCCCTTGTCAGACAAGGAACACCCTGAGGCTCATGATTGACACTATATATACATACCCCTTATTCACCATCACCACCACCACCACCACCACCACCACAACTATACTGTACTGAAGACCCCCCCCCCCCCCCATGTATAATACCTGGCATCGACCACGAAGAATCAAAAATGAACTTAGTAATAACGAAAAGACCCCACCACAGCACCCAACCCCAACACTATTGAGTATTGTATATACTTACAACGCATGCGTACAATTTATTTATGTATTACTATCTGTAAACATTTTTGTCAATGCTCCAATGTCATACTTTGACCACATGTGTGAATAAATCTGTAATCTTAAAAAAGTACACGTTGGAATGATATATTATTCATTTAGAGGGATGTTAATGTTATTAAAGCAGACGGCAGCTAAATAAAAGTGCAGAAGGAGCCCTATTTATTTGGGGAAATGTTTAGATAATAAGTTCAACAGATATGGTCATTTGTTGAACTTATAATCTGAAGTTTTCATATTGATGCTTTAATATATAATTGGTTAATAACTTGCAGCCGTTTGTGAAAATTCGATATTTCTTTCCAGAAATATTTCGGTATTCAATCAAAAACTGTAGGTATTCTCTATATTCCTATTGATGGGCGCTGTGTTGGATTGTTAACAATGAAATCTATATTAATGATACGCAAGAGGTATAGAATCAAATTGTGAATATGTGTGACAGAAAAACAATTATATAAATGAAAGGCCGCGCTAGGCCACAGCCGCAACACGATCTCCAAATATTTGACTAGCGAATTTTTAGAATTGAACAATTTTGACATTTATTTTTCGGGTTGCGCAAAAGGAATGAACCACTGCGCCTTACCTTTATTTTCATGTAAGTGATCCGTACGCCAGATTTGAAAACAGTATGATAACTAAAAACAAAGTTAAAATCCGGAAACCCAAATAATCGACAGATGCAAAGTCTACAAGGACCATAACTCCGGTAAAGTGAGCGGGCATCACACATATTCGAATAACCTGTATTGGCATGCATGCGAGTAATCCATATACCAATCGGATAGCGATATAAGGGGAAGGCGATCAAGTTAGAATAAGAACTGGCTGAGCTAGCTATGCATCGCAAACAGCTATATCATCGCAAACAGAAGAATCATAATCTTAGAAGATAAGCTAGTATATAAGAGCCAATCTTGGTTAATATAATGTCTATAGCGTTTCGTCTGATTGTTTTCTACCTTTCCTTACATATCCCGCGATGGATGGAGACATCTCGATTTCCAGTGTGAATGCCCCATTAATTACACTTTGGACACACAAACCTGTTTCTCTACACAATAATTTTCCTTTGACACCATTCAGGTGATTCATATTCCTGTGTTCCTTCACATAAACAACCCGCGATGGTTTAAGTATACGTCGTCGCTATATAGGGCATATCAAAGGCCCACTTAATTTTCGAACCCCCAGATCACATATATAAAATGTATGCCATATTCATGATATTATATACCATTTGAAAGGGGAAGCTTAAAAACATTGTATTATCAACTTATCCGGTGCACTAAACTGTGAACATGTTTTTGTGCTTAAGTTTCATCTGTTGTGTAGCACAAAGTGTTTTATTTTCAATGGAGAGGGAATAACTCTATATCTTAAAGATAGAGTTATTCCCTTCCATTGAAAATACATTTTTAGTTTGAATTATGTTGCATTCTCGGAGCCATAACGGGGGAATCTTTCTACGATTTCAGCTATTTTCTATTTCTCTATGCATCTTCTGAGAAACAGACGTTTCAAATGGTGACGAATTATAGTATTTTAATCATATTTAATGGCATATATTGTTATTAAAACCGTATATCAAGGCACTAGACAAAAATAATCGGTGACTCGAATATTAAGTGGGCCTTACAGTCTAATATTGCGTTAATTATCCGTATTTAGTCATCAACATTTGTTTCTACTCTGACAAATCTCCCCGCGATGAGAACCTTAGAAACAATTGAAAGGATCAACACGTACGGTCCTACCAAATAATTCAAAATGGAATAAGCCAACTTTTCGCTTTAAAACAATGCAAAAGAAAAATACTAGTACTCACCCTATGAGTGGTATCACAAAGACATCGGGGAAAGGAACAAAATAATCCATCGAAAACGATCACAAAAGCTCATAATTGAGAACGCTCTTTATTATCCATCGCTTTTTGGTGACAAATATACGCAAGGGCGCTGTTTATTTTAGAAGCGATAATTATATTTTTTGCTAGGCTGATAAATTAAAGACATATATGGACTTGTTCGGGTGCGTGAAACTCATCACAGGTATTTGGCCACACAAAAAAATAAAAATATATAAAGGTAAGTATCAAGGCTGATAGTGAAAATAGGAGGTCAAAGATCATCCTCACAAAAGCAAATTGATCTGGAATTCTAGCATTATGTGCCCAAGTAATCATGTTTTTTGTTAAAGTTTAGCTTTCCGTCGTACTCTAAACAAGTGAGCATAGAAAATCATTCGAAGTTGTAAATGAAATTTTTGGTACCCGAAACGTCCGTCCAATTAAAAATCAAAAAATCAAATAATCCAACCCCTAAATCACCGAAATCTATAATATTATCATCAAACTAAATAGCCCTATTGTCAAACAGACGTTGTTTCATGAATTACAGCTAATTTGAGGGTGGTACTCAACATACATCGAGTTTAATAACGATTTATGTCCTTTTTTTTCGTCAGTTTCACATATTTCTTTTCGCGGGAGGCCATTTTGCAAAACTAAAAGCGAAACTAACTTGAACTTTATTAAATTAATTTTAATATCTCTCTTTTAATTGATATCCGGCATTCTTAATGACATAAATCATGCGGTGTATATATAATACCCACTAGATAAGGAATTAGATAAAACATATTTTTTGTATCGATGTAAAATTATTTTATTTTGGAGTCATTTACTGCAGCGTTTCTCGAGTTTGTTTCGCACTTTCAAAATGGACTCCCGCGAAAAGAATCATGTAAAACTGACGGGAAAAAAAGACAAAAATCGTTATTAAACTCGATGTATGTTGAGTACCACACCCAAATTAGCTGTCCTTCGCGAAACAACGTCTGTTTGACAATAGGGCTATTTAGTTTGATGATTAGAGTATAGATTTCGGTGATTTAGGGGTTGGATTGTTTGATTTTTTGATTTTTCATTGGATGGACGTTTCGGGTACCAACCAAATAAATTTGATTTATCAACTTTAAATGTTTTTCTATGTTCACTAATCTCAAATACGACGGCGAACCAAACTTTTTTGAAAACTATGATTATTTGGTCACATAGTGCTGCAATTACAGATCAATACAAAATAAAATGTTGCTTTTGTAGAGAAAAATGCTGACCTCTATCAAAAATGAGATAGATACCTTTCTGAGATTTTTATTAAATTAAATTTTGTGTGTGTGTGTGCCTAATACATGTGAAACTGATAAGTTAGTAGTCAGGCGTTATGGCAACTGGAGGAATGCAGGATTCTACTAACATCGCCGAAAGTCTCAAGCAAATCAATCGTACCACGCCATAGAAAACATCTTCCGAAATCCGCTCAAATATTTACTTCTCGATTCGGGACGCAACTATCGGCGATAAACTAACGAAAACGATTTCGTAATCGAGAGTCACTGCATTTAATTAGTATGTAAGAATGACGGCGTGTGTTGTCAATTTGGATAAAATATTTGTCAAAATTACTACTTTGAACAAGATTATTCTCCATTTCTATTTGATCACCCTGCCAGAGTGTTTCACATCACTTTAAATTGTGTTAAATTAAACTTCTATAATTTGAAAGTCGATATATGGTCAGCACAACCTCCTACCTCACGGGTCAGATCTAATTATTTGCTGCTATAGGAAATATAAATAATTATATTGGTTTTGTGGTGTCAATTAGGACATGTCATCTTTAAATGTTGAACACTATAGATGGTATGACATGGGTGATGGGAGTGAGGGTGTTGCCACCGTAGTTGGTAGTTGTGGGCCGGTAGATATCTGCTGCATGCATTGTTGGGATATCCAAGTAAAACGTGATTGATTATATGATTAATTGCCTTAAAACACTTCTTAAAACTTAAAAAACTCTCTCTACTAAATTCGCATTAACGAACAGTTATCATATAATAGGAAATGCCAGATAATAAGTTCAACATACATGTAGGTCGTTTGTTGAACTTATTATCTGAACATTCCCTACAATAAATAGGACTCCTTCTGTACTTATTATCTGACGTCTGATTATTTTCCTTGAAACCCCTCTATACGAATAATAGACTATTCCAATGTATATTGTTATAACTGAGTGGGGGAATCCATTCAATATAGAAAGGGTTAACATATATAGACATGCATACAACGAAGGAATGAATGAAGATTATTTTCTTTACTAAATGGATTCTTCCATCGGTTATACACGTATATATTCGAATGGTCTATTATTCTTTTGAAAGGGTATTCGGGATAAATTAGCAGACAAAAGATTGACGATAAACAAGTGCAGAAGGTTATATATTCATTTGTGTGAAATGTTCAGATAATAAGTATGGCCGTTTGCTGAACTTATTATCTGGACATTTCCAAAGGAAATTACTCACCAGTGCGTATTTAGTATAGGAATGGTTAACGGTTTGAAAAGCTCTAGCGATAGGCCGTGCACTGTCTTACGAAGAAAAGGGATCACTAACCTGTGGTCACTGGTGTCAGCAGTATCACTACTAGAACTATGCTTGGGTCAATGTACATCACTGAACTGTAACGGCGAATCTGCGCTTATGTCAAGAACTTCGGACACACTGACGTATAATTCCCGAAATAATGATATCACACATGATATATGATATATGATGGCAGGCGTACACAGTCGATTACACAATTCTTGATAGCAAGGAAAAAAAACAACACGTCATTTATTGGACGCCGTAAAAATCGATACTCAATGTACTGATAACAAATCTTCTGTAAATAGTCGGTAACTACGTCCTGGTCCTGGTCCTCACAGTTAAGAGGAACGTTAAAAATAAACCGATTCTTATCACCCTTGTCCACACATTTTCAATACTGTATACAATTTGTACTAAGACATTGGAATTAAGCGGATGTCATAAATGGTTGTTGATATTGTTTGTCTCCATGATTTGTAGAGAGCGCGACACTTAAATGTTTTGACGCAGACTAAGTGCACCCCACACTCAACTAACGCAGACTAATAACTGCACACATAATCAAGTATAACACGATTGAGTCTTTTGACATTCTTGAAATAAATCTTTCACTTGAATGTTTGACGTAGACTAAGTGCACCCATACTCAATTAACATAGACTGACTGAACCAAGAATTAACTATAACACGATTACGTCTGTTGAAATTCTTGAAATAAATCTTTTTCTAAAAAATTATCAAATTTTTTAAAAGTTATCTAACACTGACATGGACCTGTAACAGCTTATATCGCATATTAGGCCCGTTTCAAACGACGGATTTTTGTCGACTCGAATCTAATACCAGACCCACAATTGTATTAAATGCGTCAAAGATGCGACGTATAATGAAACAATTAGATCCGTGTCAGACGCACCACAGACGAATCTCCGTCCATATCAGACGAATCTTCGTCTGAAATCCGACTTTGTTTCATACGACGGGTTTTTGACGACTCGAATCTAATACATGTTACAGGAAAAGCCGAAAGCTGCCGAAATACGAATGCAAATGATATGATAATGATATGATAATGATATAATAATGAGGGAGTTCCCCTTATCTGCGGAAATACTCACATGACGTCATTTGTCGCAGCTCTCTTTATTATAAAGGGAGAGATTTTATAATTTATATATAATTGTGTTACCACACTGATTTATAATAATTAATATATACCGACATTACTTATTATAAGGGGTAGATGGTGGTAGCCTATGATTTATAATAATTCATATATACCGGTATTCCTTATTATAAGGGGTTGGGGTGGTGGTATCTGATTTATAATAATGCATATATACCAGTATTTACATACATGGTATACACATACATGGCAATTGGTTGCACGATATAACATTTATATGTAGCGCCTATTATAGTATATTATATAGGCTCTAATGTGTCTTAGAGCACAATGCCATTGTTGCAATCGTTCCCTGATTTTTGGTAAAGCACACCAATTCCCAAGGCTGGCGAAGGAATAGTTCAATGATTATCCCATTGTTAGGCACTCGCAACTCATAGCAAACAAATCGCACGGGCGCTTCAAAGTGGGAACAGTCCGTGTTGTTTCGGACATATCTATTCACATTCAGTTCATGTTAATCACGTTTTTGGGCGTGGCTAACCGGCTATTGTGTCAAATCGCGGCCAGCGCACGGCACGTTTCCAGTTTATTGCATTATGTGTGATAAATTGTGCTCTAAGTCGGTCAGAGCACGAGAATTGTTCTTTACCAGAATAAATCGAGTCTCCGACTCGATTGATTGTGGTAAAGAACAATTATTGTGCTCTAACCATTACGTAGAGATCGTTTAGAAAACATTTTCGGGCAACAATTGCTATCAATTTGTAGATTGAAAGATTTATTGATTGTGAACGGGCGTTGCGGCGATCATAAGTAAGGGTTAGAGCACAAGAATTGTTCTTTACCAGAATCAATCGAGTCGGAGACGAGATTTATTCTGGTAAAGAACAATTCGCGTGCTCTGACCGACTTAGAGCACAATTGATCTCACATAAACATAATGCAATAAACTGGAAATGTGCCGTGCGCTGGCCGCGATTGGACAATGGGATTGTGCTCTAAAGAAATATTATCATTAACTTGTCGCGACGCCTCAGTTGTTGATTATATGATCTGCTCGTTTCCAGCTCTGACCATGTTCGCCAGTTTTACGATTTGTGAACTAAATAAATTATTCTCAGATGTTCATAAAGGCATCACAACTGAATTAGCGATTGGTTTGGACAATGAAAGTGAAAATCGTACCGATAAACTCAACTCGGAAATATTAACACGTAAGTGGAACCGGACTATAGAACAATCGAATTTATATGGAACCTAGACCCAATTGAGATTGCCGAACTAAAGCACATGCTAAATGACTACCAAACTCCTGATGTTACTAAAGTGGAAATTAACGAAGTAGTGGGAAAGATATCCAACATACTTAACGACGCGGCATCTGAAACTTTTGGAACTTATAGTAAGAAACAGAGAAAGCAAAGACAAAAACGAAATACCAAACCGTGGTTTAACTCAGCTTGTTGGAAAGCCCGAAAAACATATCGCAAAGCAGAGAGACAAACTAAGCAACACGCCAGTGAACTTTCAAGGCAGTACACGAGGGAAATGTCCAGGAAATATAAACGCGAGATGAATTGGTCTATGGAACTGCACAGAGAATACATGGGTCGCGAAATGTCAGAGTTGAAAAAGCGAAACACAAAGAATTTTTTGTCAAACCTGAACGAACGTGACAAAGTTATGACTAGTTCCATACAACTTGATACACTAGAAACATATTTTAGAGATTTGAACGCGATATCATACGCCGATGACCCTGAACTGAAATGCGAAGATTGACATCCGGACAATTTAAGCACGCTTAACCAGCCAATTTCAGTCGATGAAATTAAAACAGCAATTAATGGCCTTAGAAATAACAAATCGTCCGGCGACGACAAGCTCTTTAACGAATATATACAATGTTCTTGTGATACATTAATTGACATTTACTGCAAAATTTTAACCTAGTTTTTGAGTCTGGTTGCGTCCCAGACTCATGGGGGATAGGAACGATTATCCCACTGTACAAACACAAAGGTGACATGAATAACCCCAAAAATTACAGGCCCATCACTCTCTTGAGTTGCTTCGGAAAACTGTTTACGAAAATTCTTTCGAACCGTTTGTATTCATATGTTGAATGTGATAAACTTTTATGTGAGAACCAATTTGGATTCCGGAAAGGTTACTCGACGACTGACAATATTTTCACCTTGTACATTTTGAGCGAAATTACTCGATGCTTGAAACAGAACTTATACTGTGCATTTATCGATTTTGAAAAAGCTTTCGACAAGATATGGAGACAGGGATTCTGGCATAAATTGTTAGCCATCGATATAAATGGAAAAATCTACAGAATAATACGTAATATATACTCAGATATTAAGTCAAAAGTAAAATTTGGAAACTGTTTGTCCAATTATTTCCCCTGTTTGTCAGGGGTTAGGCAAGGTGGAAAACCTTTCTCCCCTCTTATTTGCAATATATCTCAACGATTTGGAAGATTTTCTTAAATAAAAGAAGAAGGGGTAGATGGTTTGTCAAAAACAACAGATGACTTGAAAAATAACTTGGATGTCTATGTGAGACTTTTTGTTATACTATATGCGGATGACACGGTTCTGTTAGCCGAAACACCCGTGAAACTCAGTATGCTCTCAATGCTTTTCAAAGATATTCCCAAAAGTGGAAACTGACAGTTAATGTCGAAAATACTAAGATTATGCTGATTTCAAAACGCAGTCTACCGAAAGGTAGGAAATTCTTTTATGACGGTATAGAAATTGAATATGTGAAGTACTTTAACTACCTTGGAATCATACACACTAAATCAGGCTCATTCTCTTTGGCTAAAAAGACTCTAGTGGATAAGGCCATGAGAGCAATGTACTCGATAATATCAAAGTCCAGAACTCACTGTCTCTCAGTTAAAAATCAATTTGATCTGTTTGATGCCCAAGTTACTCCTATATTGACGTACTGTTGTGAGGAGTTGGGATATGGAAATAACGATATTTTTGAAAATATACACAAAAAGTTCTTGAAATATGTACTTCATTTGAAAACATCTACTCCTTATTACATGATATATGGTGAAAGTGGCCGTTTCCCCCTTAATGTCACTATAGATTTGCGTAGTATCAAGTATTGGCTGAAAGTGAGAAACATGACCGACACTAGATACTGTAATATAATGTACTTGTTGGCATTGCAGCTCAGTGAAAATACATCCGCGAAGTTCGAGTGGATTGAGAAAGTGAAGACAGTGCTAACCCACTGTGGACAAGAGCATCTTCTTTATACCGACACACGTTTACGTTCGGAAGAAATAATCACATATGTTAAATGCAGTCTCATTAATCAAGATAGGACCGTTTTTAAATAAGCTATAGACAAATCCAGTAGAGGTAATATATACAAGATATTTAAACCCAATATCTGTTTCGAAATGTATTTTGACTGCCTTGACAACAAAAATAGAAGAACATTGTGCCAATTCCGAATATGTAATCATAGACCGCCCATAGAGAGAGGAAGATGGAATGACACTAATGTAATGGAACGAACATGCCCCTTGTGTAATAATTATAAGCTTGACGATGAACTTCATTACTTGTTCGAATGCGACCACTGTATGGATGTTAGGAATCGTTTTCTCCCGGCTAAATATATCAGAAAGAGACATGCGACCATCTTGACGACTTATTTAATATGACCGATATATCATCCCTCCGCCGACTATGTTCCTTCATTAGGGAAATTAACCCTTGTTTTTAGCTTTATTGACAATTACGTTAGATAATAATGACTATATATAAATGTTGTTGTTGCTATTGTTGCTGAGAAATTATAAGACGATGGCAAACATGACGATAATTGCGATAAGGTTGATTATAATGATGACGAGGTATATATGGCGATGACACTGCTGGATGTTTTTGTTAATGATGATGTTCGCGATGACGATGTTGATGCACAAAATGATAGTGTTGACGATGAAAATGATTAATGTAATGATGGTGGTGATGATGATGATGATGAAGACGAGGTATAATGTTGTTGATGCTGATAATGTGATGATGAACGAATAGACGCAGAGCGGGAGGTCGCTGTGCATATCGTGTACATAAAATTACATTCCTTCTATCATTCTTTTGTATATACACTATTTTTCTCAATATCCTGTAATGTGTGTATGGATCAGAGAATAAAGCATATATAAATTTATACACATGGACGGAAATAGATACTGTAAAATCCTATATGACTTGGCTAGAACTTATCATGAAAATTCTGTACCGAGCATTCACAGGATCAGAAAGATCCGCATTATTTTAATAAACTGTGGTCAGGGACATCTTTTATATGCTGGGAATTTATAAAACCCAGATAGTATTCTCGAATATGTGAAAAGTAGTCTTATAGGCAATTACATAATCAGTTGGCAAAATGACATAGACACATCCATGAGAGGTAAAATATACAGAATCTTCAAGCACGACCTAAATTTCGAAGAATACTTAAAAATACTTAACGGCAGTATGTATATTTAGAACAAGTAATCATTACTTGCCAATCTAAACCAGTGGGTGGTCAAGCGATGTTGAAGCCGATAACACATGTACCCTATGCGACGATAACAAAGTTGGTGATGAATTTCATTATTTGCTTGAATGCAAGAATTTTTGCGAATTACGAAAACGATATCTGCCAAGGATATATTTTCATAGATCGAATATAATTGTAATGAATAATATATTGAACATGGCATATTTGGCTGCGTTGCGTAGATTATGTGCTTTCATCCGAACTATTCATCAGGTAATTATAAGACTATTTGGTTATGATGGTGATGATGATGACGATGGTGATGACTGTGGTAATGGTGATGATGATGAGGGTGATAGTGACGATGATGATGGTGATGATGATCATGATTATTATTATGATGATTATTATTATTACTACTGTTATATAACGACGACTACGCTATTATGATATTGATTATGACGACTATGATCGACGGTTACAACGACGATGATGGAGAAGAGGACACAAATGATAATATGGTGATGAAGATGACGTGATGGGAATGAGAATGATGATGACGATATGAATATAGTGATGATGATGACAATTGTGATGATGAATTCGCCGGGCTGTATGAGAAGAAAAACCGATGGTTGATGTATATATTGTATATATGTGATGTCTTTCTTTATTTTCTGCTGTCTATCTTTTGTAAAAAACTACATTTTTGTTTTCTCAATGTCCATATGTATTATATCTTGGATCAGAGAATAAAGTATATATATATACGTGTACATCTGGTGTGACTGCATGGCAGTATGACTACATGTATAATTATACTGAGTGACGTCGGCTTGCTTACTCGGCTAATGAATCGGTATCCTCTTCAAGTAGCTACATTTCTTCATAGCGCTTATCAAAAAAGACAATATCTTCTTCGCAAAACCTTTTATATCCCATGAATGTGCACAACAATTTTCTTTATTATTTTGTTTAAAGTGACTTATAGGCCTTATTGGCCGGGTGTGTTCTATTTTGTTACTCGACATTGTTATCACCTGTGTGTGATATGTTTTATACACTATACACACCTCTGACTATAATAAACTATTCGTTCGTTCGTATGTGTGGTCATGTGTGAGGTGAATAGGTCTACAAGGAGTGACTGTATGGTCGTGTGTGGGTGTACGGGTATACCCGGTTTGGCTTTGTGGTAATTTATTTGTGTATATGTGTATATACATGGCCATCAATATGGTGTTTAGGCGTATATGGAGTCTGTGTCATCGTGGGTTGGATGCACACGTGTACATTGTGCGGCTGTGTTGTCGAGGTGAGTGTATATGTATACATACGTTGGCTGTATGATGATTGGTGGGGAGTATGGATATATTTGGATTAGTTGCATGTTATGATGTGTATAGATGCACATGGAATGACTATACGGTCATAGTTGAATTGTATATGTAAACATGGAGTATAGCTGATGGTCACTCACGGGGTATATATATGTGTGTATATATGGAGTGCTCTAGACTTATGGTCATGGGTGAGATGCACATGTATATGTTACAGTCAGATTGTGAAACCAGTCATTTCATGAAATGACTAAAATTTTCAGTCATTTCGTGAAAACCATTGTGAGGGCCAGTAACTTCATGAAATGACTGAAATTTCCAGTTATTTCATGAAATTACTGAAATTTAGTTATATTCTTTACACAATCTGACTAATTTCAGTCAACTTGTGTAATTTGACTGAAATTTCTAGTCATTTCATTAAATGACTGAAATTTAGTTATATTCTTTACACAATCTGACTAATTTTCAGTCAACTTGTGTAATTTCACTTGTATACTGCTATAATTCACAAAATGACTAGGTGAGCAGTTTGATCTTAAGAACTGTCGCAACTGGTCATGGCGGTAGAGATAGAATGATGAAGGAGCTATCAGTGAAGTACGCCAATATTCTGAGAGATGACGTCGAGCTGTTCAAGTCGTTGTTCCAGGAGTGCCAGAAAAAGAGTAAACGTCCAATGACCAAGGGAGTAGTTGTGAAACCAATCCTGACGACGGAGTTCGCATCCAGAGGACAGATCGACCTTATCGACATGCAGTGCATGAGCCACAACAGTTTCAAGTGGATCATGGTGTACCAGGACCACTTGACCAAGTTTTGCATTCTACGACCACTGACTTCCAAACGAGCCACTGAGGTAGCGTTCCAGCTAGCTGACATCTTTCTCTTGATAGGCGCTCCTGTTATTCTGCAATCTGATAATGGTTCCGAGTTTACCGCGGCAGTAATCACAGAACTTGTGTCCATGTGGCCTGACCTGAAAATAGTACACGGAAAACCCAGACATCCACATAGTCAGGGTTCAGTTGAGAGAGCTAATGGCGACATTAAAGACATGCTTGTGGCCTGGATGTCAGATAACAATTCCACATATTGGACAAGCTTCTACTGACCAGCTCCAACCTGAAACATCACCACAACAACAACCACCTTCCACCGATCAACTTGATCAACGACAAACCGACATCATCAACCAGCGATCGGCAGCCAGCGCATCACAAATGGCACAAGCAGAACGAATGGTTAAGTGTAGTAGAGTAGATCTTATTGCTGGCCAAATAGGAGACAATGTTGCTGTTCCCATTCCTCAAGTAGATCGCGGCCGTGGCGATCCCAGAAACATTCTAGGTGTGATTGTGAGCCGAGACGACAACGACATGTACCAGATTTCTACAAGAAGTGGTATCCTGAAAGGCAGCTATTCGCGAAATCAATTCGACGTTTGTCCTGAACGACTTCTGACCGACAAAGACATTGACCAAAGCACCGAGCTCCCCCTACGACAGGCCGTTACACAATCTTCGATAAGAGGAAGACAAGGTTTCGTGAAGTGTTCCCGTAGTGGTCCGAAAAAGTGTCAGACGAGAAGATGTAAATATTTCAAGGCGGGACTACTCTGTAATAGCCGGTGCCACAGCAATTTGAGCCGCTCGAACAAGTGACTCTAATCATTTGAACTATTTCAATGTATATTTTATGTTTCTATTACATTTATGATTTATTATTATGAATAAAAATTAAATCAAGTCCTAATTTTATGTTCACAATTGAAGTCCCTGAACCAAAAATAGTATTCAGTCATTTCGTGAAATGTCTGACCACTAATTTCAGTCATTTCATGAAATGACTGGAAATTTCAGTCTTTTCACGAAGTGACTGGCCCTCACAGTCGTTTCGCGGAATGACTGAAAATTTTAGTCATTTCACGAAATGACTGGTTTCACAATCTGACTGTAACATATATATGTCGTGGAAGTATTGCCATTGGTGCATGGATATATATGTAATAGTATACAGGGAGAGGGTGTATTATAATGGGTGGGAGTATGAGTATACGACGAGTGGTTGAATTGTCATTAGTGACGTGTATATGTAAGTGAGGGGTGGTTGCATGACCGTGTGTGTGGTATTCGGTAGCTCCAGGGAAGCTCTAAAGATTTACACTCTTTAGAGCTTCAGATTGGGTCAGTAGTGGCCAAATCTGATGCTCATACCTTTTCTAATTACAGGCGACAAAGGACTCCTGGTCGCAGATTCTGCTTGGTTCTCTTATTATGGTGACAATAAAGACAAGATTCCACCAAAAGTTCCGAAATCCGCGCCTTCATGAGCTAAAATAAAGACTTTTGTCATTTGTGCAAAAGAAATTGTTGTCTGTCTGTTTACGGAAGCGATATTTCACCACATGTTAATGCTGTTTGTCATGCGCAGTTCAATGTTTCATGATGGTCAATAAAACGTGTACTCCACCCCGAAGACGACTGTTGGAAATGTGTACTTGGAAGATATTATGGAAAAACTAAATTCTTTTGCTAAATGTTATGCTACTATGCCAATATATTACATATGTAATAAAAATATTACCGAAAAATTATCAACATATACTTTTTAATAGAATTGTTGCATCGAAAATATACTATTTAAAAAGTGTACTCCAAGCCAGAATGAGAAAAAGTGTAGCCGAGTTAGATCATGCTTTATTACCCACTTCTACAAAATGTTGTATTATACTTTCAACAAGTTGTAGAAATATATTGGTGATATGAAGTAATTATTTTATTCAGTGAAACATAATCATTGTTAACTTCATTAAAAGTTGAACAAAACAATCATTCTCCTATTATAATAAAGTGTACATCGAAATAGCATTAAAAAGTGTAGGCCTACTGCCCTACTCCGGATCCGACTCATACATTTGGCCAATATCGGGGTTTTTTTTTTCATTCAGTGTCTATTTGTTCAGTTTAATTACGGTACCTACTCTCGTCCTGTATCTGGGATTGGGATAAGCAGACTTCATGGTAGCCGTTTTGTTATAGTTTTCTTTGTCCTGGTTTTCCCCCTGCACTAACAGCTACAAACTTGCACCATCATCTGGTCGTCCGTTGTTCGCACAGTAGTGAAACAAACGCTATTTATTTATACCATATCAGGAATAGACTCACACGGAATGCTCTTTTCTAAAAGCAAATATTTTTAGGTGTAACATGTTTTCATATTAGCGAAACAAACGCTAATTATAATAACCTATTTAGTGACACTTTAGTGATAATATATCGCCATTTTATTGTTCATAAATAGGCCTAACAAGTTTTGAGACTTTTTTTTACCATACAGTTTCAAGACTGGTTTATAGCATTAGTCTGTTGCAGTAAATCGATTCTGATAACTAAAGCTTATTTTGAACAAATGTTGTTATTGTATATATATACGCAATAGGCACACGAAAGCAAACCTTATGGGTGTTCGAATACAAACACAGTTCGCGCAGCTATCAATGCGCGACGATGTGATTATGTCATTTTTTTGACACCATGCATGACAAATGTGAGAACTGATTATGTTTCACTGAATAAAATAATTACTTCATATCACCAATATATTTCTACAACTTGTTGAAAGTATAATACAACATTTTGTAGAAGTGGGTAATAAAGCATGATCTAACTCGGCTACACTTTTTCTCATTCTGGCTTGGAGTACACTTTTTAAATAGTATATTTTCGATGCAACAATTCTATTAAAAAGTATATGTTGATAATTTTTCGGTAATATTTTTATTACATATGTAATATATTGGCATAGTAGCATAACATTTAGCAAAAGAATTTAGTTTTTCCATAATATCTTCCAAGTACACATTTCCAACAGTCGTCTTCGGGGTGGAGTACACGTTTTATTGACCATCATGAAACATTGAACTGCGCATGACAAACAGCATTAACATGTGGTGAAATATCGCTTCCGTAAACAGACAGACAACAATTTCTTTTGCACAAATGACAAAAGTCTTTATTTTAGCTCATGAAGGCGCGGATTTCGGAACTTTTGGTGGAATCTTGTCTTTATTGTCACCATAATAAGAGAACCAAGCAGAATCTGCGACCAGGAGTCCTTTGTCGCCTGTAATTAGAAAAGGTATGAGCATCAGATTTGGCCACTACTGACCCAATCTGAAGCTCTAAAGAGTGTAAATCTTTAGAGCTTCCCTGGAGCTAGGTATTCGGTATGTCTGGATTCTGGAAGGGCTGTATGACCATTGGTAATATGTATACCTGGAGTTACTGTATTGTCATAGGTGTGGTGTATATGTATATTTTGAGTGGCTAAGTGATCATGGGTGAGGCGAATATGCATACGTATAGAGTGACTGTATGGTCATATGTGATGTGGATAGGTTTACAGGGAGTGACTGAATGATCACGAATTACCTGAATATGTATATTTTGAGTGACTGTATGGTCACAAATGTGGTGAATAGATGCAGATAGTGACTTAGTTGTCATATGTGGAGTGTAAGGTATATCGGATGTACCTTCATGGTGACTCATGGTTGTATGGTCATGCGCTGGTGTACATATACCCAATGTGGCTGTATATGGTCATTATGGGGTGTATGGGTATACATAGAGTGATTGTATGGTAATGTGCGTGGTGTTCGTGTATATATGGAGTGACTATATGGCCATGGGCAGGTTGTACATACTTTGGTGGCATTACATCAAGGATACGTTAATCGAGAGTGATGTAACATTAGGGAATAAACGCCTAACGGATTTTCTGACAACAGTTGAATCCGGCAATACGATATAGCCCGCGTGTTATGGTATCTCCAGTTTCTGACAATAGTTGTTATGGAAAAAGTCAATTCCAAACTACCATTCTATTTTATTGAATAGCATATGTTGTTGTTGTTGTACGTGGATGTATCGACACCTGAATGCATTCTCGGCATCTCAGATCAAACATAACCATATTCGCATGAGGTAATTTTTTTTGTCGTTTTGGTTGTGATAGGAGTATCCGTTTTTTATACGCCCTTTTTGAAAAAAGGTCGTATTATGTTATCAGTCTGTCCGTCCGTCTGTCTGTCTGTCCGTCTGTAGGTCCGTCCGTCCGTCTGTCCGTCTGTCTGTCCGTCCGTCCGTTAACATTTTTGGTTTCCGATTGATAACTCCAGTTTGGATTATTTGATCTGAACCAAAGTTGGTATGTGTATTTCCCAGCTAAAGATACAGGCCAAGTTCGAATATAGGTTCCGTCCAAATATTTTTACATGAGTTACGGCCCTTTTTCGACTTAGAATTTGACCGTCATTTAACATTTTTGGTTTCCGACCGATAACTCCAGTTTGGATTATTTGATCTGAACCAAAGTTGGTATGTGTATTTCCCAGCTAAAGATACAGGCAAAGTTCGAATATGGGTTCTGTCCAATTATTTTTACATGAGTTACGGCCCTTTTTCGACTTAGAATTTGACCGTCTGTTAACATTTTTGGTTTCCGACAGATAACTCCAGTTTGGATTATTTGATCTGAACCAAAGTTAGTATGTGTATTTCCCAGCTAAAGATACAGGCCAAGTTCGAATATGGGTTCCGTCCAGTTATTTTTACATGAGTTACGGCCCTTTTTCAACTTAGAATTTGACCAATTTCATAACATTTTGGTTTCCGACCGATAACTCCAGTTTTGTTTATTTGAGCTGAACCAAAGCTGGTATGTGTATTTCCCAGCTAAAACTACAGACCAAGTTTGAATATAGGTTCTGTCTAATTATTTTTACATGAGTTATGGCCATTTGTTCGACTTAGAATTTGACCACATTTTGGCATTGAAATTAGGGGTATATCAGATTTTCTTCAAATGTAAGCTCAAAGTATTATCTTATTTTGCGATAGTACAATTCGAAATGGCTAAAGGGCGTATTTTGCCACGCCCTAGCGATGCTCTTGTTTGTTGTTGTGAAACCACTTTTCCGGACCACCATGCATCTGCTGTATCTTCAGCAAGGACAAGACCGTTTCTGCGTCATTAGGACATACCAATCGAAGATTTGATGGGACAGATGCCATTTTCATTCGATAGACTGCCATTAGAAGATGATATGAGCAATAATGGAATAATTCCAATTCGATTTTTAATATTTTATAAAATGATTTAGCTATTTAATTCTGTATATTGATACATGTTTGGGAAGTATAATCAATTGCTCCACAGCAAAACCATTTCCATATTAGACATTCCAGGGGAATGATCTGGTATGACCAAATTACTTACCCTCACCCATCAAAATTTCTACCAAAAGACAATTGGCATATTGACATGATAAAGTTTAATGGGCAGCAATCGAAAATTCTGACGCAAGATAGCGTCAGAATTTTTTATTTCTGCCCATTAAACTTTATCGAAATACTGCTTTAGCCATTACTCTTTGCAAAAATAATAAGATAATAACTATAGACATCGACATTAAGACCATGTTGACCTCAGAATATGCTAGTTTGGCTTTTTCACACTCATCGCCAAATTAAAAAAATAATTCAAATTTAAATTCGCGAAAAATAAAATAATATATCCATGTTAATTTTGTTGTTTAATACTATCATGGTATAGTGTCGTACTAACATGGTACTACCGTGATGATGTGATATTTAATACCATGGTACCATGGAACTCTACCATGGTATACTACCATGATAATACGTACAATGGTAGTATGGTACTACCATGGTAGTTTGGTATTTACCATGGTTCTAGTACTACCACGTTAAATATCTACAATGGTTGATATCTACAATGGTACTATCCCATGGCACTGTACCTTACTACCATGTTACAGTTGGTACTACCATTTATACTACCATGGTAGTATGGTACTACCATGGTACTGCCACATTGAAGTGTTATTCACCGTGGCACTACCCTGGTACTACCATGGTAACATGGAACTGTTCTAGGGTACTCTACCAATTCAATTCAATTGAATTACTCTTCATCATGTTGGATATTACAGAATATCTGGTTAATTACAATATAATAATACATATATATTATATAGTGTGCGATGCATGATGATTTGGGAGTGACTATTCTGTGCAGGATAATATACAATATATAATGACATTATTTAATCCACCAATTGTTTAACTCAACAACCCACGGTGGTGTCCTAACGTGTGCGTTATAGAATGTCTCAGAAGAGCCTAAAGAATGGCATAACCCTTTTAATGAACGAAGACAGATTTTGTGTTATCTTTCCCTTTCCCGAATTGAATAGTTCATTCAGTTTAATAATATTCGGTTTTCGGTAGAAGTAGAGTTTTATATATATATCTCGTAGAGTCTGTAGTGCAGGGCATTTTAAAATTACATGGAATTCGTCATCGAGTTCTACATTACATAACGTATGCTTTCTGTCTGAGTAATCTGAACCTATCCAGGATACCGTTTCAACTGTTAAGGGCGTATTTACATTAGTGTAGATCTATGTACATAACTGTGCAAAATTTTGTGTCGTGGATTACTGTCATCACAACAAGATTACTGTAGTGAACTCGCTCTCATCAGTACATAGATAATGGACAATTCACTCCGCGATTGTGCCAGTTTAAGCCAGACACAAAAATGAATCATGCACTATCAGCAGCCAAAACTATTTTGTCTATGCCGAACAGAGACGTGCCTGTAAGGGATCCAGACTGGATCATACACTGCACACCTCCCCTTGAACCAGACAAATCCCACGAGCTTTAAGCTAAAAGAACAATTTCAACATAGTGTTGGTGTGAAATGTCCAACAAATGGTTTGACTGTAACTTGGCAAAATTTACCAAAGTTGGAGGTGCATGTCATTGAGATACCCCATCCTTGTCGCCACGTCCCTGGATCCGCATCAGCATCGTTGTTCATAGATTCAGCCGAGTCTACGAGAAGCAGGAATCACGACGTAGAATTTCGGAAAGCGTTGATGCCGTATCAAAAAATGAGTGTGACTCTGCGATTCTTTACTTCTGGTTGCGAACCGAGTTTCTGATTTCTGATTCAGCAATATGCAAAATCATTCCAAATGTCTGCTCGACCATATACCAAGAACTTAAATGTGATCACATCTGTGGATCATACGATGCCATGGTATACCTTGAATACGTGGGTTGAACAAAACAAGGGTTAAGCACGTATACACCAAGCCCCAGTAACGATTAATCAAATCCGATTTGCCTGTCGCATTACATCGTATTGACCGTGACTTATAACGGATAAGATTTTTTCTCACACGAACGAATACCGTTTTCTTTCTGTGTGCATATCTGTATATATCCGTTTACACTAGTATGGCTGAGTTGGTCATTGTCGCATGGTTTCGAAAATAAAAGACACACCTGATGTCGCAAACGTGCAAAAAGTCACCCAGGATCTCAAAGGCTCACCAAACAACGGGAATTTATATTAGTCGTCTGCTATTTATTAATATTATTATAATAATTATGTGCTGTGATCGGTGTGAAATATCAACGGAATTTAACCACCGACCCACAAGATGAACCACAAGATGAACCACACCCTTCACCAACTAAATTGAAATAACCATCTTTATGGTCAGATTGAATCTGTTATATCAAATACATGTATAAGTGAAACGATGTTATACATATGAATTATCCTGTTTGTGTGTAATCTGTATATTTTATGTTCGTTATGTTAAAAACAAATATGTCGGGAGAGAGACCCTTTGTATGCTTCACAACTCATGTCTCAATCCCATTGCTTTATTATGCAATACAGTATGTTTACACTAACCCTAATAAAACTATCGCATATTTAGAGGCATATCGACACTAGACATATTTAGAAGTTTTAATGGTTGATATGTTTTATTCACGCAATAAATAAGTTGAAGTAGATGACGTCCACAATATTTTTAAATTTCGAGATCAATCGGTTTGCGTCATATATTATTTGAGACCTTCGTGGGGGAAATTTCCAAACAACCGATATAAATGTGTGATTACCAAGCGGTGTGACAGGGAAGTTAACGCCTGTTTGGAATGTTGCCATGGAAATTACCCGTTAAAAGCTAATATGTTCACCCAATGGTTATACAAAGACGTGCACAACATTTGCCTAACCAGACAATCATTAACCGGGATTCATACCTGGGCAGTAACACAGCGTGATGAATAACATGTACTTAGGCATTCGTGTCCTGGTGACTTTTGCAGCGTTCCACTATGATGGAGGTTAGTACTATACCATTGATTTGACATCAAATTAATAAAAATTTGCTACGTTAATTATATCAGATTACCAGGCAAAGGGAAAAGGAAAAATCAAGCAATCACCACCATTCATACAAAAATACCAAATAAATACAATACAAAATAATTAACAAGTAACATGCCGAAAACTACCACAAAAGCTGATAATAAAAACCGCTCTTTGTTATCTATCACTTTTGGGCGACGGAAACACGAACGCTCTCTATCAGATGCGATCATTTTGGGAATTGTTACTTGGCTGACAAATATTCAAAACTTTTAAAATCTTACTCTTTTGAAAGTAGATATCTGGGGATAAATAACTATATATTGGAACATGAGTCCGGTTTAATTATGCTGTGCCACAGAAGACGTAAATATGGCGGTTTTAATCGGACATGGCGTAACTATCATACCAACAACTGGTTATATTGTTTCAGTGAGTCAATTAGTATGATTTAGAGTATAACGGTGTGGTGTTTTGTGATTTCGGAAAGGTACAGGGCGATTATACTGTTGCAAATTTAGTTAACCATTAATCATTAAAAATCCCCATTCTAATTCTCTTCGAACTTTAAACGTTATCTCGACACACATGCCTTGTAATTATCGATGAAATGTTCAGACATAGAAAACACTCAGCCAATTCACGACTGTTTGGTTTTTTAATGCGCTGGATAAAAGATAGTCCCTCAAATAGCATCGCTGTTATCGTTAAAAATGCCGATAAAGATAAAACATTGCCACCTCGAATAGAAATAAATATGCACATTAGTTAGTTTTTGCATGTACCTGGTGTCTTCTTCGGATGTTTACCCTTACAAATTTCGGTTTTGATTTTACCGCGAACTTGAAATTGAATTCAAACAATGGAAAACTGTTTACCCAATGAGATGTATTTGACGCCGTATCTGTCACGGTTTCATGTCAAGAAATTTTGTCAAATGATATCGAGACAATGATATTGATGGGATATAACGCTGTGGTGTTTTGTGATTTCTGAACGTACATGTATACAGAGCGAATGTACTGACTGTCAAATTTCGACAAAAGCGACGCCGCTGGTTTGTTTATATACAGCAACGAGGTAGTAATGGAAGTCAGTAGACCGGGCGCCACCTCTATGCATCTACTCCGTAACGTCGTCGGCATGTACTGCGTAAGGGTGACGCCATGGATAGACACGGAACAGTGAGCGGAGCTGGATTGGCATGGACGAGATTAGGAATTCAGCTGACGTCAATATTGGCACGTAGGGATATCTAACATTGAAGCGGTGAACAGGACTATACTTTGCGACAGTTTATCGATAATTACCCCCCCCCCCCGCAAATATGTGATGTGTCAGTGGTTATACTCGCATAGGTGCATTAGAATTTCTCATATTCGGATGTCAACTTTCAAAATGAGAAGTTGTATCAAGTTATGAATTGGTATCAGGCTATCAAAAATATTCCAATGATCGTCTCTGACACAGAGTGTCCATGATTTCTTTGCCAAATGCTTTTGTTGAACTTCGCGATGTCTGTGCTATTGTTCTTTTATCTTGGTCTATTAAGCTGAACACTACGTCAGTTGGGGTGGCTTCGGTGACCGTGTCTGTAAGACAGTGAATCACGTGATAATTACATTTAATTGAATTAAATTATACTAGGAACCTCATTAAATTGTTATTGCTTTGACAGAGAGACGTGCTCAGGCGTTCGTTTCTAACGGCGCTTGTATCATTAAACGCTTGGATATAATGGTCATTTTATTTCAGCTTGATATCGTTTAATCTGTTCATGGGTTTGTGGTGGCGATTCCGTCTTAATCTAATATTTTTGTCCTTACTATCACTTGCCATCTTTAATGGCGACATTCTATAAGAAGCATGTGTATTTGCGCTATATTTATATTGCTTCATAACAAGATTTTATACTGGGTGAAATTATTGATCATGGTTGTGATATTCTCGCTCAGTGAAGTTGTTTTTTCTCCACATTTCTGTAATATCTGCAATAAGCGAAATTTGATGAGGTTCCCATGATAGTGATAAACAAAACAATAAGATAGAAGTAATCAAAACATCCGTCGGTCGCGTGTTGTCAGAGTGGGAAATATATGAGGTCTCCAGTATTATTTTATTTAGATAATGGCATGAACTTCAGCTTGGTAATACAATTCGTGTGAACTTAAATGTGCCTGTTGGAATAATTATAGTAACGGAACCCGAATGCCAGCCGACCCACTAGTGTTTCTATGTGGTGGTTTAGCTTGATAAGACCACACTGACCACAGGTGTTATATACAAATACAAGCGTTTAATGATACAAGCGCCGTTAGAAACGAACGTCTGGGCACGTCTCTCTGTCAAAGCCATAACAATTTAATGAGGTTCCTCGTATAATTTAATTCAATTAAATGTAATTATCACGTGATTCACCATAAACTGTCTTACAGACTCCAAATTGAGTACACACTTTCATGATTTATTTAGTTTAATATATATCTTTATTTATTTATTTTTATTTTGAAATACCTTTTGGGTTCGAAAAATTACACCCGCTGTGATATCAAATCCCACACACTGCCGCCTCGACTGAGCTCTATATATGCGGCTCAATTTTCAACATGTGGTTGCGATACATAGATATATGCACTGAACTAACTGATACGGCATTACAACCTTGAACCTTAATGAAAACTTTCCCCGACGACCCAGCCAAGCGCATTAGCTCATCCGAAGAACCATATTGCCTCTGCACATCTTCAAAAACAAGACACCTTATGTCATCAGCTGAAACAATATACATGTATATATTTAAACATCTCTCTTAATTAAATAAAAATATTCAAAGTAACAAATGCAAATACGGATTTTATGAAAACATCCAGATATTGGCACTTTCTCAAGAATATTTAACAAAAATATATAGCTTTTGACAAAACTAATGAACTGTGGTGTTCTCAATAATGTCGCTATTTGACACGCTCTGTATTTACAATTTTTGTCAAAAAAGGCGAAGAATCTCAGAATGGGACCACCAAAGTATCATAGGATTGTTCAGTTTCCACTGTTTGTAAAAATCTTGAAACTAAATGTGGTGGAGGTACAAGCTAATTTTCTTATACCCCTCCAACTGTGCATATTTGCATTTGTACCAATCTGATTCTGTGCAGAAATGCATCACTGCCAATCGAATTATTTGATGGTATGATAGAAATAAATATTTCGCACTTGGCATTATCACTGTTTGAAAAAACGGTCAGATCCATATATCCCCACTCCTTTTCCAAATCAGGGAAAGTCTCAGTACTGACACTCCAAGTGTCTGTGACTTCTGCTTTGCTACGAGCTTCAGCTTCAGCTCCAAATTTGATCCCGTGGAATCCAAGCTAGTTTGAAATTATTATCAAACGGCGTGCACTTTAGTTCTATGCATGAACACATAACCTCTTAATTCAACAACATCATCCAAATGCCATCACCCCTTTATTGTTGTATGTAAAACTTTGTGTGTAAAAATATCTTTCTGTCAAAAACTATCTGCATTGACACTAGTTTGCCAACCAAACTGCTCAAGTAACGCACTTTAATTTTAACGTCTCTCTGGAAAAACTGATTTACAAATGCACATGTATCAACTGATTTAAGCTATTTTCAAAGCTTTCATTACTTTCATCGGATATTAGGATAATTCCGCACTACATGTCCCAATATACGCCAAATCGGAACATTTAATTACAGCATGCATGGTTCCCAATTTCTTTTATCTTCGGCAATGATGAAGCCAAAATTTCAAGTTATCAAATCGGACTTTGGCGTTAGGCTAAGCTCCTGTTCTTCTTCACATTCGAACAAACCACGACTCCGTCATCTAAAAACAATAGCTATACTGATCCTCGCGTATCTGCAGTACTTTTTGCGTTCTATCATCATTTTGGTATATACTGAACCGGCTGAACATAAAGCAGATGGTAAACCGTTGTATAAATAGTATTGAACCCTTAAATTAAATAGTATTTAACTCCAGAAAGTTGATACCATCTAAATGCAAGATATTTCCACTGAGACTAGCTCTGCAAATTATAAATGATGATTATGCCATGCGTATATAAAATTATCTCATAAATTCTCCTTTATCATACATAGACAAGACGACAGAAACATCTTCATATTTACAATATTTCTTGAAAACACGATTGCTATGTCTACAATCTAATATAAGTCTTCTCTTGCCATTACGATGTTTTGCAACTGTTAAAGGATTAACTACATTTGGAGTGTTGCATGATTCATTAATACCACCTTTCTCTAAAGTTTTTATAATTTCTTCTGAAACAAATTCAAAATTGTCCAAAGCGTGGACTTGTTATTTTTAAGATTCATGCACTCAGATTCTGACAAATGGGATAAAATTGCCATTTCGTATGATAGTTATAATTTCCGAATTAGCTTCAACTTCCACAAAACGATTAGAAGCTACATTCAAATGTGCCAACGGGTGAAACTAAATTTTGAACAGATTTGACGTCGGTCCTGACCGATTTATTTCCCACCACCATAGAAGGAGAATCCTTCGATTCTAAAGAAATTAAAGTTTCGAAAGTACTTATCTGTGTAGTAGAAGAAATGGCAACGTCGTCAGCTATCCAGAGGATGAGAAAGCCCGACAATGGCCAGCTTTTTCACAGGCGAAACCCTGCCCTTGTCATGCCGTGTCCCCGCCCTTCTGATGCCAAATTTATGGATTTTTGGACAGCTGGTATAACATCTTCTTCAGGGTCCAGAACATCTCGCATTTCTCTCTAATGTAATACAAGGAATCTACATTCTCTATTTAACATGGTTTATTAAACACAATGGTCACAATTCACGACAAAGCAAGATGTCATCAAAAATACTTGTGGTGTTCTTCGTGGTCAGTTCTGTTCTGTCATTTTGGGTAGCTGGGAGTGACGTCACATCCTCGGGTGCACTCGAACCGGATAACCGATACTATTCGGGACCTAATTCCGCTACATTCCCCCAAGCTTTGAAAAGAAGGTTCTGATGGAGAGGGTTGAAGAATTCGTCCACCCATCGTCATTAGCCAGTCAAAGTTCCAACGAGACCTCTCTTACGTCATAGACCTTCGTGGGCTCAGTTTCAGAGTCTTTTCATCGACGCATTGGATCCTGCACATCGGATGACTGACGAACACAAAGTGTTGTAACTTGGCCGAAGAAGGCACCGTCATATGGATGGCGTATGAAGTGAATTTCTCAGCACCTCGTATCATCCAACTACCATGCTGTAATATCTGGTAATGTCTTCGTCAATGTATCGGTCAAACGATTGTCTGGCCAGCTTGTTTCCATCGCCCAATGTCTTGGTTCCATGGGGTGACCAGTTACGCATGTCGTAGTTACAATAAGTTCCATCTGTCGAACGTATAGAGTTTGTCCGCTCTATGTATTCTCTGGCCATGATGAATAGCTGCTGATATTCGTTTCTTGGTCCAATTGACCGATAACCATGGACCGGGTTCTACATGTTATGTTTCGTGGAATATAGACACCAATGCTGAGTGAAAGATAAAACGGCAACCGGCGTTCTCAGAACAACATGCAAATGGTGGTTCATTGTCGGTGTAGTGCAAGAGCGGCCTGGGATCCACTACCGGCAATGCAACCCCAATATGTTGGGTTTCACTCATTGCTGCATTAACTGTGAACATCATTTAAACATTGCGAACAAGCATATAATTATGTTCAGGGAGTCGTGGATGTACATTCCCATACTGGAACCCGTATCTGGCGACACATAATGGTCTTAATAGTTTGCCATGTAGTCTGATCATGGCTGCGGATCTATGTATTGTAGTTAGTAATTATGATCCACGTCTGATTCGGACTCATTTACCAGCAGGATCCCAAGGCCATGGATCTGGAGAACCGGCTTTATTTCGGAGCCAGGTATGCTTCATTGGATTCTGGCTCGTGTTCTCCTCATATATTTCTTCTGTCCTTGCTACAGGTATGAAAGCTGAACTTGGCTTGGAGATAGACCTGCTTTCTGAACTGCCATCAGTAGTCAATATGTCATTATCCAATTGATGGTTCGTCTGGTCGTATACCTGTATTATTGGTGATAGCACATCGCTCACGATGACAAGAGGCTTCCGATATATCGGATCTTGCTCTGGCGAATCATTGTCGAAGAAAGATGGCTTGTTCATTTGACCCACAGGTTCATCAGAAGAGTCAAAGGAAACCGGACTTAGAACTGTTGACACAGCATCTAAGACATTAGCGGATGACTCCAGAACTGTTGGAACAGCGTCTGGTATGTTAGCGGATGATTCCAGGACTACCGCTTCAGCATCATAGAAGCCGGATATGATCGAATACACGGTAGAGTCAAAGCCAATTATATCGGATTCAAGGATGGATATACCAATAAGAAACAGACTGTACCTCATCGGATGTCAAAGAGTCAAACTGCGTGAAATGATGGATCTGGGCGTCTCTCAGATCGCCTCTGTCGCCACCTGGCCATCCTTGCTGCGGAAGCAGAACTTCAACCTGCTCATATTCCTAATTATCTATTGTGATCAGCTCCAGAGAAGCGATATCGTCCCATTCTAGGCTGATATCATAGATCGGCGACTCGTCGTCTTGTACGTAGCCTGTATTGGCACCATTGTTGATATATGTCTCATCCGGTGATAATTGTTTATGCTGAACTGCATTCATTGAATAGAATACATACTCATCTGGAATCAGGAGTTGCATGTCTTCTATTTCAGACTGTACATTCAGCAGTTTGCCGGACAAGATTGTCAGTTCATGCAACAGTGCCCCTTGTTGTTCACCATTGGTACGTAGGCCAGTCGCATCGCTGAAGATTCTATATTCGTTGTTTGGTTGTAATTAAACTGCGATTGTGTTACAAACTTACTAGTCTCACACGCAGAAGAATCTACCTACAATGCTGTAGAGGGTGTCCGCATAATATGGTGACCCGTGGTTGGTGGAGCTTCAGGCTTCAAGTCAGAGTTGAGAAACATCAAAGTTGTTGGATTGAGAGTCTCGGATCTGGATATAAATGTTTGTGCATGCCAATGGCGATATTGAAACTCAAAATCTCGGAAATCGAGACGGGGGAGTATCTCTCTGCGCCAAAGAACACTTGGGAAACGACTCTTCTAAAGATGATAATGGAGCCTCAAGATCTCGGGAATCGAGACGGGGAGGATGTCTCTGCGTCGAAGACTTGAGAAACAATTCTTCTGAGGGCGATAATGGAATCTCAAAATCTCGGAAATTGAGACGGGGAGGATCTTTTTTCGGGAATCTCTCTCGACATAGAGCCGTGTTACTGTATTACTGCCAGATACTTCTTTCCCAACTAATTCAATCGGGCTGCCCTCCACTCTCTTATATCCCTGTGTCGACTTGATGGCTATCATAGACGACTGATTGTCCAGAGCGGCCGTTTTGGATGCCATCGCATTGTAGCAACTTTTTGACAAGTAAGCTAGATTGTTTGGATGGTGACTGGGTGTATGTCGCCCTTCTGGGTGCTACCTTGTCCTGCCATATTGTCTTCTGATATTGTGTTGACCACTTTATTTGAATGTTGTTATGCAGGAACACTGTGGGACTCTACGGAACTCATCCATAATGGTTGATCCTGTGTTTTTAAATATCTGGCTCGCACGTGAACATCCAGTACATTCGCAGGAATAATCATATCCGCTTCTTCATCAGAATGTATCTCTTCGTCGCTTACCATTTTAGCAGCCATCTTCTCTGGTGAATCACTTTCGGGTGACATGCGGATATCTTGAACCGGGGTTTCATGGCGAGTGTGTTTCAATGTGGGTGATTCGATGGAATTATCACAATACCCAACTGCGGTGTAATGCTTGTCCAAACTGGAAATAGTTGGCATCTGTTTGTAGACCAACAGTATTTTGGAATTTATGTCCCTCCATTCTGTTTCTGCCTTATTTTTCAATTGAAGCTTTTGCATAACTTTGTTCTTTTTGTTCTTGGCTTCCTGGTAACCAATATGTTGGTCAAATTTGCCTCTAACATCCCAGAAAATGTATGTAATCTCCCCGTTGGCTTCGTTCCATTCCTTTTGAGCTTTCAATTTCTCACGCTGTAGTTTGAGCATGGTGGATGCTACGTTATATTTGCTTCGAATTCCACACAAGCCCCTATCAACATAGTCGTCGATTAAGTTCAGCGCTTCGATCGCAAGACTGTCTGACTCTTGTTCCTCTTCTCGAAAACGCTCGCTCTCATCTCCACACCGGATGTCGTATATTTCGCCCAAAATTTTGAGTTTCAATTTCCCATTTTCTAGATATTCATCATTGGATCTTATCTGTTCTTCTTTGCTTCCATGTCCCCATTTCTTGTTTTTTCGTTCTAGAACTGGTTTATCACTTGATTGTCTTTTGTCGTCTCTATGTGGTGGGTCGCTTGTTAGTGGTACATAAACATTTGGGTCCTCCATATGTAGCATCTGATGCTGATAACCAGGATAGTAGTTATATGCGCCAGGAACTTGGTAATATCCAGGTGGAGCTGGTGTGTGCACATAATTGGCCATGGACTGCTGACACCAAGTAGAATACTCTGGATTCTGTCGCACGAATGGTAGATAAACGTGTAATATGCCCAATGTATTTGTAACGATTCATGTATCGCGACTCGGCTAGTTTTCGTGGCCACATAGCGAAGGTGGCGACCTTCGTCGCTATATGGCCACGAAAACTAGCCTCGTCGCGATACATGAATCGATACAAGCACATTGTGTATATCTATTAGATATAATTTGGAACTTCTGTCTGTATGTATGTATGTATGTATGTACGCATGGATGTATGTATGTATTTCACGTGCGACCTTGTCCTTCACTTTGACCTTGACCTGGCCCATATACGCTCATATGGGCATGGTTCTGGACCTCGACCTGAGCCGACGAAAGTTTGGTATATAGGCTTAATTTGATCCGGGGAACAACTTGAGCGGGTCGAATTTCCCGTGCGACCGTGTCATTGTCATTGACCTTGCTCATATACGCTCATATAGACATGTTTCTGAGCCTCGACCGATCCGACTAAAATTTGGTATGTAGGCCTACTTTGATCCGTGGAACAACTTGATCGGGTCGAATTTCCCGTGCGACCGTGTCATTGACCTTGAACTCACTCATGTACCCTCATATAGGCATGATTCTGACCCGATCGAACAATAGTTTGTCCAGACGCTGTATATTCCGCCCAGGCGGAGGGGGTCACAAAGAAATCCCTATATAGCCCGGACGAAGTCGGGCACACCAGCTAGTATCACATATTTATCAACATATCCTATACGTCCTTACAAATAAAGTATAATTTAAACCCCCCCCCACTGTTCTACCTTCGGACTGGGCACTATGTAGTCTGAATGTTCGTGCCTCCACAATTTATGTACCGGTCTCCACTCTGACATCTGACGAATCTTCACTCTACTCTCAATAAACAGCATTTAGTCGGGGAGCTAATAAGGTCCACGTGCACCCCTCCCCCGATGATTACAAATAACCTTATTTGTATTGTTCCCTATGGTATCCAGATAAAGAATCCGGATTTCACCGAAAAATAAAGGTGGCCCTACTAGGTGCTAGAGCCATTTGAATCCAAGATGGCCGCCATTTCCTCTAATTCCGACCAGCTGTATTTAATCGTTGTAATAGATCGGTTGTTAGCAAAAGACACAGACAAAATGTATGCCATTTTGTTGGTATGATGTTCTTCTTCAAAATGACGGCAAATAATTTCGAAAATAATTCAAAATGGCCGCCGAAAAATGACGTCATATGCACGAAAATAGGAAATTTAATTAATATTTCACCATATCTTCCATTTTTCTTCACATTAATCATTAGTAAATGGCAATGTTTTTGCGACAGTCATCAAGCGTGATATTATAGCGTCATTCTAAGACATTTGCCATTGACGATGGTTCAGTAATAGATACAGAAAGAGGATTTTAAAAAGAGGGGTGAAATTTTCGATTTTTTTTGCAAGACGATTTTGATAGTCATTTTAACGACAAACCACACAGGATGTTAATAGAATGTCAACAACAATGTACTTTATTTTATTGGACGGATGTTTTACTTCAATGGGAATGAAATTGGTGTAGAAAATTTGCAAAATGGCCGCCGAAAATATGAAAAATGGTAAATATTGGCCCAGGGTGTCCTGCAATGGCTTACAAGTTGTGGTTGATATATAACATTGGCTTATCTGTATTACATACATTGAATACTAACATGTCTGATGCACCATGGATCATTGTTTCTATTGTTACCACTGACATCACCAGAAATATTGGATATTTCTCTCACAAACTGGACATAAATATCGGCAAAAAATTAACTTTTCAGGGTTGGACAATTGTTTTAAGTAAAATGCAACTATCATTGGTATCAAAGGTATTTATTGTTTTGGTCTATCTTAAATGTGTCACACTACGGTGTTTATAGACCAAATTGCTCAAGATGGCTTCCAAAATGGCATCCAAATTTGTAAAAAGTAATTTTTGTACATATATCCCGAACATTATTCTCTGCGTTATCCGACAAGGTATTAAATTGTGACTCACTTGTTTATTATACGTGTTAGTTGATTAGCTGACAACCACGTTCTATTATGTTTGTCCCAGTTCCGTAACTATGGGGCATGACAAATTCATTTTAAAGTTGCAGTATGGAATTTGAGGAGAACCACTTGTGTTATTCTTGCCATATTATTGAAAGGAAATGGGCAGAACTTTGAAACGGAACTGAGATGAACCATAATATGTGGCTATTCTGGTCCATTATGATAAAATATATCAACTGATATAGGGTGAATGCCAGGGAGTTACTATATGATCATAGGTAAGGTGAATAGGTATACAGGGAGTTATTGTATGGTCAATGGTGAGACGAGTACATGTATGTATACAATGAGTGACTGTATGATCATAAATGTAATGAATAGCTATGCAGGGAGTGACTAAATTGTCATGTGTCAGGTGTATGAGTATACCCGGTGTTCCTGCTTGGTGACTCGTTGCTGTATGGTCATGTGTAGGTTATACGGGCATACACATGTGTTGCTATATGGTCATGGGCGAGGGGTATGTGTATATAGCGAGCGGCTATATGGCCATGGATGATGTGCATATATGCATACATGGATTGAATATACTGACATGGCTGGGGAGTATTAGTATATCTTGAGTGGCTATTCTGCTATGGTGTGACAAATAGGGATACAGGGAGTGACATGGCCAAGGGTGAGGTGAATATATATATACAATGATTGACCATGATCATGTATGAATGTTTTGAATAGGTACACATGGGGTGACTATATGGCCATAGGTCAGATGAAGGAGTATACCAGGTGCCATGGATGAGGGTATGTGTATGAAGCGAGTGGCTATATTACCATTGGTGAGGTGGATATGTATACCCGGGGTGACTCTATGGTCATTGTTGTGGTGTTGATGTATATATTGAATTTCTATTTGACCATGTGTGTGTGGAGAATAGGTATACATGGGATGACCGTATGGCCAATGGTGAGGTGAATGGTTATACAAGGAGTGACCCTATGGTTATGGGTCATGTTTTGGATTATACCCGGTGTGCTTGCATTGTGACGCATGGCTGTATGGCCATCCATGGTCATGGGTCATGTGTACGTTTATACAGTTGGTCACTATATTGTTATATCTGTGGTGTTTATGCATATATGGAATGACTGTGTGGTAATGGGTGGCTATCGCTTTTCACGTTTAAAGTTCCCGCATGTACACAAACACTATCAAGGTGGAGAATTCTTTGACACGACCTCTCTATTGATTAACATATCCTTGAGTTATTGTGGAAAGCGATAGCCACCCAAATTACACATGTACACCGCATCCCATGACCTCATATGTACATAAACACCACACAAATGACAATATAGTCACCCACTCTATACACGTACACCTGACCATACAGCCTTATTTGGCTATACCGGTACATGCCACAAATGACGATACAGCCATGAATCACCATGCATGAACACCAGGTATACTCCTACACCTGACCATATAGTCACTCTATGTATACATATTCACCACATTCACGATCATACAGTCACTCATTCTATACCTATTCACCTCACCATGGACCATACAGCCACTACATGTATATCTATTCGCCATATCCATGACCATAGAGTCAATCCAGATATACATATACACCTCACCCACCAATGGTGAGCCCTTCCAAATATACCAATACCCGCACACACGACCACTCATAAGTCTCATACTTGCATATACACCTCACACATGACAATTCATCAACTCACTGTATACTCATACACGCCATCCATGATCATTCATCTACACCATATACACCACCGATGATAATACACCCACAACATATATAAATATACGATCCACCCGTTACCAAAAGGGCACTCCCTATATAGCCACACGCTCATCAATGACCATACAGCTTATTCCAGGTATGCATATAACGTCAATCTTGACTAGATGCATACCATGTACACATATACACATTACCCATAACCATAAAATCACTCCCTATTTATCTACGCACTCCTTCCATGACCATACAGATAGCACAAATATACATATACACCACATGTCACAATACAGCCACACACGGTACACATATACATCACGACCACCACGACCTTACAGTCACTCCATATATACATAAATAACACACGGATGACCATATAGCTACTCTCGTTATATCTATACACCACAGCAAAGCCCATACGATCACATCGGCCACACACAATATACCACACAGTCACTACATGTATACCGATTCACCTCACACATGACCATACAGCCACTCATTATATGCATCTCACCATGGACACCCCACTCATAACCATATATTCACTCATTGGTTACCTACTCATAACCATATAGTCACTCATTGTATACCTATTCACATCATTCATGACCATACAGTAACTCCCTGTATACCTATTCACATCACCTATGATCATACAGTAACTCCATGGCTGCCATATTGGCATCCATCTTTTATCCAGTTGATCACTTTTTATCATAATGGGCCAGAATAGCCACATATCATGGTTCATCTCAGTTCCGTCTGAAAGTTTTGCCCATTTCCTTTCAATAATATGGCCAGGATCACAAAAGAGGTTCTCCGTAAAATTCCATACAGCAACTTTAAAATGAATTTGTCATGCCCCATACGGAACTGGGACAAACAGAATTGAACGTAGTTGTCGGTTAATTAACTAACACCTATAATAACCAAGTGAGTGACAGTTTGCTACCTTGTCGAATAACGCAGATAATAATATTCGGGATATATGTAAAAAATTAACTTTTTACAAATTTGGTTGCCATTTTGGAAGCCATCTTGAGCAATTTGGTCTATAAACACCGTAGTGTGAAACATTTAAGTTAGACCAAAACAATAAATACCTTTGATACCAATGATAGTTGCATTTTACTTAAAAAAAATTGTCCAACCCTGAAAAGTTAATTTTTGCCGATATTTATGTCAAGTTTGTGAGAGAAAAATCCAATATTTCTGGTGATGTCAGTGGTGACAATAGAAGCAATGATCCATGGTGCATCAGACATGTCATTATTCAATGTATGTAATACATATTAGCCAATTTTATATATCAACCACAACTTGTAAGCCATTGCAGGACACCCTGGGGCAATATTTACCATTTATCATATTTTCGGCGGCCATTTTGCAAATTTTCTACACCAATTTCATTCCCATTGAAGTAAAACATCCGTCCAATAAAATAAAGTACATTGTTGTTGACATTCTATTAAGATCCTGTGTGGTTTGTCGTTAAAATGACTATCAAAATCGTCTTGCAAAAAAAATCGAAAATTTCACCCCTCTTTTTAAAATCCTCTTTCTGTATCTATTACTGAACCCTCGTCAATGGCAAATGTCTTAAAATGACGCTATAATATCACGCTTGATGTCTGTCTCAAAAACATTGCAATTTACTAATGATTAATGTGAATAAAAATGGAAGATATGGTGAGATATTAATTAAATTTCCTATTTTCGTGCATATGACGTCATTTTTCGGCGGCCATTTTGAAATTTTTTCGAAATTATTTGCGTCATTTTGAAGAAGGACATCATACCAACAAAATGGCATACATCTTGTCTGGATTTTGCTAACCGATCTATTACAACGAATAAATACAGAAAAATCGTCTTGCAAAAAAAATCGATAATTTCACCCCTATTTTTCAAATCCTCTTTTCTGTATCTATTACTGAACCGTCGTCAATGGCAAATGTCTTAAAATGACGCTATAACATCACGCTTGATGACTGTCTCAAAAACATTGCCATTTACTAATGATTAATGTGAAATATTAATTAAATTTCCTATTTTCGTGCATATGACGTCATTTTTCGGCGGCCATTTTGATTTTTTTTCGATATTATTTGCCGCCATTTTGAAGAAGGACATCATACCAACAAAATGGCGTACATTTTGTCTGTGTCTTTTGCTAACAACCGATCTATTACAACGATTACGTACAGCTGGTCGGAATTAGAGGAAATGGCGGCCATCTTGGATTCAAATGGCTCTAGCACCTAGTAGGGCCACCTTTATTTTTCGGTAAAATCCGGATTCTTTATCTGGATAGCATAGGGAACAATAAAAATAAGGTTATTTGTAATCATCGGGGGAGGGTGCACGTGGACGTTATTGGCTCCCCGACTAATTAGCTAAGAATGTATGAACCCCACACAATTCATGTTCTTATCGATATGGGTGTGCATCTCATGTTGATACCAAAGTGCAACAGAAACTAGAATGCTAGCGTATGTACATAATGCGAGCTGGTATAACATGATAAATGCAGACTTCGGGCATGTGCGTACCCAAAATACAGATAAGTGTGTGGACAATATATATTCCGTATATAAATATATAAATGTTCTTTAACCCTTTCAGTGCCAGGGGCCGATCTCATCGGCCCTAATTTACGGTCTGTATAATCAGCCCTAAAAAAATAAAAAATAATAAAAAAATAATTGTTTTTTTATTTTTTTTATTTTTTTGGGGTTGAATTTTTGTGTGTGTATGTTTAAGCATGCTATAGCGAATTTAAAAACAAACTGGATAAAACCTTAGGGGCATGTTATAACTCAAAACTATCACGAAGTATTCATAGTTATAATTTTGATGCCCATGAAAAACGTAAGATTCCCTGGCACTAAACCTACAAAATAAGTCTGTTAAAGAATATAAGAAAAAATTATTAAAATTGTAAAAAATTGTAAAAAATAATAACAAATGATGGAAAATTGTTAGGCCAATGCATTCTCTTATATATGCGAGGCGACCTATGGTCGACTCGCATATATAAGAGAATGCATTGGCACAGGGTATATGGGTTGATACAAAAATCGGACCTGGCACTGAAAGGGTTAAACGGCGCATATTGTATAGATGAACTCAATTTTTCACTATAATTCTCAGCGACAAAGTTCACGAGCTCTATATAATAACAAGGGGTGTGGTTCTGTTGTCAGTCCAGGACTATATTGTACACATAAAAACGTTCGCATACGATTCATTTATCGGAAGTTTTAATTGATTTCTCTGTGCATATTTTAAAACTGTGTTTTAAGTCAATTAATGGATTCTCGGCTGGACATTCGAAAGTTGTTTCCAGACGACCGGTAGCTCGTCCATTAGTCCTGGCATAAGATGGGGGTTCAAATGAACTGTGAACATTCAAGTTAAACTGATACGTATACAGCATTCCACATATATGATAAACAAAACGAATTCAAATGAAAATACAGATAAAATGTCTGATTGTTTCAGCTGCGGCCAATGACCCATGCATTAATTACGAGATGATGCCGTATTCGGACGAAGGACACCGTTCTATATACTACACCAGCACGACTGATATCTGCGACGGATTCCTGCCAGATGGATGGTACAGAGTTGAAAGTCCATCCGGAGACGACATCGCCACATCATGTGTGAATCCAGGACGCTGCGGAACTGAATACCCAATATGGCTGGACGGTAAATACATGCATAGTATAGAAATAATCAAGTTTTGAACAAGTTAATGCAAAAACATCTGCGTACCAGAATGTTGTTGAATCCTGAATACTGGTTACTATTGGCATTTTAATCACGAGTACTATAATGGAAAAGTATTAATCAAAATCGCCCGAAATCCCATGCCTAGTATAGGGAACCATTTGGTTCTGACACCTAATTTTGGTTCCTGGTAGACAACCAACAGAGAATCTACTGAATTGTGTCCCGTATTTGGAACCATTTTTGGATCTGAACACTAAAGTTGTTTCAAGGTACAATCAGAAAATGGAAACAAATAGTTCCTTTTGGGTTCCCCATTTGGTTCACAAAATGTTTCATAGGAACCATGCACGTATGTGTCGTGATTATATGCTATGTAAGAACGTTATGAGGTGTCGTTAGGTCGGAACGATCTATTAATTCTTAATTACGTTATAATTTATATCACACAATATTTCGGTATACTGAATAGACATTCTGATGACTGAAGGAAATGTCGATTTATATTTATAAAGTTAATGGCTGATACTATATTTCTCCTATTTGTGATATGAGCAATAGTCTCGGCATGTGTATATTGATATTTCAAAGGAACGATCCCGGATCGAGTCTTCCCTAGACCATCTTACCCCCAAACACGTCGACCGATTGTTATCTTTAGGCTAGGAAATTAAGCTAGGTTGTGTTCTCACACAAACCTTGGATTCAGTTTAGTTCTATGAACAACCAAACGTAAGATTTGGTTCCAGATGGAACCAATGAAGAGATGAACAAAAGTGCTTGGTTCTATGCTGGTATTTGGTAGGCCGGGAACATCTGTTTCGCATACAGTGGATAGATTCAGGACACTACATTTGGGTTTATGTGAAGAACCAAACAGAACATCAAACGTTTCTTCATTCGGAAACTAATCTCAGAACCAATGGTTCTTGACACTAAACTCTGTTCTCGGCGGAGAACAAATATATCAGATATATATCAAATGATTCTTTATTTGGAACCAAATCTCAGAACCAGTTATAAATCAGTAGGTTCTCCTCTCAGTTAGTTTCTTCTTCATCGAAACATACAGGAAACCAAACGATGAATGGTTATCAGCCATTGCTCCACCTCTGCATTGCCGTGCAAAGATAAGTTCATAGAGGGAACAGCCAATTTTCAATTGTTGTAATAAGTGAACAAATAATTGGCAAAATAAGCAAAATAAATGGCAGCTTTCACACGTAACGCGCCTTTCGTGTGAGGTTGAGAGCGAATCCTTCAGCCAGGAACTGAATCTCTATTCTTGAGACAGTTATGCCTTTTACGAAGCTGTGAAAACCAATGTGTACATAGATACACTGATAGATAATCTGGGATGGTTCTGTAAATTTGATTTCCCGTTGTTTCTGAAGGATAAATTCCATGTGAAGAAGCATTTTCGGAGAGTAATAAAATACACGCATACTAGCCGAGTTGTACCAATTTTTCAGTACGTAATTGTGTAATTGTGGTTTTCCGCACAAATCTTCAGTCGAGTGGTTAAATCCACAAAACCACGTGTGATAAAAATGTACTCACAGAGCAAACTCCAGGCAGAGGTATCTTTCATCGCTACGCTGAGATACCACTGCCATAAGGATGGTAACTTTTTTAACTATACGGACGGATACCTCTATTTTAAGACTGGGGAATCCCATTCAAAATGCCCGCGGGCTTTTCAACTCCCCGAAATAAATCAAAAGCCGTGTGTTTTGCCGGCTTAAGATCAGACAAATCACGATGTTTTAAGTTGAACAAAACTAAATGTATCAAAGAAGACGTGCGAAGGAAATTAACATCTTTGTTCGGGGCATCTGTTGAGAAATTACCGGCGACTGCTTCCATCTGTTAGAAGTGTCTCAACAGAGTGTCATCAAATTATGAATTCATATCCAGTTTCTTGAAAAAATGTCAGAGTATATGCAATATAAAAATATACTCCAGTGCATCAAGTTGCCCCTTCTTAACCCACTGCCAACACTTACTTGTACCGTATAATTAATGCCAGAATGTGGTACCATGGGCATGGACTTCTTAATATTAAATTATTTGCTAAAAATATTTATAGTCTTGCATGGAATTATAAGTGGGTCCCAGTTAGAGAAACTGTCTTAATGAATGATGAAATGATATATATATGTACCTGTTATGCTTATTTGTTACATGGCATGGACAACTGAAAATTAATGTGATAGGTACATGTAGCTGGTGTTATACATGTAGCTTATTCATTTTTAAAAATAGGCATAGATAAATTTATAACCTGGATGTACATGTATGTGTAGATATATGCCAAAATATAAACTGTTTAAACTATAGTTTTAGCACGCAGTAGGTGCTGCCACGTTAAGTGGCTCACTCGTGAAAACATGCAGTGTGATACTATAATAGTACCATTCTACTGGATGCAGCAATCTGCTAAATGCCATGAATGTCGGTCATGTTGACATATGCCCTTTAACTTTTACGTAGCTTATTTCTCTGAGTAGCTACCATATTTCCCTGAAAGTTAAATAAATTTATATTTATATCATCACAAACGATCTTCGTCAGGCTTTTTAAAGTCTTTAATTTCAGCTACCTGTATCCGGTCCTCACACACTACAGTAAGAAATGATGTGTATTCAATCATCACTGATATGAAAATAGTGTGTTTGGCTAAATTGTCAAAGTTTAGATCCAAAAAGTTGAATGCCTGGAGTGAATGTATCTACCATGAGGTCTCAAGCAGTCTACCTCTTAGCATGCAAAATAGCAAAATAATATTGAATGTCTCAATGACATCAGCAGCTTGAGGGTGGGAACGACCACCATATGGTAGATATTCAACGAGGCTTTTTTTAAAGTTTAAACTAAATTCAACACATAACAAGATCAGTTTTTGAATTGATGATTGATGTAAAGTAGAGTACATGTACACATCAAATAGTAATAACAATACTATGCCTAGTATAGGGAACCATTTGGTTCTGACACCTAATTTTGGTTCCTGGTAGACAACCAACAGAGAATCTACTGAATTGTGTCCCGTATTTGGAACCATTTTTGGATCTGAACACTAAAGTTGTTTCAAGGTACAATCAGAAAATGGAAACAAATAGTTCCTTTTGGGTTCCCCATTTGGTTCACAAAATGTTTCATAGGAACCATGCACTTATGTGTCGTGATTATATGCTATGTAAGAACGTTATGAGGTGTCGTTAGGTCGGAACGATCTATTAGTTCTTAATTACGTTATAATTTATATCACACAATATTTCGGTATACTGAATAGACGTTCTGATGACTGAAGGAAATGTCGATTTATATTTATAAAGTTAATGGCTGATACTATATTTCTCCTATTTGTGATATGAGCAATAGTCTCGGCATGTGTATATTGATATTTCAAAGGAACGATCCCTGATCGAGTCTTCCCTAGACCATCTTAACCCCAAACACGTCGACCGATTGTTATCTTTAGGCTAGGAAATTAAGCTAGGTTGTGTTCTCACACAAACCTTGGATTCAGTTTAGTTCTATGAACAACCAAACGTAAGATTTGGTTCCAGATGGAACCAATGAAGAGATGAACAAAAGTGCTTGGTTCTATGCTGGTATTTGGTAGGCCGGGAACATCTGTTTCGCATACAGTGGATAGATTCAGGACACTACATTTGGGTTTATGTGAAGAACCAAACAGAACATCAAACGTTTCTTCCTTCGGAAACTAATCTCAGAACCAATGGTTATTGACACTAAACTCTGTTCTTGGCGGAGAACAAATATATCAGATATATATCAAATGATTCTTTATTTGGAACCAAATCTCAGAACCAGTTATAAATCAGTAGGTTCTCCTCTCAGTTAGTTTCTTCTTCATCGAAACATACAGGAAACCAAACGATGAATGGTTATCAGCCATTGCTCCACCTCTGCATTGCCGTGCAAAGATAATTTCATAGAGGGAACAGCCAATTTTCAATTGTTGAAATAAGTGAACAAATAATTGGCTAAATAAGCAAAATAAATGGCAGCTTTCACACGTAACGCGCCTTTCGTGTGAGGTTGAGAGCGAATCCTTCAGCCAGGAACTGTATCTCTATTCTTGAGACAGTTATGCCTTTTACGAAGCTGTGAAAACCAATGTGTACATAGATACACTGATCGATAATCTGGGATGGTTGTGTAAATTTGATTTCCCGTTGTTTCTGAAGGATAAATTCCATGTGAAGAAGCATTTTCGGAGAGTAATAAAATACACGCATACTAGCCGAGTTGTAACACCAATTTTTCAGTACGTAATTGTGTAATTGTGGTTTTCCGCACAAATCTTCAGTCGAGTGGTTAAATCCACAAAACCACGTGTGATAAAAATGTACTCACAGAGCAAACTCCAGGCAGAGGTATCTTTCATCGCTACGCTGAGATACCACTGCCATAAGGATGGTAACTTTTTTAACTATACGGACGGATACCTCTATTTTAAGACTGGGGAATCCCATTCAAAATGCCCGCGGGCTTTTCAACTCCCCGAAATAAATCAAAAGCCGTGTGTTTTGCCTGCTTAAGATCAGACAAATCACGATGTTTTAAGTTGAACAAAACTAAATGTATCAAAGAAGACGTGCGAAGGAAATTAACATCTTTGTTCGGGGCATCTGTTGAGAAATTACCGGCGACTGCTTCCATCTGTTAGAAGTGTCTCAACAGAGTGTCATCAAATTATGAATTCATATCCAGTTTCTTGAAAAAATTGTCAGAGTATATGGAATATAAAAATATACTCCAGTGCATCAAGTTGCCCCTTCTTAACCCACTGCCAACACTTACTTGTACCGTATAATTAATGCCAGACTGTGGTACCATGGGCATGGACTTCTTAATATTAAATTATTTGCTAAAAATATTTATAGTCTTGCATGGAATTATAAGTGGGTCCCAGTTAGAGAAACTGTCTTAATGAATGATGAAATGATATATATATGTACCTGTTATGCTTATTTGTTACATGGCATGGACAACTGAAAATTAATGTGATAGGTACATGTAGCTGGTGTTATATATGTAGCTTATTCATTTTTTAAAATAGGGATAGATAAATTTATAACCTGGATGTACATGTATGTGTAGATATATGCCAAAATATAAACTGTTTAAACCATAGTTTTAGCACGCAGTAGGTGCTGCCACGTTAAGTGGCTCACTCGTGAAAACATGCAGTGTGATACTATAATAGTACCATTCTACTGGATGCAGCAATCTGCTAAATGCCATGAATGTCGGTCATGTTGACATATGCCCTTTAACTTTTACGTAGCTTATTTCTCTGAGTAGCTACCATATTTCCCTGAAAGTTAAATAAATTTATATTTATATCATCACAAACGATCTTCGTCAGGCTTTTTAAAGTCTTTAATTTCAGCTACCTGTATCCGGTCCTCACACACTACAGTAAGAAATGATGTGTCATCAATCATCACTGATATGAAAATAGTGTGTTTGGCTAAATTGTCAAAGTTTAGATCCAAAAAGTTGAATGCCTGGAGTGAATGTATCTACCATGAGGTCTCAAGCAGTCTACCTCTTAGCATGCAAAATAGCAAAATAATATTGAATGTCTCAATGACATCAGCAGCTTGAGGTTGGGAACGACCACCATATGGTAGATATTCAACGAGGCTTTTTTTAAAGTTTAAACTAAATTCAACACATAACAAGATCAATTTATTGAATTGATGATTGATGTAAAGTAGAGTACATGTACACATCAAATAGTAATAACAATAACATTATGATCTTGTAACTAAACATGTTAGAATATTGACAGTAGTGCGGTATTAACTACGAGTACTAATAGTACTTACTACTCTATCATAAAATATGTGCACAACTGCACAATGTCATGCTGTATGGGGAATAAGGACAACAACAATAGTTACAATACAATTTAGTTATAACAATTTTTTTTAATTGTACATGTAATTCAAAATGTTAAAAAATAACATTTAATGATTGACTGCGTTAGATCTATGGGAAGCCAAATTGACATTTAATAAATAATTGAGCTTTTAAAAGCGCAATAATGAAAGTGCAAACGGAAAGCTCCAATTGCGCTTAAGCGCACTAAGGAAATATTTAATTGTGCTTAAGGAATTCAGGAATCTCTTCTTATTGCGCTTAAGCACAATAATAAGTATTCTTATTGCGCTTAAGCACAATAAAGAATATTCATATTGCAATATTCTTATCGCACTTGAGGGCAATAAGGAATACCGGTATTCCTTATTGCAGTTAAGCTCAATTAGCCACATTACATAAACTCCCTATATTCAAATGGTGTAGTCCATGGTATAATGGGTGGAACAAACATAGGATAAGGTACATGTATATATTAGAGATTCCTTAGTGCGCTTAAGCGAAATTGTCTATTAAATGTCAATTTGAATTTGGCTTCCCATAGATATCATCAATGATGTCTATGGTCAGCAGCTTTGAATACTCAATCATCTGCTATTTTACTATTTATCAAGACACAATTTAACATGACTCATAAGTTTCGGCTTTGCCATATATGCGCTATCCACTCGGCCACTGACACATTCGACATGACACAAATTTACACCGCATTATTAAAAAAAAAAACAGTTTAATTTTAACGTGACTCGTATGGCATGCGATGTAAATAAACATGGACATGGCAGGGTGCAGACCCACTGAAATCATATCCACAAAGCAAACGGCATAATATATTGACTCGAGGAATTTTATAAGATAAATAGTAAATACACGTACATACCATAGAAATAATCCATTAGTCTATTGTTGACAGATTCGAGTTATTAATTTACCGGCGCCAGCTAGCCTCCGCTCCACTGTCACGCTGTGACTGTCACCAGTCCAGTGAAAAGAACATAAAATCTAATTATCTACACTTCCAGTCACACATTCTCGAGAAATTTGCAGCTCATCATCACAATTGAATAAACATTGTCATTGTTCAGATATATATGTGTAAAGACACACTAAAACCAAACTTGCTTTTGATGAAGCGGTCTAATCTGATTCCATTCGAGTCGAAAATTCAAATCATGTTTAACTCCGATTAAATCTTTAGAATGTTGATACGCAGAAACACAAGTTCGGGAAGTATATTTTTAGCGCAGTAAATTGTCGGAACTATATTTATTCACTTATTATTTTATTTTGACCACCAAAAGTTGGCAATAATGCTAATCCTTTTGGTATTTTTTCGGTATTGATAAGAACAATGTTAACTGAGCCAGAAATAGACAATTGTAACCCAAAAACATAAGAACTAAAACACGTAAGAAATTGTCCTTATGGCAGCGCTATTTCGCAGTGATAACGTAGAGGGCGCTGTATGGAGTTTGCTCACAGAGTAGTATATGTCTGTCTATCTTTATTGTCGTTCCGGATTTTTTCCCAGACCTCTGCATGGACCGATTTCATCCAAATTTAGTGTATGAGGTGTGGTGACCCGGGGAGCTGGCGGACGTTATAACGGCGTTAGTTTCTTAAAAAATTTTAAATGGAAAAAAGTTGTTTTCAATTGAGCAAGAAGTTCAACCTAAACACAATTTAAAACAAAAAACAATGTTATTTTAAAAAACAAATTTAAATTTAATTTTTGTAAATCAAAATATTTAAACGATCAAAATGTGAGCTATGCGCACGAAGGGCCGCTATGAATAAAGCTCTGTCTAAGATCAAAATGTGCGCAAAGAGTACACAGGGGGTGTGGGCCCACAACGCGTCGGGGCCACATTCTCCTCTTACGCTAATCAAAGGCTCCCGAAGGGAGTCTGTTTCAGCTAGTGTACAATACTTATATAGCCGATGCCACAGACCTTAGATGCGAATATGAATATGAAAGCAATATATGCAGTTATATAAGACTAGAATTATACCATAAACAGGATGACGACAACTTTCAAGCATTTATTTTGAGGAATTCCGAATGAAACTTCGTCGATACATTTAGCCGTATTCGAGGTCGGTGAGTTCGTAGTCTGTTTGCATTGTGAATCTCTGATTTCTCACATGCCTTGATGTAAGATATGATTGACTTAATATGTACACGAAATTGCTATAGAACCCACTCTGTCGATGAACCCTTGTGCATGTCTGGAGTGTAATATATCATAATCACAACCACGATATAAGGTCTAAGTAAATATTATTTGATGGGAATAGGCATCTATGAAGTTATCTTATAGGATTCAAAAGATACATGTATATCCTAGCTTATGCTTGTGTCAAGACGAATGTAAGTCTGGTGTAATCACTTCGGCATGTTTTATTCAGAATCTAAAATAGACAAAACAGCACCAAAAATCACGAAACTACCGCTCAGCAAAGACATTAGACCCGAGAACATAAATAAATTCAAAAAGCTTTTAAACTTGTGTACCTTTGACACTATCACAGCGTGTGAATGTGTTGTCCAGGCAACTTGTTTATATATATATATATATATATATATATGCATGCATATGAACTAGCTTTCCCTATCAAAAGTCGAAATATACCCAAACAAATTGATAAAACGCGAATCCTGGATGACATATAGATTAATTAACTCAAGCATTGTTAAGCATCAGCTATATTCACGTACATTAAATAAACCAGCAACAGCGAACGGAAATAAATATTTCAGTTATCTTACCCGATAAAAATAAGAACTACACAAATAGTCTATATAAAATGTCCATTATACGCATATAATCTAATATTCGGCCGCTAATCTTGTTTTTATAACGATTAAAAATTAAAAATTAAATGCGAAGTTAGCCGAAGATTTTGTGTTGTGGACGAAGTCGCGTCATCATCGGCGCAATCACATGATGTAACATGCAAACATAGTCACATGATCGATCATGTGGTAACTCATTGGCCACGCACATATGAACTCAGTCGTGAGTTTACACGCGTTAGAGTTGACAAAAACATATTTACACATAATAATGCTGTAGGATCACCAGCGTATATATCATCATTATTTTATATTATTTCGGTTATACGCGCAGTTATCTATATAAACATGTACTCATATTTCTCGTCTTCCTTTAACGGAATAGTCAGGGTTATATATTATATATATTATATATTCATATAAAGATTGTAGATATGCGAAGTCATGCAAAGTTGTATATAATAGACAATGATTATCTCGAAAACATTCCAGTTTCCAGATGACCTTAGTCATGTGGCAATAAAGATCAGTTTGTTTTAATTTATCGTAACGCGGTATAACAAAAAATATTTCGGTTTATTGTTATGGGATTTGATAAATTATATATATATAATGTAATATAAATATATTGGGAATACTGCGCATCCAAAACAATCTTGCCGACACTGTGTGGCAATACAGCGCCTTTATTTTTAATTTATCATAACGCGGTAATGCAGATAAGTTTGTTTATTTTTGTGCTTTGTATGAATGTCAGATGATGCATTTTATAAATTATATCACGCAGAATAGGTATAATGTTCATAGTATATGATGCATGTATATGATAACACTATATACATGTATATATATTTTCGAATATTGCTCCCCCAAAACAATCTTGCCAACTGACACTGATGAAAATTAGCTGCGTCTGTGCGTGGTTAGTGCCTATAAAAATAGCACTCAAGCGGCGCAGTCTTTTGAATATCTCGGTCATTAAACGTCCACGATGACAATAGATTTATTAAATTATTTTTAAATTTTCAATTGAAGACTAATAACTATATTCACAATATAATGTATACATTATTATATTTAAACCTTAGTCCAGCCCAAGAACATCTTGGTCACAACAACTATATGGAACAACTTAGACAACCACACTGGGCACACATTTAAATGGCGTTTACACGACGACTATGTTAAAAAGTATTCTACAACTATTAAATGTAAAAAATCTGTTATGTCCTGACTGCACGACGAGCTCCTTTCCATACGAGTGGCTTTCTCCAATCGCGATCGCAATCCACAACCCCAATCGGTACATTCCTACTCGACCATTAACGTGCATAATGTAACCACTATACTAGAAAGAAATAATCGATCGAGTATTCCCCAATATTCATCTATAAATAGGCCATATGTGCATATGTAATCCATATGCATGCAATGCAACCGTAATATTATATTGCATTAAGCAAGAACTTTTTGACCGTCCACCATACTATATATTAACGTTAAGGGGTTTACAGATGACAGTGTGGTCTGACTATATCACCCCTCATATCACTGTGAAATATTGTATGTAATAATGATATATTTGTATATTGAAATAAGATATCCTATTCTATCCCTTGCTTTGGGGGATTCCGAATTAAACTTTGTCAATAAATAAATGTTCATATTCAAATGATTGATTTGGTATCACATAGGGCAAGAATGTGTATGTACTACTCAAGAGCATTGAGAGGTACAAGGAAAAAAACTACTCGATGGATTGAGCACACTAAACGGTTTGTCAAATCTCACGATCAGCAAATTGGGCATCCCTACACACATATAGTACTAGTCATTGTGTTAAACTAATACATGTTGAAAGGCGACTGCATTCTACCGTGATATTATTTAAAAAAAATGGGATGTCAACTGATTTGTATGCCTATTCTGTTTTCGAAAGATTTGTTGGAGATATAATTCAAGCCATATACCACGCTAAACTACGCAATGTGGGATTTAAGCATACATATTCACGAAGGAACGTTTCATTATTCTTTCCGTAGAAGCCAAATAGTTTGATACTATTTCATTTACGGAAACATGGCTCTCAAATGCAAATCCGATAACGAATTATTAATAAGGGGATTCCATGCTCCACAAAGGAGAGACCGTCTACCGTTGGGCGGTGGTATTGCTGTATATGTAAGGGATTCATTTTACTTCAAAAGACGTACTGACCTCGAAATCTCTTACATAGAGAGTGTGTGGCTAGAGTTATCGATCTGCACAAGGAGATTTTTGCTTGACACGTTCTATAGACCACCAAATACACCAATAAGTACATGAAAAAAATGATACAAATATTGACTTGGCATTGGGCGATCGTTCTAATTCCCCAGACATTATAATTACTGGAGACTTCTACTATTAGAAACTAAACCAATTTAATATATTGCACATCGCTTTGGATTAACGCAAATAATTAAACAAGCTACATAGTACATATTTTACAGAAAGTTCTTCTTATCTCACTTACTTATATTTCACAAATAACCCCGAGATTGTTGAATCGAATGAACTCTCAGATCCATTCTTTTCAGATTTACTCGGGTTCATTGTCCAATCTTACTATGTCTAAATTTGAAAGTTACGAATCCGAGTGGAGTCATAGAAAGAAGGATATGGGATTACAATCGAGCTGTTCACTCCGCAATGCATAATGCCTTTAACACATGGGACTTTAAGAGGGATTTCTCAGCAATTTGATTTGAAGAAATAGCAGAAGCTATAACGAAAAATATAACAGACATCGTGAACCTATATATACCAAACAAACATGTATAATTCGACAAAATGAGCCTGAATGGTTAACATGTGAAATACGTAAACTTATGAGACAAAGGAAACGTTTGTATAATTTGGCTAAAAAAGGTACCATCGAAGTGTGGACAAATTATAAAAAGAAAAAGCAATGAAATTATAACAAAAATCAGACGTTCCAAGCAAAAGTCTCTGGAGAAAACGCATTCAATACTGGGTAGTTGTTTCACCGATGTCTCACTCTGGTGGAATACATTAAACCACCACATGAAACCGGAATCTAAACCAATACCAGGCCTGAAAACCGACCAGATTGTAATATCCGGAAATGATGAAAATGAAAATTTATTAAATAATTATTTTTGTAAAACTCCTCCCTACCCGATGAAGATAAGTTAAGAGATACCCATCTTTGAGTGGTTGCCGGGTGAACGCCTGGACGAAATTGAAATAACTTATGAACGTGTACTGGAAAGTTTAAAATCAATCAAAACATCGAAAACGGCCGGTTACGACGATATTAGTCACATTGTATTATAACAGTGTTCGATATCGCAAGCCAAACCACCAACATTTGCTTTCGAGATTTTCATTGAACGATCGTACTTTCCATCAGAATGGAAAAAGGCAAACGTATGCCCAATTTTCAAAAAAGGAGATCCCAGCGATCCAATTATTGACCAGTGTCTTTGCTTTGTTGTCTTTCAAAGATTTTCGAGAAATATCTATTCTATCATATATCGAAATACCTTCGAACGAATGAGCTTTTAAGCGACCTACAATCAGGATTTACACCGAATGATAGCACAGTATTCCAACGAATTGATATTTATCATTATATTATCTCAGACCTTGATGACGGGAAAGAAATAAGGGGTGTATTATGCGATATAAGCAAGGCGGTTGACACAGTCTGGCACAGATGTCTCCCTTGCAAGCTTAAAAGAATGGGGATAACAGGGAAGGTTTTAAAACTCTTGGAAAACTCTCTCGAAAATAGACAACAAAGAAATTATTTTTAACTTTAATTCTCCATGGAAGGAAGTTAAAACAGGAGAGCCTCAAGGATCCATGCTTGGCCCTCATACTTGTATGAATGTGTATACATATGTATATATTAATGGGAACAAGTCTATCTGGTATGAATTATTTCACACAACAGAAAAAACAACAACAAAAACAACAAAAAATAGACATGAAATAATGCTATCTATAGAATATTTACAATAAATAGATCATCTCTAAGGGTCCTCAAACTATTATAGGAGATTCCTGGTACTATGCCATATTACGGTGTACCACAATATAGTATGCTACGCTATACTAGTCTATATTAGTATGAGTTTGGGTTATATAACTAGCCACATAGTTTACAGATTTAGTCGAGTCCCTACTATGATAATTGTGTAGCCAGAGTGGAGAATCTTGGTATGATCATCATAGCTTCAATTTGGTGCAATTCAATGCATCTCACTCTGTGCATAAAATGTGTCAATAGCCACATGGTTTATATGCCTGATCCAGAATCTCTAGTCTGGCTACTGTATGGCCATAATGGAGATTCATGGTGTACATGTAACTTATGCGGCTTGGCACAAATCAGTGCCTCTCTTACTGTACAATTTACAAACCATTAATATCTGTTTTTACTCTATTTTTTTGAAAACATTGGAACATATCAGTGTACTCAGTCTGAGTAAACTCATACCTAAATATTCATTACAACATTGAATATTAGGTCTGACGGATAACATCGCTATCTCATTTCCAAGTCCTCGGGATTCCGTAATCTGATTGATTGCGTAAATTATTTTCCGTCCAATGAAACCGCATGGGTTAATAAACAAGTGTTAGTGGGCGGAGACTCCCATAATGTCACCTCTAAATATAGTAACAGAGTCGGTATTTCTCCGATTGAAAGCGATGCTTGCAAATACAACAGAGACAGAAAAAATGGCTTCGAAATTATATATTCGGTACGATTCGGATTAATTTGAAGGATGTGCTAGACCTGATCACAGGAGTTTGGAATTTGGTCAAAACCCAAATTCCAAGCTCCTGTGACCCGATAGATAGGCCTGCGCATGGTACCAACTTGGCCTCCCATAAATATAAATAGAACTCACTCATGTCCGTGTATTTGATTTACTTTATTGTAACATGGTTTGCAAATCAAATTATTTGTCGTAAAAAAGTCATCTGAAAGTTAAACACCGAGGAAATGACTTAATTTTATGCTTTTAAATAGTTCTAAAGCATCATTTTTGATGACGACCTTATTTTTTGCTCTCGGATGCAGCTTTCCGGTTGATGCAGCGAGTTCATCTCCCGAAAAAGAATAGTCGCACACACGACAACTATTATCTTCTGTAAGTTAATGTCGCGACACGGGCCATTAAATTGTTATTGCGAAGCACAACAGATAACACGTGGGGACACCTGTCAATCATCGATGTATTTTTTAAAATCCGTGACGTCATTTTGGGGAAGCTCTTCGCTGAATAGAAATGGTTTTGGCGACATTAGCTCCAGACTCTAGATTTCAAATATAGAGTCGACGTTCACCCAGACTGCAGTGTACTACCCTATGCTAGCTATAATAGTATAAAGTTGGGTTATCCCCCTTTATTTATTTGGAAAGTCCATAAATATCCATACTTAAACCAGCTCTATGTCATTATTGCTTGAGATGGAAATTAAAATATGTCATTCCATCCGATTCCATGAGTAAAAATCCTTGGGATCTAACAACATTGTTTATATGAATAGTTCAAAATTTCTCTATCTAACCACACAGTTTATATTACTAGTTCAAAATTTCCTCTGGTTCCGTGCATGTGTAAAGTGGATAATCATCATGCATGATGGCATGATCTCATATCTAGGTAAATTCTTAATCTCATTGCCTCATTGTACCCAATAGACCTAATGGCATACATGTATTCGAACATTATCAGTGATTATTATTTCACACACAAATTCTACTTACCATCCCGCAAGGAGCCAACATCCAGAATTTTCATTACGAGAAACGCATTAATGCCTGTTGGATAAATCATGTTTGTCACATAATTATTGTTGTCTTCAATGTTTCTATGCACACGGTATTCAAAGATAATTATTACTTCCTCAAATCTTCTGACATTCACCTACTAGCTCCATCCGCAACATGTACACATATCATCGAATATAACTGAGTGAATTTTATATTCCAATTGAGAAGTTTCTTAATGCACATAAACAACAATTTCTGTTTACATCAGTCCAGAGAAACAGGTCTTACACGCATCCTCCTGTCACGCTTCACTTCACTGGTCCGAGACGCAGGATAAATTCGTGCACCAGGTGACGAAACCAATCATAATATTTACGACCGATGGGTACATCATCATTATGGACAGATACAGTTAGCGCCAGAACTGACAATTTTCAATATATTCAACAACGTTTAGACCAAATTATATAAATCAGTGGTGTGACTTGTAATAGTGATAAATGCATGGCAATATATATATGTCTGTGTTAAAGTGAGACTCCTTTTTCTAAACGACTGGAATTGACATATTGTTCATGTCGGAGGTGGCCTGTGTGCACCCCTGTATCCACTGTTTGTTCTCATCGCTGTCTGGCTGTCAACATGCCTCCGTCCGTATGTACATGTTGTGGTTGGGGTGATAATGCGGAGACCCAATAATGGTTATTGATCACCATGTATACACACCGTTTACATATACCGTTGTCTGTGTATTTGTAGGAATATAGATCTATATATTTTATGCACCTGTGACTAATATATGTATACCAGCCTATTCGTCTTTGTTAGTAATTATTCATCAATATAAATTGTATTTGACATCATATATGCTATATTTATATTAACATCAGCATTTCACGCATAAATTTATTGATACAATCCCACCAAAGAACTTGAATTCAAGTTTAGCAAAAATGATATTCGTATTAATATCCACGCATACATATCGATTTTCCGCACGACAACATAAACATATGGCGATACTGGGGCGCACATTACAGCAATTTAGAAATTTCCACTATGTCTGCAAATAGAATAACGTTGAGTGAGGTTCGGGATACACAGGCACATGATTTCGCGGCGAAATGGTCTCAATTAGAAGGAGATGAATTCAATCCCGATAGCATCCAACTTTGGAATCAAAATACATGCCAATATTTTTCGCCTATACAGGGTAAAAAGATGCTATCAAATAATATAAAATTCTCTATCATCGGCCTAAATTGCAGAAGCCTTAATAGTCCAGGAGATCGGGAGGTAGTGTTGCTCATATTGACGGACAAGCTGCGACCATGTTATTTTTAATGTTTTAGGTATGGTAATGAAGAAAAATCATGATAGCAAGAACAAATTTGTAGCCTTCTTTGTTTCTTTTCGATTTTTCGGGCATTTTTCGACATTTTAAGCCCAAAATTTTCATTTTGTTTTCAATGTGTAAAGATTTCATTTTAGCATGATTTTGGTGATTAAGTTGAATAGTAATTGTGTTAATAATGTTAAATAACTAATTGTGCTGAAAAAATTGAAGAATTTAAATGTTTTTTTTTCAATATTTTACCATTTTTTTTTTTTACTTTTTTACGCAAAATCGACCAAATTGCAACCATTTCATCTTAGTATGATTTTAAGGTTAAAATTCACCATAATTATTTTAATATTGTTAAATAATTTACAACTTGGCTTCTACAATGTTTTTAAATGGATTTAAGAAGGTTTCTACTTGTTTTCTAAGTTGAGGGGGGGTCTAATTCAAATCCAATTAAACATTGTACTGTTCAAAATTAGATAAATTCCTTAAGGCGTATGGTAGATATACGTAACTAGTTTCCAAAACGTATACATATTCCTTTCTACCCTGTGCGTTATGCACGCGAGTCGGATTTTACAAATTAAATTATGATGAAAAACCCTGAATTTTGGGTGTGGTCACATTTGTGGTCATAATATTCCGATTAGAGAGTGGATGGACATGAGGCATGCGACACTGTGCAGTATATATGTATATAACAAGCATGACATGAGACATTAGTATCTTTCTACTAAACTGTGCTTCCAGAGTTATCAGGAATCGAGTATCGGTGTTATTTCTTACCCCCAAAACATGGTCAATTTTAAAACGGGGTATGTGGGTCAAAGGACCACTGGGAGATAATAGGATGTCCAATGACTTCTATATTTCTATCGTATCACAGTAAAGCTTTTTTTTGTAAAATTGGCGCAGTTTACACGATCAAAGTTCGATTTTCTTTACAATTATATGTTACAAGCAACTAATTATATAGAGTTACGCTTCTTGAAACTCGAGTCAGCATAACAAAACAATCTGGCTGCTGATTGGTTGATTATCATTGAGGGAAATATCCCTAATCGGGAACAGAAAATCATAGCCTACGTAAATATAGCGATCGTGTATGTTTAGATGTCCAGGAAGAGTCTGGTGGTATCCAGAAGTTACGGAAGGGGTCTGGATATGTTTATGCTGCTGATTTTTGTGCAGTAAAAGGGGTAGTTGTGGAAATGCAAGATTATCGTTTGAAAAAAATACCGAAAATGGCGCGTTTGTTGTCACATACTGGTGCAGCGGATGACGTGCTAAGGGAAAATTGACCACTTGAAGTTCAAATAGGCTTAACCCATAGCCGGCGGGACTTTTAGTTAACACTGTCGCCTATGGAAAATAATTAGGTGTTTGTAACCTATAGATACGAAGCTTCGGTAAATTAATTATTATTTATATATTACTATATTTAAATCAGATTTATGCAAACAGTCGACGTCGAAACAAAAACATGAATGTACCGATTATTCGTGACATTCAAGTTAAATGTTCAATAATTGAAAATTATACTGTGACTGGTTCATTCAACATGAAGTTAATCAAGGTGTATCTTTATTAATAACAGTATACAGTACTAACAAAATCAGAAGAAACATGTGACCCTGGGTACTTATCTCCCAGTGCTGTGGCAAAACAAAATTGACAATGCATTCTTAAACCCAAACCTGTGGCGGTTTTTCATCCAATGCACCGAAGCTTCGTGCCATGTACCGAAGCTTCGTGACGTGTCAGAACTCCAGAAATATACCACCATATGACATCATATGGTACCGGTAACAAACATTGAATGGTCACCAGAAACCCGGATATTAATAATTTCAGATCATAATTAGCATCGCATTTTATATTAACCCATCGAGTAATATGTCATGACACACTATATTACACCTACTATATAACTGCTCCCTCCCTGACACAGGGCTACATATAAGAGGTTTATCGATGTCTACTTAATGAGAGTATACAGTTCCGTCAAAATCTGGCGAAAATGTGACCTCGCATCGTTAACCCCAATCTGTGGCGATTTTTCATCCAATTTACCGAAGCTTCGTGACACGTACCGTCAAATGGCATCAAACGTTGAATGGTCACCAAAAACTTTGATATCAGTCATTTCAGATCGTAATTATCATGGAATTATATATTAACCCATGGTGTAATTATGTCAAAATGACACACTATATTACATCCACCCTATATAACTGCTTCCTCCCTGACACAGTGCTACATACAAGAAGTTTATCCATGTCTACTTAATGAGAGCATATAGTTCTGTCGAAATCTGGCGAAAAATGTGACCTTGCATCATTAACCCCAAATCTGTGGCGGTTTTTCATCCTATGTACCGAAGCTTCGTGACATGTACCGAAGCTTGGTGACGTGTAAGAACTTCTAAAATATACCCCATCGGGACATCAAATGGTATCAAACGTTGAATGGTCACCAGAAATCTCGATATTAGTCATTTCAGACCATAATAACATAGCATTATATATTAACCCATCGAGAAATATGTCAAAATGACACACTATATTACACCCACCCCTATATAACAGCGTCCTCCCTGACACAGGCTGCATATAAAACGTTTATCCATGTTTACTTAATGAGAGTATAGAGTTCTGTCAAAATCGGGCGAACAATTTGGTCTATAAATCCCGTAGTGTGACACATTTAATATAGACCAAAACAATAAACACCTTTCAACTCAAAGATAGTTACATTTTAATTGCAAAATGGTCCAAACATGAAAAGTTAATTTTTGCCGATATTTAAGTCAACTTTTTGAGAGAAAAGTCCAATATTTTTGGTGATGTCAGTGGTGACAATAGTAACAATTAACAATGGCACATCAGACATGTTAGTATTCAATGTTGAGAAGGCAGAATAGCCAATTTTGTACATCATCCACAACTTGTAATCGATTGCAGGACGCGCTGGGGCAATATTTATCATTTTCCATATTTTGGCAGCCATTTTGGCAGCCATTTTGAGCCAAAGTAAGAATTTTGGTTCCAGTGAGTTGGAATATTCATAGGTATAATCATATGCATCACTTACATTACAAAGTTCTGTTCATTTCTTGTTAAAATGTGACTATAATCCCAATTGTGATTTTTTGGTGAAATTTTATACTGCGTTCTGTAAATTAGAATTTTTGAGGGAACGGAAGGGGCTATGAACCCAAAAAGTGCATATTTAATTACCCCAAATGATCAGTTATACAAAATACAAAATAAAGTCGCATTACTCAACCAGTTCCAAACAGCATGAATCGATCTAGAAGATATTTGTAAAAAAAAGTCATATTTTCAATTTCCGGCAGCCATTTTGGTGGCCATCTTGGATGGTGAGTTTCAATTTTGCCCTACAAAAAGTGACATTATGTCTTAGCTTGACGAAAATATATACATTTGTATACATTTTACAAGATATTCACCGCTATAATTTGCATAAAACTGACTTAGAGTCTGGTCTGAAAAACGGCGGCCATGATGAACGCCATTTTGTCTGGAGTCTATACCGCCACTTTTTTTTCTTGTTAACATTGCTTAAAAGTTGAAGGACATAATAAGGAACAAAATGAGTTGGGAGAAGTTAAGTCCCAGGGGGTGCAAGGGTACCCATATTAGCTCCCGGACTATACTAGTAGTACTATGACGTCGCCGGAAGATTCTTTCATTTTCAGTCGTCGGGTAGGTCAATAAAAACACGTTTTTCGCCAATTAAGCTACAAATTCACCACTGCTATCATGGATTTTCGTAATCTACATATATTTTACTACAAAATTAGACCGGATAGCACTTGTCCGTCAAAATGAGCAACATTTGTTATTTCTTGGGGTCGATCTCCTGGACTATAACGCAAATTACAGAGATCTAAAAAATCTACTTTGTGACTTGAAAACAGAAGAAAATTTGTTTGATGTTATTGCCCTAACAGAAATATTCAAAGTGCATAGTCCCTCAGATTTTTCACTTCCAGGATATCACCCCTTAGAATTCAAATCTCGACCTGACGGCGACGATGCCAGAGGCGGCGTTGGTATTCATATAAAGGAAAATCTTCAATATAAACCCAGACCAGATTTAACAGTATTTATACCACATGTAATAGAAACATTATTTATAGAAATAAACAGAGGATCGAACGATAATTATATAGTAGGATGTATCTATAGACCGAACACAGCACCAAAGGCCGACTTGGACAAATTTATGTTGAAATTCGATAATATATTAGAACAAGTGAACAATACCAAGTCTTACATAATAGGAGACCTCAACATCGACCTCTTAAATTTCGATACGCATAAAAAAAACTAACGATTTTATAAACAATGTCTTCACGAGAGGATTCGTGCCCATGATAACGAAACCGACAAGAATGACTGAGCACTCTGCTACCCTAATTGATCACATCTATACCAACAAAGTACAAACCGGTCACCAAACAGGGATAATTACTTGCGACATCTCCGATCATTTCGGCATATTCCTATCTGAATCAAACAAACACAAACCCATAAACCCCCCTCATAAAAAAGTCACGTACAGGAACTACAACACTAACAATGTCAATATTTTCAAAAACTTGTTAAAATCATGTAAATTCGACTCAGTTCTCGGTTGTAACTCCCCTGATAAGGCATATTAATTATTTTTAGACATATATATGAACGCACATGACCTAGCCTTTCCTCTCATAACACGAAATGTACCCAAAAAATATATAAAACGCGAACCATGGATGACATCTGGACTCATTAAATCCTCTATTACTAAGCAAGAATTATACTCTAATAAACTGAAGGCACCTTCAGAAACAAATAAAATCGCCTATTTAAATTATCGTCAATTATACAATAAACTAATAAGGAAATGTAAAAATAATTATTACTGCGATAGCCTAGAAAGAAATAAGAATGATATAAAAAACACATGGAAAATTCTTAAAAACGCAATCAATAAAAATCAAAAATCATGTAACTACCCTCAGACATTTAATGATAACGATACAGAGCTATCTGACCCGAACATAATAGCCGAAAAATGCAATGACTACTTTTCAAAAATCGGTCGAAATACCAGCAACTCCATACACACTGAAAACGATGCAAATTTCACTGATTATCTTCGAGACAGGCAAATAAACGCACTCGAAATCGAACCTACATCGATACAGGAAATAATATTGACATGCTATACTACGAAAGGGAAAATTAGCAAAGATTACAACGGCATATCGACCGCACTTATGAAAGAGAGTATCTTCACAATAGCCACACCACTTAAGCATATATTTAAACTATCGTTCGAACAGGGAATATTCCCAGCTAAAATGAAAGTTTCCAAAGTAGTCCCCATTCCTAAAATAAATAACTCAAACGAAATAACAAACTACCGCCCAATCAGTATCCTGCCATCGTTCTCTAAACTACTTGAAAAAATAATGCAAAAACGACTAGTAGATTTTCTAAATGAACATGAAATCTTGTATAAACACCAATATGGTTTTAGACCAAATCACTCAACTTTACACCCGATTTTGCACCTTCTAGACCATCTCGTTAAAAATAATAATAAACCGACACGGGATTCCACCTTAGCTGTATTTATTGATTTATCTAAAGCATTCGATACGATCGACCACGACATACTGATATCGAAACTGGAACACTATGGCATCAGGGGGTGTAGCAATGTCATGGTTCCATAGTTATTTGAATGAGCGGAGGCAATACGTTGAATATGGTGGGACTATTTCTAACCTTATGAACACTTCCTGCGGGGTCCCACAAGGCTCCATTCTTGGGCCGATTATTTTCTTAATATACGTGAATGATATGGTAAATTCTACAACAATAGACATTTTATCGTATGCCGATGACACAACACTGTTTACAAGCGGTAAAGATGGCGAACTAGTACAAAGTTACGTCAACAATGAATTATCCAATGTATCAGACTGGTGCTGCTGTAATACACTCTCAATTAATATTAATAAAAGCAACTACATGCTTTTACACCCCCAAAACAATGATCAAAAGTGGAATACTTTGAAATTAAAGCTAAATAACACTCAATTGAACCGAATAGGGAATCTTGGACATGAATCATCGGCAAAATTTCTAGGTATTCACATTGATGAGAACTTGACATTCAAAAAGCACATATCCATAATCTGCTCAAAATTATCACATGCAATCTACTGCATCAATAAGGTCAAACATTTTTTCCCAAGTAAAGCATTGAAAACATTGTACTATGCACTGATTCAAAGCCACTTAGTTTATGGTATCCAAATATGGGGTCATGTTCCGGAAGTCAAGAAAATATTCCTATTACAAAAAAGAGCAATGCGTATAATATGCAATAAGATGTATAGGAGTCACACAGATACACTCTTTAAAAGAGAGAATATCTTGAACATATATGACTTACACACCCTCAATTCCTCCATTTTCATGCATGACTGGTGTTATAACCGCCTGCCTGCGTCTTTTGGAATGATGTACAATAAACGAGCAAAATCAACACCAAGACACCCGAATCCCGTACTGTTAGAACTACCTAGAACTGACTGGTCAGGTAAATTGCCACACCACGCCTACCCCACAACATGGAACAACATGGAAAAAGACTATACATCTTACCAAAGCAGGCACACGTTGAAGAAGCGCTTACAGATAGCAATGCTTAGAAATTACCAAGAAAATGTTCGCTGTAAAAACAAAGGATGCCCCGACTGTGCTCTATAAATAATATGAATATTCATTGTTATACTCGATGCAAAATCGTAATTGTTCTCGACACTAACATACATATAAACATTACATATATGTAATACTGTTAATTTGAATATCCCAACACCTCACTCAACAAACAAAACAAAAAAAGACTTTCCAGCGATATATATAGATAATTCCTATCTTACTTACTTAACTAAAGACGGCGGTATCTTACAATTCGTCTGGATTGTCTCACAACCACACCAAAACTTGTCTGTGATATGCCCCAAAACTAGTTTCTAGTTAGTTTTATACACGATAATACTTGTAGTCTGTACGTATGCGTGGATAAAAATACAAGCCATCTATGCAAATAATTATAGTGTTTTAGGGGGTAGCAGGAAGACAGCCCGATAGGGCTAGGCTTACCCCCAACAATATATACAGCATTTATATTATTATATGTTACTGTCATTGTATTATTGATGTGTATATTGTAAATAAATTATCCTATCCTATCCTATCTCTTTCTCGTGTACATAAACGACATAGTCGATGGAATCACATGAAACATATGGTTATTTGCGGATGATACATAACTTTATATTGCTAGAGAAGATCCCACAATTACTGCAGAGGTGATAACTTCAGACCTACACAACATATTCAACTGGTTGAATACCTGGGCAGTTAAATTCAACCCATTTAAAACAGAATCCTTGCTTATATCGCAGAACCAAATACCCATTTACCAACCAGTATTAAACATGTCCAACAAGAGAATAGATGAGGTGGACACACATACACATTTGGGACTGACATTCAACTGGCAGGGAAAATAGAAAGTCCATTACGGAAGATATTGAAAATCGAGCGACCAAAAGAAGTATACATTTATCCTTGACAGAAGAACTTTAGAAAAAAATATATTTGTCCTATATTTGAATGTCTTGGAATACGCTTCCTCGGTATGGGAGATCTGTACAGGCGAAGACGCCGATTCACTAGAAGATATTCAAAATGAAGCAGCTAAACTAGTAACTTGTGGGACGAGAAGTTGTAATAAAGACATAGTTCTCCAAGAAGTTGGTGGGACAAATTATCAAAACGGAGAGAAAATTCTAAACTTGTATTATATTTTAAAATGAAAAAAAAATACCCCCCCCCCCTTACTGTTCCGAATAAAATATCGTGTACTAGTGGATATAACACGAGACCAGATGACCTTAAAGTGCCCTTCTGCAACTCAGTTACTTATCAGAAATCCTTCCTTCCACAATCAATCAATCTTTGGAATAAGTTAAAACCAGAAGAGAGGAACTGTGAAACACTCTCAGACTTCAAAGCTTTTTTTGAATATCGGTCTCAAAGAACGTCCTCGATATCTGGAATTTGCATATACGAGAGCAAGCCAGATATATGTCGATTAAGACTGGAATGCAGTAATTTAAATCATGACCATCACAGCAATAATTTGAGAGATAGCCCTTTATGCATATGTGGTGCCGAAGAAACAGCAGCACATTTTATTTTTCATTGTCGCAGATTCTCTATTGAACGAAATAGGTGCTTCGCAGGGTTAATAACACGACCAGGCATAGCAACCTTGTTACACGGAAACCGCGAACTGTCACTGAAAGATAATATAGATATTTTTCGTAGGGTTAAAAAATTTATGATGTTGTCTAAACGATTCTCAAATTGAACTTTCCCTAAGTCGCCCTCTGTATAAATAAATAAATAAAAATAAATAAATGAAATGTCTGCCTATACACGAAACAATATGAACGTGTAAAATACATTATCACATCGAAGTGAGCCCAAACTTCCTATCTGAGGGTAAAATCCCAGATGGAGTGTCATCGCACCGCCTCTGAGAACGTCAGAGCACTCATTCTCCAATCCCCCGCCACAGCAATGGAAATTCATGGGTTAATCGCGTGATATTTAAAGACCGCTCGTATCCGCAGTGTCATTGATAAAGAACGTGTATGTGTCCAGACGTGAGCGTATTGTGTCTGTGTACAGACATGAGCGTGTTGTCTGTGTTCGTACTTAGGGGTTCCTGGGAATGGGGGAGATTTTCATCGGGGTCAGTTTTTCCGCCCGAGGTGACCTCCACCTTGACACGGGTACCCACAAATGATCTAATATATATTTTTGGGACTTCTGTCTGTTTGTTTGTCTGTTAGCTATGGCCGGGGAAACTGCTGGACGGATTTCGACGAAATTTGATACCTACGGGAAATTTTGTCCGGGGAGTGTTTTCGACGGGTCAAATAGTGACTCCGACCTGACTTTGACCTTCAAAATTGTCAATTTAAGGTCAAAGCCGGGACGAAGTCGGGTCACCTGCTAGTCTAATATATATTTTGGGACTTCTGTCTGTGTGTGTGTGTGTGTTAGCTATGGCCGGGAAAACTGCCAGACGGATTTTGACGAAATTTGATACCTAGGGGTAATTTTGTCCAGGGAGTGTTTTGGACTGGTAAAATCGTGACCCTGACCTGACATTGACCTTCAAAAAGTTCAATTCAAGGTCAAATCGGGTAAAACGGGACGGATTTCGACGAAATTTGATACCTAGAGGTACTTTTGTCCGGGTGGTCTTTTGGATGGGTCAAATCGTCACCCCGACCTGACCTTGACATTCAAAAAGGTCAGTTAAAGGTCAAACCGGTAAAACGGACGGATTTCGACGAAATTTGATACCTAGGGGTACTTTTGTTCAGGGAGTGTTTTGGACGGGTCAAATTGTGAACCCGACCTGACTTTGACCTTCACAATTGTCAATTTGAGGTCAAATCGCGAATTTTGACGGGATTGCGACGAAATTTTATACCTAGTGTTACTTTTGTCCGAGGAGTGTTTTGGGCGGGTCAAATCGTGACCCCAATCTGACCTTGATCTTCAAAATGGTCAATTCAAGGTCAAAACGGGTAAAACCGGACGGATTTCGACGGGGTAATTTTGTCGGGTACTTTTGTCCGGGGAGTGTTTTGGACGGGTCAAATCGTGACCACGACTTGATCTTGACCTTCAAAATTGTCAATTCAAGGTCAAATCACGCAATTCGCCGAAAAGCAGAGGGGAAACAGCCCGGACGAATTCGGGTTCACCAGCTAGTCTAATATATATTTTGGAACTTCTGTCTGTTTGTGTGTTAGCTATGGCCGGGAAAACTGCCGGACGGATTTAGCCCAAACTTCCTATCTATGAGTAAAAATCCACATGAAGTGTCGTCGCATTGCTTTTGAGAAGCTCAGGGCACTCATTTTCCATTTCCACTGCCACCGTCTTGGAAATATGGGGTTAATCGCGTGATAGTTAAAGAGCGTTCGTATCCGCGGTGTCGTTGATAAAGAGCGTTTAGACACTGTTAAACCGATATATAGGAAATATGCATGCATTTCCATTGCATAGCACTCGCTTCTACGAATCTTCCCAAGGCTGGCAAAATTGCTAATAAATGCGTTTATGTCTCTTCGACAATTGCCTAATACATTTAAAGCGTGGAGTCTGTCCATTTTCCAATGGAAAATCGAATTCTACAACCACCGGGTTCGAGATATGTTATTATTTCCGACATCGTCATTTTTGTCACTCGAAATGGCTTTAGCCTATCTGTATGACATCATAAGGGTGCTGCTTTGTTTTGGACGGGTCAAAACCGTCATATCGTTACCACGACCTGACTTTGACCTTCAAAATGGTCAATTAAATGTCAAGTCGGGTAAAACAAGCGTATTTCGACGAAACCTTCAAAATGGTCAATACAAGGTCAAATCGGGTAAAACGCACGGATTTCGACGAAATGTTATACATAGGAATACTTTTTACCGGGGACTGTTTTCGACGGGTCAAATCGTGATGCCGACCAGACCTTGACCTTCAAAATGGTCATTTCAAGATCAAATCGGGTAAAACGGACGGATTTCGACGAAATTTTATACATAGGGCTACTTTTGTCCGGGGAGTGTTTTGGACGGGTCAAATCATCACCCCGACCTGGCCTTGACTTTCAAAATTGTCAATTCAAAGTCAAAAGCCCGGACGAAGTCGGGTCACCTGCTAGTCTATCTACTATATATTTTGAGACTTCCGTATATATATGTGTGTGTGTGTATGTATATATATATGTACAGTACAAGGCCCGTGGTTTTTTCAAAACCACGCGTGGCCAACATTTTAACACGGAAAAATCGCGCGTGGTCTTAGCGTGGTCAACTTCAGAAAAATGGCTAGCGTGTTCAAAAACGGTTTGAACACGGCGTGTACATGCCGTGGTCACCCGAGTTCACGCCGTGGTCATCTGTGTTGAAGTCGTGTTCTTAGCGTGATCAATTACGGCAAAATGGCCAGCGTGTTCTAAAACGGTCTGAACACGGCGTGTACATGCCGTGGTCATCTGAGTGCACGCCGTGGTCATCCGTGTTGAAGTCGTGTTCATGCCGTGTTAATAGCGTGGTCAGCCGTGTTTACGGCGTGGTCTGCACCCCAATGCAGAGCGGCACCAACTCTTTTCAGGGACAGTGCGGGAGGTGTGAATCATCCTCGACATCAAAGAGTTGCCGCAGTATTACTTGCGGTAGGATTTTTTCGGGTATATTTGGCCCGGATTGATTTCGTCAGTGAATAAAGAATTGTCAGATAAAATCTTTTATAATAAAAAACAATTTCATATATTGAATTATATATATATATATATATATATATATATATAGCTATATATATATATATATATATATATGCATATTTGTTTATCTGTGGCTATGGCCTTTATATCCGTGTCATGTTTTGTTGTCGCATTTTATTTTAGTTGGCATTAATATTTTCTTGTGTTTGTTCATATTACATGTACGCAAATGGTTTCGGTAGTTTGTGCGGCGATATCGTGTTCTAACAAATGGCAGAAAAATTGGATATAACATTACAAAAATTCATAATTTAAAGACATATTATGCACTTTGAGTGTACTCCGTGGTCATCCGTGTTGAAGTCGTGTTCATGCCTTGGTCATCCATGTTAATAGCGTGGTCAGCAGTGTTTACCCCGTGGTCTGCATCTGTATGCTTTAATTGTTAACGCTGCAAATTAATGCAGAACATGGATATGTACATATATACAATGGGGTCACTTACATCGTCATCATCATCACCATCGTCAACATCCTCCTCAACATCATCATCATCATTATTCATCTGCATCATCATCATCATCACCATCATCATCGTCATCATCATCAACACCATCATCATCAACACCATCGTCATCACCATCATCATCATCATCATAATCGTCATCATCAACACCATCGTCATCATCCGTATTTTTGTCGCCGTCTTTATACATCTTCGTTATCATCTATCGTCACCATTATCCCGTCATCAACATCGTCAACGTTGTTATCGTCGTCGTCGTCAATCGCCATCAGTGTCGTCGCAAAATCGCCGTAATTTTTTTTTCTCATTATCTAGACAAGGTACACATGCTGACATTACACATGTGTAATACCAGCATGTGTACATGTTGTTGATCGAATCATGTTGTGTCATCTCTTGTTTTTTCGTGAATCTTCAAGCACGCCTTAACAAATATCGCTAAACTTTTCTGAGTAGCTGGGTTTTGGCTACCGAGTAAAATATAAAATCGTGCTCTAGATGGCTCTTGCCAAAAGTTAGCCGGGATATATCTCATTCTTAGATCCAAGTATTTTGGACAAATCATCACAACGTGGTACTCGTCTTCTACGTGGGTCCTGCATTTTTGACAGGCTCGGGATTTTCCTTTATTTTTACTCCACCTCCCGGACTCACAACGCAGTTTGTGATTACATGTTCTTAGTCGTAATAGTTCTTGGGCTAGATCACGCGGTAGATTTTGCAAATATGATTCATATTTCATTGTCCGTTTAAAGTTCATGTATAATTTACCACGAGATGAGTTGTACATGTCCCACCACCAAGTCTGAATAAAATGATCTTTGAGTGTGCTTTCGATGGCCATTATTTCTTCGGATGAAATTTTCTGACATGTCCATATATAACTCATGCCGACGGAATCCAATATGCCTTTAACTGATTGAATCCACGTTTTCACCTTGTTCGTCCTACCCAGCTCCCCCAATCTGACGAAAAGTAGATAAAGTTCCCGAGCTAAAGGCGAACTCTTGCCCTTTAGTATGCGGTTCCAATATTGAATAATTCTCATCTTACATCTGATACTGACTGGATATCTGCCAATTTCTCCGTACACCATGAACGTGGGAGTGCTGGTTTTCATATTAAGAATATGCTTATAAAATCTCAGGATTACTTTGTCTATTTCTGATGTGTTTTCTATACCCCATATTTCACTTCCATATAGTATAATTGGTTCTATAGTTTTGTCGAAAAGCGTTAATAGTAGGTCGTTGGTCAAATTTAGGTTGTTGATATTCCCTAAAAACCCATGCATCGCTTTATTCCCAATCACCGATATGGCTTTGACTGCTTTGCAAAATCTGCCTGTGTAAAAGAACTCGATTCCGAGATAATTCATAGTGTCAACATATTCTATTGTATTGCCACCTAGGTACAGATCGTCAAAATCTTCTGGTTTTCGGTTGCAGAAGAGAATTGCTTTTGTTTTTGAAGTGTTTACGTTTAGTTTCCACGACGATGCATAATCCCCAAACGCGTCGAGGGCTCTTTGCATACTTGCCTGGTTGTCTGCAAACAACACGGTATCATCCGCATACAACAAACACATGATTCTAATGTATACTCCTAGTTTTTGTGTGAATTGATCGCCTAGGAATTTCAACCCGTCGATAGCACAATCTTTGAGGAATGGTTCGAGGTCATTTATAAACAGCGAGAACAATAATGGAGATAGTATCTCCCCTTGTCTAACACCCGCACTGCAAGTAAAAAATTCTGACCGCTCGCTATTCTGAACTACACAAGATTTTATGTTTCCGTACATGCTACGAATAACTCTTAAAATTTTTCCGTTTGCAGAGAGGCACCTACTCTTTTCAGGGACAGAGCGGGAGGTGTGAATAATCCGCGACATCAAAGAGTTGCCGCAGGATTACTTGCGGTAGGCTTGTTTAGGGTATATTTGGCCCGGATTGATTTCGTCAATGAATAAAGAATTGTCAGATAAAATCTTTTATAATAAAAAAAACAATTTCATATGTTGAAGTATATATGCATATTTGTTTATCTGTGTCTATGGCCTTTATATCCGTGTCATGTTTTGTTGTCGCATTTTATTTTAGTTGGCATTACTATTTTCTTGTGTTTGTTCATATTACATGTACGCAAATGGTTTCGGTAGTTTGTGCGGCGATATCGTGTTAACTATTAACTATAAAAGACACACTAACTAAAACAGTATATGTGGATTGAAGCTGTCGGTTTTGCGAAGGATGGCTTGTTGTCGCACCCACCCGACCGTACGCTTGACGCAATGATACGTGTTCGATCATGCGCGATTCGTCAAATATTATAAATAGCTTATCAACAGAAAATATTATAAATTAGTTTACTTAGTTCGATGTGCAGCCCATACTGGCAGTTGGTATGCCATCCTCACGAGGCGTTTAATTTCCTGTGCTAGCTCTGGTAGACCCTCTCGTTCTCTTCTACGCCTGGCTCCCACCTGAACACGATACATCTCGCATTGATTTTTAGGCTCAAAGCGAGAAGTAAGCACAGCTAAAAGTTCTTCATAATCACCTAATTGGTATGGACTCAAGTCGGCTAACACCCCTCTTGCTAAGCCCTTCAGATGAATTCCCAACTGTATTAGTTTATCATTCTGTGTCCAGTTATTTCCCTTTGCCACCAGGTTGAAATGGGCCATATAGTCTGTCCAACTGCTTCGTCCATCATATATGTCTGGTCTATGCATAATTATGGCTCTCTCTATTCAATTTTGGTGTATATGTATTACGTGAATAGACAGTGCTTCTATCATTCCTCTGATTCATCATATCCGAAGGTATAGCATGATAATTTGCCTGCATGTCGGCCATATCCCCATCCCCATATGGCACACCTCTTTGGGACCTCGCTGCACGGTCCTGTTCACACATAGGATATCCTTCTCTGACCTGTGCTATGGGTTCTTCATAGTGTGGACTTGCCCACAGCCATAATTTGACTGCATAAAATTATCTGACTGCTGTCTATGGTGTGTCCTGTCCGAAGAATAACCACCTGATACAGACCAATGTTACTCTGTAGTAATACAAAACTATTAGTTAAAATTCCTCAGTGATATAGGGTATGTAGCATGCCACGCCAGCCGTTGAGGCATGCCACATGTTCTTTGACAAGCTAAAATCGTAACATTGCCACAGGGTAATAACTCTATAAAGAATGTATATTTACGAAATAACGGCGATTTGTATTATAAATAACAACACCACAATAGATCAACTGTGGTGAAATATAAGTAAAATTCTTCTCTTGGGTGGGTGGGCTTGGGGGAGGTTTGGGGTACGCTCTTTAAAAAACTTCTCCAAATATGCCCGTTATTTCGTCAAAAACACTTCTTCAAATATCTCCGTTATTTAGTTAATAAAAATAATTTCTTATTTCATAATTCGCCCTATTTCGTCATTTCGATGCATTTTTTATTTCGCAATTTCGCTGTATTTTCCTATTTCGCTTTTTCGTGGTATTTCATATTTCGATAATTCGCTATATTTGACATATTATGGGATATTGGCATGCCTCAACGGCTGGCGTGGCATGCCACATACCCTTTATCACTGAGGAATTTTAACTAATAGTTTTGTATTACTACAGAGTAACATTGGTCTGTATCAGGTGAGAATAACTGTCTCTTTCAATGTGTTGATCCGTATATATACTATACTCATTATTGTGGACAGGATACATTCTGTATTCGCTTCCTGAATTGTCTTTAAAGCATTCTATATGATTTCTTTTCTCTCTGCTATTTTCCACTCTGTTCCGCCCGGCATGGGAGCTACAGTGCATTATATGGTTCTCTGGTGCCATCGTGGAACAGCTTCTATACTACAGCAGAATAATGGGTAATTTTTCAGGATTTAGTCTGAAATATGGCTTGTTGCCATTCATCGGAAAGCTCTCATTTTCAGACTAAATCCTGAAAAGTTACCCATAATTGTGCTGTGGTTAAGGAGTGGATTATTTAGGGCATTCTCTACAATATCTCTCTGTAGCATTATTTTCTCTCCTCTGAAATGCGTCAGCCCTATTAGCCAGTCATCGCTACTAGCACGTCTCAATTCGCTGCTATCAGCCGCCCAATGTCCCCACTTCCTGTTTATAGGTAAAAATTCATGGCGGTCATTTTGAACACTGTTTCTGTCTCTATCGCTCTCTCTCTCTCTGTCGCCTTTCTTTCGATTTGTTCTGTTCCCGCATCTGAATTCACTGACACATCTCTGTGTTTCTTATTTCGGGGTTTAGTCATTTTCCAAAAATGTGTGGTGTACCCAGGAATAAATATGTGCTCTCAGATAATCTTTGACTTGATTTTGTCTGGTTTACAAACTAAAATCCCAGCCGCTTGCCACCACTTTTGTAACGTGGAAGGGTAGGGGGTCTTAAATGATATTTAAGACTGATAAGTGATATAGGTCGAGCGGATTTATGACGTTCCCAACCCGTTACAAATTTAACAGAGCGCCTTGATCATTCTTGGGTACCGGTACTCGATCTGGACTTGTCTTGAGTTCGTGTTAGTGTGTGCCCAATCAACGTGATTAGATATGAAAAAGATCCAATTTATTGGATAGTAATAACATGAAATGTAGTATCATATGCATAGACCATTGGTATACAGAGATATCTGGCACATGAGTGATGTTGATAATTGATTGGGTGATCTTTTAACGTCCAGCTTTTAATATTCAGCAATTAGTTAGTGTAGTTATTGCATCTGTTGGAGGTATGCCTCTGGATAGACTGAGCCACCGTGTAGGAACTGTTACATCGGAAGTCGTTCTATCGCCGGTATTGTGGTGGTTCTTGCCTGATTTGTTACGGTTCCTGATGATTGAAAACAATCATTTTTGTGACAAAATCACGCATAATCATAGATATCTTGAATATATTAAACTTTGATGAATGAACAGAAGCTGCAGAATGTTGTATGGGTGTCAACGAACTTTTAACGTCTTATTGTTGGCTTTTTGTTGAGTAAAATACGTCTATGAAAATAGACAACACTAGCCGATGTGCCTCCTCTTCGGATATTTAAGGATTGTTGTGTGATCGTCTCCGCCTGGGCAAACTATTGTTCGATCGGCCCGGAAACATGCCTATATGAGCGAATATGGTCAAGGTCAAGGACATGGTCGCACGTGAAATTGGACCCACCCATATCGTTCCCGGGATCAAAGTAGGCCTACATTATACCAAATTTGAGTCGGATCGGTGGAGGTACAGAAACACGCATATATGAGCGTATGTGAGCGAGGTTATGGTCAAGGACACGGACGCACTTGAAATTTGAACGGCCCATATTGTTCCCCGGATCAAAGTAGGCCTACACACAAAATTTGAGTCGGATCGGTCGAGCAGTTTTTCGAGTCTATAACACAAATACATACATACAGACGGAAGTTCCAAAATATATAATAGATAAAACACAAGACAGATAACTCTATACACCCGTCTACGCTCACGCTTTACGAAGTCCAGCGCAATGAAATTTAACTATTGTTAACCGGTTGTTGACTCAAGGAAATGTCGGGACTGCAAAACGCGTTATTTTTCAAACTAGCTGGCGACTTTGTGAATTTTGATAGGCGTAACACAGCTTATTGGATAAGCACAGAAAGGCAGTGTAATTCATCGAAATTAATGACAAGTGGTGTAATTTTCAACTTAATGCATAGTTTGTTGTGTTTATCTTTCTATACTTTCACAAAACTGGCAGTTTGAACCATGTACCATGGCAAATATTAACCATAGTTTTACCCGTATAGAACGATTAGATGGGGAGAGAACCGACTCGATCAGGAGAGAACCCAAACAATTATCAAAATTTGCGGTTTTTGTCATTGTTATGACTCGCACAATGAAAGTTTCGTTATTGACATGCTCATTGGTGACACAGATTGTGGTGGGATCGAAAATAACTAATCGAATTATCACCTAGATGCCTCAAAATTGCGTTTTAACTGTAAAAAATTCGTGAAAATGTATAATTTCGATCAACAAGAACCGTCACAAATCAGTCAAGAACCAACACAAACCGGCGATAGAACGACTTGCGATGTAACAGTTCCTACACAGTGGACTGAGTGTTCACTTGGTTTGTTATTCAATTAATCACCATAATTCATCACGACATCGTGCTATTCATTACATGAAATGAGTTATTTATACATAGCACGGATGGGTTATGAGATGATACAAACATAGACGTGATTTAATTTATGATATTTACGGAATAATGTATATTTTGACGCGATAGAAGTGGACGAACTTTTACAAATGTACGGAAAGCCGCGAATGTACCGATGATTTATATAAGTAAAAGTATGGAACGAATAAGTATTAAAACATGAGAAATACAATAATACATAATACATAATAACCGAAGAGTGTGCCTGTAGCTATGCTACAATATTAAAGTAATGCAAATATCGACCGTGTATGTGTGGGCAGAATGATGATTTTCGTGGGTATAGTGCAACAAACATTACGAGTTACACGTACGTGGGCTTGAATTGATGCGGTAACGTGGATTAAACACCTCGAAATAACTAACGTGATAGATGCACATTGTTGTAATTTGAGTTATTGTTCTTGTACCTTTGATCAGCGTGTTGATTAAATCAAAAACAGAGATCCAGATTTGTTATTGTTGATCACTCTATACTCAACCGCTGAATATTATTCTCTCAACAAATTATCACTCAGAGTGTTGAGTATAGACATCATGATGATTTATTCACATACAACGCACTAATTAAGTTACTCTAAAGCATCGATAATACTTGAAAAGTAGGTGTAATTATTGTGATGGAACGGCATACTTAGGATTTGCTGTCTCCATGTCACCCCCGCTGTCAGTATAATTTATACTCAATGGCATAATCGTTAGGTGCTAATAACGAAACAAAATAATTTATAATATCAAGTCAATTTAGTCGACAAGATGTCCAGTGTATGTATGGGTATGTAGTTGACTAAATACTTATCTGACTTGCGAGAAACAACATGATATGTTTAAATTCCTGAGACAAATCATGAAGAGAATGTGCCTTCAGAAAGGTGATTTCCAATTTTCAGCGGCAATCAACTCGGGTCACAAATGTGCGTCGTCAATTGCCTTTTGCTGACGCCTCGAAACTACGTGTGAACAATTACATATATTTGTGTTGCTAGTCAAATATTTTATATGAAAACAACACGCATTACACCATTGTTATCTCAAAATTGCTTCTATCGACTTCCTTTTTTACAGGAGCCTTGCCAAGTAGAACAGATGGAATAGTGGAAAGAAAAGTGTGTGTATCGACAGATTTGGACGGCTGCTGTTATAGTCTGAATAACAACATGGAAGTCAAGAATTGCGGTGCATTCTTCGTATATAATATCAAGAGAATCAGCATGACGTGCAACTACGGCTATTGCTTCGGTGGGTTATGCATACGAAACTAGATATTCTATTTCAAAAAGTAAACTTTGATCTAATTCTTGTTCGTGTAGAAATGTAGAGAATTTCAAATATTTTGTCTGAATTATAGATTTAAAGGTTATACCAAGTAGACTGTATTTTCCGATACCATTGTAGACCTTAGATCTAACAGTAATACTGCAAAAGTTATGTTTGACCGACAAAGAATTGCGCAAACATATATCACAGGACAAAATTGTCCTGTCACTTAGGTGTCCCAGGAGACTACATTGCTTATAATGATTGTTCTATCTAAGAGTGTATGAGGACAAAACCGACATATGAACAACATTGGATACGCACTTTGTGTAATGGTTAATAGTACTCAGCAATTAATTTGAAAATAACCCACTGGTGCTTAAATTGAGGGGAGTTGGGCGTAAGTGCACTCGTGTATATCTATACAAATTTGACCATGAGCAATGGTGTTTTAAAACTGTCAGCTGATAAGGTCATATTATATGTATGAGGTTTTTATTGTTTGTCTAAACGTTATACAACTATTGGACAAATTGCATCTATACCTATGTCTGTCATAGCTACATCAACAACATATAAAACAATATTGGTGTAAACTTATTTTATTTCCAATCATATATATATATATGCCACAAGCACATGCACAAAGCAATAGAATATACATAAATGAAGTGAGTGAGAACGGCGATTAGTTAACAAGCACGACAGATTATATTAAGCTTGCCCCCTTTGTTTCGTGCCCTCACCATTAAGTGGAAAGTGGGCGGTTCGAACGAACAGAAAGAACTGGTAATAGTATTAATTTAGGAGAGAGGCGGAGGGAGATAAAGAGTTAGAAAGACAAAGACGGGGAAAGACAGTGAAAGTAGTAGTAATGATAATTTTATTTACAATATACACACATGAAAAGTACAATTACAAATAAATATAATATTGATAGACTATACATGTATATTATTAGGGGTGATATAGTCATGGCTGACTGTCTTCCTGCCACCCCTGAATCTGGTGACATATTATGTGAAGAAGATGTCCGAATTAATTTGATTGTTTTTGGGTTGCGTTCATCGTGTGGAGACTGTGTTTTTAATAGGCTTTGTTATGTCGATGGTACGAAAAGTGGATCATGTGTATAGGCATCTACTTCACAGTGTGTAAGCCTGTACTCGAGGATTCGCCTTTCTTCGGAGAAATGCTTTCTTCTTTCTTTGGATTTGCATTACGCTTGACCAAACATACTTATCACATGTGATCTGATAATAAAGGGGTTAAATGTCGTGAATAAGTCAACTTAACCACGCGACTAACCAATGATCTAAATTTGTTATTCGGACCAAAACAACTATTTCAAATGCATATGTACACAAATATACGCCATATTTCTCAGATTTTGTGTTAATTTTACGCCCGTATAGGCGATAACATGTACTCATACTCAAAGTTCCTTAACTATATCCAGGAACAAATGACTATTCGATACAACCCTATATATCTCATCTGTTATATATAAAGCTGGATTGAGGTTGACGCCAGTAACGTAGTAAAAATTGCAAACGAATTGGTCTACTGATTGCTATCCTGTCTGTACTACTTTAGTCGCGGAGTGTACCTCTGTTTGCAGACAAGCCCAATGACACTGTACTACTTTAGTCGCGGAGTGTACCTCTGTTTGCAGACAAGCCCAATGACACTGTACTACTTTAGTCGCTTTGATATTTTCAAAATGGGTTATGCGAAAGGCACAACCGTGTAGAGTCCTAAGTTTTGTATTAATATACACATATGGGTTTACCACATCGATTGTATTATTCTAACTCGTCTAATTCGTCTTCTCTGGCATTATATTTAGCACTGCGGTCAATGGGGAAATTGCTAAATTGTGTAATATGCGGGCAATAGACACAATATGATTCATTATTTGTCGATAATCGACAATTATTGCACACGCGCGCACAACTATGACCAGCTATGTTAATTTTTCTAGTCTTTCGAGTTATGGTTTGTTAAAAATAACAATAAAAATGTAGCTCAAATACCATCCATCCATCGGTTTTATTTGGTGTGAGTATGGATATTTTCGTTTCAACTATAAATTGTTGCGTGTCAGCACACACACACACACCCACCCTCACCCTTTCACGCACACACACACACGCACGCACATAAATAAATAAATTTATTTAATATGATTATATCAGATAATATTTATAATTACTTCGGTTAATAATGGCAATATATCGTGTAACAATTTGTTAAATTGTCAATATATAGGCACCACAGTCTTCCCCCAATGTGCATGTGCTTGGTTATCCGCCCATGAAGTTTGCAGGCATACCATCGTAACCATCGGTTTATTATCAATGTACTATTGTACAAGTATTATACATGTACATAGTATATAAATCTCCATCGCTTTAGCACTCACTGGAATAGATCACCGTGTTACTTTAACTGGGGCAATGAGTGTGCGTCCGGTGGAATATTGTGTTGGTTAAACTGCTCCGGTTACGGTCTACTAGTGAAATCACTGTACGCATAGCATGTCCGTTTTATGTATATGTATGGCATCCTTCCCCACTAATTACAGATTAGAAATTCGAACGAGAACAATTTCAACATATATGTGGTGTATACGTTCCAATTAATGTTGTGTCAGGCATGAAATTTCCAACTTTTGATGTTTACCCCAACCCCATGGATATAGAGTAGGTACGTTTATTTCCACAGACCGAATTCCGGTGAGTTTTCACACAACGGATGTTGATTTGGACAGCCTTAATGGGGTTTCCCCCACACATAATAATTTGTGAGAAGAGCTTACGGGCGTTAGGAGACAAGGTGTTTGAAGAAATGGTCAGTTTGAATTAAAAAATTTCATTTTTAAAAATTTAATTTAAAATTTTTGTATAGAGAACTTATTGTTCAATTTAAGATATAAAAAATTAAGTTTGAAAAATTAATTTTTTAATCAAAATAACAAAACAATAACGCCGCTATAACATTCGTCAGGTTACCCCGAGACACCACACCAAATTTGGTTGAAATCGGTCCAGGGGTCGGGAACAGACAAACATGTCTTACTCTATAATACTATAGAATATCTAAACATGAGAACATACATTTTCGCCTTTAATTGTGAAAATTATGACAAGTCTCATGTAATGTGAAAAACATTGTTATAACCACGAACAAATTTCCAACATTGTGGGATAAATATAAATTTCAGTACATTATGATTTGACAACAAAGCAGATCTGAATACAGGCAATTCAACACTGAAAGTATGCAAAATCAAGATGAAGAAAGACGCATTATAATTTGCGTTGCAGCAAGCGACCAGCTGAGTCACTAGTTGGTCGAAAGTATCTGCTAATAGTGATTTGATTCACATCTGTGGAAAGATCAATTGTGGTAAGATCCGCATATCCTAGCACTAAATTTTAATAGAACTGCAATGGTATACCAAATTCCCCATTTATGATATCCAGGACACGCTAATAAGCAGAAACATGCAGCATTGGGCAATACACCCATACATTATAACCGGGAGGTTTTTGTACATATTCATACTAAGGCATACCACAGGCTGTGTATGCACATGCAACAAGTGCCCTAAATAGTGCGTTATCTGGCGATTTCAATTATAATATTGATAAAAAAAATCGATATCGACTAACGGTTACAGCTAATCGACGTTACAGATTTGCTATGCGATCGACTAATGTGGCACAGTCAAGTTCATCCTAACACATCGATTATCTGAACCACAATTTATTTCGACGTGTTCGAACCGACTTATGTACACAAGACTAATGTTCCCACGCTGGAATGTACTCACATTGTGTACCATGCATTTAAAGGGGTTTACCAAGATCACATTTCATCATCTGGTTAGATAAAGATGCCAACTAAATGAAGAATATCTTTGAAACATTATTCTAAATGCCCACATTTGGTTGGATATATACCTTTAGCCATCAATGAAGATATTGTGAAAAGAAGATCTGGAAGAAAATAATATAATTTAGTGTGTGAAAACATCGTTTGCACACAGGTACCGAAGTCTAAATAGGCGAAAATATTTGAATATCCGAAGAAAGTAGTAGCATTTTTCCACAGAAAGGCAAATCCTCGAGTACATGCTTACACACCGTGCTACTTGATCGATATAATGAATGAATACTATGAATATACATGTGTGAGTGGAACCTAGTAGTAATAATGCGAGTGAGGTTTTGGGAATTTTTCAATTAAAATATATACTTGAGAGAATTCTTTTGTTGTTTGTTTGTGTTATATTTGTTGGCAGAAAAATAAGTATCGTTTATGCAACCAGAGTCTCTTCGGTTTTTGCATCGAACGCTCACTGAATACGTATTAATTATATTCGTTTTCAAACGTTTTCGGAAGACATGTCGTGATTGCTTAGATGTATATTTACTTTCTAGGGAATCCACATAAAGGGGAATCAATGGTATGGGAGAACTTTAGAAAAAGAGATGGTCCTGACTTTTGTTGTGCTGTGGGATTATGTTGTCTATTTGGTTCTGCTCTCTTGTCATGTATACCGGAAACGAGACACCGATAAGCGATCGTAGTACCAATCATGCATTCAATTTATGTAAATCATCCATTTTAAAAATGTTTTCTTGTTTAAAAAGAGGTACAGTGTGAATTATATATGTTTTGTTACATATAATTCTAAAGGCTCGTTTTTTGTAATAATAATAATAATTCCTTCATGCTAATACATGTCCCCATATTTGGATGCCATAAACTAAGTGGCTTTAAATTAGGGCAAAGTATAATGTTTTGAGAACCTTGCTCGGGAGACAACCTTTAACATTATTAATGCAATAAATTGCATGTGCCATTTTTGGGCATACAATGGAAATGTGTTTGTTAAAGGTCAGGTTTTCATCGATATGGATACCTAAACATTTGGCAGACGATTCGACCCGCATGTTCCATATCCGTCGAACTTCGGCTCCATTAAAATATACTTTAATTTTATTGAATTATTTGTCATTGTTTTGTGGATTCAAGAAAATATAATTGCTCCTGTTAGCATCGATGGCTAGTTTGTTGCAACAACACAGTTATTGACATAACTTTGGATTAACGCGTTATTTGCCAACTGGCCATAATGGTTGTATCGTCGGCATATGACATATCGCTCACTTGGAGATGAACAAATATGAGTTCAAGTAGGGATCCCCGGGGAGCATTGTTTGCCATGCCTTTAATTCCATAATGTTCCATTTGTGTAAGTAAGATGTCGTGGTTTATTGTGTTAAAAGCTTTGGAAAGATCAAGAAAAAGGGACATGGTGGAATCTTTCGTGGGCTTGTCGTTATTTTTCACAACATTATCCAGTAGATGATTGATGGGATGAAAAGTTGAATGGTTATGGCGAAATCCATACTGATGTTTAAACAAGATGTCCGATTCACTAATAAAATCAACTAAACGTTTTTGCATTAGTTTTTCGAGTAGTTTAAAAAATGTGGAAAGATTGCTTATTGGACGATAATTGTTTACATGCCCCTTGTCACTATTTTTCGATATTGGTACAACTTTAGCTATTTTGTTTTGTTTCATTTTGTTTTGGAACATGACCTATTTCGAACAAGTCGAATATATGCTTTAATGCTTGTTTCCTTCATCAGTTTCGTAGATATTCCATCGATTAATCACAGTTTATGCTATAACATTCCAACTTCCATCAACAAAGTGCAAAATATTATTGTATCAGGCGCCATGGAAACAATACTGGTATGTCGAATTTCACGACGTCTGTTCAGGTAGACTGGAATCTCTCGGACAGTGTCACATGACCCATGCGTGTGTGTGGGTATCTTATTCACTTCTTGTTTGAACGTTTTGTTTGCAGGTTCGCAGACACCATGTCCTGCCGGTCAGTCGTCGGAGACGGGGTTCCATCCAGGCTGTTCAAGTATGGTGCCAATATTATTATTTGTTGTGGTAGCATATTTATCCATGGCGGTTTCATTTCGCACAAGCTACATATGTCATGCATATGCTTGGGAAGGCTAATGGACGAGGCACGTTAGATAAAGACAAATTATAGCGGAGATGAAATTCAATATTTGTATTTAATTAATTGGAGTTACTTTCAAAACAGTTGCAAAACGAAAGAAATTTGCCTCAGAATACAACAAAAAGTCACACCCAATGATTGGTGTCGACGTAAGTCTGTCGTTATATCGGGCCGAATATACTGTTTGGTGTTTGACGATGGTCAATGCACTCAATATGTTAGTTTAAACAATATTTAGTATTCTCAAATACAATCACATATATATTGTACACATAGAATGGAGAGGGGATCGGATAACAAGCATACCTTGCTTTTATAAGTCCTCTCCCCCTGACTGTAACGTCAGGATGGTAAAAAAAAGAATTAGGTAGAAAAACAAATAAAAAGGATGCAGATCTGTGCACGGTTGTATACCATCCGGTGAAGTAATCGTAATGGCCGGAGGAAAATAATAGTGGATGAAGTATGTTAAGCTCAATGTGTTAAGCTGGGTTCGGTGTTATAGTAAATGTGGAAAACGTGTAGCAAACTAGACGACATCTTAATACTTCACAGAGTCGTCCAAAGGAAATACGCAAAAAACGATAGAAAAGGCTCAAAATTGATATCTTTATTATCTACCGCTTTTATCTAACAGAAAGATGGACGCTCTTTATAAGATACGATCACTGAAATGTTTGCTTGGCTGACAACTATTCTAAATTTATCCAAAATCGATAGATGACCATTAAAATCTCATTAGTGCGATCCAATAAGATTTGGTATAAAACACCTATACACAGACGGAGATTGTATGCAGTCAAATCGAACACAGATTTATCTGATAATGTATTGGGAAAAAAACGTAATTGCTATCAATTCTAAATCTTTTGGTGATAAGGAAACTATCCCATGTACCTCACATCTATTTTGGTACTTCACAAAAGAATGAATAATGACCCCAAACAATAAGTTATTCATCTTCTATTGCAAGGAAATGGACAGTATTATGGCTCTATTTAATCGAATGTCTGCTTATTTCGAACGGTACTTGTAAATTTGGCATGGCATTGTGTTAAATACAGAACGAATTTGTTTTCCACACGAGTCTGTGCAGAGTTTTGTAACCAAATTTTGATTCTTGAGCTCAGGCTTACCACAACCCAAACTATGTCCACCCATGCGTGCAATCACTTAGTGGGTCAATAGTATCTCACCGCATCAGTCTGGTGATACTGATTATACATGTCTTAGTACACCACTTCAGTTCCTACAGTATTTTACCATTGTATTTTTAAATACACAGAAAGAATATTATACAATAGAAAAATGTTGTTCTCATACTAATCACAAATATTGCGTAGATTGCATGTTATTGTCATGTTAGTATTTGGTGTTATTTAAACAAACAATACGTAGATAGTATGCGACAAGTAAAACACTCAACGCGGGAGGCCCCACCATTTGAAATGTGGTTAGAAATGCCACCAATTTTTTTTACAACATACCAGTTTTTCGCTCACTGATAATCACCTCTCAAAAATTTGTTGTTGAATGGGTCACGGTTAATCACGCTCCTAAAACAATCGCTACGGCGTTGATTGTTTTGCTGCTCATCCCACATTATTGACGTGATGTACACAAACAAACGGCTCACGCAAAGTGTGTTTTATTGATAATATTATATTCATACTTATCATCATACTGTACTATTTGTATATTCTTGAGGACATTTTCATAATTCGGTAACTGTTGTTTCTAAATTAAAACAGCAACGTGCGAACGCGATGTCACAGCACGGTTGCTATACAGTTCCTCATTTTAATGATTAGTAAAACTCATATTATAATATAATTACAATTTGAAGGCATAGTGCCGAGTCACAAACGGCAATTAGCAATTTTTGGGATCGTGATTTGGTACGATCTCTTAAATTAAAATTACATTAAGCAACCGAAATTATTGCTTCATAATGTACTGACTATCCGCAATATTATAGGTCAGGGGGAATTCACTTATTTTGGGGTGAATGGCTGCAAATGGAAGGCAGATTTCAGTCCCACGTTACGCTAGCCTGACATTTTTAAATTAAGATTTACAGTTCGTTCTGCATTATACAGAGAACTCGAACTGTCTATATGCATCTGGAATTTGGCTACATCAAATCAGAATGAATTGTTACCGACACAACTATTAAAGTCACATGGCGGTTTGCGCTCCAAAATACACATGATAATATTCGCTTTTGAAATGTTCCCGGTATCGAAATAGGTCGATGTATAATCGAGTTATATTTCGACGATTTACGTATTCCCAGAAAAAACACATTGAAGTAATACAAAATTCAACACATGTGCAGAACATGGAACAGAACAATATCTTTCCGTGTTACTGGAAATGGCTGTGACCATGAAAGTATTTTTCAGAGCATATGACGGAGACAAAATTAGGAAAATGAGCCACGTCCGTTTAAATAAAAATGTTATATTTAATTACGTATATATACGATCCCGTTATGGTGCAGTGGCGAGAATAGCGAAGTGTGGGGACTAAACTCTATTTTGTAGTTTGGATCAGATGTTGCGATTAGACAACTATAGAGATTTATTTTTGAACAGCCAATTTTCCGAGCGAGACATATACGCTGACCGTCGAGCCCAAACTCGAGGAACCGAAGCTTACGTTCCGATGCGGCTTTCAACATACGCAAAATGCTGGTAGATTTTTCGACATTCGATGGTATATCAACGGAGACATCCACATGGATCTTACGGGAATTCCATCACATGACATCGATATAAAGGGGATCCTCCATGAGGCTGACTGGGATGAAAGAGACAAGAAAATTGGTTTCTATGTGAGTTGCTTATCATGTTAAGAAACAACCAGATCTACATGTAGCTACATGTATATCTTGCGACAAGGACTCACTGTGCTATTTGTTATTTAACAACACACACCGACCATTGCGCTCTAATTCATATGCAACAATGAAACGTAAACCACCGGAGAGTGTTTGCGATGTATGTGGCCAAATTAGCCAATACAAAATTCCATTTGGCCAAACTTTTGTTGTTACCCCAAATAGAGACGGATAGCTAATTCAAATTCACTGAATAGATCGACAGTGCCGACGAAGTTATGCGACGAAAGTATTGCGGGTTTCGTACTTCGGAAATATCGTACCACGAAAACCCAGATTTATTTTATAACTAGAGCTCTGCTTGAATGGTTACGGCTGTACGAAGGTGACATTACACAACTCTTTGACACCTAATCAGTGTTTATACAAATGAACCAATTCCTAAAATTCAAACGTCAACCACTCGAGATTAAGCTTTGTTTTACAAATCTGGTACAATATTATAAGATAAGCTGTTCTTAAGTTCAACAGACGATAAACAAAATATGACGAGTAATATATAGAGGATATACAACTCGTCCCCAGTTTATAGCGGAATTTACAAAACGATTCCAGTAAATTAGGTCTGGACCGAGCCTTTGGCTGGGTCCAGACCTACTTTATTGGACGAGTTTTGTAAATTCCGCTATAAACTGGGGACGAGTTGTAGATTATATTTATTATATGATCCAAAACATACTTAAATCAACAAATGGGACGCGAAACAAACACCGGCTCCTATAAGGCATGCGATGACGTTTCACGTAACTATGCATTGTTTGCCCGCGTAAAGAAATAGTCCCAGATAAATAAAAACTGTTTGGCGTATTTAATGGTGTATAGTTAATTACATAAATTTTCAAACTCTTCATTCATTATAGCAACCACCACAGCGCCGCAGGCGCTGTGTTGCTTTTCAAGTTTAGGCGTGAATGACGTCATTAATTTTTACAATACCATGAAACAGAATTTCGACGCGATGAAAATCCGAACAAGAAAAATGGGTTAAAAATCACGTGTTTCCGCCCCGCTTTTGCGTAGCATCCTGGGAACAATAATATCAAATTGTGAAATCACGGAGTCGGAAGTGGACCAAGTGGGATGATTATGAAATTAGCAACTTCAGTTTTTCTGAACAATTCCTATGTTATGTAGGCTTATCATTTATGAATTGGTTTCATTTTGACCATTTTCGTTGATTAGCTGACCGAAAACCAGCGAAGACGTCATGACATGGTCCATGACGTCATTTACGTCAGTTGGTTTTGTGGGCCAGAATCCAGACACATTTGGTCTTTACCGGAAACACCGATTTCATATCACTAGACTAAACGCAATTATATATACAAAATGGCCAAAGGACATTTTATATACAATATGCACACAACAAATATGGGACCCCTCCCTACAAACGTGTTGTTTGTTTGTTTGGTTTTCATTGTTCCTTTTTTGTTTGTTCTTCTTTTAAAACTAGTGAGTGCATATAAGATTATATTCTTCATCATGTTTTCAAATGTCATTTTGACTATCAGTTTGAATTTTTGACCAGGCAATAAGCTAATTCAGCTGCCTTCCACAATATATACACTTAACTGTAATTAAGAGACTTCTCAAAAGACCATTTTCTAGAACAATACAGACTGGATTCAAACGAGAGATGTTTTCTATTGACAAGAGCTAGCTAGCTATAGCGCATGAAACTGTTCGCGCGAAAGATTTCCCCAGTGATATTTTGGGATATAGCGCCCATGTAAACATTTATATTTGTCATATATAAACGTGGGAAGTTGCTAGCTTTAGTTTGGCATGGATGTGTATGAGTTGTCTTAACGAGATACGTGGTGGCAGGGTGGTTGTACTGTAGTGTTCCGCGGAATCCGCCCCTCCAACTTTGGTGAAAGTATTCAACATTTTGAAATCCTATGACTGACACAGCAACAGTTGAAAACTATGGGAGGCCCTTTTCACATTTATTATTTATTTGCGCTTAAGTGCAAATAATTGCGCTTAAGCGCTCTTAAGGGATATAGGAGTTACTGGGGGATTGCTTCCCTCATATGGTGGGCATATATAGACTTGAGTGTTTAGACCTGTGCCATTTAAAATTAATTCAGGGGGGAATCAATGAATATTAATTTTTATTTGCGCTTAAGCGCAAATATGATCTATTTGCGCTTAAGCGCAAATGATAGAGGTTATTTGCACTTAAGCGCAAATATTTGCGCTTAAGCGTAAATAAATAATAAATGTGAAAAGGGCCTCCCATAGAAAACTACGTATATAGATGGAAATTATTGTGATAGTTTGATGTATGTGTGTGGTTGCTCCACTACGTGTCACGTGCGATCATATTGGTTTGTTGAAAATATATTGGAAGCCATAGTATATTTGAGACGTAGCGTACGGAATGTTAAAAGACGAACAACCGGAAGTCGAATGTCACCTGGCACTATTTCCTGTTATTAAACGAACGTTTAATTTATATAATTGGTCTATTGAATGCAATAAGGGTAGGATCATGTAATAAATAGTCAGAACAATAGTGAAGGCAATAATATTAAACACATGTATTGTGAATGTTCATCCGCAGCTAATTTGAGCAAGAACCAGTCTGTTTCAAACTTTTCCAATTTCAAGTCAAGGTGCACATTAAAGTTTTCACATTTATTATCTAAAGCTTAACTCTCCTAGAAATTATAACATTGTTAGTTTTTTATGTGTGAGTTTTGTTCTATATATATATTGTTTGCTACGAGCCAGAAGAAATTAGTGATATTGTTCAATTTACACGAAACCCTATTATCAGTGTTCGCTTTGTCACTTTCAAGTTTCGGTTATCTCACTAATGTATATCTTTGAGAAAAACTTGAACGTGTTGAAATGTCCAAAATATATTTGACATGATCTTCTTTTCTCGGCAACGCATATGTGTGTAATCTTGTTGAATCTTGGCTAATTTCAGGAAGCTATTAGTTGATATAATTCGAGATTTATTCTCTATTAAAGACATTGAAACTATGTGTTAGACGTTGTGGAAAAGGGTACCTTATTGTATAAACTCCAGTCAATTTCATCATCATATATCGATATGCCATGTTGCCTTGGAAGTGCGTACATGACAATCATGGTTCAATATATCATATAATTCACGTCATCCGCGGTAGTTTCTGAGCAGGGTCACGAAATTGTCTGGGAGGGTGGGGATCGAGCTTCGGACAATGGCCAAACAGCAAGAACACATTTCGAAACATACCGCATGCATACACAAAAACACACGCCAGTAGAAGACCAACACGAAGATGGTAATAACGACCGCCATGTGGCGTGACTATTATGTTCAGTTACAGTATTTGGAATAAAATTAGCCAAAGTGTTACGTAATAATATGTGATGTTCGTTATAAGGCAATTGTCGTATGGGAACGTTATTTTTACTTCGATTAGTTTTAAATTGTATACAACTTTCTATTTAAAATTTATCACAAGATTGATTGGTTTTAAAATGACGTTGTTATTTCTATAATATGTTTGTACATATATACCATATAAGCTAACGTGTTACGCAACAGTTGCAAGTAAATAGAAAACAATCACGTCATGTTAAAGGTATTTGACGAGTCGGTGTACCTGCCTTTAGTTGAGCAAAAATGCCAATCATCTGACACTGTAGGACAAATGTATTGTCCACCTGAATAATATACATGCTATGACGACAGATGACGGAGCCAAACAGTGCTCACACTAATAATTCCAAGCATTTTCATTTTACTTGATCTTCGGAGTTGGTAATTATGAGCAATATGTGAACGTTTATCTTCAACCCTCATAGTTATTATATGAATATCAAACATGAGACTTATAAATGGCTTAATCTGCAGCGGATTCAGAGGGTTGTTGTTGTTGTTGTTGGAGTTCAGTTCGTAAGAAATAAACATCTTGTCGTGTTATGATTCACATATTTGCAAGCCTCAACTCCTTTAACAATTTGTTTTGTAAAGCAGTAATGGTTGGGTGTACGTGTATGTGGGTGGGGGTTAGACCAGAATTGTCGGTCTACAACAGCCTGGGATATCGGTTGGCATCGATCCAACTAACATCGAAGCTGTTGTGGCAGAAGAAGACTTTGTCTAAGTTTGTGTATGGGGACAAATCAGTAACATGCAATATTCCACTGTTGGTCGCGTGACTTTTGATATATCCACATATTACCTTTGTTCGTGATGTTTTAAAAAACTCCAAAAGAGAATTGTGTCGCTAGACAAGTGAAATACACATACTCGTGATGTGGGTTTACGCTCACGTTGGAACCTGTGGCAGCTATATTGAGATCGTCGGTTCTTGTAATTTGTCGGATCAAATCTGATCTGTTGAGGGTCCCATTCGGAATCTAACCGAATTACAACAGCTCTACACTGGTGTTTCGCAATCTTATTGTAGGGGGAGGTGGCTGATCGGTTTTGGTTGGGGACTCCCATGTATCCGTGGAACCACAGTGGTTATTATGTAATTTTTTTTCAAGAACTCCGATATGGAGTTTGATATAGATGAAGATCAACTTATAGTTTTCAATTCGTAAACATCCTCTAATTTGTATTAAAACACTACCAGACGTGTTTTATAAATGTCCGAATAAAGGTTAATTTACAACTCCTTATATGTATCGTAATTGCTACGTAACTCTCTTGGTCCCAATGTCCGGTAGAAGTTAGGTTCTGAATTCACCCTTTTTATGTCAAAAAGTTGACCTTGTCGGTTAAAAGTGCATAATACAGTTACTTTATTTTGTTCATCGCTAATTGTTGATATAAAGCTGGACTTCATAATCCATCTTTAAAATTAAACGGGTCTCATGTTAGAGACAGCTGCATGTGAAATATTTATAGTTATAAAAATGCATCGGTCCATACAGGCGTTACTATACAAGCAACTAAACCTTAATTTATTATGTGAGGCTACCGAAGTTGCGTGTGTTATGCGAGTGAGCGCATTTATGTGTTGGTTGTTCCGGTTGGATCGGTTGGGGGGATATTTGAGATTGGCAATTGAATAAGAACTCCGAACAGTTTGGATGCGCAGGATATTGACTCAGCACAATGATATATATGCTTTATTAACTACAATTTTGAATGAATTGATATGTCATTGCAACGATCTTTGTACTATGTTCTATGAACGAATGGTAAATTTTATTCCAGGTCAAATGCGGCATTAGGGTTAGAGAACACACCTCTGGACTGCCATCACCATGGGTATACAGCAAAGAATTTTTTGCGGGTGTCGAGGTGAGACGTTAAAACAGAAATAAAACGGTAGTTTGCGTTTTGCTCCCCATGTCGCCTCTGGATAGCCCCACTGACATGACTAAATATCCCCGATGTTTGCCATGGATTGTATCCAGTGGGTAGTGTGTGATTCCTGCTCCTAGAAGTCCTAAACTTTTGTTGGTTTGTTGATTTATAATTTACGTTTATAGAACAGGCCTTATGTAGGCACTGAGGCAGTGGGTGGTGGAATTATGTGTCGAATCGCCAAGAATCAAATTAATGGAACTCAGCAAAGCTTCGGTCTACCTAATTCCAAACATTTAGGTGGCATCAACTACGCACTGACCATTATCGCACCTTGACAACATCATATTTTGTGTGAAGTGGCGTTTGTAATATCACTGAATTGTTTTTATGACGTCCTGCTACATTCCTTTTAATCCACTTCAGTGACTAATGTTCATTTCAAATCTAGCAGCAACGAGCAAGCTTGATTTTGCGATATATCAGATATCATCATATAAAAACATAGTTGGTTTAGCAGGTCGAGTTAATATGCTACCGTTCTTATGAAGAAATTGATAACATACCTTGGACAAATAAAATAAACATTGCGACAGAAAATCAGTTTAAAATTAAGATATTTCAACAGTAATATATACTAGTAGGTCAGACGATAAGATGCAAGAATGTCGATCACTAAGCACTCACAACAGACACTATTCCATAAATATATACACCTACCGCACCCTGAAATCATTCGTTGTCGACCAATCTTTAAAACATATATCACTGCGAACAAGCGCTATTCTACCTACTGCTATACCACCACTTTTCGGTGCAAAATTGTTGGTCTACTGGATTTACCAAGTCTGAATGTCCGTCTCCGACCGTCTGTCAGGACAATCTCAAACAAGACGCACGAGGTACCAACTTGACGGAAAGATAACTGAACTTATCGTATTTATATGATCTATTGGATGTGCTGCCGTCGAGACTAACACTTAACTATGCTATGTGATGAAAATACCCTTTGCACAAACCCTGTTCCAACATTAATTAAAACGAACAAACAATCACAATATCCACCAAATGTTATAACTAACAAATCAACCATAACCCATATATCAATAAGCTCAGTAAGGCACTACATTAAACACCATATACAATCGCAAAATCATGCATGTAATTATGTTCAGCTGTCATCAAAATTTTGAATGTTTAACTGTTTGGAATTGGAGAGGGGCTTCATAAGTTGACAAAACGTGTACCCCGATTCCTTATTATATGCAAACAAGATGTTTCAAGTCATGTCCGTCGGAGCATACATGTATATATCAACCATGCAAGTGTTACCGGATATGAATGGAATTTGGTATGGAAGCGCGTCACGGGATTGCTTCAAAACGTGCTTTGACGTTCTTTGCGTTTTACGCTCTAGAGTTATCCTTCCTTGTCTTGAAATATTGGTTGCCTGTTCGTGCAGATATCACAGGCATGGTTTGTCTACGATGGTGTATGGTGGTTAAATATGCCTCGACCCGTTTTTGTAACATCTAGCAATAAATTTAGATTATGCGATAGTTTTACCACAATCATGAACGGCGATAAAAGTTCTGCGTTGGGTTGGCGATGACGTAAATACAAATAAACTGCCACATCGTGAAATAGTGGATGCCATTTATCCCAGCCACACTAGCGTGGACAGACTCGAGACGCGTACTTAACATATTCTTAAATTTCCATTTCAGATAAAAGGAAGCAGAGTAGTGACATTGACCGAGGGAGAAGGTAGTGAATATTTCGATTTTCAACTGACAGTGCCATTCGGTTGTGAAAAAGCACCATGTGTAATGCAATTCGAAGTATATACATCTTCGGGGGACTATTGTAACTCTGATTTGTCTTTCGATCATCATTGCGGTGTTGAATTCAAAAACGACGAGTGGGAAATACCTGGCAGGCTCATCGTTAAAGCTGGGAGTAACTCCTTATTCGACAGCAGAGTTCGAACACAATACATTAAGCTGGCGTTGCCGGACAAATTCATGGCACACCAGATTTGGAATGGATATACGCTCCCAGATCTTACGGTGAGTTAAACAGATATGAATCGTGTAATCATGTATTTGTTGCCATACGTATTTTCAAGATATGTATCGCCATTGAAAATAACATAAAACAATGCAATTCCGTCGTAAGCGCATTCTATTGTGACAATTTCCGACACATCGGTGATTATGACGGATGTAGTAATTTAATACTCGTGGTATATTTTTGATGATAATGCTAGATAACTCGGGTTTGGGTAAAATACACATGCGGATCATCTCGCTAATTATAGGATCTTAATTCCGACAGTTTCTCTTTTGTGGTAATATATCGATTCTTGAATGGTATCTTGAAATCTAGGTAGATTGCATGAATTTCTCCTTTATGGACTAGTATCATTGTCCATTCCTGTGTTTTTTTCAACACTTTTTATGGTTGTTGACCTACGTTCTATAAACCTAATTGGCTCTTACTAAGCAGGTTGTTTATTTTCACTATCTTTTTATTAGTAATTTTGTATTGTCGTCTTCTCCATGACTTTGCATAATATATTGGAAAGGCTAACTGGCCTGTGGCCTTATGGGTCAGTCACTCTATATTCATTTCTTGTATGTTTCACGTTTGTGTAACTATCACTTGCTTTAGTGATGCATTAAATACAATAGCAAATGACATGAATAGTTCATATTTCAGTTCAATGAATATGCTATTTATGAGTTAAACGTACTGTTTCGCTGGGTGTTCAGGAATTCGAGCATGGAAACACAAACGTTCACAAACTGTTTTCATTCTCGAATCCCCGAATATCCAACGAAACATGTTATGTTTGTCTCCGCTGTAATTCAATCCATGAACAAATATATAATACACTACACGAAAAACACTTTTTTTATGGACAATACATATTTGATGCATTTTTATTCGGTGATTATGTATGTGGACACGATCCATGTGTTTACTGCTAACAGCACCAAAGTAACTTCCTGTTAAACGCGTACGTCTATAGAAAACGTTCCCGTCAACTCGATTATGCGACTCCAATTAGAGCAGTGATGTATTATTCGCGCCTTGTCAATGATACCGTGCTCTATTCAAAACGAAGACGAAGTTCATTGAAGACTGATATTAGCAGCTCTCTGCCAATCAGAATACCTGTTTCAGTGACATATTTTCGACTTACGTTGCATTATTTATTATGATATGATGTATTTCACCATATAATGTCGATATTGACGTTAGTTTCCAGGGGCAGGTTTCTCCCTTGATCTCCTGATAGTTCTTTGAAATCATCACGTTATAAATTTCTGAAATGATTCAGAGGCAACTGGTCAAAAACACGTTAAGACTTGCGCACAAATTTCCTACTACAATCTAAAACCAAATTCTACGGTCAAGATGCATACTTATCAAACTGTCATATATATATATATATATATATATATATATATACAATGTCAATAACAAGCACTAAAGTACGAAGAAATGCTGTTAAGCTGTGCAACTATACATGTGAACATAGTATCCTTACATGCTATTATATGCTATACCCCAGTCATAATACTATAAGATTCCATTCCCACCACCACCAAAAATAACCGCATGCACCTTCGACCATACCACCCTACCGCGTGCTACTCATATTTGTATTGTAATTGTACCAGTTCCTCTAAACCATGGATGTTATTTTGATGGCCTCATGGCCTCTTGTCCTAGTAATCATTTCGCGCTTCACGTGTATACTAATGTACAGATTCTTGTTTTTTCTTGGCGCGTGGGGGGGGGGGGGGGGGGGGGTATTTATAGAAATGGGAATTTTTGGGACGGATTTAAAAGTCGAATTGCGATCCGGAAGCCGAGTCCGGTAAAAGTTGTAGTTATATATATATTATATTATATAATTACAATCATGGGTATATTATATGATCTTGAGCGCGTTACCATTTCTGACATTGGTTTTCTTGTTTGTACTTAACATGGAAATCCTTGTACAACATAGAGTTAACAATTGTGGCATTTATGTCATACTACTACGCCCACGCAACCGCACGGACTTGGCATCATCCCAACTGTCACTAACGAAAACCTACACATACACGTTGAACGTTCCCCTTAAGGACCGTTTTATTCTGTATCACGAGTAACTTTATTTGCATTATGTTTGTTGTTTTATCATTGCTACTTATTTCATATCTACCCAGCAACTCACTGTATTTATGTAATGTTAAACAACAATTTTGAATCTGATCGAACGTCGCTCCAGACGAGGACGCCTACCCAACAACTCTGTTTTATCAAAATGTCGTACCACAATGATCCTGGATAACTACCATAGATCACTCACGTGCAGGCATATTATACAGTCGCGCGCGATACGCAAAACGTAAATACTGATGTGATCAATATACATATAAACTTCTCCTCTACTTCATAAAACTATCCTTCAACGGAACGAACCAAATTAAACTCTTACGCATATTATTGATTGTATGGATCATGAACATGGGCGACGAGTTTTCCATCCCTTAAAGGGGTACTGTACGCCATTTTCATTAAATTTCCGGTGACAACAACGATCTAATATCGATAATATATAGAAACATAAGTAATTTGAGTCGAAGATGTATTCTGTAAACGCTCAGGTTAATAGGCTATCTTAAAATTTAATAATTTAAAAGTTAATAATTTGATATAAATTGAATTTATGACTGGAGCCATAAAATGGCGTCAATTAAATTACGAATTTGCGTAATCAAATAAAGTAAATGAGGGATACTGGCTTGTTAAACCGATCGCACACACGATCGCTTAAAATATTATGATGATACGGGGAGAACACTCAAGCCACTCACTGACTAGCGACGATACAATAACTTAAATGATTATATGGGACTAGTATGCCTATAATATAACTTCTATTTGATTCATTTGGTTGAAAACTGTACAAAAAGTACTCGACAACGACAATTTGTATTTTTGCATTCCGATAAATTTGTCATCCGTAACACTACTTCGTACTCAACAGACTTTCAAATAATGAAAAAAGTGTTACCTTATTCTCAGACTCGGAGACTATAGAAACCAGCAACAACATTTGGCGTACAGTACCCCTTTAATTAACATCATTATTATTACGGAGATATAAATAAACTGTTATGATAACGCGGGAATCTGTAAAATAAAGTAATTCGTGCGGCCGCAGCGATCTGGGAGGAATCCGATAACTCTCGCTGACAACAACGACACCTCTGATGATTTTATACACAAAATAACCTGGCCACGGCTGTGTGTGGGATTAAAAGTTGCACATGTTGTGCTTTGTAAGTGTACACCATGGTGTAAGCAATTCATGAGATTCATGGTTCTCTATAATTTTATTTATACTATTTTTATTTTTGACTGGCTAAAACTGCTATGACGGCAGCCTGTCTGTTCATCATTAGCTGAATGTAAGCTTCCGGTGAGCAAGGCAGGGTACTTTGTTTGTGGGCCTATAGGACACTGTGTCATCACCAATTACTCATTTTGAATATGGGCACCATAAAACACTAACACTATTTACATGATAATCCGAGAAAAGGTCACATTGGACTCCCGAAAGTCATATTGGACTCGATCGACTACCAAACTAATAGGTGAAATTGCGATGCGCGCAATACTCTGGTGGATTTAGCGGACGTTTCACTTCCACATTGAGTTTCTTTTTCACTTCCGGGTTCACTGTTCCAAACTATGCTTTATGATGATCAAACACAGGATTCTATAAAGAATCAAGTGCCAACAAATACCATCGATAACAACAATAGTTTTATTCGCAAAATGTGGATAAACATATAGATGGGTAATAAAAATGTCATGCAATATTGTGTGTACAGTACGTGTTTTTCTGGTACTCGTCCAGGTTGTGGTGAAAAGTCATATTGGACTCGACACTGCGTGTCTCGTCCAAATTTACGTTTCACCACAACCTGGACACGTACAAGAAAAACACATACTGTACACAACATTGAATAATAACTTTATGCTATTAAACATAAATATAAAACCAAATTCGACATTTGCATACACAAGTACGAACGTAGTTGGAATACCAGCATGGTTCAGACAATTACTAAAATATCTGGCAATGTGTTGCTGAATACCGGCCCTCGACCATATGGCGAACTATCTGTTTTCTGCTTGAACGTGCAGAGAATCGTCCCGAAATTAAACGTTATTTTCATTGAAATACAAAATTACAATGTATGTGATTTCAAGGAGTCTTGGCTAGGAACAGAACATAACACAAACGACTTATACATACTAGTATTCCATGTTCCCTAGCTCATGGATAGACCTAATAGACTTAATACCGATACAGTATGGGTGGCGTCATATAGGCTACGTCAAAAACACGTTAGCATTCAAACGGAGACATGGGAGAAGTAACCTATGGAATCTATGTATTGCAATCTTAATGAATAGACAAAATGTGTTAGTCGGTACATGTTATAGCTCACCCACTGTATAATGATGTGGTGAGATAGAACGTAAAATTGGTGATGTGATCAATGCCTATCCACCTAAAAAATAGTCATATGTGGAGACTTAATTGAAAAATCAGTTTGCCCCAACTATTACTAAAGTATCATCAATATGCACTCAGTTTACCCTTAGTCCAATACCATGTCCCCGTGTACGCTAACATCCAACCCATAACCAAATAAAACCGAATAAACCTGCCATGTGCACAATCTATATGTACGAATAAGCAGATTGTCCTGCCATTAACCATCAGGTATAATCTCCCGAGTGACCAAAATTGTTTAAATACATACCAGTCGAAAATATATGTAGCACTTTAACAGAAAAACACATTCCACACAAAACAATCCACTGCAGGATAGATGAACCTGAATGGATGAACCCCCGAATTAAGTACTTAATTAGGCAACGAAAAAGAATACACAAAATTGCAACAAGAAGTAATACCCCCGCAGTCTGGTGTAAGTATCGTAAAATTCGCAACGATGTATGTAATGAAGCCAAACGCACACATCTCACAATGGTACAATAAATCCGACATTATCCGATGACAACGGACAGTAAGTGGTGGAAAACTTTTAATCGTCTTTTCACAATATATCTGACAATGTGCCACCTTTAAATTGGCAAGGCAACATCTCATCGGCCGATGAGGAAAATCAGAGGTCCTCAATAATTATTTCTGCAGCATCTATTAGATGGTGACCCCCGATCGTGCTACACTGACTTGTATAGAAATAACCGAGCTAGAAATGTTCAACGTACTGAAGGCAATACAGCCTGGTGAAGCATCTAGTCCTGATTTGATAAGCCTGCGATTATTGAAGAACGCTATCATCCTGTTTCACTTCTGAGTTGTATTAGCAAATTATTTGAAAAATGCATCGCCAAACATCTTATAAATTATCTCCAGTCAAACCGCATTTAACCCAACACAAGTCTGGCTTCGTGCCCACTGACTCAACTTCTTATCAGTTGTGTGAAATATATAACAATATCAGTAATCCACTTAACGAGGGGCAAGACATTCGATTACTATTTTTCGACATTAGTAAAACATTTTACAAAGTCTGGTACGACGGTTTACTATTTAAACTTCATGGTATATGAATTCGATAACATACTACAGTGGTGGTCCAGATCATATCTGTCTAACCGACAGCTGTGTGTTGTCCTATACGTTCTAGTCAATCCAAATGGGGGAGATCGCTTCAAGAGAGTGCCCCAATGATATGTATTGGGCCCTATTCTCTTTCTTATATTTATAAATGACGTTGTTACTAATGTTACATGTAAAGTTCGCCTCTTTGCCGACGACATATCGATTGCATTTACTACCAATGAACCTCACACTGGAGCAATAGTGCTAACCACAGGATATCGACAAACTTCAAGCTTGGTCTAAATAGCACGTTAATTTTTTTGAACTCAGACAGACGCACTAACATGCTCCCGAAAACGTATAACACGAAACCACCCACCCTGTACATGAACCAACAGCCAATCAAAGAAGTCGAAGTACATAAACATTTTGGCATTATGTTGAGTAATGACGGAAGCCGGGGGCCCCATAATGAAGAAATGACTAAGACCACATGGAAACGAATATCTTTACTGAGGAAATACCGATTCTATCTTGACCGCACAGCTCTCGAAAAATGCTACTTCACGCCAGTTCGATCAATCCTCGATCTCTCCTGTATCCTCTGGGATGGCTGCTCCCAGCAGATTCTGATAAAATCGAAGACGTACAAACGAAACAGCTCGAATTGTGACGTGTAACACCAGATCTGTCGGTAATTCTACACTTCCGTCATAAACTGGTTGAGAAACATTAAAATCACGTCGAGAAAAACACAAAGTAAAAGTGTTTATAAAATCGTCTATGGCCAGTCTCCGACTTATCTTAGAACACTAGTACCCCGGACTGACGTACGAATACATAGGCGTGAATCTAGACAAAGAATTCTCTTCATAATACCTGGTTTTGACTATGAATATCACAGACGATCATTTCTTCCACCAAACACGTCCCTATGGACTAATCTTGACAAAAGTATTATTAACATGGATTCCCTATCAGCATTCAAGAGGTCACTCGACTTGAGTATGAAATATAATCATAGGTGGTTTTACTCTGTGTATATCCGTGAATCACAAATACTGCACGCTCGACTAAGATAACACTGTATAGCCATCTAAATTACCATGTTCATTCTAACTTTGTCACCGATCGTCCCAGGTGTGTTTGTGTTGAAATTGAAGACACAGAACACAATTTACTTAAATGTGTTAGATACCGCTCCCACGTCGCCAACTCTTATCCTCAATTTCTAATCGGTGTATTGTTACATCAGAGACACTCGTGTGTGGATCCACTGAACTTTCATTGGAAAACAACTTTAAAATGTTCACAGAATTCCAACAATATATAATTCTAACAAAACGTTTTAAATGATGTCACCAAACAATTCCCCGCTTAGTCACACACTCATTGTTGATACCGAACACATTAATGTGTGTCAGCTATAAGAAACGATAATGGATTACAAAATTATTGGTCACTTGCGAACCACAGCAATTCCTTAACACTGTATGTTATACAGTTTATAAGAACAACAATAATAAGTGCGACGACCCATTGTGATGCGACATTGGATAAGAAACAAGGTCAGATACCAAACTTGTCCATAATCTCACACAAAAGATTATCCACACTCATCAAAATCCCCTGTACTGCCAACAAGATATATCATCACCTCACTCCTCACTTCCCTTTATCATACCAGACAACCACCTTAATCCCCTGAACTATTCTCCCTCATTATGGAACATTCAGAAAGATGATTTACGAGAGACAAGATTGAAATCGCGTCTAAAACGCATGCAAGCTTATGGAGAGTTTATCGGAAATTATTCTGAACATGTTCTATGCACGAACCCGTACTGATCGGAGTGTTCCTGGCGCAGCCAGCATATAGTCTCAACTATACATCAATCAATTTTCCATGAAGAGTAAATTTCCGTATGTGGGGGTGGTCAACTGCCGCCGCTTCTGGGTCTCATCTTCGCTTGGATAAGATGACTCAAGTACCTGGGACGACGGCCTCTGTGGCGGCGGTATGCATATCGGGGTTGGGAATCATTCTGCTGGTGACCAAATCTATAACATCCTACTTTAATTATTTAGTTATATGCTGATGGGACAGACAGCACTGCTATAGTGCTATGTCTGCCCCAGGCAAAGTGCTATGTCTGCCCAAGGCAAAGTACGAGCAGTTATTGTCATATATGTGTTTTATATTCTCATTTCATTGTATTCCAATTTTTATGTTTGTATTTCAGGGTGTGGGTTGTTTTGTTAATAGTGCATTTTGTAAATAAACTATGTATCTACCTATCTATCTATATATCTATCTATCTATATATATATCTATCTCGCATAACCAAAAGAATTCCATCTAGAACTACTTTATTGTCATCTGGCAGCCACCATTCCCTTCCAAAATACACCCACATAACCCAAATCGTTTCATATGAAACTACCTTATTTTGAAACACCAATCGAACAGGTCCACCCTGTGAGTATACTAGTACACGCGATAAAACGTTCACAATTTTTAACCTGAAGTCCCCATTTATTTGAGTTTTAAATCACTCTCACGGGGTGGGCCTTGTCACAAGTCAACCGGAAATGACTGCCAACAGCTAAAAAGCTTGTTTTCAAATCAATTTCATATCATCAAAGTTAAAATTTGTTTTGTAATATATAATTCCAAATATGGAATAAATACTGTACACCAAAACCCACATATAAGCCACAAAGCGTATTTAAAGATATCTTAATTGTGTAAAATAACATGTTCAGGTTATTATGATCATATTGGGCCAGTCATGCCTGGTATGTAACCATATGGTAACTCTCTACATATCATCAGACGTTACCTGGTTTAAAGCTATTGGAACACAACCACATAGTGTTATGTCAACAAAAGTCTACAAATAGCATTAAACGGCTACAAGCGATAAATAGTTGTGAAGCTGGCTCGATTCTTGATAGAAATTGTTTTGTTATCTGCGGTCGTATATGTCCGTTGCTTACTGAGAGGGGTGGTCATTGGATCATATGCACAGTGTGGTTATTTCGCAGCGAAATGAACCCTTCGCGGGTTCTTCCAATAAAATAGCCTTATGGCTGACACGAAGATACGCATTATATTCCGAAAATAGGGACAGGGTCAATAGTTACCGATTTAAACTTATGGCTGACACGAAGATACGCATTATATTCCGAAAATAGGGACAGGGTCAATAGTTACGGATTTAAACTTATAAATGTATGTGGAATCACTGATTTAGTAAGTAAGTAAGTAAATATTTTATTATGGCATATCATCATAAAATGTGTTACACATATATAATTAAATAATAAACAATAATATGTCATATGGTGGTGGCATGACCATATGGTCGTCTTCCTGCCGCCACCATTTGGAAATGGAAAATATGGACAAAAATATGGAAGATATACAAATTTATACAAAATTGGCATTTATGCAAAATTGACATACTGGGTGGGGTTCAAACCATATAATATAATGAAATAATAACGACACGAGGCTTTGTGTGTGTCTGCGTTGTTTACAATTTGATTAAATTTTGTTTTTAATCTTTAGCTATAAAGTTCAAAAATAAAACTGTTCAAACTAGACAATGTTCTAATCAGTTTGCACCAAATAGTTAATATTTGCACTGAATATAGTGATTTATGCATAATTAACGGACGATTCGGTGAAGATAAGAATAATGGCAAAATAACTTCCAATGTTTGTAGTGTATTCGATTTTATTATCCATCCCTAAGCTAAAAATATTTCCGATTGGTCAAAAGCCGCCACGTGATACACCGGGAAAAAGTCATTTTGGACTCCCGAATGTCATATTGGACTCCCAAGCAGGGGGGGGGGGGGGTGAAAAAAAAATCCGGCACGTATGCCGGGGTGGGTGGGTGGTCAAAGCCACCAACAAGAAATTTTTTCCGCAACTAAAAAAGAAATTCCTGCTTGTTTTTTAGTGTTTTGGCAATGAGTTGGGCTTCAAAACCACTTTGAATTAGAGAAATAATGTAATTATAACTGTAAACTGACTGCAGGCAGTTATCGCGTTGTATTTTGTTGCAAATTTTGAAATCCAAGATGGCCGCTGGCAGCCATGTTTTTTTGGCCGAATGACCTCAAAATGACTCATTCCTATTTACATGTCCATGTTAACATCCATGATAAATAGTATGCACAGAAATTCATATACAGCTGTTTACAGTGAATTTCCCCCCGCAAATCTCTGTTTTAGTGTTAAAAGGGGGGGGGGTGGGTGTCAAAAAATGGTCGGAAAAAACTGCCGAAAACGGAAAAAAATTTGGCGGTGGGGGTGAGTGGGTACAAAAAATGATCGAAAGGGAAAAAATGCCATACGTGCCTGAAATTGTTTTCCGACCCCCCCCCCCCCCCTGTCCCAAGTGTGCAATATCACTTTTTATCGGGACTCTGTGACGTCACGAATTAACTATTGCGAAATGAATCGATGAAATTTTGTGATGCGCGCGCAATATTGGTGGATTTAGAGACGTTTCGCTTCCGCATTGAGTTTTTTTTCATTTCCGTGTTTACTGTTCCAAATCATGCGTTCTAATGATCAAATACATGCATTTATAGAGAATTAAGTGCCGACAAATACCAAAAATAACCACAAAATTTGGATAAACATACAGATGGATAATAAAAATGTCATTATACAATGTTGTGTACAGTATGAGTTTTTCTTGTACTCGTCCAGGTTGTGGTGAAAAGTCATATTGGACTCGACACTGCGTGTCTCGTCCAATATGACTTTTCACCACAAATTGGACTCGTACAAGAAAAACACATACTGTACACAACATTGTATAATAACTTTATAATATGATCGGGAATATAAGTATTCTCAGATTAATTAAGAACTTCTGTGTGAACCCTATTTCACCATTTTGGAGTGATGTTCATTCTGGGTTACACATCAAATTAAACTTCGGCGCCAACCTGTGGACGCAACCTACCAACTGCGTATCAGAAATGTAATCCTTATCAGAACAGGTAGAAATCAGACGGTGGGACCCAGAAAAAAATGTCGAGTATCAAACCAACATCGATTACACGAGATCTAAACACATTCTGGAATGCATCAATTCTATACAAGGTAATACCACACGTTCGGACATTACCAATGTGCGCCGTGACATTTCTGAAATGCTTGTATCCGCAGCAAGGAATACTTTTGGTGTTAAACGGAAGAAGGGCAATAATAAATCGGGTCAGAAATCTTGGTTTGATACTGATTGCCGCGACGCTCGTAAGAAATTTCATATAAAACAATCCGAGTATAATCGTGACAAAACGCTTGAAAACAAACTTTTAATGAATGCTCGGCCATAAATTATAGGAAACCGATGGATAGCAAAATAAAATATGTGTTAAATCTAATGGAACCAAAACGGATTTCTTTCCTAGTTTTGCAGGGTTATTTCAAGTGGATATTATGTCACCGATATTATTTGCCATCTAAATTAACGATCTAACGTCGTTCATGAAGGATTGTGCCATCAATAGCCTCGATTTTCTAGATGATATCTTTATGGACAATGCCAGTGCATATATAAGGCTGGTTTGTTTGTTTTATGCTGATGATCGATACAGCTATTCTTAGTGAAAGCGAAGAGGAAATGTACATGGCGTTACAGGCTTTCGCAGATTATGCTGATGCGTGGAAGCTCCAGGTGAACACAAAAAGGACGAAAATAATGATATTCTGTAAAAAATCACCTAAACACATACCAATATGCATATACAGGGGGGGGGGGTGAACTCCAAGTCGTTAAGGAATTTGTTTACCTAGGTGCAGAATTGTTCTATACTGTCATATTGTGTAGCACCATACAGCGCACATTTAATCTCGCCACACGTGCAATGCACGGACTGTTAAATAAAGTTAGACATCCCACTTTACCACCCGATTGGAGGATTAAGCTGTTTGATAGCACGGTAGCACCGGTAATCTTATACGGCAGTGAAATGTGGATTAAAGAAAAAATCCAGAGGCTTGAAACATTACATAAGAAATTTTGCAAAATATAATTAGGAATGAAATCTAGCACACCAAACTACAAGGTATATGGGAGACACCCACTCATGATTGAAATTAAATGCAGACTGTTATAATATTGGTCCAAGTTGGTATCCACAGATGGATCTGAACTCGGAAAAAACATGCACCTTATTTTGAGACTTGTATACGACAACAAACCAAGCCAGTCGGCTGAATTAAAATGATTGAATCTTGTGAAGGAATCTCTGCGTGAGATAGGACTAACATATAAATGGGAAACCCAATCCTCTCTTACGAAATCTGAAATCCGAAATTGCATATCAAACATGATTGAACAACACTGGACACAAATATTCAGTGATATTAAAAACTCAGATTAATCCAGAGCAATTATATACAGTAATATAATTATCTCACTCTGATATATGCCGATATTTGTAATATCTCCCTAAACATCTGACAGCATCATTAGTGAAAATCAGAGCATCAAACCATAGATTACCAACTGAAAAAGGTCGATGGCATAAAACATAAATTGTGGAATCAGGAATGACCAGAATACAATTAAAGCCAAATTATATATAGGAGTAAGCAGTAATCAAGCACATGATGCTAATGTGCTCACACTAATAAATTTGTTTTTCATTCAATGTGTGAACAGTACACTAGTGTACTTAGTAACTGATTTATTAATCTGTCGAAAATATCTCCCTGAATGGTATACACTCCTGTGAGTTGGTGCTATAACTGATGTACTTATTGAAATTACAGTCAGCAGTAGTTTTGGAATTAGTGTACTATCTGGTGTAAGCACAATCACTGGGGGAAAACTGTTTCACCAGAATCGATTCTATCGCTATTTCCGTTCCGACCCTATTGTCACATTTGCTGATTTTTCAACCATTTTGAATGACAAAATATGTACATCATTCAGAAAAATGGTAAGTAATAAGTATATAGTTTTAAAATAGTTCTCCACACATACTTCAGTGGATATAGATCCAGGAAACATTCATTTCAATGTTCCAGAATGGAAACACTCTCCATATAACATATTAATGTTAATTTTAGGTGATGATCAGTCGTATTGTGTTGCTAATTTTGCAAAACTTCATCTTAACCTCGAAATAGAATGTATGAAACAAGAAAGGATCTCGTCAGTTTGAACACGATTTATATTTGATCATATAAGCTCAATCTTGACACACCAAACTATTTGAAAATGTAAAAAACAATTAGTAAAACGCGTAATTGCAAAGTAACACGTGGGTTCCGACTCTATAATTTTTGGTTCCGACTCTTTCTCACCCCAAATTGATAGGTTCCGGTTCGATTGCCGGTTCAATCTACACGAAATGACTCTGATTTTAAGACAGAGTAATGCAGTAGTAAATGGACATGGAGCTTCAAGACCTATGTTGGATCCGCCGAAGCTTATGTATGGTTCTTGGCTATTTGCGTCAAACATTTATACAGTTAAATTTCAATCGTAAGATCATCATTTGCAGATAGCTTACAGTCACACACTTATATATCTCTATTTCCCGAGAATCAGATGATATTATTGCAAGAAGAAGCTTGCAGTGTATGACAATTACGTTAGACATTTTGTAGATTCACATCCTGATGATTAACTTGTTATGCTAGTGGGAGAAGATGACGTTGAGTCATTGGGTGGAAACCATAGATACCGAGTCGTTCGTTTTGGGGTGCAAGGGAAGGAACTGAGACAGGGCGATGTAGAATTCGTACTGAACGAAGAAACAATGTCGCTTGAAGTTTTGTCTGCGGCATAATGCCATCTATTAGTAAGTCCATGTGCCAAAGTTTCAAAAAAGAACACACCAATGAAGGATATTCATTCCAGGAGTTCATTATTTACCGACACGATCGTCTCCAATATTGATGTAGATTTCTGCGATCCAGTTAGCGAGATATCTGCGATATTGGACGAAATAACTGGCCTCTTACCAGAAATAATACACCAATTAAAAGACGCAGACAGGTTTCCAGACTGGATGTCTTTTCTTCAACAATTAACCTCGGGGACATTCGCTATAAATAATGTCTATTTTCAGCTATTTCTAGGTGTTGTACAATTTATTGAATCCGAGGGTGCAAAAGCATGCGATATACTCCGGAGGTAAAACAGTTCTGGGCCGTTGGCTGCAGACTATTTCATTCTGAATTCATTCGGTTTATGGGAGGGACGAAATGTGCAGGGTTCCAGGATTGGGAAAGTGTTGCTACAAAGATACCCGAATTAACTTTGTGTGCCCCAGTTTAAAAACACTTAGGACAAAATTAAATTATCCAGAGAGTGAATGCAACAAACCAGGAATCATTGGTCAAAATATAGAATATTTTAAAAGTGCAGCCACAAACGACGTCTCGTATGAACTTTGTTTATACGGGAAAAGGATTACAATGGGCTTGGGACACAGCTTGGAGACGTTGATTTATTCGGGCAGCTTTGGCGAGCGTGCTGGTTGCAGCCAGTGTGGTGAAGGTGTTTACTGAATTAAGTTCATCGCCGACCTCCATCACATCATCATTGCGGGGCGCTGCCTCGGCCTGTGTCACCAGATCGACGGATAAATCAAGTAAGAACAGCGAGTCATCCAGGCTCAACATCGCGCCACCTATTCTATAATACATTCTGAAGAAAAACAAATTCAAAAGTTTTAGAGGCAATCTTTATAACGATATGAATTCAAAAGCCATAGATATCCAAAACTGGTACATTAGACTGCAAAAGGACCATAATCTCATCGCGCAATTCAATAAACATTAGTGGCCATTTAGGTTACCCGTTCCTTGCTGTCATGGTGTGTCATAACTGGCAAAATGAAGCTGGGCAGCCTGATAAAACAAGCGTCGATCGAATAGAACCGGCTCTTTAGAAGGGACTATAGAATCGATCTAGAACATGAAAGTCACAAATGAGTCGGAACATTTTTCACTATTTTTGACGGTTCATTTAGATTGTTATTCTGCTGCGGGAATATTGGGAGATGGTTTCATTACACTCTGCCACCATCCTGGTATACGTCCTGATCATTTCCGACTGGATTTACAGGCGAATAGACCAAATTTGCAGCGTTGAATGATACATTGAATTTACATGGGAAATACACACGCTCGAGTTGTATGGTCTAAATGTGTGGATATATGCACGTAACATAACATCGATTGCATAAATATTGTTACTGAATTGCTCTAAACCTTCCGTACATCAATACTAGTCTAAAACTTACATTTGTGTCATCTTTTTGTGAAAATGGCGCCCAAAACTTTCTAGAAAAAGTTAAAAAGTCAAAATGGAGTCGGATCTCAACGCCGATAGAGATGGAACAAACGGGCGATAGAATCGATCCTGGTGAATCAGTTTCCCCCCAGTGACAATAATCGAAGCTAGATCATGTTTGAACATATTAGTTGATCATGTATCCATATACGTCACACATATAGAACTGAAGAAAGAGGGAAGTCATTATCCAATAGTAGCAGCTGCATACTTATGTGTTGTATTCTGATCTGTTGGGTTTATTGTCATTCTGGGAGTCGTGTCTATACATCTGGAATAACAATATATATTTGCAGGTCTGGGTGTGGCGGGACCCCAAAACTGCCAGATGGCACAAAAAACCCACATAGCTTCCTGCAAGGTATACTACCCCTGACCATATCAATTAAAGTTTGTATAATGCATATAAGTGTGCATGCATCCAATAAAACCAGAGTATGAATTTAATTTCACAAATTTCTTCTTTCACGCACAGATACAAATTAAGGACAAAGATTTTGAAACTAGCACAAAGATATGCAGATCAGACGACGATCCTCACATGACGACATTGAACGGGTGAGTATGGAATACATCATGCAACCATGTATACGGACTACAAAACCGCATTTGATTTGAGAGATAATCTGTGGAATTCGTGAGAAATCCAAGTTTTCACACGAAAGCCAAATGCTGTAAACGGTTTCCTTTGTTCACATTTTCATGTCACATCAGTTATCTGTCGAAAGATGCATTTTAACAAAACATTGCACACAAAAAAATATATATATATTGCCTTTAACATAAACTTCTGACATTCTCTATTTGCATTATATATACATGTACATGTATATGGTTGTTTAATCGCAGAAATGACTCTTTATATCTGCTCCAAGGCCTCCCTAGACAATACCAAAGTTCTAAAAAATTCTCATTTCAAAGAAAAGGGAAATAACATTGCATACCTTCTGGTATGTAGTGACAGGTGTCAGTCTTAGTTGTAACAAAGACGTGTCATGACTGGTTTCTCACACCAGTGAGTGTCGGTATGTAATCGTTATTTTCTACTGAACCAAATGAAACCCAAAATCTACAAAATTACTAATTTCAATTGACAATTATATTGCAAAGTTATTAAACATTTCTGTCATTTTGCAAACATTTTCAGCTCTGTAGTTGTGTAATACAACTTTGAATGACTATATATATTTTGATCTCAAAATAATTATAAAAAAAAAAAATTATGCCCCAATGAAATTTGGACATTATTAAAACGGGCAGTCGATTTGGTAAATTAGCCACTGGGTTATATAGGGTAATTAGTTATGGTGCCTATTATGTCAATCTTTGATTTAAATATGAGTATACCTCAAGCAACAGCTCACATATATGAGACAAACCGAGGTCAGTTAACGCCAGGACGTAAACTGCACCAACACCACACAGTGTTTGTATTTGTTTTATTTTATACTAGCACGTTAGCCCGCCACTTGCGGCAATCGTCAGAAACATGACAATTTTTTATTTTTGTAATTAATTTTTTAATTTAATTTTTTGTTTTTCAATTAGTTAATTGTGCCTTTTCAATTTTTTTTATTTAATTTTTTGTTTTTCAATTTGACCCGATTTGACCTTGAATTGATCATATTCAAGGTCAAGGTCAGGTCGGGGTCAAGTTTGAGCTCAATCGGTTCGAGTCTATAAAGGACACACACATATATATAATTTGTGGGTACCCGTTTCAAGGTGAAGATGACCTCGGGCGGAAAAACTGAGCCGATGAAAATGTCTCCCGTTCAATAGAAATGTTCATGTCAGAATGCGGATAATTGCAAATCATAGATAGAATCAATTGTGTCTGATCGAATTGCGTCTGATTTTCAGAATGCTATTCACGAATGGCAGTTTTTATTTCCAGAAAGGATGAATTTTCATTTAAGAATGCGGATAATTGCAAATAGATAGAATCAATTGCGTGTGTGACACAGTAGCGAGTTCCATTTCGAGCGATAACGTAAACAAACGCCGTATGCGAAAGCCGAAGGGAATAAAGAGCGTTAACCGGTTAACGGACCCAAATATGGAAGATATTTATAAACGAAACTGCGGATGCGAACGCTCTCTAACTATCAACGCTATTAACCCCGAAGTGCCGTTTTTTACTGAGAGTGGAGAACGGATGCTTTGAGCTTCTCCAAAATGCCGAGACGACTATTCCCGTGGGTTTTTACCCTTAGATAGGAAGTTTGAGGTAAATCGAGCTAGCCGTTTTCGAGTCTATAAAGGACACATATATATACATATATATACGGAGTTATCAAAATATATAGTAGACTAGCAGGTTAGCCCGCCACTGGCGTGCTTGGTCAGAAACATAACAATGTTTTATGTTTTGTTTGTGTTTTTCAATGAGTTAATATTGGGTTTTTCAATATTTTACCCGATTTGACCTTGAATTGATCATTTTCAAGGTCAAGGTCATGTCGGGGTCACAATATATAATTTGTGGGTACCAGTTTGAAGGTTAAGACTGACCCGATGAAAAATTCCCCCGTTCCTAGGAACGACAGACATAAGAATGTTTCACACAATGCGACGTCGACGATCCCCGTGTGTTTTTACACTTATATACGAAGTTTGAGCTCACCTAGGGTGGAAAAACTTACCCGATCCGCGTTCTTAGGAACACAACACGCTCCGCGTTCTTAGGAACACGACACGCTCATGTCTATACACGCCCAGACCCAGAAGAGGTATGATTTTTTTTAACCTGCCCGTGGCCATTGAGCAGCCCCTGACAGGTTGTCCACCCTTACGATATGGTCAATAGTCCCCGCAAAGTTAATCCCGTCGTGAACCCCATCCTCGCAAAGAGCGGAAGTCAATTAATCCCGTCGTGAACGCCATCACCAACGCGACGTAATTTTGTTTGGTATCATGTGTTGCGTTCTAAAAATAGGAAAGCACTTGTTCCCGTATATACGTTTGCGTAAATACGAAATTGTGAGTGTTGGTTTGTAACCGGGATTTCTGAGAAGCATTATGCCTATAACTACCCCCCCCTAAGCCCTGACCTAAGTGTCATACATACTATAACAATGATGTTGTAAGAGTACTATGGCATCCAATAAATCTCCCCACATAGGAAACCACTCAATGTTCCCGTATATATCTCTGCAGATGCTAATAACGTTGAATGGTAAACAGACGCTCTTTATAGCGATGCGTCAAAAACAAACGCTCATTTCCGAGATCTCGTCTGTGCATGCGCTGAACGGGCATCGCACGGGCTCGGCGACCCGATAAAATTCGTACCCGGGGCAAGATACATTCACATACCAAATTTCAAGTCGATAGCTCCACCCGTTTCCGAGATCTGGTCTGCGCATGCGCGAATCTGGCGTCGCATGGACTCGGCGACCCGATAAAATTCGTATCCGGGGCAAGATACATTCACATAGGAAATTTTAAGTCGATAGCTCCACCCGTTTCCGAGATCTCGTCTGCCGGGATTTCTGAGAAGCATTATGCCTATATCCACACTAACTACCCCCCATAAGCCATGACCTATGTGTCATACATACTATAACAATGATGTTCAACACTTTGAGGCAATTATATTGCAGAAATGTTGTAAGAGTACTATGGCATCCAATAAATCTCCCCGCATAGGAAACCACTCAAAATCCCGTACATCTCTCTGCAGATACTAATAACGTTGAATGGTAAACAAACGCTCTTTATAGCGATGCGTCAAAAACAAACGCTCATTAAATTATCACTTGATTAACCACCGCAGTGCCGTTTTTGTGACTGATATTAGAGAACGGGTGCTCTGAGCTTCTCCAAAACGCGACCACGGCGGTGTCGGTGGGATTTTACACTTACATACGAAATTTGAGCTCAATCTGTACACGCGTTTTCGATTCTATGAAGTACACACACACATATATACGAAGTATCAAAATATATAGTATAGACTAGCAGGTTAGCCCGCCACTGGCGCCATTCGTCTCATGGCTTTGTTTCAGAAACATGACATTTTTTAAATTTAACCAAATTTCAAGTCGATAGCTCCACCCGTTTCCGAGATCTGGTCTGCACATGCGCGAAGCTTGCGTCGCACGGGCTCGGCGACCCGATAAAATTCGTATCCGGGGCAAGATACATTCACATAGCAAATTTCAAGTCGATAGCTCCACCCGTTTCCGAGATCTCGTCTGCGCATGCGCTGCACGGGCGTCGCACGGGCTCGGCGACCCGATAAAATTCGTACCCGGGGCAAGATACATTCACATACCAAATTTCAAGTCGATAGCTCCACCCGTTTCCGAGATAACGCATTCTTTGTTTTTCAATGAGTTAATTCATGCTACCCGTCCTGCCCGTCCTAAACTTCAGAGCGGACAGTCAATTAATCCCGTCGTGAAATCCCTCTGCAATATATAGTCGAGATAATTGCATTTCGTCCGCATCCGTATTTCGGACGCATGGGGTCAGTCGTTTGGCCACGTCCATTGGAATCCGCATCCGTATTTCGGACGGATGGGGTCAGTCGTTTAGCCACGTCCATTGCAATAAAGAGCGTTAATTGTTAACACCTCCGTATAAGGTCAATATAAAGATCGTTGATGTCTTAACCACCGCAGTGCCGTTTTTTGTGACAGAGATTGGAGAACGGATGCTCTGAGCGTCTCCAAAACGCGACCACGGTCGTGTCATTGTGATTTTACACTTATATACGAAATTTGAGCTCAATCTGTACAAGCGTTTTGGATTCCATGAAGTACCCACACATATACACACATATATATATACGGAAGTCTCAAATTATATAGTAGATAGCAGGTTAGCCCGCCACTGGCGGCATTCGTCCCATGGCTTTGTTCGAAAAAGCAATTGCAACAGGTTCCGAGACACTTGTGCTGCATTTGCACCAAATTTCGGCAATAGTCAGAAACATGACAATTTTTATTTAATTTTTTGTTTTTCAATGAGTTAATTTGTTAGTTTTTCAATGAGTTAATTGTGCCTTTTAATTGAATTTTTTGTTTTTAAATTTTACCCGATTGTTTTTGGTTTTTCAAGGAGTTAATTGTGCCTTTTTAATTTTGTTTTTCAATTTTACCCGATTTTTTTTTTCAATGAACCCGTCCATGACACTTCTCGTATTTAGCAAGTTTGAGCTCAATCGGTTCGAGTCTATAAAGGACACACCCATATATATGACACTTCCCGTAGGTAGCAAGTTTGAGCTCAATCGGCATTCCCTGGAATGTCCCAGTCAATATTTAGCAAGTTTGAGCTCAATCGGTTCGAGTCTATAAAGGACACACTCATATATATGACACTTCCCGTAGGTAGCAAGTTTGAGCTCAATCGGCATTCCCTGGAATTTCCCAGTCACCAACGCGGCGTAATTTTGGTACATATATAGAGACCAATTGTCCATCGGCTGTCATGTGTAGTAAAGATGTCATATAAGCCGACATTGCCGTGGGCAGATTCCAGTAGCTTTATAACGGTATATCTGGGGAGAAATGTGATGCTATATTCGTGATTATCTGGGATGATTTCGGTATATAAGTATATACTGTAAAAACAAAGCGCGCCATCCGTGCTCGCAGGGTTGGTCAGAAACAAATGTTTTTTAAATTTAATGTATGTTCCGTATATCTCTCTGCAGATGAAAATAACGTTGAATGGCAAACAGACGCTCTTTATATCGATGCGTCAAAAACAAACGCTCATTAACTAATCACTTGATTAACCCACGCCGTGCCTTTGCGGTGATTTGGGAGTGGATAAAGGGTGCTCAGAGCTTCTCCAAAACCCGACAACTACGGTGTTCGCGATATTTTACCCTTAGAAGGGAAGTTTGAACTCATTCGAGCGAACCGTTTTCGATTCTATGAAGTACACACACACGGAAGTCTCAAAATATATAGTATAGATAGACTAGCATGTTAGCCAGCCACTGGTGTGGTTGGTCAGAAACATGACATTTAAAAAAATATTTTGTTTTTATTTATATATATTTTTTTAAATATTTTTTTTAATATTAATTTAATGTTTTTTAAATTTAATATATGTTTTTTTGAATATATAGTAGATAGCAGGTTAGCCCGCCACCGGCGGCGTTTGTCCGAAACATGACATTTTTAAAATTATTTTGTTGGTCAGAAACATGACATTTTATTAATTATTTTGTTTTTATTTATTTATTTATTTATTTTTTTTTAATATTAATTTAATGTTTTTTAAATTTAATTTATTTTTTTTCTGAATTTTTATTTTTTCTTTTAAATTGTTTTAATTAAATTTTTTTTTTCTGGCGGAAACATTTACCCGATGAAATCCCCCCCCCCTTCCTAGGAACGACAGACAACGCATTCTTTTCTTTTTCTTTTTTTTTAACCTGCCCGGACACGTCCTAATGTCGTGAAATCTTTCTGCATAATATTTCGAGCGATAACATTGCATTGAATTGAAAAAAGGACGCTCTTTATATAGACACTGCGGAAAACGAACGCTCTTTATATATCAACGCTATTAACCCCGAAGTGCCGATTGCGGTGATTTTGATGATTGAGAAGGGAGAAAGGGTGCTCTGAGCTTCTCCAAAACTCGACCACGGCGGTGTCCGTGGGATTTTACACTTACATACGAAATTTGAGCTCGATCCGTCAACGTGTTTTCGATTCTATGAAGTACACATATACACACACATATATACATATATATATACGGAGTTCTCAAAATATATAGTACTAGCAGGTTAGCCCGCCACTGGCGGCATTCGTCTCATGGCTTTGTTTCAGAAACATGACATTTTTTTAATTTAACCAAATTTCAAGTCGATAGCTCCACCCGTTTCCGAGATCTGGTCTGCGCATGCGCGAAGCTTGCGTCGCACGGGCTCGGCAACCCGATAAAATTCGTACCCGGGGCAAGATACATTCACATACCAAATTTCAAGTCGATAGCTCCACCCGTTTGCGAGATAACGCATTCTTTGTTTTTCAATGAGTTAATTCATGGTACCCGTCCTCCCCGTCCTAAACTTCAGAGCGGACAGTCAATTAATCCCGTCGTGAAATCCCTCTGCATAATATTTCGAGCTCTTAGATAAATTCTGCCTTTTTAGTTGCATTTCGTCCGCATCCGTATTTCGGACGCATGGGGTCAGTCGTTTAGCCACGTCCATTGGAATCCGCATCGGACGCATGGGGTATCGTTTAGCCACGTCCATTGCAATAAAGAGCGTTAATTGTTAAAACCTCCGTATAAGGTATAGATAAAGAGCGTTATTGTCTTAACCCCCCGACGTGCCTTTGCGGTGATTTGGGAGTGGATAAAGGGTGCTCATAGCTTCTCGAAAACACGACTACGGCGGTGTCGGTTGGATTTTACACTTACACACGAAATTTGATCTCAATCTGTACACGCGTTTTGGATTCTATGAAGTACACACACACACACACACATATATACGAAGTCTCAAAATATATAGTATAGACTAGCAGGTTAGCCCGCCACTGGCGTGGTTGGTCAGAAACATGACATTTTAAAAATTATTTTGTTTTTATTTATATATTATTTTTAATTTTTAATATTTATTTTATTTTTATTTTATAATATTAAATTAATGTTTTTTAAATTTAATTTATGTTTTTCTGAATTTTTTAATATTTATTTTATTTTTATTCTAATTGACCTATTTATTTTATTTTAACCCCCCCCCCTTCCTAGGAACGACAGACAACGCATTCTTTGTTTTTCAATGAGTTAATTCATGTTACCCGTCCTAAACTTCCCCGTAGTCCCCGAAAAGAGCGGACAGTCAATTAATCCCGTCGTGAAATCTCTCTGCAAAATATTTCGAGCGATAAGGTTGCGTTGAATTGTAAGGAAACGCTTCTTAGATCGATTCTGCCTTTTTAATCGAGATAATTGCATTCGTCCCGCATCCGTATTTCGGACGCATGGGGCTAGTCGTTTAGCCACGTCGATTGCAATAATGAGCGTTTGTCGTTAACAACTCCGTATATGGTCAATATAAAGATCGTTGATGCCTTAACCCCCGAAGTGGCTTTTGCGGTTATTTTGATGATTGGGAGTGGAGAATCGGTGCTCAGAGCTTGTCCCCGTGTGTTTTTACACTTATATACGAAATTTGAGCTCAATCCGTCCAGGCGTTTTCGATTCTATGGCGTACCCACATATATATACTCACATCTTTACACGAAGTCTCAAAATATATAGTAGATAGACTAGGAGGTTAGCCCGCCACTGGCGTGGTTGGTCCGAAACATGACATTTTTATTATTTTTTTGGTGTGTTTTTCAATGAGTTAATATTGGGTTTTTCAATATTTTACCCGATTTGACCTTGAATTGATCATTTTCAAGGTCAAGGTCATGTCGGGGTCACAATATATAATTTGTGGGTATCAGATTGAAGGTTAAGACTGGCCCGATGAAAATTTCCCCCGTTCCTAGGAACGACAAACATAAGAATGTTTAACACAACACGCAGTACCCGTCCCTAAAAGAAAATGCGACGTCGACGATCCCCGTGTGTTTTCACACTTATATACGAAGTTTGAGCTCACCTAGGGCGGAAAAACTTACCCGATCCAGGTTCTTAGGAAGCCCCAAGTACGTAAGAATCACACAACACGCTCATGTCTATACACGCCCAGACCCAGAAGAGGTATGATTGTTTTAACCTGCCCGCGGCCATTGGGCAGCCCCTCACAGATGTTGTCCACCCTTACGAGATGGTCAATAGTCCCCGCAAAGAGCGGACAGTCAATTAATCCCGTCGTGAACCCCAACCCCACAATGATCGGACAGTAAATGACGAAATATGAGTGCGACAGAGAATATGTTTGATCTAAAGCTATTCACAAAGAATTGTAAATGAACTGCGTCTGATCCAATTGTAAAAGTATTATGACTTCCAATAAATCTCTCCGCATAGGAAAGCACTCAAAAGTATTGTTCCCGTATATCTCTCTGCATAATACATTTCGAGCGATAAGTTGAATTGTAAACAAACGCTCTTCTATAGCGACGCGTCATATACAACGCTCATTAAATTATCACTTGATTAACCACCGCAGTACCGTCTTGTTGTGACAGAGTGTGGAGAACGGGTGCTCTGAGCTTCTCCAAAACGCGACGCCGACGGTGTCCGTGTGATTTTACCCTTAGATAGGAAGTTTGAGCTCAATCCGCACAGCCGTTTTAGATTCTATGAAGTACCCACACACATATATACACACATATATATATATATACGGAAGTCTCAATATATATATATATAGATAGATAAGCATACTTTCTCTTCAGTATTACATACGCTAAAGTAAACAGCATGGATTACACCCGCAAGTCATTGAATTAGAGACTGAAACTTAAATATTGACATTTATATTTGGAAACTGACTTAAGGTTTATGTAAAGACAGTAATCGTAGTCAATCGACGAGTATTATTTTTCCTCTTACCAGACATACAACTTTTACTAGCTATTTGCAATTTGTGTGATCAACCGCTATATTGATTCATCATTAACAAAATAAATGTAATTGAAGACTTTTTTTCCGAACAGGCAGGGGTACGAGATGCATATACCCGGAGAATTTGTGATGTATCGTAACAAGGAAACAGAGGTTCAGGTCAGAACACGGTTACACCACTATATCAATATCACCAACGTCATTTATACCATGATTTGAAATTGGTCAAATATATCTGACCATAATATTCCGTTTTCCAGGATTATGAAGGAAAATAAATACTAGCAATCTCCATTATTTTGTATGGCACATGTGTCGCCGCGAAAATCCACAAAGCATTCATCAGTATTACGTTGGTGACAAGTACAAAATATTGTAATTGAGGAAGCTCTTAACTGTGTACTACTTTTGATGGAAAGCAGTGCTGCTTTTTATCAATGACGTCTATATGAATTATTACTATAGCCCGACAATAATTAAAGTTTGTTGAAAAGTCGATATATGACCACTAGAATCACATATAAATCATCTATGGTGCCAGATCAGGCCATGCTCCTTGAAAGTCTAGAAGCACGTTTTGTTTTAATAGTAGAGGCTCTTATGACCATGTTTTGGCTCCCGTGTGCATTTTGTGAAGAAATATAGCCACTATGCTCATGATGTTGCTTCATATCTGGGGCACCAGAAACAAATGTTAGACACCTGGGGGTCGCGACTGGGTGGATTGATGACGTCATCAAGATGGTCGCCATCCAACATTTCAGGTAGGCACTGAATCAGTTTGATTAATAGCTAGTAGTGAATTTATGGTAGGAAATAAAATATTTCTCTACTGTTGTGATACTATGATAACAGGCATCAGTTTGACAGAAAAATTGACCACATTTAACCAAGATGGCCGCCAAAATGGCGACCGAAGTTCTGGAAAATGATGAAATTTCACACATGTCTCTTAAAACATTCACGGTTGTTTGAAATCGGTGGCTAATAGCAACTTAATTTTAAATACATTTGAATACCTAACCATTTGAACATGATAATATATCATACTTTGGGTCTTATTCCTACAAAATGTCGTCAAAATGTGAATTCATAAATATGCTATGAAATTTAACCAAATATCGATTTTGTAATTCAAGCCAAGTGTTAGCCAGAAAATAGCTTAATTTGATGACAAACATTTGCAACAGGTTTAAACATATATATTGCCATATAATTACAACCAAAAAAGTGCATCTGTATTCAAGATGGCGACCAAAATGGTTGCCAAAACTGATAAATCACTAAAATTTGACAAATTATCTTTGATATCACTCCTAATGTGCGATTTAGTGAATATAGGTGAATATATTTGCTCCGTGTTGGCGTAATAACATGGATTATGAAACAATATGAATAGATTGTGAACAATGGCTGTTTATACTCAAGAATTCGAGAGAATGAAACGACGAAAATGAGATGAAATCATCAAAATGGCAACCATGAACAATTTCAGAGTTGGCATTGAGTCTGGGAGGAAAATTTAGAAAGTGAAATGGTTATGTTTCGCGACCAATAATACCATTGGATCACACTTCCTCTTGTCGTTTCAATTTGGACCTCAAATCCAAGATGGCTCCCAAAACGGATACCGAAATTCTAATAATTGATGATTTTTCACACTCGCCTCTTAAATTATTCACAGCGGTTTGAAATCGGTGGGTACTAGCAACCTTATTTTGAATGAATTATAATATCTAATCATTCGACAGCCATGATTATGTTAGATTAACATATTATTATCCATATGAATCTAAATTCAGGATGGTGACTCAGATGGTTACCAAAATGGAGAAATCATCCAAATTTGCTAGTTTTCATTCATAACGCTCCTAATGTGGGTTTCAGTGACTACTGGTAAACACATTTGTTCCCCTGTTGACAAAAGTGTCAGGAATGCTGATACAATCGGATACAATATGAATATTTTGCGAACAGTAGCTGCTTATATTCGAAATTTCACGAGAATGGAAACAGAAACCATGAAAAGTAGATAAATTCATCTGATGTTGACCTATTTGAAAATATCCAAATCTGAATATATGCTGATTACATCCATCATTACATGTACATCGGAAATGTCCTGATTGGGTGACTCGACTGGAGAAAAATCCCTACCTCAACAATAAGGCTGTCGGTATTGAGCAATACTTTAATTACTTCCCCTTGATATCGCCCCCCTTATGGGGTTTGGCTAAGAATTTTTCATTTGACTCCTATTGCTCATGTAATGCCATCATACTAAGTCAATTCTACCGAAATTCAGCTGCTCACGGAAATTAATTGAATGGACATCACACAATGCAGTACCAAAAAACAGTAGCGGCATATAATTAGTGTATACTAAGTCCAAATATATCGAAGTTCTTTCATGCTTGCGTTATGCAGTCTCATCAATATGTCATACAATAAACATATTCACACCAAATTTTCTTTAAATGCCTGCATTTCTGTAATTGTATCGGCTACGTTCCAGATAAAATTGATAATAATTTCTCGCACCAATGCACAGATCGACTTGGCTGTAGAGGCAATTCAACTCACCAACATGTTGAGGTAGATATATTATTATTGGGTGGAAAATTTGCAGTATTCTTTCCAGATGTTTTATACAGGAACATTTGATATCCCACTGCAATACAATCAGGTCTGCGGAAAACTCAGGTCGTTAAACGTTGTAATCTTATACCTTCCTGAGCAATAGTTGACGTAAATTTCAGTTATGGACCCTTCAAATAGCTAACAATCCACAATATTCTTCTCAATTCAAGCATAACATTGTTATCTATTACTTCCAACTTTTGCGCAGTATCTATATTTCAAGCATGTTATTATTGGCCTACTTGTGGATCCGACTATTATGGTTGTGCGGTTTGCCAGCAAATTCTATAAACTGCATTTGTTCGATGGACTGTTCGAGATTGCGGGGTTTCTGTGATTCGAAGATCTTTGCTTTCTGTGAACTAACAGTTGATGTATAATGCTTATGAATGTCCCCATGTGGACGTTTTGCAAGAACTCTTAATAAACGTTACATTAAATGATCTCGATGACCCGTCACTGTATTCATTACTTCGATGCACCATCATATGGCATGGACCAAAGATGAGCTTCTGGTGTTTCGATGAGGTATTTCATCACTAAATATACAGGCACTAGGCATAGGCATTTTGATTTCACGATATATTTTCGTTGACAACCAGGAAGAAGTTGAGGGAGGAGCCGTTATTGTCACTTGCTTGACTCGACATGGAGAATGACAAACCTTAGGCTATTTTTGCCCGATACTGATGTTTTGACATATTCTAAAATAAACTGACAAGCATTAACTCGGTTACGTGCACAGTTCTGGTAGACTACATCGAAGTGAATATGCAATGTATCTGCTATGAGGTCAGCGGCCGTATTGACATTTATTTATTAAATCTGTATTATGGAATCTCCATTCCACAACCGAAGCAAACATTATATATGGAGTCTCTGATATGCAGTCGGGAGTTTTGTTGTGAGCTCTGTTAGCTTGCGAGATGAGTTTGTAATTCAACTGTAGTTGCTGTGGTGAGTTGGTTGTAGATAGACTACCATCAATGTGCCCATATATTGGACGAAGTACCAAGAGTGGTACATGTGCTGACTCACGTCTTGAGAAGTGTGACAATGTCTCAACTATTCAAACGAATTTCGGGTGATGAAATACAGATATGCCAAAAACTAGAAACTGAACAATGCAATCTCCCCTTATTGTATCTCATTAGACACAACTGTTTCATAATTAGATACGAAATAATGTTTGCACTAACATGTATTGCCTGTGAATTTCTAAGTTGAGCAATTATATTTCACGGTGGACGTATGATAGCAATGCAACTTCGACTTCGATGAAGTCAAGGTGTGATATTTTTCCTGAATCTTCTAAATTTTTGTGGCCGTGCGAAATCAACGTGGTCAACCATTCATCAAGAATAGGCATCGAATAAAGCAGATCTGCCCCAAACGAAATAATATAGCCATAAAGTTGTATTTCTGTCTGTATTATGACTGCAAGGGTTCTTTTGCGTTCGAGTACTCGTTATGCTCTTATAATGATACAGTCAGCACATATCCGGTTTAACTTCCTTCCCAGGAAACGGGCAGGATCGTTAAAATTATATTGAGCAATTTCATGTTAGGTTTCTAAGAGTCCATTCTGATATATTCTCGATTATATTATAAGCAAACTATGTTTGGTCAAACATAGTCACAATATCCCTTAGCATGATAGTATCTATTTTAGATTGGATGAATATATCCAACTCCTTTGCTAAATGCAGTTTGAGAATATAAACATTTGTCACATTTTATAACTGTGAGTTTTGGCGGCCATTCTGGCGACCATCTTGGGTCAAATATATCAATGTTGAGTGTAAATGAATGACACTAACGATATTTAAAAATGTGTACACATTTGTTTATTTTATTATGCCTATTTCTGTCCAATGTTAATCTAGAACCTCGAGAAGCAAGTTTATTTGTGAAATTACATGGCGCATTATTTAATTTGCATTTTTCGGAGTATGGACAACAATTAGACCCAAATTACAGCATAATATGTTTTCCAAAGTACTTGGTATCATGACTGATAAAAAACAAAGACAAGTCCTAATCGCCACAGTTTACAAATAACCGAAAATGATGTAAGGGGCATGTGTAACAATTCAACACATTTCTATATTTCGGTCGCCATTTTGACAGCCATCTTGTTTTTTTATCAATCTTGTTCTTTCAAAATGAAGCTTGGTGCAATTTTATCATTGCTGTAGAAATATTTATCATTTTCTGTGTTACATTTTCTTCCTCACTCACTGCCCATTCTGCAATTTTGTGTGGCTGCCATGAAGATGAATTGACTTAATTTTCGTGGTATAATTCTGTTGAATTCTCGGGTATAAGCAGCTATATGGTTCACCAAATTTACAATTTATTCCATAAGTCCATGGATTTCCGCGACAAAGTAGCACATATTCACATATATTTACTTTTCCGCAACACATGAGTGATATCAATAAAAATAGGACAGATTTTGGAGATTTCTCCATTTTGGCAGCCATCTTGGCCGCCATCTTAGACGAAAATGCACTATTTTCAGTGTAACTATATGGCAATTCACATATTTAAAACATTTTTACATTATCTTCATCAAATTCAGTTATTTTCTGTTCAACGCTTGGCTAGAATCACATAATTGAATTTTGGTTAACTTTCATAGCACATTTTTGAATTCACATTTTAAAGAGTTCTGGCATGAATGAGATCCGAAATATGACATATTATGTTGTTGAAATGGTTGGATACTAGAATTTATTCAAATATAGGTCTTTATTCGTTACAAATTTCAAACATCGGTTAATCATTCAAGAGGAAAGTGAAAAATCATCAATTTTCCGAATTTCGGTCGCCATTTTGGCGGCTATCTTGGTTTATGGTGGCCACTTTTTCTGTCAAATGGAAGTATGGGGTATTAGTTTCACGTCAGTGGTGAGATAATCAAATTTCTATAATAAATTTACAAGTAGATATTAATCAAACTGACTCAGTGCATACTGTGAAATTGTGTATGGCGGCCATCTTGATGACGTCATAAATCCACACAGTCGCGACCCCAAGGTGTCTAACATTTGTTTTCTGGTGTCTGAGAAATCAAGCAACGTCATTGGCATAGTCGCTATATTTCTTCACAAAGTGCACACGGGAGTACATAGAGCCTCTACTATATCGTCGTTGCATCCAGAATCTGAACAGTACAGTAATTGCAATAATAACTAAGCCATGTACCTTAATACATGGGAGAAGAACAAACTTTATGGTATTATGCGGAATTGGAACAATCGCAACCTGGTGTCAGATAGTGATTTAAACGCCAGTGCGAATGTATATGTCCGTGGTACTTGTATAATGGTATGTCCTAATGCCCATTTTTTGAATGGAGGAAAGTTTTGTTCTTGCAAACAGGGTGCCACATTGGGGGATTTTTACCCCTTGCAGTGGGGCGGTAGGCATATTCTACCCCGGGCCCACACGGGGTGGTCGAGCATATGTGACAGCTTGGTCAACTGTGTGTAGATACTGTGAATTGTATTGAAGAGTGTTGATATATCATAAATTTCTTCATCCTAGCTACGATTTGGAGTTCGTTGTTTTTCTTTTCGCTTCCATTCCTGTATATCAATTGAATGCTGGTTTACTTTAATATTATCGTTATCCTGTAGTTTAGTGGATCAGATAGTATTTTTTGGTACTTATTTCGCCAATAAAATTATGGGCCGGATTTGGAAGAGATTGGAATAGATGGACTATATTTGGAATCATAACAGATTTGATGAGTACAATGCGACATGCTGGAGTCAAGGACCTGTGTTTCCATTTTTCAATTCCGGCTTTCAGTTTGATAAGTTTCTTTCCAAAATTGAGGTTATTCGGTTGCGATGAATCTGTCATTCCAGCAATTTGAACTGTTTTGTTACTCGACTGTCGCAACTTAAAATGGGCGTACCGTCGTTCCAAACTATCTGACATTTTTCCAAGTTGGCTTTCAATCCTGACATATTTGCGAATGTGTAGAGAACATGCAAGCTATCTTTTAGAAATTATTTGTTACGATTCAGGATGAGTGTAATGTCGTCAGCGTACTGATTAATTAATTTATAGTGTCCAACGCCTTCTCAATGTCTATCAATGTCTACCATAAGCAACATGCCGGGTATATTTTGTTCATCAGCCTCGTGTAGTATATCGTATAACAAACGCGTGTTGTCTCCAATGCATGAGTTCTTGTTACTTGGACTTATCCCACTGATTGATGTTTCTTAAATGTGTGTCACATTTATCACATGTACAATATGACATATTTGCGAATGTGTAGGGAACATGCAAGCTATTTTTAACAACTTATTTGTTACCATTGAGGATGAGTGTAGTGTCGTCAGAGTACTTATAGTGCCCAACGCCTTCTCGATGTCTACCAATAGCAACATGCCGGGTATATTTTGTTCATCAGTCTCGTGTAGTATATCGTATAACAAAGCATGTTGTCTCCAATGCATAAGTTCTTGTTACTTGGACTTATCCCACTGATTGATGTTTCTTAAATGTGTGTCACATTTATCACATGTACCAAGTTGCAAAGAGAAATTCCGAATTGAAAACTGGGTGAACAATAATACGACTCATAAGTTTATACTATGTTAGATAGAAAATAGACAATTATAATTAGAAGAGGGGGAAACGAATCTCAACAACATTATCCATATGTAGGCTACATGTAAAGCGTTCAATCATGGTTAGATCTTTCGTGTTGAAATGCTTCTAAGAAATACACATATTCTAGCCTGGATGTGCACGAAATCACGTCTCCGTATTCACGTATTATCATTAGGGATAATTTGTCCGATAGTACAGAAGATATCGGTTGTTATATATGTTCCCAGTTATTGTAATGCTATAACGTATTGTATGGTAAACACAGCACGTCGAAACACAACGAGAACAGATACAAGCATAATTATCAAGATCATATTCTAAATTGGATGTGACTTGTATACTACCATCTTATATGTTGGAAGGATCAGACAACGATCATTCCACAGTACCGATGGTATGATACACGTCACAAGTACGTGTACCATGATACATCATACTTTATTAGGATGCATGATACACCAGACGTTGGAATAACTACCCGTGCTCTGAGTGGGAGAACCTCTTCTCTCTTCGGCAGCCGATCCGACAAGACCTGTTTAACCTATTATCCCGATGTTTGCTGTGTTTATCAAGATAAACTTATATACATATAAAGTTATCAAAAGTTATGGACAGTTTTTGATTATCAATGTTCCCGACGCGGCCAATTATACAATTCAACATCAACACCCTAGACATATCGAGACAATGGTGCCATGAGCTTGGAACCAGAACTTGTGTGTCGTCGTTCACACATGAGTACTTACTATACCAACCCGTACGTTTCTTTTGATATAATAATTCAAATTAAATAAACACAATACCCGCATTATGTTCTAGAGCAATTATATAATGCCACAATTAGAACGTGCACGTGCCAACCGAACTCAAATTATTAATTTCTTATATACCTGCAATTTTGCCTTTTCTATTCCCAATCACTTTAGAAATTAAAATCAAGATGAATATGACACAAAGTCATCCTTCCCGTCCTTCCTTGTCGGATGACGTTAATTATAGTAGCGCCCAAATCGATGAAGATATAGAGCGAATGCGATATATTGTGCATGAATCCCATGAAAATCACGAAGTACGAAACGCAAATTACAGCATCGTTCTAGACCGCATTTCCAAACAATTGGGTCATTTCAATAGTGCAATCGACCAACAGTTGGACGCCACACGCATTTCGTCAGCAATTCAAATGGCAACTGGTGTGACAAATGTTATCACCCCTTTTTCAGGAGACCCAAAATCTTTTCTTGAATGGACCAAAGAATTATATCGTTATGGCCAAGCAATTGCTGCGACTGATCAAACATTAGTTAAATTTGCTCTGCAGATAAGCCGAGGTTCAGTTTTCCAATTTTTAACTTAGTTCACACAAGAACGCATAAATGCCGATGGTGTGATCGGAAGTACATGGGCAGAAATCAAGCAGGAATTAAAAATTCGATATAGCGATGCAAAAGATAAAAGAGATCCGCTCCTTATTTTTCAAGCAGCAAAACAAAAACCAGAAGAATCTGTACAGGCTTTTTCTGATAGATTACGATCATTAGCGATCGATATGTATGGACTAGTAAATATTCGACAAGAAGTCGCCCAATTACATATGAGTGAACAATTCATCACAGGATTAAAGAGTAAATTATTGAGAGATAAACTTTTGCGGGAAGACCCACAAACCTTAAATCAAGCAGCTGATCTCACTTTAAGAGAAAATACTATTCAACAACGATTGCAGTCTTATTATAGCCAGAATGATTAGAATTCTGATCGTAATTATCGATCATTTCGTGATAATAATTATTCTAGTATGGAAGGCAATAATTTTCAAGGACGAAACACTGGTAATAGATTTAATGCGCCCGCCACACCCGCAAGACGATGGCCAAGGTATTTACAGGGTAGCAATTCATTTAGCTCATTTTATTCGAATAATAATCAGCGCCCACGAATAGGATCATATTCTAAACAAAATAGATATGATAACACGCGAAGTTGGCCTTATGTTCAACATATACGAAATTCACAAAATTCTGTGTTTACCGTCTACCAAACTCGCCATGGATAACTAACTCTCGTTTCGTTTGCTGTTGAGTTTTTGTGTGATATCTCTATATGTTTGACTGCTTTTCAGCATCCAAACTCCATCTATGTCATGTACACTCGGATTTTTACCCCACTTTTAATTTGTAAATACATGTACTTACAAATTTCTGTAGCGAGGGGAGTCTGTCCGATAGTACATCAATAGATGGGTTATGTGTGATATTACCTGTATTGTGTTGGGTTAATTATGTAATGGCGAAGCTCTGTAGACATAGGTATGCATACGAAACCATACGTACAAGAATACACATCTAAGCAACATAGCATACCTATATTTGTCGACACTGATCGACTGGTTACATTCATAGTACAACATAAGTATGCGAGTAGATAATGGACTGTTCCAGTATCAATCGTCTGATATACTCTATAGTAAAGTATATATAGCTTGGATATCATGCTACTCGAACCATATATGGAGACATGATATACCATCAACGAAGAATAAGCATTACTGTCTTGAGATCGAAGAATCACTTCTCCTTTGACTCTGGTACATCGAAGACCTATATCTAACCTGTCTACACTGTGTTTCGCCGAGAGCCATTTTACTTATATATAAAGTTATCTACACCAACGAATCTCGATGTCTTCTTGAATTGTTCCCGATATCACAGCCACACCTTATTTCCACTAGACGCTTCGGGACAAATTAACAACTGAAACTGTCATCAGATACAAGACATTTACGAAACATTTCTGTGCACGAATTCAAAGAGCGCGAATTCAAAACTGAGCGAAAAATAGTACTGCGCGAATTTAAATACGAGTAAGGTATATGTAGTTATGGCATGGATAGGAAGGACACAGTTATTTCCTGCCGTATAGCAATTAGTATTACGGATACTAACATACTGTGATAGAGTGTTCTGCGTGGATGCCATGGTCAATCGAAGTGCGAATGTCGGATTCCAGGGGGGGGGGTGTGTCAGGTGGTATCGACATAAATGTTGGTCAATATGTTTACATGTATCATTAAAACGTATTCCAACAATTGATTATGGCAGATACAATCATACACTTCGTACAGGTTTGTCATTCTGATAAAACATAACTAAATAGTATGTCAGTTTAAAATAGTTTTGTCAACTGTAGGTGGTTACCTAGCAACAGTTACACATCAATACGAATCTGCCACATGAGAATGTTTGTATCAGTACACAAACCAACAACCTTGAGTGATGCATTAGTGTCAATAAGCACAATATGGCATATTATGAAACAATAATATCACGTAAATTTCCAGAAACTCATACCGAATAATGAAATAGTTATATCAGTTAAATTACCAGAAACTTATACAGCTGGTATGTTTTCAACGGTGACTATGTCCTCAGCAACCATTACACCACCGTCTCGTACGGCAACGAATGCGGTAACATTACGGTCGTATCCACACTTCAATCTAAACATGCTACATGACGTCGTTTAGTTTGTTAAAACTACCACACTATCAGTCATGTGTGCATTTTGCGATGGCGGGTATGTCCCTAGCAACCGTTACCACTCATATAAGTAAAAATATATAGTATTTTTTTCTCAGTCGAACCCATTCTATCAAAAACTATTACAATTGTTTCACCATAAAATGATAATGACGTAGTTAATATTATTTGTTAAAACTACCATAATATCAGTCAGCTTGGCAATTTTCCATTTCGGTTATGTCCCTTGCAACAGAAACTGTTACCAACCCTGTGAGTAAGAAATATGGTAATTTTCGAGGGAGATCCACACTAACAACAACAACTAATAGTTGTGTTCACCATAGAAATGCTACATGACGTATTTTAGATTGTTAAAACTGCCATAATATTACCTTACTAGTATGTACAGTCGCGCAGTACTATTTTTCGCTCAGTTTTGAATTAGCGCACTTTGAATTCAAAACTGACGGAAATTTTTCGTAAATGGCTTGTATCTGATGACAGTTTCAGTTGTTAATTATCTCTAATGATACATGTGTATATATAAAAGACAGCATCGAAGAAAATATACATCGAATATAACACAACACATCATTTCATTGTGAAGATGCGTGCGTATATGCATGCATGGTACAATTTATCATTCTGGTATTTAATAACAATTTATGAACATCCTGGAATTGAACTTGACTTGAAATGCTGACTTCAGAAAGAATCAACTCTTGGTTGCGTGTTTTAAATGCATAACTAATTCAGAATGTTTGACCACAGCGTCACCACATTCATGGTTGTGAATACGGAGACGTGCTTTCGTGCACCTCCAGTCTAGAATATGTGTATTTCTTAGAAGCATTTCAACACGAAAGATCTAACCACGATTGAACGCTTTACATGTAGCCTACATATGGATAATGTCGTTGAGATTCGTTTCCCCGCATGTAATTATAATTGTCTCTTTTCTATCTAAAATAGTATAAACTTATGAGTCGCATTATTTTTCGCTCAGATCGATGGGTGCGCGAAAAATGATACTGCTCGAATTTAAATAAGTGTAAGGTAGTCATATTTGTATTTCTTCGATGTCGGATATTTTTCTAGCAACAATTTCTAAGGAAGCACCTACCGTGGAATCTACACATCTGCAAATGATCAATAATGTATAAGGAACCTATGTACCAAGTGTCATGGTTTTATCACCTTTTGCACGATTGTTACACCAAACGCTTGGACTTTTATGCAGTCTGTTTGCCTATAAGACACTCGAAAATTTTGAATCTTCATCCGATGTATATGCGCTCTTCGGTAATAAATGTCACAATTGCGGAATATCGACTTGGAATATTATTAGATGATGGGCTGCTTGAAATAGTTAGAAATAATGGTGTATTCTGCACAATGACTTAGGTTTACAACATAATAATTCCAATTGCAGCTAGTATATGTCCTCCCTATGTATTTATTTTCAAAATATGTTAACTATAGTTGAATTAACTCGAAAGTCAAGATTGAGTTCACTGTCCTGAGATGTTATCAGCTTAAAATGTAGTGCAGTCAATATTATGGCCAAACCATATGTTCGGTTAACGTAAAAGCTTGCAGGGGAAATTATATTTCACTGGTTATGCAGGGGATATGCTGGGATATGAATAATTTGTGTGTGTGAAATTTTATGCATATACCTTATGCTAATGTTTTATGTGGGGCATCGGTGGCTCAGTCGGTAAGGGGTACAGCACCAAGCGCTGGCGATGAGGGTTCAAATCAACACGTTTACATCGAACTCGAACTCGTTACCTTGTGGAGTTGCCAGCTACCCGTCGATGACCGATTATTTTCCGCACATGGTCGACGAGTGTATCAGCCATTGAAATCACTGTTGGATTAACCGTAAGTGCGCGGATTTCCTCCACCACTAAAACTGGCAATTTCCTGATATGGCCTTAGTTGATTAAAGCTACATTAATAACCCCAATCACTTAATCAATAGTGTTTTATGTGCAACTATCATCTTCTGATGGGTTACTGTATTTTGTCCACTACATCGATGCGTTACAATGTCCATTTAGCAATATGGAATTTGACCACCCAGGTAGACCTAACATACTCTCACCAAACACTGACATGGAAACTCCAATGCACCTATGTGTCACCTAGTATTTTAATAATAAAATCCTCATATTTGTCGGTATTAAAATGTGTTTAATTAAAACAGCTTCTTAAACAGGTTATATAGAGTGATATCAGAAGGGTTGTATGCGGTTTTAGACCAAATTAGTGAATTACCGGGGGTAGTTGTGAACAAATTGCGAGTACATCGAATATAACACAACACATCATTTCATTGTGAAGATGCGTGCGTATATGCATGCATGGTACAATTTATCATTCTGGTATTTAATAACAATTTATGAACATCCTGGAATTGAACTTGACTTGACATGCTGACTTCAGAAAGAATCAACTCTTGGTTGCGTGTTTTAAATGCATAACTAATTCAGAATGTTTGACCACAGCGTCACCACATTCATGGTTGTGAATACGGAGACGTGCTTTCGTGCACCTCCAGTCTAGAATATGTGTATTTCTTAGAAGCATTTCAACACGAAAGATCTAACCACGATTGAACGCTTTACATGTAGCCTACATATGGATAATGTCGTTGAGATTCGTTTCCCCGCATGTAATTATAATTGTCTCTTTTCTATCTAAAATAGTATAAACTTATGAGTCGCATTATTTTTCGCTCAGATCGATGGGTGCGCGAAAAATGATACTGCTCGAATTTAAATAAGTGTAAGGTAGTCATATTTGTATTTCTTCGATGTCGGATATTTTTCTAGCAACAATTTCTAAGGAAGCACCTACCGTGGAATCTACACATCTGCAAATGATCAATAATGTATAAGGAACCTATGTACCAAGTGTCATGGTTTTATCACCTTTTGCACGATTGTTACACCAAACGCTTGGACTTTTATGCAGTCTGTTTGCCTATAAGACACTCGAAAATTTTGAATCTTCATCCGATGTATATGCTCTCTTCGGTAATAAATGTCACAATTGCGGAATATCGACTTGGAATATTATTAGATGATGGGCTGCTTGAAATAGTTAGAAATAATGGTGTATTCTACACAATGACTTAGGTTTACAACATAATAATTCCAATTGCAGCTAGTATATGTCCTCCCTATGTCTTTATTTTCAAAATATGTTAACTATAGTTGAATTAACTCGAAAGTCAAGATTGAGTTCACTGTCCTGAGATGTTATCAGCTTAAAATGTAGTGCAGTCAATATTATGGCCAAACCATATGTTCGGTTAACGTAAAAGCTTGCAGGGGAAATTATATTTCACTGGTTATGCAGGGGATATGCTGGGATATGAATAATTTGTGTGTGTGAAATTTTATGCATATACCTTATGCTAATGTTTTATGTGGGGCATCGGTGGCTCAGTCGGTAAGGGGTACAGCACCAAGCGCTGGCGATGAGGGTTCAAATCAACACGTTTACATCGTTACCTTGTGGAGTTGCCAGCTACCCGTCGATGACCGGTTATTTTCCGCACATGGTCGACGAGTGTATCAGCCATTGAAATCACTGTTGGATTAACCGTAAGTGCGCGGATTTCCTCCACCACTAAAACTGGCAATTTCCTGATATGGCCTTAGTTGATTAAAGCTACATTAATAACCCCAATCACTTAATCAATAGTGTTTTATGTGCAACTATCATCTTCTGATGGGTTACTGTATTTGTCCACTACATCGATGCGTTACAATGTCCATTTAGCAATATGGAATTTGACCACCCAGGTAGACCTAACATACTCTCACCAAACACTGACATGGAAACTCCAATGCACCTATGTGTCACCTAGTATTTTAATAATAAAATCCTCATATTTGTCGGTATTAAAATGTGTTTAATTAAAACAGCTTCTTAAACAGGTTATATAGAGTGATATCAGTAGGGTTGTATGCGGTTTTAGACCAAATTAGTGAAATACCGGGGGTAGTTGTGAACAAATTGCGAGTACAATTTTGTTGTTGTCATTCTCGCATACCTACATCCATGTTTTAGATAAATGTATACTACAAACGGTGCGATAGTCTCGGTGTTGGCGGCGTTATTGGGTACACTTGTAACTGTGGCGTCGCCATGAGGGTTCGGAATTCGTTATTCGTTGTTAATATGTGTGGAGCGATTGGACACAGTGAAGGTACCAAATTGGAAATGGTCAACAGATACATTCGCCATGACAACTGCGCAGATGGAGCATTCAAGACGCAGGTCAAGGGAAACGTGGTTGAGGTGGGTTGAAAAGTTCGGTATACAGTCGAATAAGCCAAATTTAAACGGACATGGCTCATTCGAACCACCAATTTGTTATATGTAATTTGGTGCGACGGGCACCATATGTTGATAAACGAATGAACTATTGATATACCGGATTCATGTGCTCTGAAAAGCACTTGCCAAAGTCACAGCCATTTTTCAGCCGTATTCACAGTTGTATTTTTCATTACTTCAATGCGTCTTTTTCGGTTACATAATGCTGGTAGAAAGGTCGTTCAGATAGTTATCGATCTACCCAGCGAATACTATTATGTGTATTGTGGAGTTCAAACAGCCATGTGGTTTTTATGTTACTGATAGAGACTATATATTCTTCGTCTGGGTTGAAGACCTCTTGCTATGTGCGTGAACCCCGACACCTATTTCCACAGGCCCATGGGGGAAATTACCAAAATACCAATATAGGCTATATCAGTGTAAAGGTTCCAACTTGCGACTTGCAGTAAATATTGAAACCGAAAGTAAAACAAGAAAGTACGGGTCGAGGTCACGTGGAATTCCAAGAATTTTAATATTGTATCGAAGCAAATTCCAATTATTTAACTATACTTTCAAGTCCACTTCTGTTTTTGAAATCAGATAAATTTCTAGGAACAGAGAACATTAATAATTCAAGTGTTTCTTCAATACTCTATCGGATATCTATGCATATTTATTTTTTCAAGCCAACATTTGTGAACTTTACTCTTGATTATTGTCAATCAATCAGCAAGTCGCTCAAAATTTACTGCAAGTCGCAGGCAATTCTAATTTCTGGAATTCGTTTGACGAATAAAGTTAAAAATATCAAGCACAAACACACGAGGTGAAATACAAGAGGTATTGGTGGCTTCGGAATGACTTGTAGAATATATGTGAACAATTATCGCGTTTGAGTACACGCTCGCGACAATTTATTGCTCGAAAATATGGATTTTGTAACGGGGTCAGAGGGCTTTCGGTGGACCGAGAGAATGACTAGCCGATTTCTTCCGTAGAATTCGGTACTTTCCGATATCATATCTCGACTTGTTTTATGAGAATATGACGGTAATAACCAACATTTTTTTTAAGTAGTTTCCATCGTGTGCCAAAAGAGCTCTTTTGTTGATGGGGCGCATGGAAGATAGCTGCTATAGTCTACTTAATAACGAGGAAATAGTGATAAACGCTATCCCTTTGCGCTTAGCACTCATTTTGATCTAGACAAGAGTTTGCTCAACGCGACCCTTTGTGGGCGCAGCATCGCACATTTTGATAGTTTAATCATTTTGACTAAATTGTTTGTATTGAACTCCTTGCTCAAATTAACCAAAAACTATTTTGTTTAATGTGATTTATTTATTTTGAAATACAAAAATTGAAAAACTAACTTTGCTATGACATACACCGAGGTACCCCGAATTCACTTTGCGCTTTTATGGTGACCGGTAAAGGTATATTTGATCTGGTTAATGCCAATTTTTATTAGTATATGTTCTTATTCACAGGTTACACTCGCGACTCGTGTAGTCGTTAAGTTCAGCATGGCAAGAATTATCCACTATGTTCATATATACCCGGCCATCGGTGATCATGAAAAGGTTGAAGGGCTATGTGGGGAATTCGATGGTCACATGGAAACTAACCTTGCGTGGCCAGCTGCAGCCTGGGCCTATGGAAAACGCTGGAGGTACAGTGACATTATTATTTCGGCTAGTCATGCGCAAATGAGTCATGTCGGTGGCTTCGTGGTTGTCATTATATAGTAGTATAGTAGGTCACTTTGCCATGTGCGTATATCACTATATATGATTTATCATGGGTTTAATTAGAACACTATAAATAGAGGCTATCTAGTGCTTTTGGTGGTTACCGAAACATATACCATGAGTGAGCGAGACAAATGTTTATTTTCGCGAGCTGCTTGCCGCGAGCGAAAATAAACATTTGTCGCTGTCACGAATGACATATTTTTCGGTATCCACTCAAAAAACACTAGATATTCTTTTTATTATACGCATTTCCAAAGAAATTCACCAATTACGACGCTTAATGATCTCACAGTCGTCTTCAACCGATGCATCTTAAAGCCATCAGCTGATCGATGCCTGTTCACGCAATGCTACATCACCATTTGCAGAGTATAAAAATATAGTTTCCGTATTCTTCTCTTTATTTTCTCCCATAAATTTGTCGAATTTCAACATAAATTAGACTTTAATTATAACTGTAATATTAGTAAATATAATATAAATTAGAATATCACAATAGATTCTTTCAATTTGTCCTTCGACAGTACATAACCGAAAACAGTATTGGTACACGCAAGTGAATCGGTCGCACGCGCGAGCAAGTGTGAAAGTATATTATTCTATTTCCCTTCTGGGTGATATCGATGTTTATCTAAACGCGTTTATTCTATATTTCACTGTAAAGCGTACAATAAATCATGATATGACACTATAACTCATGATATATGAATTTCAAAATTAGATTATTATGGGATATGGGGAACTGCCCTGTCGTGTTTCCAAAGCTTGCTAGACAACAGGCGACACTATGTTGAACTTCATGGAAGTAAATCCAAACCAATGGACATAACGTGCGGAGTCCTTCGATGCTCCATAGTCGACCCCATAATTTGTTTAATCTACGCTAACGACATGCCAACCATGCATGAAGATATTGTCTTACGCCATATATTGTCTTACTGATATATGGCGACTTTGTCTTTGTGGTATTTGGACCAAGGCCTCCAGACAGAGGGCTGCGAAGTATGGGAATTGACGATATATAAACACGTTCCAAGTCAGATGAAATTTACTTAATTCATAACAGTTGTATATATTAACACATATCATTTACAAGTGTCATTAAAATGGTGAATACAGTCCAATATGAAGTTACATGTTTTATGAAATAAATCATAATGAATATGGTAGCTAAATTTCCCATAGCTCTATTACTCACATAGGTACAGATACTCGTGTTCTGTGTAATAAGGATGCAAATAACTCCATTTCAATTATCTATATAGTTACAAGATAGGTAACTCTATTTCGAGGGAGAAATACATACACTTATTCTTAAAGGTGCAATATCGTATTATTGATAGTGAAATCTTATCATTGTTTAGAGTGTTTGCTTCGAGTCTTACATTGCTACTGATATATCATGCTTGGCCAGGCATGATGTGTCACCAACAATTAACCAACTGATGAAGGTCAGACAATTGGTGGGTGCGGCGATGTTCGGATAAAGCTTCTATGTTAACCTTAATATAATTTGAATGGAAGATTTAGTATCTTGGGTTTGTGGAATCACAGAATAATGACCCTTATATATATTCAAATCAGAGAACAAATGTACTTATTGGGACTGTAAACCATTTTAGTAGTACCGTCCATATACGGACAATGATTATATCGACTGTACACGCGTTTATGATGCATCCAATAACTATGTATGTATGCTATATACAAGTATATATCAATCGCGCTACATGCATCAGCTAATACAGGCTTGTGTGATTCTAATCACAACTCATTTATATTTCAAATCGTCCGTCTTTTAAGTGTATAGTTTATACCACCGGGATTTATGTAAAACGCAACATGTGTATTAAAATTTTGCATAGCGGAAACATAATTTAACTATCGCATCACATGTGTAGCTTTACCGCTGTTACTTGTGTGCCGAGCACATAATTATACTGCCAATCAATTAATTCCCGTTATTGCATTGTCAAACTTCGAAGATGAATATCATAGCTATAAGTCAGCAACAAATGGTATGCATACAAATTCGGTGTTCATATCAAAGTAGAACACACGACATTTTAAAGTCGTAATCATAAGCTAACGCTATAGATAAAACTTGCCTGCAAAGTATGGGAATTGACGATATATAAACACGTTCCAAGTCAGATGAAATTTACTTAATGTCTATCATCTGAGTTGGCGATTTTAAATATCTGCCAATCCCATGCAGGTGTGACCCGTTGTGTATCGTCGTTTTTGGCGATAAGTTGTATCGCACCTTAGCAAGTTGCTACGGATGGAGTTGAAACCTTTAGTCATTAATTTATCGGATTAGTCCACGATTTTGTCAATCCCGCGATAATTCCGTCGTCTTACAGTTTACTGACACAATTGTCAATGCTTAACTCGTTATGGCGCTAAACTGTATGCGTATATGTGCACTTTGTGATAAATGAACCTTCATTCAGGAAATTATTTATGATTTCTATATGTTATTGAAAACTGGCGTATAACATTATTGTCCATACTACTCTATGCATGCATGGTTTGAATTACAACCGCCTACTGAATCTTTATCGAAATGTTCACTAAACGTATTGCTGAACCCGATACTAGACAACAGCGCCCATTATTCCTCAAAACCCCGAGAACCTCCATTTCCGAACAGCTGCCATGGCATTTCATGTATTCCCAGCCTCATGGAACAATTTAGATAACACTATATGACTAAAATCAAAGTAGATAAGTATTCAAAAAACAGATCACAAAGAAAATAATAAGCGCATATTTTAACAATATCAGATGCAAAAATCGAGGATTCCCAGACTGACCCCAGATCGTAGCCCGCTAAGCGTACACCGTTAACGCTTCCAACGTCAACCAATACGAATCAGTAGTCCATGTCACCTCGTCCGCCAAAAATACTACCCAATCAACTGAATTTGAACCATATACATGATATTGAACAGCCCTCGGGTAGTATCCATTTTCACATACTCTCGAACAAAGTGTGGTAGAATGGGCTCACCGCCCACTGCGATGGGTAAGAATCCCTACTAGTCCTCTTCTATTTATAGTAACAGACTCGTATCACGCAATATTTTATCTCACGTGACTATCTAAGCCTTATCCACGCTTGTGATTGGTTGATTTACATTCACTATTATCGCTAGTGTCGTCCACGAAGCCATAGTGGGCCTCCTAATGTTAGCACACCCACTATCGCTTGGAAAATCCAGAAATCTATTTTTAGCATGCCCACTATTCCGGGGAGGTAATTTGAAAGTCATCTCCGACTCGCTGCAAAAGATCAATGTGTTTTTGTCCGAAATGTCTTTGTAATCGAAAACTAGATCATAATAAATGATCGTAAGCAAATTCTTTATGTTATTTGTAATGTTTTACCCATGTTTGGTGTGGCGATTTATCATGTTCCTTTCTCCGCTGATCACAATATCGCTTCGATATTTTTGTCTATTTCCTTAGTTCGCGCTACTAAATTTTCAGAACGAATCTTCAGTTTGTTTTCGGTGAAAAAAGTATTGTTTTGAACTGATGTCATTGTTTAATAACACCAACACCAACAACAACGACGTCTGCTTTCCATTGTTATTAATTCCCTAGGAAGAAAATTTAAGATTTGCCCAATTAGAAGCCGGGCAATTTATTGAAGAAAATTTGACCAAAAAAAACAAAAAAACAATAAAACTTTGCACTGAAAATATTTAAACCATTCTGCAATGAAAAGGGAATACATGGGAATATAGATCATTGTGAATTGTTTGACATTATGGGTCCTGGGACGTTCGATAAAATATAATAAATATTGCACGGCTTGTCGGTGACTATGCCAAAATAGTGGTCCTTGGTGGAGGAATATTCCTCCCCTCGGACCACTATTTTGGCATAGTCACCTCCAAGCCATGCAATATTTATATAATAGGATTGCCATCTGAAGACCAGCCCAATCTGAAATTATATATTGTACGTTACTTGTTGTAATATCGTTATTTCATTAGAACGTATTGGTTAATTTTAATGATCCTACAGATATCCGATCATAGCTATCCAATGTATTTATTAGTCTTTCCGTTTAGTTGGCAAGCGGACAGTCCTCAGCTTTAAATGTCGGTGAACGTTATTATAACTTCCTGTTCCGTTTACATCATAGATAAACAAGTTATTTTCTATATAATATAATAAATAGTGCATATCTTGTCGTTCTCGAGTAGGAATAGTCCTCCTCTCGGACCACTATATTGGCATAGTCAACTCCAAGCCATACATTATCTATATAATATGGCCTAGCTTGACACCTGAAACGATACTGAACCCACAATCAATCACGGTTGTGCAAGGGCGGCTAATTGCAAATGCGGATGAACCCAACCCTCTTATTGTGTATTTCTCCAGTGTAAAATATGCTGATAGCTACTTCAATGAGAGAGTGAAGTTGGTAACGAGCCAAACTGGAAGTTGGTGTAAATGTTCTGACCCACAAACAAACCACAATGATGACTACGACAACAACTTAAGCTGCGACTATCATGCTGACGACAAAGTCGACTTTTGTGATATTGAGGTCGACGTTGGTCTTTATGCTGTATCTGGCGCATGTGAGAACAATAGAAAGCGTCGAGATAGTACTCATTTAACTGATGACGTCATAGTATACGAACCAATGGATGCATATGATGATTACAATGACACTGCCGAGGTACGTATCGCAAATAAACAAAATCTGCGACTTGTTAGTTAGGTTTCTTTTTCACATGAAACACAATAGACATATAGGAGATATCGACGATATTTTATCTAGCGCATTGAAATCCAATCTAGTATGAAATTTCAAGACTAAATATTTGCCCGTTTTCAAGAAAATGGCATAAAGTGCATAATTGCTGGTGTTACTTTCCCCAACCTTTCCCACAGAAGCAATAGTTCTACATATAGGAGCGAGAAAGCGCCATGTTCAACTATACGTCTCAATGGTCCTCTGGCGAATTTCGACAACCATTTGTCATTTGAGCTTGAATGTGCGACCTTTTTAGCACTCCCTTTATGCGATATCATGGAATTCAATATGTCAGTCCATTGATCGGCAGTAGAGATATACCACTATAGCACTAAGACATCTCTATGTTTATATGGGTGATCATTTTCGTCCATAAGATACGAGCAGTGCAAATAATTGGAGCATCACTGGATATCTCGTCGGACGAATTAAACAAAGCACTAGTATGAACTGATTACTTTTTAATTTTTGTATTCATGATCTATACCGATAATGATATTCTTTTTTGTTAGATCAATCGGAAATTGGTTGTTTCTTGCCCATGTTTCAATTTCTTTCATAAAGGGTTGAACGTAGGGACAATCCCAGAAAATGCGAGAAATGGTTTCCTGTACGTTATGACAACGATTGCAAAGATCGTCGGCTCGAATGTTAGCCACCTTCAGAAATGTGTTGGTACTAATGAATTGGAGCCACTGTAATTTCGTATCCGTTGTCGTTTTAAAAGTCATGTTAAAAAATTCTTCCCAATTTTCTCGCATATTTCGGATTCCCATTGTTGACATGCATTCGGCATTGTTTTCCCATTTGATAGAATTTATCAAATAATTGTCCGCCTTTTACATACCGGAGTATCGGAGTGAGATTGTTGGGTATACATGGGTAGAGTACACGAATTATGGGTTGATTAAAATAACTTGCCAATGACATAATCTGACGCGTTATTCTGTTGATTGTTATGAAATAAACGCGGATGTTGAAAGTTGCATACAGTGTGCGAGGGGTATGGAATGTATTATCTGTTTGGAATAGATCATTTATGAAATATATTCCGGCTTCTCTCCGCGATTTAAAGCTGATCAAAGAACCTCCGATTTTTATTTTCGGATTATTCCATAGAGTTGATGCCATAATGGTATTATTTGAATTATTGAATCACACAAATTTACACCATGCGGAGAAAACATCTCTCCAGAATGGAGTTGCGAACTTGTCTGTTTGCTTTACAATATTATTTGCGTGTTAAGTGAGAAAGAGTGGATCTTTTAAGAAAAGATTGGCATTGCACAGTGAAGCCCATTTCGATTGTTTGCTAACTAAGTGTCTAATCCAGTATACAGGTAATTTTCATGGCGCTATCAAAGTTTTCAACAATAACCATCCTCAAACCTCCGTGCATATGTTCGGCGTTTGGAATTTCAAATGAAATTATATAGACTGGTATTTATGGTCTTAAAAAATGCTGTATCTGGAATTGGGAGAGTTATAATTAGGTGTGTCGAGTTTGGTCAGATAAGGGATTTGACAATTGTTATTCTACCTAACGCAGTCAGGAGTCTGTTTCCAAATTGTTCCAGTTTATAATTGTAGTTTATATTCATGTTTTTTATATTAGTGTCGTCGAAATGTAACCCTAGAAAATTAAAAGTCTTTACAGTATAGACAGGTTTAATTCCATAAGAACTGTTCTTATTTCAGTATGTGACCCTTTCACTATCCATGCTGCTTGACACTTTTCAGGATTTATGCGAAGAACCGATACCCGATCAAATTCGTACAATGTTAAGTACGATTAGCGTAGACTATTTTTAAAACCATCAAGAATGAGCGTCGTGTCGTCCACATATTGTGTTATTTTTCCACTCTGAACCACATATGAATATCCCTTTAACCTCTTCGCTGCTATGACGTCCGTATCTATTACGGACGTAAAAGTGCACGCCGTGTGCTATATGGTCCGTAGGTACTACGGACCTACTTCAGCACATTAGAAGTAGGCCATTATACATAACTGGAACTCAGAGATTAGTGCATCGGAATAACTGTATCTCGACGTTTCAAACAGTGTATGATGTTCCACGATTGTGAACAATAATAGCCTTTCAGCTGAGTCACTTTTATGGTTCTTTTGACATTCCCACTATATTTTCCCATTGGAAAATGCCAATAACGTCAACAGCCCAGCACACGACGTCATAACGTCATTTAGCAGCGAAGAGGTTAATTGTGTTGTTTTGGCGTATCATCAGCGCCAAAACTTCGACAAAGGATTATGTTGTATGTAATGTTACCTGGGGATTCGAAATTTTGAAGTGGAGCTTTAAGGCGCAAGACAAATTCTTCTATCGCCCACCTTTAGTCACTTAGGTCAGCAAGATGCGACGTCGGTTCGTTTGGTGTTATTTAGTTTTGTTTTATTGGAGTATGAAATGTGTTACCCAATTCGAGATCGAACAATTGGCTTACTGGCTTTAGCGCAAAGAGGACATTTAAATATTTAAGTGTATAGAATTAAGAAAAAAATTCGAATCACACGGTAGCATAGTTACTGGCGGAACACCGGTGTTTCTTCTCGCGTAGTTATCTACGGATGCATTTTATAATGTTTCTAAGCATTTATATACATTTTAAAGCATTTCTGGGTTCGGTTTCTGATACATTATGGCTTTCAGTGTCGATCTGGTTGCAATCAATTCCTGGCAAATCTGACAGTGTGTGAACGCGGCTTATAGTCTGGTCGATAAGCTCAAATATTAGGGTCAAACTAGAATAAATTCGGACTAAGTTGATTTATATGTCATTTTGAAGAGGAAGATATCCTCTATAACATATCCAAAATCCGCTAAAATCCGCTTTGAGCATTTTTTTGTAATTCAGGCTGGCGTCCAATGTGGCTGCCATTTTCCGTTCAGTCAGTTTATTGCAATTTGATGCAATTATAGTGAGAATATCTTGTCATATGTATACATTTGTATACATTGTTGTGAAGCTAAGTCATAATGCCACCTTTTTATGCCAAAATTGGAACTCACCGCCCAATATGGCAGCCAAAATGGTGACCGGAAGTGGAACATTTTACGCTTTTGACTTATATCTTTAAGATAAGTTTCTGCTGTTTGGAACTGGTTGATAATTGTGACTTTATTATGTATTAGCATGTTAACTGGCCATCGGGGAAATAACATATGCCATCAGTGGGGTCCCCACTCCTTCCGATCATTCAACAAATCTAATTTACAGAACGCGGTATAACATTTCACACAAAAAATCACCATTGGGATTATAGTCATATTTCATCAAGAAATTGGAAGGACTGTGCAATGTAAGTGATGCATTCTATTTCTTATGGACATTTCGACTCAATGGTATTAAAATTGTCACTTTGACTCAAAATGGCGGCCAAAATATGAAAAATGGTAAAATTGCACCAGCGTGCCGTGCAACTGCTTATAAGTTGTGGTTAATGAATACAATTGACTATTCTGTCTTATATACATTGCATACTAACATTTATGATGCACCTCGATTAATTGTTACTATTTTAACCACTGAAATTACGAGAATTATTGGATTTTTTTTATCACAAACTTATCATCAAAATTGGCCAAAAAAATCACTTTTCAGGTTTGCACGATTTTTTCAAGTAAAATGGAACTATCTTTGGTATCAAATGTGCTTTTTACTTTGATCTGTGTGACGCTGAGGTGTTTTAGATAAAATTACTCAAGATGGCATGCAAAATGGCAACCAAATTTGGTAAAAAGTTGATTTGTCACATTTATTCCGAACATTATTCTAAGCTGTTCCGAAAAGGTTGCAAATTATGACTCACTTGGTTATTAAACATGTTACTTAAAGATACGGTTGGCCTTGGCGGTGGGTATCCTGTGAAAATATCTCCACCCGTCAAAAACCGCTACAAACAGAAAGAACATCAAAATGTAGATAGACTTTGTCCGTATACAAATAAGAAATATCGCATAAACAGTATGTTATTGTCATATGTTTGACCATTGTTATGTAAACAAAAGAATAAAAAGTTACTTTTCAGGCGTTTGTTTATATTATGATGGTAAACATAAAGAGCGTTCTTTGTTGGTGAATTCCTGATATGGAACTAATAAAGAGCGTTTATGCCATTTGTGTGTGATTAGCCAGTTGCATTGTGTGGTCTTCTGTAACACAATCAGGCTCTTGCTAAGGTAAAATATAGTAGGTCTTTACGATAACATGCTGTTTACGCGATGGTCATGGTATATATGAACGAAACTGTATGCATTTTAATGTTTTAATGTTTACAGTGTTTTGAACAAATATGAATATTTTCGACAATTAAGGCCTCACGTGCCTTTAATCAACTGACAACTAAATGCTATATTATGGTTGTCCCAGTACATTATGAGTCATGACAAATCATTTTAAGGGATGCAGTATGAATTTTACCGAAAATTTTCTTTTGGGATTATATCTATGTTTTTGAACGGAAATGGGCAGAACGTTGAAACGGAACTGAGAGGGATCATATTATGTGGCTATCCTGGCCCATTAGCATCAAAATTTATCAACTTATAAACTATTGTCATCAAAACCGTTTCCTTCTTATTGCATACCAAACGCCATTGAGGTGGGTGCACTCTGATATGATCTCTCTATCGGTTAACATATCCTTGAGTTATAGCGATAGGAAATCGATAGTCACCTAAATGTACACCGGTGCAACGCACACATGGCCATGCAGTCACTCCATATATACATGGACACCACATAAATGAACATGTCAATCGCTTTATGCACATACACATCATCCACTACTATACACCCAGCACATGGCCATATAGCCGTGAGTAATCATACATGCACACCAAGTATACTCCTACACCTCACTCATGACCATATAGTCACGACCTGTATACTTATTCACTACATTCATGAACACACAGTAACATATTGTATACCTATACGCCTAATCATTGGTAATACAGTCACGCGGTGTACATGTATATATTTGCCACATACATGGCCATATAGGCACTCAAGCTATACATATACACCCCAACGATGACAATATAGTCACTCCCGATATATATTTTCGCCACATTCATGATCATACATCACTTCTTATATACATATCTGCCACACCAGGGGTCATAACGTCACTCCCTGTATATATTTTTCGACACCCATGGCCATATAGCCACTCAAGATATACATACACACCCAACCCAAAACCATAGCGTCACTACGGGTATATATAGTATACATATAAACCTCACCAATGGCGTTACAGTCTTTCTAGATATACCAATGCCCCGCACCGCGCACGTGGCCATTCATACACTCCAAACGTGCATATAGACATCACCATGACAATTCAGCCTGTCGCTGTATAGTCACAAACCACACTCGTGATCATACAGTCACTCCTTGTATACCAATTCATTCACATCACCATTAATGTTGCCACACTGGAACTCCCTATATACACATTGGCCACATCATGACCATATAGCCACTCAATATATACAAGGTCTAGCGGCTTGCAGGTAATGGGTCAAAACGTAAGGCGACATTTGCTTAGTATGGCACATAGTCAGCGATCTGCAACCGATGATGATCTTATCCAAACATTTTGTCATCTTTTCAACTCATTGGGAGTAATTTCCAAAAATTTCTAAACTCTACTTTTGGCATAAAATAAAATCTTGTTTTTGTGGGGTACGTTCTAAAACAATTTTTAAAATTCATTAAACCGCTCCAGGGCCCAGCTTCCACCTCAACATTCATGTCATTTGAACGGGGATTTGTCTGCGAGAAATTGGGACATTGGTCATCATATAATTAGCATCGAATATTCTGTAATATACCTAACAGACATCCTCCCCTTTCTTTTGACATCCATACATTTATGTACCACCTTCATTGTGTGGGGAAATCATATGGCGGATAGGATTTAAGCCATTATTTATTTCACTATACTTATGTTGACAAACGGAAAGGCCTTATGGTCCGTCAGCCTAGTGCTCCATTCTGACTTGTTTTTTCATTCCGGTGGGCTAGGTGGGATTTTCGTTGACGCGGACAGATTTGTCACTTTGTCAGACACCCACTTACATGAATTTGTTAGCCTATACTTACCTGTATTGGTTGGTTGTCTGTAGTGGTTAACCCATGACCATAGTCACTCCAGGTATATATATACCTAATCAATCACCATAAGTCCTTCTAGATATACATATACCCGCACACGCGGCCATTCATACACTTCAGACTTGCAAATACAGTTCAACCATGACAATTCAGCCACTCGCTGTATTCTTACACACCCCATCCATGAGCATTCAGCTATTCACTGTATTCAGGTACACACCAATGACAATACAGCCACGACCGATAAACTTATACGTCCCACCTATGCCCATGATGTTACTATATATATATACACAAGCCCGCCAAATGACCATCAAATTGTACTCATGGTATGCATATACACTTCAACAACATTGACCCTGCAGTCATTCCACGTACACATATACACGGTGCCCATAACCATACAACCACCCCACATTTATCCATACACCCCATCCATTACCATACAGCCAACGCGTGTATACATATATACCCACCCATTATAATACAGCCACCCAATGTACACATACACATCACACCAATGACCACACAGTCACTCCATATATACAAAGACGGACAATGTAGCTAATCTCGCTATACACATACACCATTTCAATGACCAGACAACCACTCCATGTATACATGTTCACCTCACACATGACCATAAGCTATTCCTTATATACCTATACAACCCAACGTGGATGAATACAATAACTCCCGTATACATACTCACCTAACATATAGCCATACACTCAACAGACATCCACACTGTATTAAGTTGATCAATGTTGATTATAATGGGACAGAGTAGCCACATTAAGATCCCTCTCAGTTCCGTTTCAACGTTCTGCCCATTTCAGTTAAAAAAACATGGACAGAATCCCGAAAGAAGTTTTCGGCAAAATTCATACTGCATTCCTTAAATGAACTGTTCATGCCTCTTAATGTACTGGGACAACCAGAATAGAACATTTTGTTGACTAAGTCGCATGTTTAATAACCAAGTGAGTCACAATCTGCTACCTTTTCGGAATAGCAGTGAATAATGTTCGGAATATATGTGACAAATCAACATTTTACCAAAGTTGGTTGCCAGTTTGCAAGCCATCTTGAGCAATCACCTCAGTGTGACACAGTTAGCACATATCAAAATAATAAACACATTTGATACCAAAGATAGTTCCATTTTACTTTTTAAAAATGGGGCAAACCTGAACAGTGATTGTTTGCCGATTTTGATGTCAAGTTTGTGACATAAAAATTCAATTAATTCTGGTGATTTCAGTGGTTAAAATAGTAACAATTAACCAATATGCATCAGAAATGTTAGTATTCAATGCATAGAAGACAGAATAGTCAATTGCGTGCGTCAACCACAACTTGTAAGCATTTGCATGGTACGCATGGGACAATATTTACCATTTTTCATTTATTGGTCGCCATTTTGGCAGTCCTTTTGAGCCAACGTGACAATTTTGGTACATCTGAGTTGGATTATCCATAAAAATAGAAAGCATCATTTACATTGCGAAGTTCTTCCAATTTCTTCATGAAATATGACTAGAATCCCAATGGTGATATTTTGTGATATGTTATACCGCGTTCTGTAAACTCGAATTTTTGAGTGATCGGAAGGGGTTGGGATCCCATGAATGGCATATTTCATTGCTTCAAATGTCATTTAACATGCTAAATACATAATAAAGTAACAATTCTCAACCAGTTCCAAACAGCAGAAACTTATCTTACAAATACTAGTAAAAAACGTAAAACAAAAAATTCACTTCCGGCCGCCATTTTGGCTGCCATCTTGGACGAGGAATTCCAATTTTGCCACATGAAGGTGGCGTTTTGTCTTAGCTTCACAAAAATGTATACATGTGTATATATATGACAAGATTTTCTCACTATAATTGCATCAAACTAACTTAACGGAAATGACAGCCATCTTGGACGCCATCTTGAATTACAAAAAATGCTCAAAGCGTATTTTAGCGGATTTTGGATATGTTATAAAGGATATATTCCTCTTCAAAATGGTATACAAACCAACTTAGTCCAAATTTCTTCTAGGTCAAACCTTTTATCGACCAGACTATTACTAGCAAATCATTTTCCAGGAGCCGACGTGGGGGAAATGGAATGAGAGCAGTGCCCGTGCACATTGTGAGGGAGCTTTCGCAAACTACGGAAGTGCGGTTTCTATGTGCGAAGAGTACGCTAAAATTGATACAATCGGATCAATAGAGAACTGTGTGCGAGACATAAAGGTATATTGTGGAAGTTTTTATGACAATTGTCGGAGTCTGATGGCTCAACCAGGATGTGGCGACAGAACTGTGATAACAACTTTCAACAATTGGTAAATTAATGACTGAAACGGCATCATGACATTTCACAACAAAACTATTTTGAGTTGTTTCTCACATTTGATTGTCCAACCTGTAATTCCTCAGGAATTTGTACATTCGCATATATTCCTATTTTTGGTCAGAATATTTTGATTTTCCAACCTGATGAAGGTGTCAGGTTGGACATTTCCAGAGGGTTTCAATTACAATGTCGCATACGAAAAGTTTGATGACCTCGAATTGGAATTACTCTTGAATCATCGCAGAAAACCCATTTCTTAAGTTTCGCAATTCTGGCGTTCATGGACTGGAGGGCCTAAAAAACCCCACAAAACTAATTATCAATTACATTATCGAGTAAGCTTGTTTTCCATTGCGAAATATCACGCATACTATATAACATCGGGAAACAGTTGAAACACAGGCATGCGGACACTCGGACAAATGAATTATCCAGAAATTCGCTATAAAATAAGATATGATAAGATAAGATAAGATACATTTTAATTAGTTTTGATAACAAGTAACTAACATATATAACAACATGATGGTACAGAGGTATATTTAGAAAAACATATATTGTTTATAATGTGTTGTAATAATCGAGTTGACTATAGATGTATATTGACATTTGAATTAAGTAACTTGTAAATTTCATTAACGAAGGATCTGTAAAGATCGGGGAAAGCATAAGAAAACGGACTGAAGAGCATTTATTCCCATTGTGGTCCCTAATAGCATCCGGTCACAATAAAGACCAGTTATATTAAATGTATGTGTGTATAAATTTATCATTGAAAATCCGAAAGATGAATTGTGACAAAAACATACCGAAGATCCATATGTGTTGTTCATTATTTTCTAACGATATGAACACACGCTAGTACCATGGTTGGAAACAAGATGCACATGCATAAGTTACACGCCATTGACGCCAATTATTGCTTACAAAATTCAATTTTACGCCCGGAATAGCTAAAACTAGAAAACACTTATAATTTGCTTTAAACTCATCATCACCACCACAACTGTACAGACTCATGTTTTGTTTCCTGACGCATACCCTTTCCATCCACCAATATGGTCCAGCATATAGAGTACAACAAAGACGAAACAGCTTCATTTGGCTCATGACAAATGATATATGGTATTGTTATATGGTTGTAGCCATTAAGTCGACAACTAACTTACTGGTGGTTGCCACGATTGCGGGATAATACATATAGCAGTAATTTCTTCTTATACGAAACATCAAACATAGTGGACAGGTTGTGTGAGTAATGTCAGATGGATCAAATTTATAGTGTCGTTCTGCGATATGTGGTGATGCCGTTCTGTGGTATTGTGGAACTCGACTAAGCACACACAAGAGCAATTGCTTATATGACCATTTGGGTGATTCTTCTTACACCTCGCAATGAACAATATTAACTCTTGTTGAATGAATTATCAACCAATATATTTGTCTTTCTCACTATATGTCAAATAAACTATGTTCAAATTTAGACAAACATTGTCGATAGATTGGTTTAAACATTCATTTGGGAACGACATAGGCGAATTCACCATGAGCATATCATCGGTAACATGGTCAGGAGACAAAATCTGGACACTCAATTGCTCTCTCGTATACACCAACATTCAATATACAATTACAATTCAATTATACTGAAAGAAAGTGACATGTTGAAAGAATGACATGCATTCAATCTTTGGATTTGAAGAGAGACTTCATTCTGTAACATCAGAAAGGCATCACATGCGGTAAGAATATCATGGGCATACGTTTAAAATAACCCAACTCTAGTCATGACCATTTATCAATGAGGATCAGATATGGGTGAGTGAACTTGGGTAAACGTTTTGGTAAATGGTCATCATTGTTCACATCAGAAAATTGTGTGACTTGGAGGGGAGCTGCATGCCGTTATGCTATAGGGGAATTGTTTTCTTTGTGCTACCCTTAAATGTTTATATATACCGTGTGCATCGCGGGGAGCCATTGTTGACAACCATTTTGAATTTGGTTGTCTGACTTTGGAGTTAAATCATGAGAACGATCTTGACAAATTTATGTATATTTTTTAATTGATTTTCTTACATTTGGAACTTAATTTATTAGGCTTGTTGTTCGCTCAACTGTGTCTCGTTGTAAAGTAAGAGTCAAGCATCGATAATTATCACCCGACACAGATCATTTCAAATTTGAATAAATTTAACCACTAATCGTTGGCAGTCATGTTGAATATGGAGTTATAATTTTACTTGTATTATGTCTGGGGTGATGAATTTAAAGCAAGATATGGACCGTTTCACTAATTTTCAATCCGGTCACCATACTGACAGTCATCTTGTATGTCCTAGGCATTTTTTTACCAATGTATGCAGCTTGTGTCCAAACCTTCTACAAGAGAAAAGTGAATAACTATTTGGTATCATTTTCACAATGTTTGTATCGCATGTCTGTAAATTTGAAGTTTGTAGTAATTATTTGCCTGTAGTCTTAGTGTTTGCATAGTTCGTCTGAGTCTGTGTGGTACTATGTGATGAAAAACAAAGAGGCATACCACAACCGACCGCCAGGAAACAATTTATCATAAATATCTGGGAAGATTTAAATGTTGTCCAAGTTTGTATGCCATTTTGACGGCCATTTTGTTTAAGAGTTCCAAGTGTTCGTTTCTGGACTACACAATACCTTGTTATTACAAATAGAAACAGGAATCATAATAACCTAACAAGGAAGGTAACTGGTTGGGTGAAGTTAGTCATTTTGGTGTAAGGTTTCATCAATATCGTCCGTGCTATAACAAAAAGCAAAACATCGGGACAGGAGGGGTGGGTAGTAAACGCACCTTCTTATCTATGAACACCATGCAATGTCGTTTCTTAAATTAAGTTTTTATGATCAGTAAACGTTATTGGGTGTTTAACTCAAAATGGTTTAGTCTCGCAGCCAAAGTCAAATATTAGGCTTGTACGTGTTTTAGCGTATAAAATTCTTTTTCTAAGCGGTTTCTGGTTGTATAACCATCCCAGATCAATATGCAATCGGCTGGACTTCTGTCAGCCTTGGATAATGTTTTTTATCGAGCATCAAAAAAGATGGCCGCCAAAAAGAGGATATTTTCGTTCCGAAATTTCATTCCGAACTTCTTGGCACCAACTTTGCTGTTAACCGGGGGAAATCACAAGGGAATGTTGCGAGAAGCCTTCAGTTGGAATAGATTTGATAATAAAAAACTCAAAATTTTGGGCAATTTTCTACCAAATGTCAAAAATATGGCCTTTTTCGCAAAATTGACACTAAGTTTCCCCATTACGTAACAACGTACTCAGCTGAGGTGTAAGAAACCCTCTCTTGTGGAAAGTTTCATACACACAAGGAGAGAGGTTAGTGAGAATCCAGATTGGAGTTGAAGTAGAGACAGGACGAGGTGTGACTTCTGGGCGGACGGTTATCGAAATGACACAAACAGCTTGTTAAGTAGATAGGTACATGTTGTTCTGTACAACGACCAAGTCAATGGGTGTACTCGATAGTGTAGTAGAAAATTAGTTTTGTGGGTTTTGGAGCGCCCCCATGCCTTAAAACGCCACACAGAAACTAGTCCATAGGTTCAGTTGATACTAAAGATTTTTAGTGTTTTATGCCTGCTGGTGACTCCATTTCTGCGACCGAAGTTGTTCTCTCTTATGGGTTAGTGACATGAATTGAGTTGGATATTAGAAAATAAATGTTCATGCAAATTGACGGTTTCAACCAACATAACAATACATGCCACCTCCGATTCCCCTTTGTTCATTTGTTGTCGGTTGTTTCTTTATAAGATGACGGATGGTACATACTGGACGGAAGTCCACACGGACTCATTCAAAAGCCAATGTTCCCATATTGTGAGCAGGAACCAGACACTGATGGAGACGAATACAACGACACCCGGACAAAGCCTACTCGATCAAATCCTGGAAACGGTTTGTCCCAAAGACTGTTCGGGCCAAGGGAAGTGTTTGAAAGGTGAGACACGTATATACATAACACATAATGCGATGTACAACCCGTTTGAAATTATCACGATAATTCCGTCGCGATTCCGACAAGATCCCACACAAGTAACCCGACGGTCCTACACCGTTTCATCAGTTATACGGTGAATGACCGTTGTGTTATGCGCCCTGATTGTCTAAATTAAAATTGTGTTTGGTTCCAAGTTCATGCTGTCAAAATTAAACAATATGTTCAGTGACCAACGGCAGTGACTCCATACACAATGACTAAATCTGACTGTTGATATTTACCTATTCTACGCACAGTAACCAAATTCGATATTCCGCCCGCCAACCTCGGTACATTTATTATTAAAGAATTATCCGTTTGTCCATCTGCGACCGTGAATTCCTGATGGTGTAAACTATTGATTTTGTTAATTTTTATTTGTTTTTTTTTACATATACAGTAGTGAATTACTGTTAAGACAGTCTTAGTTCGGTTCCTATGTGAACCGGACATTCTAAATATACGAAATCATTGTTAGTGTCTACTAAAGTGTGGCCGCTGGGTTGTATTCGATGCGGCATATTCCACTGTGTGTACTACATAATAGTCGGCTCAGACTTTGAAGTTTGAAGTGGATCAAACATGTTATCTGACTCCTGTAATTTAATCCTGATTTAAGACAGCGCACGCGTGATGTGTGTACCTTTCCCTGACTATATGTTATTAACAGATAATTAAAAACTAAATGGGTGAGTTTTTCAGTAATACGCGTAATACTAATTTCGAACATTCTAAGACATATTAATCTGGCATCCCAATTTCAGATATAAAGGAACAAAGCTACCACAGTTAAACTCAAATTTATGTACATGTAGCAGTAAAACATCTGAATGGCATACTTTTTTGGTATCATGTAAGACGTGAAATTGTCCAGTCACTTGCAAACACAGTTCATGTCTTAACGGGCGCATACCTACATCACGACACGCGAAGAAGAATTTGCGACAACTTTGTCATCTAGTCACACATTGTTAGATGAAGTTTGATAACATGGTGTATCAAACTGTGTACCGCCTATCACGATACTACGATGACTATCATAGTTATATAGAGTTTTATAGGAACACTATATTAACCAATAGCGGACTCTGTCAATTGACATAATAATTGGGTGATAACTTGGCGAATGACGACAGTGTTCTCATATGCACGATACAAATTGATGAACATGATGCATCGGTCCGTTTAATGGTAATAGTTCATTATTATTAGTCGTACTTGTTGCACTGGTATGTCGGAATTGTGATAATCCGTCAGCTCATTGTTGTTGTTGACATCGAAGCTCTTGTGAATTAGTTTGGTGCGATTATTGACTTTAGCCACAGGAAATGTGAATTTACCATATGATAACGTTTAATGCCAACCAGGACATATATGCACAGTAGCTGTACTCTGTCAGATTGTGTGATCATGCAATATATAATTATCAAAATTCTAAATGCCCAAATTAGCGGAAACAGAGCTGTTCCCCAAAATTCTCATGAATGTAGCCACCTTTCGCTTTATCTGATGTCCAACGACCATACTTCTTAAAAAGACGATCATCAATACCAGCCTGAGCTGCTGCTGTTCCACCTCCAGAACGTAAACTGTGTAAGCCATAATTAGCAATATTTAAACCAATAACTTTAAAATGAGGAAGGATAATTACCCGAGATCTAGAATACGATAAAGGTGCCTCTCCCTTTAAGATATAGGAGTTTCAAGACTTTAAAAATACTATTTTTCTAAACAGAAATTCGTCAGAATCATCTGCAATCCCCGCAACTTGTAAATATTGACGGAACATCTTGCAGCGACAAGTAGGCTTATCCGAGGAAGCAATAACAACGCGCGCACCATTATTGCTGACGTCGGTTTTTTCTGGACTTGATCCACAATTCCAAATAACCTTGATGAAACTAAACATGATTTCGTCGCAAACTAACAATTTCGGAAAACCGAAGAAATCCAGCAAATCCTAACGGACACATTGTTAGGATCCGGAGATCGTTTAACTCCGCGCGCTCGCTTCCAAACTGCATTACGAATAGCGCTAAGTGAGCTGGTTTTATGGGCTCTTTTTTGTCACCTGTTTTCCGAGCATTCTCACAGCTGCCCTTCTAATTAAAGAAACTCTGAACTATGAATACGGATCAGAACATTCCGCCATCTTATGCGCCCAACTGACACCACAGAACGCGCCATCGAACACCACCTCCATCCTGAATTATACTAACCAAATATAAAGCGACATCGTCCTTATTTGCTGAAACACATTTCATCCCTTGGACCTGCGCCCAGTCCTTCCACTTTTGAAAGCTATATGAAGATAATTGCATCTTCTAATGCTGTCAGCTCCGTTGAAGCAAACCTGCTATTCCTGTGGAGCCTGAAAATATTTGTAAAACAACAATACAATCATCTTTAGAAATTTATAATATCTCGCACCAGGCTATTCCTTTGGTGCCGTCGTTTCCTATCCACTTCAAAAGCCGTAAAACGAAACTGTTTTCATTTGGAAACGTGGATACCTTTAAGATAATTATAGACTTTAGTACCTTCTATAATGTGACATTCGTATACATGCATTAAGTGACTATTTCGTGCTTGTCGTTTTGTCATGTATTTCTTGACATTGACGAACAATATAATTTTTCCTACATCTTTCACATTTCGTTTCTGTGCAGAGCGAAACTCACTCCTGCAATTTTCGCGAGTTAACGTTCTCTCGTGAAATTAAATACATTCCATACTAATTTCTACACTGAAATGTACATAAAAATGTTCATTATATATCGATGCAAGTTTCTAAAACTTGTTTGACGTTCAAAAACCTCTAAAAAATTCGAACCAATACCTGTCATCATGCAGGGCTACATTCGCATGTGCGCACTCGACGAGTTAATTTTACTCGTATCATCTTAGGAATTAAATTCATCCCTTTAACACATATGAAGATCAAATCTTCCATCCCTGTAAAATAAAAACATCGTAAAACTCGAATCAAGCGAGTGCAATAAAGTCATCCTTTCCATTAAATTCACTTCGAATTTTCAACCCGTCTATATATGTCCTCTATCAGAGCTAAATTTGATCCAGTAACATTAACCAGTGAAAGTCATTGACCTCAGTCCCAAAGTAAAATAATTTAGCGTTGTTATTCTATCAAAATTACAACCTCTTGTGTATCAAATGAAATTCGAAATTATTCCCAAGCCAGTCTGATCGCCAAGAGACTGCCCATGAAGATATCTTCCCGGAAGACACATTTGTCGTTTTTACCATTTCCGAACAATTTAAAACTTTGTCCAATTTGGAAATCTTGAGTCTCTGTAACAAAAGGCACTGTCTCACCTATGCTATTGAAAAGCAACGACTAGAAGACAGCTGAAGGCCATTTTGGAACAACCAGAACCCCATGAGCTTTACACTCCTCTGCATGCCGAATAACTCTAGGTATTAAAGGTACAGATGGGACCATATAATTGTTGTCGTGATCCCAATTCTGGGAAAATGCGTCCACTGCCTCTGTACCAATATCCCAGAACCGGGAATTAAAACGACTAACTTTTGCGTTCTCTGCATTTGCAAAGCGATCGATAGAAAATGACCCCAACACGCCGCTTAAAAACGTAAACAAATCGTCAGAAAATCGCCAATCACCTGCATCGATGTAACGACTCAATGAAGACGAGGAACCCATTCGATATCTAACGCGACATTGTTCTAGTTACATATTTGAAAAATATTGACGGCCATGATATGCAAATACACTTTCATACTTCCTTTTTTTTAACAAATGGAAACAACCCCGGTATTGTCTGTTTACCATTTTAACCGGTAGCCGGCTAAAGAATTACCTAGACATTGCATGGCATACTCAACTGTTTTCAATTCGTACCATGTTGAACTCTGTCCTGTCTCAACTGAATACCATTGTCGATTAACTTATTTGTAATAGCTGTACAACCGGAACTACTAGCATCAGAAAACACTACTTCAGAACATAATATTTTAGTAAACAAAAATCTGCCATTTAATTTATGTAAATTGTCATGCCAGTATAATATTTCATCAAAAACAATTCCAATCGTCTGCCAATCGAAATTTAAAATCCCAACAGTGTGATTCAGCAATTTTCATGCTACATAATTCAGTTTTTAACTGAACTAAATTTCCTATCACGGGTGTTGCGGAAAATAAACTGCCCACAATTTTGGCTAATTCTCTAGCCGAAATATATCCGGAACTGTTTAAAAATGCACTTAATAGGGCCAAAATTGTCTCCACTTATTTACCGGTTAATCTCAGTGTACATTCCTCCAGATTCCAGAGAAATCCCAGCCATTCGATTGAGCAATTAGATATGCAACAGGATTTTTCTTCATTGATTAGAAAAAAACGCCCATTCAAGGGTATCGCGGACTAGTTTTGCTTCTTTTAGTACTCGCTTTCAGATGAGTTAGTGACCCAACCGTCATCAAGAAACAAAAAATTTTTTAAACCACTTCCTCTCCAAAATTTTACAAATGATCTTAAACATTTGGTGAATACAAATCCAGATGACGTCAGTCCCAATGGAAGGATCGTAAAACAAAAGAATTTTGTTTCTTCAGTCTTTTCGTAAAACCAAGAAAAACCCCAAAAAAGGTTTGATGCCCAGGAAAAATATCGAAATGATGGTAGCCTCTTTGTAAATCAAATTTTACCATGTAAGCTCCAGGCTGTACGTAATCTAGAGCAATTCTATAAGCCTCATATTGTACTTTTTGTTTCCATACATATTTTATTTTTTAGCAAACTCCAGAATTTGGCCACTCTTCTTTCTTGCCAAGCACTTCTGTATGTCGTTGACTGAAGACAGTATCTCCGTGTTGAATTTATACTGTTCACGATTGCCAAAATACTTAACTTCGTTTCCGGCTCTTTGGACTCGCCGCTGTGTGAGTTCAAGACCTCATCACGCAATGTGCGGTTTTTAGCATCCATACAAGTCTTTAAAAGACTGAAAGCATGAAGTGCCCCATCTTCCTTGCCATCAATGGCAGTGTCTTTGTGTGTCCTTTCATAATCTTCCTGCACCCCTGCAACTTCTGTGTCAGAAACTATCTCGCTCATGACTTCCACCCAACCGTGCACATAAGAAGCTACACATAGAATGAGCGCTAAAATCTTGTTTGCGTTCAAGCACACTTTAGAACAATCGAGAAACTCGTGCTGAATCGAGTCAATATCAATCAACGCTTATCACGCGGGAACAACTATCGCCAGTCTCTCAGATATGCCCCATCGATCTAATATTTTCTATTAACACATTGCGCTCCAAATAATTCTTCGCTGAACTTCAATAAAGTAATATAGTGATTTGCGGAAGGTCTCTATTATTAGTTGTACTTGTACTAGTAAGTTGGAATTGTGATAATCGGTCAGTTCATTGTTGTTGTTGTTGTTGTTGTTGACATCGAAACTCTTGTGAATTACTCTGGTGTGTGTATCCTCTTGTGCAGATGTGTCATTGTATGTGATGTGCAACAATCAGAACACTGTCAACTGGATTGAACAGGTCAAGTTTAAAAAATGACAACACTGTCAACACGACAACAGTCATAATTATAATATCCAAGTTTTTGTCATTGATATTATGATCACTAGTGGTTGACATCAAGGTTGTGTGAATTACTCTGGTGCGTGTATCCTCTTGTGTCTGTACATTTATCTGTATTTAGATACACTGTCAATTTCAACATCAACACACGAGTCAAATCAGTCAAGTCGTAGCCGACTAATGGAATATGCCGCCTCAAATATCACCCAGCTGTCACAATGTAGTCGAAAAATATCACACACCAGCTGGTTGTTGCACATTTATAACTTGTCTGGTTTACATAGCAACCGAAGTCAGATGGTCTAAACATTATTCCACCACTGTACAATTTTACTTAGTGACCATTTTCATGGCGCATAAAACAACGGTAATTGACCGTAGAACTGATAAAATGGTATATGGCCGTCGGATTACTATGGTCAAACCGACAGCATTTTCTAACAGTGACCATTGATTAGAAATTACAACAGATAAAATTCACACGATAATATGAGCAATTTATATTCCACCCGAAAATAGTATATACTCAACCATAAGTATCACAGAAAATCCTGACCGATTGCATTTATCTCCGAAATAGAATTTTGTGTCAAGATTATAACGCTCGAACGTCTGTGGACCCGGATTAAGTACCATCAGACGATTTTGAAAATGATGAAATTCCCCAGGTTTACTCATGCACTGATGACAATTCAATATATTTACAATATAAAGGGGAACATTTACCAGATATTCAAACACGACATTTATTTTAAGAAATATCTTGACCTATACTTAACTACAAAAATTTAATAATTTTTATGTAAATGTCGAACATCCAACCGTAAATTACCAATATAAATCGGAAGATGTGATAGCACTGACCATAAGGACAGAAAATGTATTTTGTGCAACATAAGTCAAATTGTAGATAAGTTTCACTCAGAATGAGTGAGTGATATCAAGCAATTCAACTTGTTTCTTGTTCGCAATACATTCAAACTGTGGAATATGTATACGGGTCGAATCCCGCTTGAGTATATCGACTAAATGGATCACCCGTAAACAGCTCACGAACTGCTTTGCTTGAAGACATAAGACTACGTAAATATTATATATTTAGTCGGAGTGGTATCTAGCTAAACATGATATACTCTATAACGTAAATAAATCTGCCTTAGACAACTCCGTCTTGCCCCTTTCAATACATAGACATACTCGCATAATTATCTGGCTGAAATGTAAACTTATTTGCACTCATGTACATGTATGCCATAGCATTTCGTGAAAAAAAACATTTACTAGGCCTCAATACATTTGTGTCGTGCATATTTTCGTGCAAACATTATCTGATATATTTATTTGTCAACTATATTTTGAAACACTTGTGTGTATGTGTGTTGTAATGATTAAACTCGCCGATTGGTCAGGGAATGGTATATGGCTATAAAACAGCGATGATTCATCGTAGAACTGACAAAACGGTATAGGACCGTCGGATTACTACGGTCCGACACCGTCAAACGGACGGTATTTTCTAACAGTGTATATATCTATCCGTTGTACGATATGTATCGTTTTATATCAGGTCAATGCGAGTGCGACTCCGGCTTTATCGGACCGGACTGCTCTGGGGACATAAGTCATCCGCCAAATATACTCGGAGCGCCACTAGACGGAAAATGCGATACCACGGAGAGATCTTGTCAGCAATTTCAACTCTACATTGACTGGGCACACGCTTCACCAATACAATGTCGTTTTTCATTGTACCAGGTGCGTATACTTAATATGTATGCATTGACATAAGTGGATATTTTCGATTCGTGTCGATGCAAATGTCCCGAGATAGATCGAGACTGTGCAGTCTGCACCACTGAAGCTTAACCCTTTATATACAGACTGGATACTCACATTCACTCGTCTACTATATCTTTTGGGACTTCTGTTTGTCTGTGTGTCTGTCTTTTTGTCTGTTTGTTAGCAATGGCCGGGAAAACTGCCAGACGGATTTCGACGAAATTTTATACCTAGGGATACTTTTGTCCGGGGAGTGTTTTGGGACGGGTCAAATCTTGACCCCGACCTGACCTTGACCTTCAAAATGGTCAATTAAAGGTAAAATCGCGCCTTTTTGATACATATGGGTACTTTTGTCCGGGGAGTATTTGGACGGGTAAAATCATGATCCCGACCTCACCTTGACCTTCAAAATGGTCAATTCAAGGTCAAATCGCGCCTTTCGTCGGATTTCGATGGTATTTAGCCCGGACGAATTCGGGTCACCCTGCTAGTATTACTATACATTGGAATGATATCTTATTCAGTTGGAGGGATGTTGCAGGTAAATAACAACATACGAGAGTCAGACGAAAATATAATACTGGGGTTTGTTAAACTTATTGTATCAATATTTTCCATAGGAAGCACTCGTGAAAGCGTATTTACTATATTAAGGGTTAAATTATGATGATGTTCATTCAGTCCATAATATGTTGGTGGCGGACAATGGCCATACATGTATAGCTGGCAACGGAAACACCTTGAACGGATCACTGAAGTGACATGTACACCCAATCCACTTCAAAGTATGGAAATTAACGGCTGTTGAAGGAACATTTAATATCTACGGTCCGATTTGACACCAAATAATTGTCCCGAAATAACAATTTCGGGGTCTACATAAATCACCAGTGTCCGCTCGTGCACGTGGTTTCGCGAGCGTCCCATATTGTTTCCAGATGATAACTTTAGTTTTCAAATTGTCTACATGGATTGCTCGCACGAAAATACAGGTCAAGTTCGAATTTGTGTTCGGTCAGTCCATTTTACCGGAGTTGTGGCCCTTTTAGACTTAGACTTTTTTGCATACTATTTTGGCTTCCAGGTGATACCTTTAGTTATAGATATCTGATTGTTTTCAAAATTTGGTATATGGATTACTCACATAAAAATATAGATCAAGTTAGAATTAGAGTTATTATTGCCCTTGTTGATTATGAATTTGCCGATTATGTTGGTTTCCGGATAAAAACTTCATAGAATTAGAATTTACTGATTATTCTGGTGCTCTATAAATAAAACTAGGTGGGTACACAACATAGACAGTTGGAAGTGACAATTTTAATTTCTAAAAAAAAAGCAACCGATGAAATAAAGTCACAGGGGGAATGTGACCTATCGGAAAGCTTCTACATTGTAAATCTGCCCGTACGGAAATTAAAATACCTTACATTTATTAACCGTGATATCAATATGTTAACCTTTTAATGACGGTACTGCGCTGGCGCAACATTAAATACCCCGTGCCGATGCATTCTCTAATATATGCGAGTCGAGCATAGGTCGCCTCGCATATATAAGAGAATGCATTGGCCTATCATTTTTTTTATCATTTCTTTAACAATTTTTATAATTTTATCTAATTTGTTCTTACATTCTATAAACATTTGTATAATTTGTTCTTATATTTTTTAACTATTTTATCATTTTTTTATCATTTTTTCTTACATTCTTTAACAGATTTACCATTTTTATTATTTTTTCTTACATTCTCTGTCAATTTTTATCTTTTTGTCTTTCATTTTGTTTTACAATTTTGATCATTTTTTATCATTATTTCTTACATTCTTTAACATATTTTTTTTTTTTTTTTTATTAAAAATAATATAATTTTTTTTAGGCCAATACATTCTCTTATATATGCGAGGCGACCTATGGTCGACTCGCATATATAAGAGAATGCATCGGCACTGGGGAAAAAATTCAGGAAGCTCCCGTCATGAAAGGGTTAAAATTAGATGACACCGGATATATACATCATCGTTTGTATATTTGGGGTTTCTCATCGTTTCAGCCATTATATGCCTCCTCACCTCACGACGTTGTCAATTTTACGGGTGGTGAGTTACAGCCCACGGGGTTCATTCCATAGGGAAATTACTCTACGACGATAATCAACATCCCTACCCCCGGAAAGCAACCGACACGATTGCCAGATACACGAATATGGTTAACTTCAGCTCCAAGGATTAGATAGCAATCAATATGTAATCGGGGTTCGCGATGAGGTATTTAATGATAGCCAATCTCAGTAACACGTGGCACAGAATGTTCGATTGAAAATCGGAATATAGAATATCGTATAATCACATATCCCATAATATGTCAATATAGCGAATTATCGAAATATGAAATACAGCGAGATAGCGGAATAAAAAATGCAGCGAAGTGGCGAAATAAATCGAAATATAGAAGAAAACTGATAACGGAGATATTTGAAGAATATTTTTTTATACCAATAACTTGATTTTGGAGGGTGTTATGGTTTATTAACGGCCCTCCAGAAATGATTAACAACCCGAGGGGTTCATTAAAGGCCAGAGACGAAGTCGAGGGCCGTTAATGGCCAGAGGGCTGTTAATCATTTATGGAGAGCCGTTAATAAACCTAACGCCAGACAAAATCATGTTATTACTATTATTACCACTCTCTGAAATGAAACCCAACTAGAACATAGATGAGTGAGTAAGCAGCAATATGTCAATTGAGATACTAACTCTTTTAACAATTCAAACCACGTGTCGTCTTTTTGTTGTCAAACAAATTGTCAAGTGACTAATTAATTTTATTTACCATGAAAATAGGGCCTTATATATCTAAGGAAAATTCAGTCAGAAATCTAATTTATTCATTCCATTTGTTAGATAACACTTACTCACCTTGAATGTGTTGTTGATATGTTATTATATCTGCTACAGTAAAATATCAGTTTTATTCGTAATAATATACTATAATCTTGTTTTAACAGAAATTCCGAATTCAGAAATTAGGTTGCGTTCGATTAGATTCCTAGAAAATCGCAAACCGGTAGCGGGCCATTAATATCGTTAACGCATAACTTCCTGTTTGATGCCGGGCGTTATGGCTTTTTACCGTTCGGGTTAAATACTGTTAATCTACTAGAGAACGCCCTCTAAAGTGGTAATAATAAAGAAATAACCTCCACCAATCCAATAGAAAACTTTGATTTATATTTCACCAGAGTTTATCAATTGTTGTGTTGCAATTTCTCATACAAATGTCCGTTATTTCCTCAAATATACATTCTATATAGATTTATCACCCTTCAGATTAAATATGAAACTCAATCGAAACCACGAGTGCCACCTGTGATCGCTATTATATGCCAATAGCCATGTAATCGTGAACCCCGAATATATATATTTTGGTAGTCAAACGTGTGCGTATTAGGTGCAACCTTCCACCAGCGTGGATGACATATCCGCGCTTAGCGAGATTTAACTCATCATTAAGCGACTTTTGTTGGCCTTTCTAATGCACCCATGGATCTAACCAACTGAATCACGGAAGTCCTCCGATATACATACATGTTTATAAATGTCCGTACATGTTGCTCAGACGGTTGCAAGTGTTCATTACATTGGCATATTGAAATAAAACTATCGTTTTCTGCGCTGCTGCTGTATACATAGTCTATGTATTATCATCCGCTTTAATAAGGATCTCCGATGTGAACAAATATTTTCGTGATGTGAATAAAAACATTTCAGATGACGGTCGATGGGCCAGTGGACAACGGAGAATCCTCAATCACGTCTGGTATCAGGAGATTCGGCGAGGAAGTTGTGTGCAAGTTTCCCGAGAAACGACGAAGGCGGGCTGCTGAGAATGATGTGTTGGCTGATGGCTTCCGGGTCAGCTTGACATACGACGGACTGCACTTTAGTGCGGAATACAACATCGTCATTTATAACGGCGCATGCGTCGTGTGTGTGGGCCCAAACGAGTGCACCGACAGCGGTAAGTACATTTCATTAGTGCCCGCAGTCTACATGTGTAACAGTAAGGTATAAAGAATAAAGCATAGATAAAGTTATATTATGCGTACTATATACGAAGCTTGTGTATTATAAATACGTATATCCATGCAGGGAGGTGAGATGTACGAAGCTTGTGTATTATAAACACGTAGATCCATGCAGGGCGGTGAGATGTACGAAGCCTGTGTATTATAAACACGTACAAATGCAGGGCGTTTAGATGTACGAAGCTTTTGTATTATACCCATGTGTATCCAGAGGATATACACACACAAAAGACGTTCACTTGTATCCTCATGTCACGTTCTTATGAGATAGGTCGTCTGTATTAGTTGACAACATAGTCTTATATGCCTGCACGTCCTGGCCGTGTGCTTATAATGCATGGTCGTTTTGATTGACTGTATACGGTCTATGTAACTATATACCGGACAGAAATATGTCGAAATCTAAAAAAGGTGTGTAATACCAAACATGGAAGGAGCGTATATTTCCGCCATTGACAGAATTTCATGAGATGTGTCCCAACAGCAACATTGTCTCGGTAATATAAACCGTTAGCGAGTCTCACAGCAACATCGTCTCGGTAATGCAAACCGTTAGTGCGTCTCAATGCCAATATAACACCCGATGTTATAGCTCTATAAAATTATAATCCAATCAAACAATCAAGCCTTTGAATTAAATTTATTGGGATCCAATACACAAAACAAACTTTCGATGAGATGTAGTTTAATAAGTATCGGATAGAAAGACACACGCGCGTATTCACAAGCCATAAACAAACCAAAAACAAAACAAAACATACCTCACTAAACGAAGACATTTATAGAAAGAGTTCCGTCATACGCATATACATAGTCTGGTGCTGTGGTGGATTGAATATCAAAATCACTGCGGCTCGTATTTTATTCTTAACCCTTTCTATACTAATGCTACCTTCCAGTTATATAAGTACACATTGGAATGATACATTATTTATTTGGAGGGATGTTAAGGTGATAGGAGAAGCCGACGGATAAATGAAAGCGCAGAAGGGCCATATTTATTAAGGGAATTGCTCAGATATTAAGTTGTCGTTTGTTGAAAGTTATTATCTGAACATTTCCTACGGATTAACTACTATTAATATGCTTTAGTACAGAAAGTGTTAAAAAGTAATGACAGAGAAAATAGTAAGGGTGAGTATAGGGCATATACATCACTATAACTTATAAAACAGTGGATGTCTTGCTAACCAAGAACGCTGAACTACATTGATTGATAAGATCGACTGGATATCAAATTTAACCATTGCTATTCTATTAAATACTCATCGGTGAGTGCTTCTAAAATGTTCAGATAATAAGTTCGAGCCGTTTTCTGAAATTATTATCTGAACATTTCCAACCAATGAATAGGAATCCTTCTCCATTTGTATTATATTGTTGTTTGTCTGTCGTCTGCTCGATTTTCCTGAACACCCGTCCATATATAATAGGCCATTCCAATATATTCTTTTAGAATTAAATGGTAGAATCCATTTAGTAATGAAAGGATTGACAGAATATACGTTCCAATTATATAATTGATTATATATAGTGGTATATATGGTAGATCCTACAGTTCAGTTCGTGTATGTTTGAACAAGAAGTTCAATCATTATGCATGTACAAGGTATTCAAAGCTCTTTTCCATACGTTTGTTTTTATCTTTTATTCGCAGGAATGTGTAAAGTGGACAGTTCAGAATCAGGTTTGTATTTCCAACGTCATAAATATCGGTTAGATCATGCCATGAATCTCCACTCTGGCTACGACAGTATATCATACTCAACAATGCCGTTCGAAATCTGGGATCTTTTTTGATGTTCAGACGGGAACTTTATAGCTTTGAAAAAACAACGAAAGTAATACATTTCTTAGTTAAGCTCAGTATTAGGACCTCTTCTGTTTTAAATCATATTTATGATATAATCGAAAATATACGGTGCAACATTCGTCTATTTGCAGATGATACCTCTCTATTTCTCACTATCGAAGACCCCACTATGGCCGCAAAACTAATCAATGATGACCTCGACAATCTTATGTGTTGGGCATCAGAATGGCTTGTAAAATTCAATCCCCTAAAAACTGAAGCTCTCTTAATATCCAGGAAAGAAATACCAGTATATCATCCACCTCTGACCATGGGAGCCGCGACAATTGTTGAGGTTGACGGCCATAAACACCTGGGACTTACTTTCGACAACATGGGCTCATGGGGAATCCACATAAAATATATGCTTGATAAAGCGTGGAGTCGGGCAAACTTAGTACGTAAACATAGATACATGCTAAGCAAAGTAACGCTTGAAAAACTACATTACACATTTGTCCGACCAATACTGGAATATGCCTCCCCTGTTTGGGATAACTGCCCTAATTATCTTAGTGATGACATTGAATAGGTTCAGGACGAAATGGCCCGAATAGTAACAGGTGCAACCATCAGTACGAGTAACGAGCGTCTTTTATCAGAAACTGGCTGGGAACTCCTCTCATCACGTCGTAGAAAACACAAGCTATGTCAATTTTTTTAAATGGTACGTGGAACTGCTCCATCAATTTTAAGAAATTATGTACGACCAATCCAGGCAAATAATTCCAGATATAATTTCAGATTTGAACATATAAGACTACCCTCGAATATGAACTATGACTATTATATGGAATCTTTCTTACCAGCTGCAATTACTGAATGGAACAAACTGCCGGAAACTACAAAGGACACCAGTACAATCGAAGATTTCAAAAAGAAACTCAACAGTGACAATATACGTCCACCTGCGTATTTTTATTCTAGTAAAAGCCGTAAATCTCATATCCGTCATACCCGGTTAAGACTGAACTGCAGCCACCTGAGTTGTGACCTGACAGACAATCATGTAAAACAATTCCCCTTCTGCTTATGTGGGGAACTCGAGACAACGTACCACTATCTCTTTGAGTGTACATTTTATCAAGAGGCCAGAAGAGAACTGTATGCTTCACTACCCAATGTGGTCCTATCCGAGAATACTCTATCACGGGGATCAAGGGAGCTTAGTCTTCGTGAAAACAAACAAATATCTGATGCAGCACAGACATATAGTATGAGAACTAAAAGATTCCCATGATTTGAACGAGTAACAAATTGCTTTGGATTCCGGTCGCGTTATGCGGCAGCAATATATCCCCCATAATATATGTAGCACTAAATGCCTTCCGATAACGATTACTTTGTATATTACTTACTTGCTATTAGTCTGCACATACATGAAACGATTCCACATGAGGGATGCTCCGAAATTCACAGTGAACACCCTTGGAATAGGAATTGTCCTGTTTCGGGTTAGTGCTGCTGAATACGTACTTGTTCTCACGAAAGATAGATATTCCACGACATACTTTGATTATGAACACTCGTAGCTGTGTGTGTCTGTTTCATTGATTACTTTTTGACCGATGTAACCAGTTAACAGCCAATGTGATTGACCCCCTCCCATGGCTTCTGACGCATGCAACTTACTATAGACGAGCATAATTGTAACGACGTAACAACTCAATTATTGATTATTTCCCACCACTGTCATCATTTCACGATTCATCTGTCCCCCACGACTTCTGCTCCCTCACCCTATTACTCTCTCTCTCTCTCTTTCTCTCCCCTCTCTCTCTCGCTCCCCCTCTCTCCCTCTTCCTCGCTCCCTACATCATGCTATTCCTAACACTATATTCTCCCTTTTTTCATCCCTAACTCAAATTTAGTTATATATCTCCACTTCTCCTAAACCATTATTTCAATCCCTTCCCGTCTGATCAATACCCCTCCCTCAATTATTGAGGAAGGGACATGTCGCCAAAGAGGAGAAGACTTCATATAAGCCCTCGGGCTTGTTGTCTGATCCTCATTTCCAAAATTAACTCTTATTTGTTGAATAATTATGTCATCTGTGTGTTATGTCAATTATTTGGATTTGGAAATAAAAATATGTTTACACTAAAGGACATGCCACGGCGACATTGATGTGTTCGTCGCTCAATGTGGAGCCAATTATCTTCGCCAATCAACTGCGTCCACGTCTTGCCCAGCTGTAAAATTTGTTTCCATAACAACACGACAGAGAAGCTAAATAAGGAAGTGAAATATCGTGAAATAACTGAAAAAAGATTGCCTGACAGGGATGTTGCTACATGTATGGGGTTGGTAATGATGACCACCTTAGAATGTTCAACTGCAGCCCTTGAACCAGACCGAAATGTTCAAGTTAGATCGTTTCCATGTGCACTCCCCACCCAATCATTTATTGTTTGGAAGTTTCCGACTGCATGGTACCTGATACATTCCAAATGTTGGGAATTCTAATCTAGCACTCCCTATATATGGTCTGAAATAATTTGACCAAAAGATGGGCAGTATTCAACTTTCGCTATAAAAACGGGTCCTACTAAACAACGAACACAAACGAACAAAAACGAACACAGGTCTAAAAAGCGGAATAGAAGGGTCAAATTTGGTTTGTGGGTGCGCGTGGGTCCATTATATGTGTATGTGGTGTTATTTCCAACTTTGATGACTTATATTTTAGTTATTAACATTATTTGAATACAAAGCTACTAAACAACGAACACAAACGAACAGAAGTTTAGCGGCAGTACAAAGGCTACCAGGTGTTAATTAACTACAGCTTACTCGGTCTCCTTGTTAATTGCACATCTTGCATAACTTTTTGGTGTATATGGTGTCATTTCGCATATTTAACAAAGACATTGGGCCCTAATTATATAGAAATTAGTGATAATTGTTCCTGATATTTTGCGGATAAGCGAAAATGATGAGCAACTTCGGACGGCACACGCATGCCAAATTTACTTATATATCGACTGTGTAATCGTAAATTTTGAGTCATTCAATACAAATTTCACTCTGGCCTACCGGCTCTCGCGAACTATTCCTACGCCATTGCAATTTGTTACGTAAAACACTCCTCGATTCCAACACAAATTGTGGGAGGCCATATTCAAGTTTATCAACATAGGTCACTTTCGAAAATAGAATGAATTCGGTCTGGCTTCAATCTGCATGTTGCCTTATAGTAAACTCTGATTTAGATTGTTCTGAAGTTTCCTATACCTTTTGACCCAAACTGGAGTGATGTGACCGCGAATCTGCCACTCTCATGTAATATAAACCTTTTGCAAAATCCTGGTTACGTACACGAATGGGGGAATTATGTCAGAGACTGTTCATTAAATCGCGATATATACGGATGAGGGGATTATGTCATTTAACCCTTTACCCAACAGAAGGGCCCTGTGCCAATGCATTCTCTTATATGTGCGAGTCGACCATAGGTCGCCTCGCATATATAAGAGAATGCATTGGCTTAACACATTAAAAATTATAAAATTGTTAAAAAATGTAAGAAAAAATGGTAAAAAGTGTTAAAAAAAGATTTTTTTAGGCCAATGCATTCTCTTATATATGCGAGGCGACCTATGGTCGACTCGCATATATAAGAGAATGCATTGGCACAGGGCTAACTGTAACTATCACAATGTGGCCAAGGAGCCGGTTCCAATGATATCCATATTTGTATGGTTCTATTGAGACAGACCGAAGATATTTTAGGCTGTTGAAGCTTTATTTGGCCGGTTTTGGCCGGTTTGTTGGGTAAAGGGTTAAGACCAAATTTTCAAATTATTACCGGCGACATCGCATACACATCGAGTATGGCAAGCCAAACCGCTATTTAATATTAATTTTACTGAAGTAAAATAAAATGACACTTTATTTCACTTAAGTGAAATAAAGCGCCATCTACATGGTTTTATTTAACTTAAGTAAAATAAAATGACACTTTATTTTACTTAAGTAAAATAAAATGACATTTTATTTTACTTAAGTAAAATTAAAACGCACACTAATTTTACTTAAGTGAAATAAAATTACCATTATGTTACGCCCTTTTTTATTTTACTTAAAGTAAAAAAGAATTTTACTTAAGTGAAATAAAACACAGTTTTTATTTAACTTAAGTAAAATTCTTTTTTACTTAAGTAAAATAAATGAACATTTGGGTTTATTTCACTTAACATGGTTAATTTTACTTAAGTAAAATTCTGTTTTACTTAAGTAAAATAAAAAATGACCGTTATTTCACTTAAGTGAAATAAAATGACATTTTATTTCACTTAAGTAAAATATAGTGTAATTTTATTTTACTTAAATAAAATTAATATTAAATAGCGGTTTGGCTTGCCATAATCGAGAGGGTGCACCTTTACTTTATCATTGCAAACAGGTTTGTGGTTTTAAGAACACTACTGATACAAAAATACAGGTAGAACTTAAGAATTCCTACCAAATTCTACCTGTTCACAGGTCTGAAATTTCCAAATTTTCGAATTATGACCTCCAAAAGTTGAACATTTTGGCAAAAATTGGGGGGGGGGGGTGACACCACACCCACTGTAGCAACGTCCCTGCGTATGTTGGTCGTAGGGACAATGGAGAGGTCGTATGTTGTAAATGTTTTATGTCCGCCTAAAACTGGATTTATGCATAAAATATATCGGGTCTACCAAATACTGCTACTACATGTATATACAAATACATATGATGTCTTCTGAATGATCACAACATATAGCGAAAAAATTAGGCAGACCTCAGAATTTGTATATTTCATATTAATTGAGGAATCACAAATTCCCATTGATCATAGCTTGGTGGTCACATTTAGAACAAAACTAGAGAAAGAGTGTTTAAAATTGAGCAGTTTTAAAGTTTTTTGTATATGTCTGCCTATAGAATAATTGTACTTGGGTCATGTTTGCCTAAGTTTGAAAGCAGCCGTATATATATATATATAGCTATATATATATATATATATATATATATATATAGCTATGTAGAGTAACCATTAGGCGGACCATTGGCCATCATTAGGCAGACCGCGACTTTATGCAGACGAAATCCGGTCTGCCTAATATTTGCATGCCTGTCACAACTAGTTATCTTACGATTTAATTGTTAACACCTATCCTTGTTCAACGGATTTAGGTTTTCTTTTGTTTATAAAATGATGGGATTGAAAAAATTGTTGTTAAGGGCATTTCCGCCCCGATAATTTTGAGACATGTATATTCGATCGATATAGAGTTTCATCATTGTGCGGTCTTTTTTCAATCCCGAAATTTGTACTCAATTTCGATGTATACACCAGATTTTTCGATGTTTTAATGACATTTGACCTGTTATCTTCTTTTCTGATGCATCCTATACATAAAAATGCAAAAACCAGAAAAGTTTATTTTTTCCAAGACCGCTTTGGATGTTTCGACCACACAATCGACCACACAATGAAGAAATTATATATCGACAGAATATACATGTCTCAAAACTTACTATAGACGAGCATAATTGTAACGACGTAACAACTCAATTATTGAAAATTTCCCACCACTGTCATCATTTCACGATTCATCTGTCCCCCACGACTTCTGCTCTCTCACCCTATTACTCTCTCTCTCTCTCTCTCTTTCTCCCCCCTCTCTCTCTCGCTCCCCCTCTCTCCCTCTTCCTCGCTCCCTACATCATGCTATTCCTAACACTATATTCTCCCTTTTTTCATCCCTAACTCAAATTTAGTTATATATCTCCACTTCTCCTAAACCATTATTTCAATCCCTTCCCGTCTGATCAATACCCCTCCCTCAATTATTGAGGAAGGGACATGTCACCAAAGAGGAGAAGACTTCATATAAGCCCTCGGGCTTGTTGTCTGATCCTCATTTCCAAAATTAACTCTTATTTGTTGAATAATTATGTCATCTGTGTGTTATGTCAATTATTTGGATTTGGAAATAAAAATATGTTTACACTAAAGGACATGCCACGGCGACATTGATGTGTTCGTCGCTCAATGTGGAGCCAATTATCTTCGCCAATCAACTGCGTCCACGTCTTGCCCAGCTGTAAAATTTGTTTCCATAACAACACGACAGAGAAGCTAAATAAGGAAGTGAAATATCGTGAAATAACTGAAAAAAGATTGCCTGACAGGGATGTTGCTACATGTATGGGGTTGGTAATGATGACCACCTTAGAATGTTCAACTGCAGCCCTTGAACCAGACCGAAATGTTCAAGTTAGATCGTTTCCATGTGCACTCCCCACCCAATCATTTATTGTTTGGAAGTTTCCGACTGCATGGTACCTGATACATTCCAAATGTTGGGAATTCTAATCTAGCACTCCCTATATATGGTCTGAAATAATTTGACCAAAAGATGGGAAGTATTCAACTTTCGCTATAAAAACGGGTCCTACTCAACAACGAACACAAACGAACAAAAACGAACACAGGTCTAAAAAGCGGAATAGAAGGGTCAAATTTGGTTTGTGGGTGCGCGTGGGTCCATTATATGTGTATGTGGTGTTATTTCCAACTTTGATGACTTATTTTTTAGTTATTAACATTATTTGAATACAAAGCTACTAAACAACGAACACAAACGAACAGAAGTTTAGCGGCAGTACAAAGGCTACCAGGTGTTAATTAACTACAGCTTACTCGGTCTCCTTGTTAATTGCAAATCTTGCATAACTTTTGGGTGTATATGGTGTCATTTCGCATATTTAACAAAGACATTGGGCCCTAATTATATAGAAATTAGTGATAATTGTTCCTGATATTTTGCGGATAAGCGAAAATGATGAGCAACTTCGGACGGCAAACGCATGCCAAATTTACTTATATATCGACGGTGTAATCGTAAATTTTGAGTCATTCAATACAAATTTCACTCTGGCCTACCGGCTCTCGCGAACTATTCCTACGCCATTGCAATTTGTTACGTAAAACACTCCTCGATTCCAACACAAATTGTGGGAGGCCAGATTCAATTTTATAAACATAGGTCACTTTCGAAAATAGAATGAATTCGGTCTGGCTTCAATCTGCATGTTGCCTTATAGTAAACTCTGATTTAGATTGTTCTGAAGTTTCCTATACCTTTTGACCCAAACTGGAGTGATGTGACCGCGAATCTGCCACTCTCATGTAATATAAACCTTTTGCAAAATCCTGGTTACGTACACGAATGGGGGAATTATGTCAGAGACTGTTCATTAAATCGCGATATATACGGTTGAGGGGATTATGTCATTTAAGACCAAATTTTCAAATTATTACCGGCGACATCGCATACACATCGAGTATGGCAAGCCAAACCGCTATTTAATATTAATTTTACTGAAGTAAAATAAAATGACACTTTATTTCACTTAAGTGAAATAAAGCGCCATCTACATGGTTTTATTTAACTTATGTAAAATAAAATGACACTTTATTTTACTTAAGTAAAATAAAATGACATTTTATTTTACTTAAGTAAAATTAAAACGCACACTAATTTTACTTAAGTGAAATAAAATTACCATTATGTTACGCCCTTTTTTATTTTACTTAAAGTAAAAAAGAATTTTACTTAAGTGAAATTAAACACAGTTTTTATTTAACTTAAGTAAAATTCTTTTTTACTTAAGTAAAATAAATGAACATTTGGGTTTATTTCACTTAACATGGTTAATTTTACTTAAGTAAAATTCTTTTTTTACTTAAGTAAAATAAAAAATGACCGTTACTTCACTTAAGTGAAATAAAATGACATTTTATTTCACTTAAGTAAAATATAGTGTAATTTTATTTTACTTAAATAAAATTAATATTAAATAGCGGTTTGGCTTGCCATAATCGAGAGGGTGCACCTTTACTTTATCATTGCAAACAGGTTTGTGGTTTTAAGAACACTACTGATACAAAAATACAGGTAGAACTTAAGAATTCCTACCAAATTCTACCTGTTCACAGGTCTGAAATTTCCAAATTTTCGAATTATGACCTCCAAAAGTTGAACATTTTGGCAAAAATTGGGGGGGGGGGTGACACCCACACCCACTGTAGCAACGTCCCTGCGTATGTTGGTCGTAGGGACAATGGAGAGGTCGTATGTTGTAAATGTTTTATGTCCGCCTAAAACTGGATTTATGCATAAAATATATCGGGTCTACCAAATACTGCTACTACATGTATATACAAATACATATGATGTCTTCTGAATGATCACAACATATAGCGAAAAAATTAGGCAGACCTCAGAATTTGTATATTTCATATTAATTGAGGAATCACAAATTCCCATTGATCATAGCTTGGTGGTCACATTTAGAACAAAACTAGAGAAAGAGTGTTTAAAATTGAGCAGTTTTAAAGTTTTTTGTATATGTCTGCCTATAGAATAATTGTACTTGGGTCATGTTTGCCTAAGTTTGAAAGCAGCCGTATATATATATATATATATATATATATAGCTATATATATATATATATATATGCTGTTGTTTGATGCATGCGTACAGTTGTATATAAGAATAAATTGAAAGCATGGCTTAGAAAAACATTATTGTATTGTAACTAGGCCTTTCACAGCTACTGCTGATCTTCAGGTTACACAATGTATAATATCATAATGTATAATGAATATTAACGTCACTTCCGAATTTTGGTTTCATTGTGACGTCACTTCCCTGGATATTTATTCCAGTGATGGTTTTAAGTTTTTTTCTGAATTTAGTTTCGGACGAAGTTTTTTTATCAACATTGTCTCCTTCCGAATTCTTTTCAATGGGTCCATTGATAGCATTTTGTATAATGGAAACACTGTGAATGAGCAACCGCCACAAATTTCCAGATGTTCGCTGAGATCAATTTGTCTCAGCTCTGGTTGTTTGATTTGTTGGCGGTGTATTATCATGCGGTCACACACAGTGTTGCCCGTCTGTCCCACATAAAACTCATGGCATCCAGAACATATAATAATATAGATTAAGTTCCGTGATTTGCAGTCCATATCCGCATTGGGTTGAACTACTGTACCATTTTTAAACTTGAGTTGAGTACCAGTAACTATGTTTTTGCATGTACCTCATCTGGAATCTCTACACGTCCGAATTATGTATGTTGTTTCGTTGCTTGTATCGAAACGGGCTCTCGTCAGTATTTTCTTCAAATTTGGTGGTTGTCGCTTACTTTGAAGTATATTATCCTCACTGACGAGATATTTCATTTTAGGACTCTTGTGTAGTATTGGTAGCAGTGTTTTTGCGGATTGAGTTACATTAGGGTGGCGTGGGTTGTGAGTTGTTACGAGTGGAATGAGATCGGACTCGGCTTGTCTCTCTTTATCTTTTCTCAATTCTGATTTAGGTGTTTTTAAAGCTTCGTCGATTCCACTTGTTATTAGCTTGTCTGGGTAATGTTGGTCTTGTAAGAAAGAGCGCAGTTCTTGTAGCCGAACATCTCTAATATCAACATCATCTACAATTGTACAGATACGTCTGGCTAGACAATACGGTATACTTCTCTTCGTATGGGAAGGATGGCAGGAATTAAAATCCAAGTATTGATGAGTATCTGTACTTTTATAAAATATATCGGTGGTGATGTGTTGTCCAGATTTATTAATTAGAACATCCAAAAATGATAGCTGGCAATACGGCTAATCTTATGTTCGTTTGTGTTCGTTGTTTAGTAGCTTTGCATTCAAATATTGCTAATAACTCGAAAAATAAGTCATCAAAGTTGGAAATAACACCACATACACATAAAATGGACCCACACGCACCCACAAACCAAATTTCACCCTTCTATTCCGCTTTTTGACCTGGGTTCGTTTGTGTTCGTTTGTGTTCGTTTGTGTTCGTTGTTTAGTAGGACCGATAAAAACTAATAGAATATTCCACTACGTTCAGATATATATTTTTTGTGTTGGACTGAAATGGCATTTACGTAGTTGGAAAATTTCTAGCCACATATGTGCTAGGTTGAAAAAGCTTGAGTTCATGGATGTTGCGATAGGGGTGGGGTTATGGTGGATCAAGCACTCCACCCCAACTTTAGCCAAACTTTTCAATATAGTTGTAAATTCCATTCTTGATATGACATTAGTTGCAAATTTTAGACAAACAATAAATTGAAAATATTCTGTTAGTTTATTTTTCGGCAACCAATATTTTGTGTGAAACGGTATATATCCCCATTCGGTTAAATATTTGAATTGAAATTGCAATCAGTTGGGGAAATACCCTAACCATAGGAGGCGACATGTTGGAAATTTCCAATATTTGGGGAGTTCAAAGTGCCAGTTTGTGACATTCCAACCACCCCACGATGGGGTCGGTGTAAATGAATTTCATGAAGTTGGGAATGTGGTTCTGGTCCAGGGGGGCGCAGTTGGAAATTCCAAGATGGACCATCTGCCCTCAACGGAGATCATCGAGCTACGCCCCTGTTTGAAGTATATGTCTGAAAAAAAAATACAGCCTACAGGGTGAAGTGCAAATAGAATCCTAGTTAAACATCGCATGTGAGCGGGGGAGGGTCTCAAAATTTAACAATTGGAAATACATGACCGACATCAGTGTTCATATTTAGTGTGAAGTTTGTTGGGTTTTTTTTACACAAAAGTCGCATACATGTATTTGCTTACTTGTTGTTATAATTTTGGAATGATATATGGCTACCAGTTTGAACTTTCCAACCTTATGGGGTGTCAAGTTAGAAAGTTATAAAACTGGGATGCCAGTTGAACAAAAAAAGCGGGGAGGGGGTGTTTTGCTTAGGACACGTTTGTGTCTCATATATTCTCAGTAAATGCAGAGAAATTAGTTTTCGTTTTTTCTTTTTTGTATCGCACATGCATCCTACATACATGATGTTCGCGGATCATGCAACAGATACAAGAATAATAATTACTGTTTGATTCATGATTAAGACACCCGCACTGATTGTCACGATTGAGTTCTCGGGATAAGCTACAAATCCCCGAATTCATGGAATTGAAACCAATTGATTGTGTCAACAATATCCCCGCGCCAACATGACAGCGTATTATGATTTGACTGGACTGGAGATGACAGGCGCAACCAACCTTAAACGGGTCAGGTGTGCCATTTAAGATCGAATTCTTAGTCATATAGCTTATTGTAATTTTACACAATATTGAACACGTTCACGTGCATTTTTATTGGGAGTGATTATATAATAGTAAGCATTGGTCAACCACCGTCGACGAATGATATGGCAAAGGAGAAAGAAGCAATTTACTTCAGTCGTGATTATTGTGCCGTTCGACATTAAAATCGCCGCGACGCTATACATGTATGTGGGAGCAGACCTTTAATAATATAAAGTGTCGAGTCCAATATGACTTTTCACCACAATCTGGACGAGTACAAGACAAACTCATACTGTACACAACATTGTATAATGACATTTTTATTATCCATCTGTATGTTTATCCAAATTTTGGAAATAAAACTTTTGTGGTTATTTTTGGTATTTGTCGGCACTTAATTCTCTATAAAAGCCTGTACCGTATATATGATCATCAGAAAGCATGATTTGGAAAAGTAAACACGGAAGTGAGAAAAAACTCAATGCGGAAGTGAAACGTCTGCTAATATCCATCAATGTTGCGCGCGCATCACAATTTCACCGATTCATTTCGCAATAGAGTTAATTCGTGACGTCACGGAGTCCAATATGAAAAGTCATATTGTACAATCGGGAGTCCAATATGACTTTCGGGAGTCCAATATGACTTTTTCCAGGACTATCACGTGGCGGCTTTTGCCCAATCGGAAATGGTGTTAGTTAAGGGATGGATAATAATGTATTTTACAGCCAGTGATGGTGACGGTCCAATGTCGATATTGCACGATTTATGCGAGTTTATTTGAACCGATTTGTATGAGTATTATTCACAATCATGCATGGATTAATCATATGAATGTTTATAGCGAAAGCGGTTTCCAATATCATGTAATCTCGAACTGGACCATCTCCTACTGTGAAATATATTATTAAGTAATATATTCCATGTATTTATTTTTCAATGTTATAAAGTTCTCCGTCAGAACAGTTCAGAACGTCAAAAAGTTCCCAGGGTTTGAACTGGTGGAATATAATCACTGCATGCGTTGGCAGAGTATAAATTCAAGTCAACAAATTGAAATGGATATTTCTATAATAATACGGATCCGGGCACATGTTTTGTCAACGAATAAAACCCTGTCACAATACAAACAAATTAACCACACAAAATGTTAACAATATGACGACTGAACATATTTGCATGTACGTCTCTGATAAGGTACTGTGTGTATAGGACGATGTAACACATCCAGAGCGCAATGTTATGAGTAATTGTTAATTTGCAAGCCTGGTTGTTGGAAATGTATGTATTCCCCATTGCAACTTTTTATTTCTAGAACAATTGTCCATAAAATACGTTGATTAAAAAAACTGGGTCATTTTCATGCTTGTTGCGCGTGCATGTATGACGAAACGGGAACCAGGCATAACTAATTCGAAACACATACATGTACATATATATATGTGATCAAATGGTTGAATATAACCAATCCTTCATGTATAGTGAATGTGGAGGTTTATGTTGTTAATTAACACTTCTAATGTTAAAGAACTTCTTCGCATGATCTGACCGACTAAGAGTACAATTGACCGCGCACAATGGGATTAACTGGAAATCGCCATTGAACGCGTGTAATGACCACGAAACACAACCCGTTCGCCGCTACTTGTGCATAACACTCTCACTCTGCGTCTTGCACAGCCTCGTTAAAAAGACGACGATAATCCTAACGGATGTACGTCTCTAGATGTGACCACCAAATTTCATTTCTACAACGACGCGGCATTCACAACATGACGTAATAAAAGAGTTTGTCAATACGTGGGGAAACTTGTCAACACGTCATTGACATCTGATCTGTGACGTGATCTGTTAAATGCAATAAAACAATGAAATCATTCGCGTGTTTCGCCACTCTCCAATGAATTGGAGGGAATCCCATCAATTTGAACAGTAACTGATTATGAATGAGATATCCAGAGACGTAAATATTGTAAATTGTTCGTCGGCTTGTTAAAGAGACTGTGTTGTGCAGAGTCTATCAACAACTATAGGGACGAACAGCATAGAGTGATATTTCTTGACGGGCGAAGTTAGAATCTAAACCTTTCTATTGTTTCCCTTCTATCGTTTTGTATCTCTTCTATTGTTTCCATTCTATTGTATTAAGAAATGCTCATCGTGTGTGCTAGGATAATTTACAACACGTTTCACTCTCACTTCACATGGAACCTGTTTTGTCGCGTGTTTTTGGTTTTGTCATAATCAGACAATCTAGGTTGTATGTCAAGATATAGACAGAACACAGCGCATTCGATAAAAATTTTAGATTTTTATGAAAGTTTTGTTCTGTATTTATTTGTCACCTTTGGCAAATAGGCACAATCCTTGACTGTCGACTCCATTGCTACTATAAATGCAATAGTTGGATGAATATCTGACAAACTGTAAACTATGAAGGCATCAATGCAATCTTATAGTTGACGTCATCGCTCTTGTGATAAGCGTATTTTACGGATGTCGAAATGTGTTAATATACCTCCTAAATGTACCCAATTGACTTGACCTTTTAACTCCGGGTATCTTATATAATTATGTTCCGTGTCGTTCCAGATGGTGTACTCATTGTGGCCATTGTTGGTGCTCTTCTGGGGGCCGCTGTTTTGATTCTTATCACCATTGTTATCGTGAAGAAAGGCTGGTATGTAGCATCCGAAACATTAATAAAACCACGGCTGTCATACACATAATTCAGAGCTCTTGCTCTTACTCCAACACCAATTGTTTTCTTAAGGGCTTTGTCAACCCATTTTCCCCAAAATTTGAGAGTTAAAATAAAGGATCGTGTTCACTTATTATTAGTAACCGCAGTAACCAAGCCAAATGGATGCACCATTTTAAGAGTATAATTCATGATGGATTATCTTATAAAAATTGAACTTTGTAGAGGTTATACAAATTAATGTTTCGTCCTCAAATCCAACAAACACAAAATCATTTTCAAAGAAAAAAAACATGGAAATGTGTATTGAACACTGAGAAGAATGTTGAACAACAAAAATGTATTCATATTTACCAAGCGTTCATTGAAACATGTACTCAATATAAGTTAACAGAATCCTTTGTTTTATACTCAAATATCAAATTTTGGCGAAATGGGTTCACAAAGCCCTTTAACCTCAATGTGTTTCTGTTGTTTTATGCACACATATTGTAAATAATTACATCCACTTCATTTCCTATACTATTTTTCCATTGGTTCTAAAATGATAATGCACTTAAATAGGATAGTTGAATTGGATGGAAGAGAACGTTGAGTGTTGTGAGTTTGTCACGGCAACGCGTGATGTCGAAGCAACTTCGCTATAAAGTTCCCAATATTCAACGATATTTTCAACTCAAAATGCAATTTAAGTTTGATATATTTCACTGGGTTGTCATTATAAGTCAATACTCTCCGCATTCTAATATAATTACCTACTTAAAGTCATGGGCATAAATTCGTATATATGCACATCGATAACTCCACTCTCATTAATGTGATGCACATGTCGTATACAGGGCTGACAACATGAATTACAAAAAAAAACAATTTAATCTTGACCAGGGACGAAATGGTCGGGATTTGTGATAAATGTTCAACAGTTGGCCGCCCCATGCCTGGCACAACATCAGTTGCACATTTCAAACCGAAAATATTTTGAAATTGTTCTCATTGTTTTAATTCCAATTAATTTTCAATGTAAAAGGTGTTGATTTAGAACAAAAATAACAAATTGTCATACTTCCGGCTTGTTTGGAAAATTTCCAGATATAGGAGGGTGCAAATATATTTTCTAGACTGGGAATATTGGTCTAGCTCAAGGTACTAGAGTAGCTCATGGTGGTTTTGTATGCACTTGTATGTCCAGAGCTAAACTCTTCATGAATCCACTAATTGAAGGTCCAGGAACAATATTTGGTTGGTAACACATTTCCCATTGAGGGCGAAATGGGTGAAATGGCCATGCCCTTTTTGCGCGAAGTACTACCATCCGACGTGACTATATCTCCAGAACCGTTGGACATAGGAGGTTGTCTGACCACTCAAAATGTGCGGAATGGCCACATTATGGGGTGTGAGTTATACATTTTCAGATCCAAAAGTCAACGGTTTTTAAGATAATTGCCAAAACAAAACAAAATCCATTTTAAGGGTCTGAACCCCAATTTTGGGGTTCAGCACATTTATCTCAAAGTTGAGCCCCCAATTATAATTTTATTGACCTATATCCATCGGTGCCACATACATGTATCATTTCTGATATGTTCTGTACCATTATCGGATGGGATTGACCTTCAAGGAGCTCTTGATCCTGAAAATAAGGTTTTTGGATGGAATATATTGGTCGTAGCATGAAAAAACCCCAGACATTTTCCCAGTAACAATGATGTTGAGGAAATCATCAATTTTAGGGTGTTTGATCAGTAACTTAAAACTCCTGCAAAAAAAGGTTACCTGGTGATATAATTGGATGTAGTTCATCTTTTGTTATCTATATTTCATGGCCTTTGATGTGAGATGGCTGCCAACATGGTTATAAATGGAATGACATATATCACATTATCAATATACTAGTAAATGAGTTCAATGTGTTATTTTCTTTAAACTTATGGGAGAACAGGATGTTTTTGTGGTATTCTAATGTTGAATTGAATTATACTCAGCCCACAAGTAGGTTTAGTAAATGTTGAGTTACTACAATTCGATCAATCAGTATGATTAGGTAGTCGAGCAGGTTGTGTCTTTTCAGTCCCACAGCAATTTTGACTGGCTGCACCACCATTTTGTATAAAGGTTCTACAATTTCCCTAACACGTACCTTATTTTAGAAAAAATAATGGCTAGCCTGGCATGATTGCCTATATTTATATCCTGATATATGTATATGTACACGTAGATGTATATTTGTTTGTAAGAAAACAAGTCATAAGAAAGATGCAGCTGCAGTAATATTAAGATATATTGTCCTGTTCAAACTAACAAATGCATGTCTATTGGTTATTGGTGTGATATCCAGTAATAAAGACTGAAAATAATCCTTCAGATTATTTTATAAGGGCTTTAGTCCAGTTATAATAAATCCACACATTAAAAATATAGGGCTTCCATACTTACATAATATCTTCCAACTTGACAATTGTTCCGCGTGTTCAACTGAGTGAGTTCATGTGAGGTTCATGGAAACTTATTTGGCAAGCTTGATTCTAAAGTGTCTAGCTTTATGGGCTTGAAATTCCGAATGCAATCCTGTTGCGTTGTGAGTTCAGAGTGAGTTAGAAGAAAAATACAAGCATCAGTTGATATGCATATATAAATCCATACAAATCTACATTCCGCAGGTAGCCATGCTATGCAATACTCCCTCATGTTTCAACTTATCACGGAAAAATGATCACATTGTCAATGACTATTTAATGCTGTTAAATGTTATAAAGTACAGCCCATTTGAAACTGGTTTGCTGACCCAGAAAAACTTTGTCTTATGATACGAGACTGGCCATGGGAAAAAACACATAAACGACATGGAAGTCAGTGACTAATCACAAATAGCCATCCACCATATTTTGTCAGATGTTTTTGTAGATTCGTGGATGTTGTAATGCAATATAGATCTCCATTATAGTTGCAGTTTTATATTTCATTTCGTCCCTTTAAATTGACTTTTATTTTTGTTATGTATGTATATGTGCCACTCCAAAAATGTCAGTAAACGTACTGTAAACCGTTTGGTTTGATGTTATAGGCACAGGAGATATATATATACTTTACATGTCAAATATTGTGAACCCTGCAGGTACATGTATGTGTGTCTGTCGCTTTAGGTGTGTGGTGTACATGCAGTAACTACATGTATATTTTAGTGAAATTTATGGTCTGCACTCTGCAGTATTTCAAAAAACATGCTATGGCCATGCCTACATATACATATGTACACTGATTCTAACACTATGATTGTCAGGTTATAGTCTATGTTTGAGGAAAGTTACTATGTATTTTTCATTTGTGTTGCATTTGTCAATATGAATGGGTCCCGGAAGCCCAGATGTTACTAGTGAAGAGCCCATTTAATTTTCATGAGACTGGTGGACTGCATGTCCATACTCCTATATAAACATGACTCTTATCAAACCAAGACGGTATTGTGTAGGTTTTACTAGAATTATATTTAGAAAAAACTCAACCATTATTTTCCACTGCCCTATATATCACAATATATTCGGTTGGCAGTATTCATCCCAAGTTTAGTGGTGATGCTAATAAATTTGGTATGATACTCAGGTAGAGCAAAGCGATCTGAACAAATCGAGGATATGCCACTCTGTGTAGAAAACATTAAACAACATGTATATTGTGAAATATTTTAATAATGGCTGCTGGTTTTTACAAACTGGCCATAATTGAGATGACTCTTCCTGTTGTTTGCCAAACATCAGCGTACACATTAAATATTTTGAAATATATATGTTCTTGAATGTTTCATACAGACACTGACTTTAGCACAAATTGCTCGGATTAGCCAAACAATGCAAAAATAACCAACTTTAGGTAAAATGATGGTACTCTTTCTTAACAGAATCGCTTTGACCTACAAACATCATAGCAATCCAGTAGTACCCATCAGCATGATATCAAATTAGCAGGACCACTTAACCTGGGGTGGTATTGAAAATGAAAATATCTTTAAATTGGTAAGTTATGAGGGCTATTAGCTATTATGAAGAATTATGTTAGTGAAATTATAGACCCTCATCTTCTTCAACTATCATGGCCAATTAAAACTAATGTGGGACTGACAAGGGCTCATTCTACTCTTGATTGAATAGTGATGATTCCATCATTTCCTAAATCTTTTTGTGAGATGAGGTGTCCTTTTGGAAGAATTGATTACTTCTGAAATATATACTGGTCATCTCTTATCTGATTACAACATGTTTTTACTATGCCCAGATGCAATACCCATTTTAATATCGCAACATGTGGCTTCTGCATGAAGCAAACAGCTGGTCATTCTATTTAGTAAAAGTGTTTAGCATGTTTCATAGCTTTGTTTATAACAAATTATGAAAACCTGTTTTGTTCAATCTGTACATTTCTGTTGATTAGAGCACAATTGTTAGCTGATTTTTGGTAAAGCACACCAGTTTCCAAGGCATGTTCAAAGTCGGGAAGAGCATATGTTGTGTGTCGGGGTCAACAGATTCTCAGCAGCAATTTCCAGCTAATCCCATTGTGTGTGGTCAAGTGTGCTCTTAAGTCGGTCAGAGCATGCGGATAGTTCTTTAAAAAGTGTCATACATATGCTGTGGCCTTGGTGGTATTGTATACTTGTGGTGCGTAACATGCTGAAATCGGTTTTTGGCAATTATCTTAAAAACCATTGACTTTAGGATATGAACATGTATTACTGACCACCCATATATGGATTTTCAGGGTCAAGAGCTCCTCGAATGACTGTCAATCCCACCCGATAATGGTACTGAAATTATACCTGTAGGTGGTACCGATGGATATATATCAATAAAATTCTAATTCGGGGCTCAGCTTTGAGATAAAAGTGCTCAACCCCAAAATTGGGGTTCGGTCCCTTAATATGGATTTTTTGTGGTTTTTGGCAATTATCTTAAAAACCATTGACTTTTGGATATTAAAATGTATTACCGACCCCCCATAATGTGGCCATTCCGCAAATTTTGAGTGGTCAGGCAACCTCCTATGTCCAACGGTTCTGGAGATATAGTCACGTCGGTTGGTAGTACTTCGCGCAAAAAGGGCGTGGCCATTTCACCCATTTCGCCCTCAATGGGAAAAGTGTTACCAACCAAATATTGTTCCTGGACCTTCAATTAGTTGATTCATGAAGAGTTTAGCTCTGGACATACAAGTGCATACAAAACCACCATGAGCTACGTACTAGAATAAGGGGGTAACATGCAGTCGACAATTATTGGAGAAACCAACTGAGACCATCATGATGCCACATTATTGGTCTTGATTATATAATTAAAAACATGGAAGAGATAATACAGACATCCTATAATAATTGGTGAAGATACCATATCAGGAGTTACCATGTTATAGTATGCATTTGACTAATTCTAGACACATACTTTACTATCACACTATCACCCAGCTCAGTTCTGTGGTTTCAGAGATTCTTCCAGTCCCGGTTCCGTTGTTTTAGTGCTACTGGTAACAGTTTTGGAGTATCACTTCCATATATGGAGCTTTTGAATTATTCATGACTTCCATATATGGAATGCAACTCCAAAACTTGTAGCACTAAACCACGGAACCGGACCTGTTGGATCCAATATGGCCGCGAGTTAGTGACAGGGCGTATACGGACCGTCGCGTTCTGTCGGTATAGCGAAAATTGATAATTACGACAACGAGCATATTAGAAAAAAACGTATAAGCAAGAAGCGCTCACACCTGTAAACTGTGTGCGTGGGGGATAAACTTTTTGTCAATTACGATGCTTTGTTTGTTTCTTTATGTTTGTTTATTTTTTTATTTTTTTTGGTTGAGTTTTATAACTTTAAACCGGCAATTAAATCGTATTATCCGATGGTCCAGATAAACCCGGTGTACGGAGGCTTGACCGCGGACTTGACGAATCCATCTAAACGAGAACGCGGTTGACAGGGGGCAGTATATACATACTCTATATTCAGGCGTGTATATAAGGTGAGAGTGGTGGATTGGTATTCTCATGACACAATGTATTAATTTTCACACGAGGGCTGTTACCAGCGTGTGCCTGTTCGCGTAAATTTAGGCTAACATATCGAAGTATAATAATATATACTAGGCTGCTTTTGTCCGGTATGGTAACTGTGTAGTTTGATTGCATGCTCATCTCACCGAATTAGCCAGCCACTGAACGACCTCGAACTCACCCGTGGTTGGAATCACGTGTTTCGAGGTTGGTGAGTACCACCCGTTCAAAATTTGTAAACGCACAAAAACACAATATATGATGAACTGACACAAAACATAGCATTTGGCTGTTGCGAGCATGGGCTAGTTTATTTTAAATACAAGTTGATACCATATTTCTTCCGAAATACTCTGTAGTTTTCTATAACATTCTGATCAACGTTTCAAGTCGGAGGATCGTGGAATACACCAGTCCATACATCTATGTGAATCCTTCGAATGAAAACTTTGGTCAGAATGTGAGAGCAAACAATTGTGAGTTTAGACACAAATGAAGTATCGGCTTGTTTGAAAAAATAGTATATCATTTGGTCGTAGCTGCAAAAAAACTATGTAGTATTTCATTATCCTAGTTTATTGCCATTTTCCTCATTTCTGGTCGCGTTTGTGAACGACTCGGTCATTTTGAATACGTGATACTCATCAGCTCGAAACCACTTGATTCCCCACCGTGTCCCCATGAGACCAGATGTGGCTGGATCGTCAATGTGGGTTTAAACCAGGGTTAAACTCGGATGTCCAGTCTGTGAGTCTGATTTGTGACGATAAATAATTTAATAACCATTGACGTATTATTTAGCTTGCCATTACCTGCATGCTTAAATTAAATTGTCAATTGGATAGCATGATAAAATGTCACAGGGCTATATTAGTTGCCGACAGCGAATCGCCCTGTAACTTATGTTTCTTGTATGTATATATATATTTGTTTCTTGTTGTAGCTTAAAATCGCCAGCAGTCGGCACAACAGGGCGAAAAGACGGGAACATTGGTCTACGTGAAACGGGATCGCCACCGCCGCCATACAGGAACAATTTCATGCCGCATAAGGCCCACCCATGATGAAAGCACAAACTATATGATGAAAGTTGCTATAAATTGAATTAAACATTATTCCTAATGCGTTGTGATTAATCAACAAAGGGGACAACTGGAAGTTGAATCTTAAACGGAACGGTTTAAAGATTCCCAGTCCGATTTGAAATCAAAGTCCAAGTTTCTGCAACCAATTTTTCGCCAACACCAAAATAGGATAGCGAAAATGCACAACTCGTCCAAAAGAATGACGTCGAAACGACTTTTATTCTCATAATTGGTGACGCTCTTTATTATAAGCTTGTGTATAAAATAGCGGGAAAATACAGAAATGTAGATCTTCGTTTACATCTCAAAGAAGCCACAGTGAAATACGATTTCGTTATTTCACTTTATTGGTTTTGTTATCATCCATATATAACCTGCCGGTGGGAAAACAAATTATTTCGCCGCGCGTTATAGTAAATATGCCTGCAATCTTTTCGGTTATAACACATAACTTTATTCGAAACAAGAGTTATTTCTTCTAATTTAATTCGTCATTTCACAGGAGAACCACTATAAGTTGAAGACAGAACTAAAACAAGCTAAAAACTTTCGGAAGAAAATAACACACGCGGTTAGTTTCGATTTCCGTGTTTCACTTCTGTGCACAGTCTTGTTGCTTTAATTAGGTAATTGTGCACTTATTATCAGTAGGAGTTATTCTTTCCGAGTATTTTTCAATTTGCTGTACTGATAAAAGTAAAAATGCTGCATAATTTAGAAACTTTCAGCTAGTTTCAACATCAGTACGGTGCATATAACAAAAATAATACCTACAGTTTGTTGTTTGAATACCTTAAACATCTCATTAGTGTCTGGAAAGAAATATCGAATTTTTACTCGATATTTCTTTCCAGACACGAATGAGATATTTCGGTATTCAAAACACAACATGTGGGTATTCTCTATGTATTGTCCTACATATAGTCTAAACTGACCAAGAACGCTCTTTATTGATAATTATTATAATATACTATATCAATTCCCCTTTAGTGTCAACGGCACCACTCCAATGGTACGCCCCAGGTCAGTTCACCACTACATATCAATTTCCAGCGACCAGTGGATATGGGTTATATCTCATGAGTGATGACAAAACACTGAATTTCCATGAGTGGCTTTAGGTAGCAGTACACGATTTCACGGGTTGTAGGGGGTATGAAAAATAGAAAAATAAGTATCTGGGGGGCATAACAGCCAGTGTAGCCTGTGTTAAATGTGTCATTACTGGTTTGAAGGTTTAATTAATTTACAAAACTGGGAAAGTTCTCAAAAAGTGGAAAATTTGGGTACGCAACAGGATTTTCGTATTCAGTGAAGGTCAACTCTGTGTTATTGGTTACAGGAAAATAGCCTGATTTATCTCCCCTGAATTATGTTATCTGCGCTTGCAAGACAATTTTTTCAAATTGAATCGATAACGTTTTTTCTATTTCAAATATTTCTCAGCTCTAACATAGCTCAATCACGTGGAAGAAGCTTATTTACTGACATTAGCTCTGTCATGGTCTGTTTTTGGGTTGAAAATGGCCAATTTGAGTCAAAAAATGGGTAAAATTGAGCGTTGTGTGTGTGCAAACCAAGGGGCATAACTCAATGACAAATTGTACCAAGAAGCTAATGTACAGACATATGAGTAAACCTAAAATTTCTGTCGAAATTAAGACATGCTTGATGGGACCTATGCCAAAGATAATGGCTCAGCATTGATTTGAACTACAGTACCCACTCCAAGGTTGGCCAAATTGCTGGAAATCGTGTATTGCTACCTTAAAGAGACTATCAAATTGGATAAATTAGTCAAAATGTACTGAAACATTTTATCTTTCCTATCTTCGTGTGTGCGTTACTATTCACAGTTTCTTATTGATAACTGTTGTGCTCGGAACTAGGATCATTTGCTTGTAGAGTATTTGTCTCAGAGGCTATAAATAATATGGATTTCAGCTTGACAACTCACTGAATGCTCACACCGACAGGGAAAATACCAAATTCAACGTATGGCTACTATGGATAACAAATAAATACGGTTCACATTTTTTGGGAGGGTGGTGATGTGATTATATATGCATCAGTTACTCTGTACGATCCATTTCTAGTGTTGCATTTTTGTGTAATTACATAAAAATGACATTCATTTAACGAAATGTGTTGCCACGCAAACATTTCAACAATGGAATTCCTTGGATACCTGGTGCGAAAAGCCGTATTAATGTTGGTTATTTAGTCTTGGTCGTGTTTTCGAATGACCGAGTAATGTCAATACGTATATTGGAGACTGGGTAAAGTCAGCTAAAGTACAGACATATGAGTACACCTAAAATTTCTGTCGAAATTAAAACATGCTTGATGGGACCTATGCCAAAGATAATGGCTCAGCATTGGTGTAAACAATATTTAATTTCGAACAGAACATGTAATACATACATACAAACAAATTGACATAATTAATAATAATGTTCAAAACGGGGATTAGACAACAAGACTAAAAGGCTTTTATCAAGTCTTTTCCTCGGAGTAGGAAGTTTACCCTTGGTATCAGAATAGATACCATATAGTGTAAATTTAGCGGACGGGGATAACATGTTAGATCCGAAAAAAATATTGTTCAATGAGGGGGTAGAGGCATAGAGTGCAGGAAGGAAGAACGTTTGTCAAGTTAATTGGTATTGCAAGAAAAGAGAGATATGAGAATTAAGAGAGGGAACAACATCTTGTCTTACCTCGTGATATTATCCGAGGGACGATACATCAACCTGCACTCATTGGTTCGATGGATATTGGGGAAACACTGATCAACGCTAATCGATATCATTGGGATAAGAGAAAGGAACTAAGAAATAACATAGTGGACATGAATGGAAGCGATAATTTTTCAGTGAAATAAACGTGATATAAAAATAGGACAGATGGACTGACATGTAGTGCAATTCGGCCTACGTATGATTGGCATAGACCGGGTCAAGTTTCTAGCCTGTATGGTTATAATGCATAAAAGGGCTATGGATTTACTAGAAACAACATTGTCATATAATTATACAGTGCATGTGATTTACGATATACTTACAAAGACGAGCAGACGCGAAGTGTGTATGGTGACTGAACCAAGACAGTGAAATAAACGTGATATAAAAATAGGACAGATGGACTGACGGACTGACATGTAGTGCAATTTGGCCTACATATGATTGGCATAGATCGGGTCAAGTTTCTAGCCTATATATGGTTATAATGCCTAAAAGGGCTATGATTTTACCAGAAAAACATAGTCATATAATTATACAGTGCAATACGATTTACGATATACTTACAAAGACGAGCAGACGCGATGTATGTGGGTAACTGCACCAAGCCAGGCTTTATCCGAATCATGAATTTGACCTCAATCGCGTAACACAACAAGCGCACTAACTGGACCAAGCCAAGCTTTACCCGAATCATGAATTGACCTCAATGGCATAACACAGAAGCGCACTAACTGGACCAAGCCAAGCTTTACCCGAATCATGAATTGACCTCAATGGCATAACACAGAAGCGCACTAACTGGATCAAGCCAAGCTCTACCCGAATCATGAATTGACCTCAATGGCATAACACAGAAGCGCACGATAGTCACGCGTAATTAATGGTGCTACGCTGGAGGGTGATTTAGTAGTTTAATACAAATACCACTGACGACCACGCAGAATGAATCCAGATTGATACTTCAGAATCAGGTCATGTTAAACGAATGGAACACAGGGCATTTCGGACGAGACAGGCATTGGTATAGTAGTACAATTTTGTAATGCATATCATTTTATATGGTTGTTGAATTGCATGAATCATGCTGTTATCTCAAGAAACGGAAAGTATGTTTTTCGCAAGTCATGGATTGCCCAAATGAAATTTTTTTTTACATCGCGTTCAAGGAAGGTTATAATGGATTATGATACTTTCCAGCAGGGTAAGCATACATGTATGTTCCATATTTTATCATGATACAGTAAATATGAAATGGCTAGCATTATTCTGGCTTAGCTTATATAGGTGTGTTTATGGCGTATATATTTTCCAACCAGTGAAAACAAAGGGGGGGGGGGGGTCTGTTTCGGTGGACCAAATATAGGTCTTTAGTATGGGACTCAATTATCTAACAGTCTGACTTAGAGTGGGAAACATAAGTTCCAAATCAGCGATAGTGGGAGAAATGTGCATATGAATATATATATACACACAACGACCAACCATCTAATGGTGGTCGGTGACACATTGACAGGTAACAGCGTTAGTTTACCCGCCCCTCCAGGGCATCGATGTGTCTGAATGTTGTTAGTTTCATGGCTTCGCCAGCCTGGGCCTCTCTTGCATAAATGTTCCCATCAAATGTCCAGCATTCAGCAATTTTTGAAATCTGCTTTAATTTCCGTGCACGTTGGTAGATTTTGGTGCGAGTTCTTGTAAGGTCCACATTAACGAAAAGGGGTCCCGGGTATTCAGGAACACCGAGTTTTTTTTAGGTCACGTCGCACATCCTAAACAGACTTTCTCACACGGTAGGATGGTAGGCGGAATATAATTTGCCTTGACGGAGCTGGAGCACCCTGGTTATTAGTAACATTTGCAGGTTATTTTAATGGGCCAACTCGGTGACTGCCAAAAATATGTTTTGGCTTCAGTGGAATACCTAGTTTATTGATGACTTTGTGCACGATTGAGTCGGTATCTTCTCCGCTTTTTCCCGTATACCAGATAAACGTAAGTTAGTACGCCGGCCGTACTGTTGGAGGTCATCGATCTAGGCACGAAGTTCATATTCAACTTCCTGTTGCTTTTCATTTTCAGTTTTAGTTTCTTCTCGAGCTCCAGAATTTTGGCATCGCGTTTTGATAGCTCGCGATTAAGTATATCGGTTGTAACAATGTCTGCCTTGCAAGCGTTTGAAACTCGTTAAGGCTTTTATGAGACCGGCCTCGGAGTAAACATTAGGTCCAAAGAAATCCGATGGTTCCTCTTCCATGTCACCTGCATTTGATCCATCGTTAGACGGAATTGGACTCCGCAAAAGGTTACCTTGATAAACAGGTTTGTACTGTTTCTTATTTTCTGCATACATGGATGGAGAAATAGGAGATGACGATGTGGCGCGCTCCTTCCTCTTTAGAGGTGTGGGCGTGGAAGACTGATCATCGTGAACGTTCGAAACGCTCCCTTTCTCTTGTTGATTTTCCAAATTGTAAGTATTTTGATCGTTCGTAATATCAGAATTGATATTTACTGTTTCCGTGCCACTCATTGTGAATAAATTGGAATCGATGTGCTGGGAATGCTAGAGGAGCAGATAATATCAAAATCCGACACTTGACCACTGTAGAATGGAAAATTTGGCGAGGACGTTCAGGATCAGAAACAAAGTCAAGTTTATCAGGAAAGCAGAAATTAAAACGCTGCTGATTTGATGCAGCACACAGTTAATTCATTCCGTGGGCAATAATACATGTAAATAAGGTTCGATCTCACCAAATTTCTGTCTGTTAAACCTGTCCACAATCAAAATTCAAAATGGCGGCTGTTGTTTACAGTCATCTGGAAAATTTCTGTTCCTTATATTCGTAAAATCTGAGCACCAAATCCAACATTTTTTCAAATAGTGTGATATATGTACATCGGAACACACATTGACATCATATTTACATACAGGCGTTGAGCATTTAGATAAGAAAACTTACAAAATCTCCATCGAACTCAGGAGCGATTTTTTAACGACCTTTGCATTGATTTGAAGTACAGTACCCACTCCAAGGTTGGCCAAATTGCTGGAAATCGTGTATTGCTACCTTAGCCATGAGTGGAAATTCAAATGTTTTGTCATCACGAATGAGATTTAACACATATCCACTGAAAAAGTGTGGATATTCTGTATATTGTATACTTTAGTTACTTGCCTATGGCCCCATGTATGTCAATACATCAGAAATTTCAAGCTGACACATTACGCTTGTATAACATGAGATTATACATATCATTCAGGCACAATAATACCAGTGATATATCGATATCTCACTAGTGGGATATCACTTATATCTCACTGCTAAAACCTTATAATTCATGGGCAAGTATATAATAAAACATTTTATTAGTGGCCTATAAGTAGTCTGTGTCAACTGTATCTATCCCGTGACACTAATATGGTCAATTTACCCATGTGAATCAATTTTCAACGATCGGATCCAACCATTTTGGGTATATATTAATTATTTATTTAAAACAAACTAGTAGTGCCCTTTTAAGACATCTGACGTCAAACATCCCGTGATACTACCCGTTATGTATATCATCGAAGGACTAATTTAGTTCCATCAAGCCACATTCTTTCAACTTGCTGACAACGAAATCGTCAGACATTTTTACTTTGTTTTAACAACACCTGCTGCATAGAAGCCGGTTTGGCGCATAATGTAATTAGTGGAAGTACAACAAAGGTAATTGGAAGTACAGGTAAATATGACACCATCACTTAAAGTACAGTACACCCACGCTATAATTATACCGGACGTGACCTCAAAGGTATTGTTGTGGGAGTACATGGAAGTACAGGTATATATGGCATCATTGCATCATCCTACTTGGTCACTGGCGTACAAGGCCCTAACATGTACGTACATGTGTATTACGTTATATTAAAGGGACACAGTGCATTATGTGTGAATATTAAAGTGATTGAATGTCAAAAGGGTGCACTCTCGGAATGATAATGTTAAAGGGACACAAGGTACTCATAAAGTGAATTTAAAGGGACAATCGGCACTCACTGTGGATGAATGCTAAAGTGACACACAGCACTCGCAGTGGGTGCAAGCTAAACGGACACAGAACAAAGTTTTAAAATTCAAAAAAATTCAAAAAAAATTAAAACATTACAAAACTTAATTTTTTTCAAAAAATTAATAAAATTTTAAAACTTCAAAATAAAAAATAACAAATTTCAAAAATGAAAAAACAAATTGAAAACCTCAAGTTCTCTTCTTCCATCAGTTGATCAACCTTATCAGACCACAATTCCACCGCTACCGAGAAACCGTTCTAGATTCGGACGAAGATGAACTGGAAACGTCATCAGATTCGAAGGATGATACGGTCGCCGGTAGTAGAGCGGTAATCGGCCGTAAGAAAGCTGCGCGATTTGCCGCGAGATGGACACATTCAAAAGTATGTTGAAACGCGTCAACGATGATGTGGTAGCGGTGAAATTGTGTCTGATAAGGTTGATCAACTGATGGAAGAATAGAACGTGTCGGAAGAAGAGGCTGAGGAAAAAGTTCAACGAGAATGCATCGACACAGATTTTGATCTCTCTCAAAAGTTGCAGACGGTTGATAGAATACCAGCATCGATTGAAAACACCCCCATACATAACACTATCATGAAGAAAATGGTCAAACTGACCAAACGCGGTTATAATAATGAATGATCCCGAAAATTTGAAGTTTTAAAATTGGTAAATTTTAATCCGAAACAATTTGAAAATTAAAAAAATTTGAAATATTGGAAGTTTTTCCTTTTTTTGAAAAATTTGAATTTTTTGAAAACTTGAATTTTTTTCTTTTCAATTTTGAAAAATAATTTAAGTTTTGAGGTTTTTTTTCATTTTTTCATTTTTTTGTTTTATTTTTGAACAAATGTAAGTTTTTGAAGATTTAAAATGTTTTTAATTTAAAAAAAAAAATTCTGTGTCCTTTTAACTTGCACCCACTGCGAGTGCTGTGTGTCAGTTTAACATTCATCCACAGTGAGTGTCGAGTGTCCCTTTAAATTCACTTTATGAATATCTTGTGTCCCTTTAACATTATCATACCGAGAGTACGCCCCTTTGACATTCACTCACTTTAATATTCACACAGAATGCATTGTGTCCCTTTAATATGCGTTAATACACCTATAAGAAAAATAATTCAGGGCGATGCTCCCCCTTGTTCATCAAGGTCATCGCGTGATATGCATAAAATTACACCCATAACGTAATACACATGTACGTACATGTTAGGGCCTTGTACGCCAGTGACCAAGTAGGATGATGCAATGAGGTCATATCTACAAAACTCGTGAGCTACCACAAAGCTCGTCGAGTGTTACTACATAACTCGTGAGCTACCACAAAAACTCGTCAGTTACAACATTTGAGTACATTATCCCTTTAATACGGGACATAAAAAGACAATTAGGAATATGTCAACCGTTTTCTTTGATAAGGAAAGTCCACGATATTTTCGGCAAGTCCACTCAAAGCTCCATGTAATAACCCAATTTTAAAAATACCAACATCTGTTTACCTTAACATCTCCGATCACGGTATCTGAAATCATCACGGAAACTTAAACAAAATATCTAATCACTCGTGTATTACTCTTCTGAAATTTATTGTTGTTACATATTTCATAATTTAATATTTTGATATCATGTATATTTTGTCTGTAATATATCGATTAACATAATAAATTGAATTGAATCAAGAAAATTTTCAATTATGTGATTTTGTGATAGTTTTTATTACTTTATTACGAGTATTGGTCATTGCGTGGTACGCGAGCAATTTACAAAGGAAACTCTGTATTATTTGGTGTCAAATCGAAAAGCTATATGTCGTGTAACAGTAAAGTCCAGCTGTTGTCTGGAAAACAGGAAAAGCGCGGAATTTCTGACGAAGTTTCAGTGGGAAGAAGATATAGGGTCTCGTTGGATTCACATCTAAAAATAGAATCTTTGGGGTCTAAAATTGGTTGTACTAAAATATTCCCAAAATATCAAAAACCCAAAAAAAAAATTCAAAACTTCAAAAATTTATTTTTTCCAAAAATTATTTTTTCCAAAAAATTTCCAAACTTCCAAATTATCAAAACCCCAAAATTTCCAAACTTCCAAATTATCAAAACCCTCAAAATTGTTTAAATAAAAAATTTATAACGAGTTTTCGGTTTCTGATAATCTCGATATTAAAAAAATGTCGAATGTTAAATTATTTGCGCGTAATATCTTTCGTAATATTTTTTGTTCAAATATTTTTCATGAATTTATTAATCGATGTTTAGAAATAGCTTTATTGGACATTGTGACCATCGATATGAATGCATACATTCCAGTGTTTTATCGGACGCAGTTCATATAATTGTCATACCTGAAAATAGACACTATTACTTTTACATAAATAATAAAGAGCGTTTATTCTTTACACTCTCTCTATCCCATATGACAGGTGTGTATTATCGTGAATTATTGGAAGTTTTGAGATGTACTATGTTGAATCCCTAACGGTCGAAAATTGTAAGGCGAAATTACAACCCCCCAGAATGAATTGTCATATTGAATGAATGATGATTTAATCTCAGCCATTTTTACATGGAACATGAGCGATGTACACTCAATCACACACGCCACATTGGTGTTAACAATGTGTCTTTCACACCTTTGCTTTACCAAATGAATTCTATTATTTCCCCGGTCACAGCTATATGGTATTCAGAAAACAAATCGATTTAGAACAAAACGAGTTAGTATCAATTAAGGTTGATAAACTGTGTCATTCACGCGATAATTAGTTATCCATAAAACATGCATACATATTAAGTCAGGTCGTGAGACACTCAATTATACAAATTGCTTTGATCACATTGTTATAACAACATTACGTAATAACCCCTTATCACTCCATTCACACTTACGACCATTTTGTATGCCGAAAACTCCAGGTAGCACCGATGATGTAACATTATATCACTGCTATTGTGCCAATGATAGGTTCAGACATGTTCTATGTTTAGAAAAATAGATAATCTGCAGGTGTTCTCAGCGGGGGGAACACAGGGTTACGTAATAATAACCAGTTAAACAACTAATGTTGCCTCGTCCGTACAAAACCAATTATCGGCCTATTCATACATTACGTTCATATATATATATATAATCTTATATAATGTTACGTCATTCGTGCTTGCATATGTTCGGGATTTTATGGTATAAAAATATAGCTTACTAAGCTGTATTCCATATAGTGAATATACGCCGCTGTAATCACTACTCAGGACTTCTCGAAAAATGGCTGAAGAAATAATGACACCTCTGACAGTGGATGAAATTTATGAAATAGAATGTATTCTGCAAGACATCGAAGAATACGACAAGGCTATCGTAGCTTATCAACTGGATGAAGATATAATTGAAGCATCTACGCTTTGTTCAGGAGATGACCCATGGCCGAACCAAATCGGATACGGAGAACATGATGCGTCTAAAAATGATGTTAACAACTCACAACCCGGTACAGCTGGACCATCAGGATTACAAAACCGAGAAGACGAAGAAGGAGCTGTAAAATCAGACAATCAAACAGCCGACAGTTCTCATATTCAAATAACTGGATATAGCATTCGCAAAAGGAGTGAACGAATCTTCGGAAACAATTTGGCAACACAGAGAACATATGAGATCAAATTAGATGAAATTTACAAAGAGAAAAAGTTAATCGACATATACAGGAATCTGCATTCAATGTTCGAGGACACTATTCAAAGAGCTCGTGGAAATTTGGCTGACAATGATCTTGGCAGAGTTATCATTCACCATGAAAGTTTGGACAACCCTATAGTAGTTCCGTTACAAACGTTGCAAACGTTAAATGCTAACACTGTGATTGACAGAATCGAACTCGTTTTGAACAGTAATCAAACACTGACTGTTAATCAAAGTTTCCACATAGATATAGGCACCATCGAGTTACCTAAAGGCGGAGCACGGAGGAGGATAACGGCTTTACATGATGAAAGTAACATTCTAAGAAATAAAACATCGATCGTTACGATTGAAAACACCGACAATATGTGTATGGCACGGGCTATCGCCGCATGTTGGTGTAAATTAAATATTTGCAGTCCTGATGAATGGCTAGAAATAACACACAATAGAGGAACCAGAAATAATTTACAACTCATCATGGAATACAGAAAAGTACCGAGCAGTTATTACAAAAATGTGATGGTCAAAAAACGCACGGAGCAAGGAAAATTAGCCAAAGCAATTAGTGTCATCGCAGGTGTATCAACAGACAGACCGGCCAGTTTAGCAGATCTAAAAGCATTCGAGGAAACTCTGAATTTGACAATACTAGTCGTCAGTGCTAGACTGGGTAATAAATTCATTACCAGCGCGCCTACAGACGGTATAGAAAGACCCGTGATATATTTATATCTCACTGCTAATGAACATTTCCACGCTATACAATCCATAACGGGATTCTTTAGCGCAATATATTTCTGTGTGCATTGTTTAAAACATTATTCAACCAAAGGAACGCATTATTGTGAACACACCTGTTTCGTGTGCAAAAGCGATAAATGTGGACAAAGTGAAAACAAAGAACATTGTTAAGATTGTAATATGACGTGTATGTCTCATCAATGTTTCGTGCGTCATAAAGCAAAACCTATTAATCAAGCTTCGGGAGAAACCACAGCTCCTTGTCAAAAATGGTGGAAATGCTTGGACTGTACAAAAGTCATGGAGAGGCGGAAAAGACGTCCGAATCAACACGTGTGCGGAGAAACATTTTGTAGATCGTGTGACAAATACACAATGGGACCACACGAATGCTATGTGAGGGCCATACCTCCCGTTACTGATGATGAAAGAGCTAAATTCTGTTTCTTCGACTTCGAAACCATTCAACATGATATATTGGAATGTTCTGAAGGATATGCACCTTTACATACAAAGGATTGCCAGGACTGTAAAGAGGATCATATATGCAAGAAATGTGCTAAGTGTCAGGTGAGTCTTAACCTAATTGTAATATATATATATGTAACACATTACAGTCGAAATCGTGATAACGTAACGCTCTTTATTAAAGGCGCGCATAAGTAGAGACGCTCTTTCATTTTTTTTAAATTAGATTATCGCTGAACGCTCTTTTAGCTGTTACCTCGCGTGTTATATTACCATATAACAATTACATACTTGAATTCGACCAAAGTTAAGGGGTCTCAATATTAAAATTCAACTGAGTCACAGATGTTAAATCGAGTAATTAACTTTTTTAATTCTTGACACATTGAAAAAATGTGTAACATATTTTTTTGTGAAAAGAGATTTTGTAATTGTTATATAGTAAACTAACATAATATATAATTGTTTTAACTTTATTTAACTTGATAGCTGCGTGCTTGAATCGTTAATTATACAGGCTATATGTCGGATCATGATATACATTTATAATATTGACACGTAGATTGGAACGAGTAATTTTTTAGGATCAACCAACGAACAATAGTAATACGTCAACGCTCTTTATTAACGTTGAACCTATACCAAAACCTTTTTTTTTTAATTTTTTTTTAAAAATAATTATTTAAACAAAGTGTAGACGTTTTATTTTGTTTTTTATTATCGATAAAGCTAGAGGTTAAAACGTTCAATTATTACTTTTCAGAACTGTTTAAAAACATGGTGCGGAAAAGTCCATCATACACCGAACTTCCTCGTCGCCCAAACAGCTTGCTACGAATGCATGCATGAATCGTTGGAAGTGAAACCGAACTGTAAAAATTGCGGACCTCTATGTGATGCGTGTATCGACAGTGATGACAAGAAGAAGAAAAAGAAGAGTGACCGAAATTTATGTTCGGATACATGCGGACTCCGAGAGGTTATATTTAGCGGTCCTGATACCGGTGAAAAGTTTGGAAAATGGTTATTCTCGGAACAACACAAAGGGTTCATAGCACTGGCTCACAACTTCAAGGGTTACGATGGATATTTTCTCATGGAATATCTCATTGATCAATCCTTGAGACCCAAAGTTATATATAATGGATCCAAATTGATGTACCTATACGTGGAAAAAGATCTTCATATAAAAGTACTGGACAGTCTCAGCTTTCTACCAATGAAGCTGGCACTGTTACCGAAAACTTTCGGTCTTGATGGCGAGAAAAAAGGATGGTTCCCGCACTTTTTCAATAAATCAGCCAACCAGAATTATGAAGGACCCTATCCGGATGTCAAATATTACGGCGCTGATTATATGAGTGTGGCTGAACGAAAAGACTTCACGAAATGGCACGCTGCTCAAACAAATGCAGTTTTCATCTTCAAGAAAGAATTATCGGATTATTGTCGTAGTGATGTCAATATTTTGAGACAAGCTTGCATAAAATTCAGAACCCACATCATGAATGCGACTGGAAATATACAACCCGTAATTGACGAGTTTTCTGGCGATATGAAGTTCAAACTGGTCGGTGCGGTTGATCCATTCCAATACGTTACAATCGCATCGGTATGTATGGGTATATTCAGAACGAAATTCGTCGACGAGGAATGGAGAGTGCGTCTAAGTACTGAAGGGAAAACGTGGCTTCCTGCTAAATGTAAAGATGGAACCTTGTCTATTTTATACAAAGGTGAATGGGTTCAAGACACAAAACTTCAAGATGAACGCGGCGTCCAAATTCGTGAGAAAGAATTTCTCAAATCCCAGATAGCTCGAATCCCCAAGACATCGTATAAAGATCAATACAGCAAAAGTTCTATTCAATGGCTGGAATGGATGATGTTCAAAGACAAAGTTCACATAACTCACGCATTGAACGGCCGTGAAAAGAAACTCGATGATGCAAAATACAGATTGGATGGCTATTGCGAAGAATTAAACACGGCATTCGAATTTCACGGCTGTCAATTCCATGGATGTGAACTTTGTCTGAGTCACGACAGAGACATAGTCAAGAATCCGATAACCAACCAGACACCTAATGAATTATACGGACTCACACAGAAAAAGAAGAAGTTTATAGAAAGTCGAGGCATGAAATATGTGTGCATTTGGGAACACGAGTTCGTCGCTGCTCGAAAGACTAATCCGGAGCTTCGTGACTTCATCGCTAGTTTAGACATTGTTGAGCGGCTAGAGCCTAGAGACAGTTTCTTCGGCGGCAGAACGAATGCAACTAAATTACACTACAAAGCTGCCGCTGGTGAGAAAATACACTATTTTGATTTCACGTCGCTGTATCCAAGTGTGCTCAAATACTCTCGCTATCCGATTGGACACCCTAAAATCATTTTGGGCGATGACATTACCGAGCTTAAGGATCACTTCGGAATAGCGCAAGTCAAGATTTTACCACCTAATGGACTCTATCACCCCGTATTACCGTATCGATCCGAAGGTAAACTGAAGTTTCCACTGTGCAGGACTTGTGCTGATAATGAAAATCAACGACCTTGCACGTGTACGTGCCAACAGAGAGCCATTACCGGCGTTTGGTGTATTCCTGAACTGGAGACAGCTGTCAAAGTGGGATACAAGATTCTCAAAATATATGAAATATATCATTGGACCGAAACGTCAGACTATAGCCAACAAAATGGATTATTCACGGAATATATAAACACATTCCTAAAGTTCAAGCAGCAGGCTAGCGGTCCTCCGGATTGGATAAAATCTAACGAAGACATGGATAAATACATCACATCGTATAAAGACAACGAAGGTATATTACTGGACAGAGAAAGCATCGAAAAGAATCCAGGACTGAGGCAAATCAGCAAGCTCATGCTCAACTCATTTTGGGGGAAGTTAGGCCAAAACCAGAATTTCAAGCAGACCGAGTATTTCCATGAATCGGAACAAGACAATCTATTCCAGCTGATTTCAAATCCAATGAAACAAATGGAAAATTTTCATGTCATAACTGATGACATGCTTCAAATGGAGTGGACCTATCGAAAAGACTGTGTGCCTTGTGGAGCAGCGAATAACATATATTTGGCCACATTCACGACGTGTCACGCTCGATTAATGCTATATGAAGTTATTCATTCCTTGGACAGAAGAGTATTATATTACGACACGGATAGTTGTGTATTTAGCAGCACTGAGGATCAAATTAATCCCCCACTGGGCGACTATTTGGGCCAACTCACCAGCGAGCTAGATCCGGACGAATACATCGAAGAATTTGTTTCTGGAGGCCCCAAGAATTACGCTTATCGAACAAATAAAGCTAAAGAGACGTGTAAAGTTCGGGGGTTCTCTTTGAACTTTGAAAATTCACAGTTCATCAATTTCCAGACGATTAAAGAGCTGTTAGAATCTGGAAGCACAGTGCCCATCACCACAACCAATCCAAGGAAAATATGCAGATCGAAAGGAAAAAGAAAGATATATAACAGATCTGAGGACAAACAGTACCGAGTTGTTTATACCAAACGCAGACGATTGGATAACATGGATACACTGCCATATGGATATTGAACGAGGTATGTAATATATATATAATTTAATCGTCTATATTTGATCAAGGTTGTAATGAGAGTGTAAATATTCGATCGATGGTAGTTATCGGATTATACTAAGACTCGTTCAAACACGTTCGATGTTAGATAACATCGAGCGTGTATGAACACGTATTACTATAAACGTATGGCCGTCATTGGTCAATTTATCCAAGGTGTCCATTTTTTCGATCTATAAAATGCTACCCGATCCAATTCACAATTACAAATTCGGTAGTCCTATACTGTGCGTGTGAAATATTCTATACAGGTTAGTTATGAATTATGATTTCTATCATTACATTTTTTACCTCCAGTACAATCTCATTTTTGGTTTATACTTAAACCAAAAAACAACTCTTTTTTTTTTTATTTTCTCAACGAAGAGTCACCATAATTCCAGATTATTCCGAATGACCAGATTAATTCATTCTCTAATTCTGAAATATATTTCGATTTACTTGTAGAAATGTAATCCAAAATCACGCCGCTGTTAAGTATTTGTTCAATCGTGAACAGTGTACCCGGTTCACGGAGAATGATATATCCATGAATTATTGTCACTTCTTCAAAACTTCTCTGATTGAAAACCCAGTCTCGGTATTCTGCAAATCTCACAAAGTTATCTCCAATAAGTTCACGAATGTCATGTATTTTGTTTTTAGGAACGCCTCTAAATACCCAGCGATTTGAATACATTTGATTCAATATATCTTGTAAGAAATCAGTTTCAAATTCAGACCTCTCAATCAAAGATTTCAATCGTTGTACAGGAAAATATCCTTCATCTATATTCTTCAGTATTATTTTAATTTCTCTTATAAACCAATTGTGTAGTAGTTGTTTTTTTATTTCTGGATTTATAGTTGACATTTCAATTAGCTGATTGTATATTTTCTCCAGTATTTCTGCGGGTAGTATTCTCTCCATAATGAACTGACTCAATGACTCAATTTTCTTATTCTTATTGAGTATGCGGACGGGGGGCGGGCCTCTCCCCCCTCCCCCCAGGGGCGACAGGGCGGGGGGCGGGGCTCCCCTCCCCAGGGCGGGCGGGGGTCGGGCCTCCCCTCCCGCGGGCGGGCGGGCCTCCCCCTCCCCAGGGCGGGCGGGCGGGCGGGCGGGCGGGCCTCCCCTCCCCAGGGCGGGCGGGCGGGCGGGGCGGGCGGGCCTCCCCCCTCCCCCAGGGCGGGCGGGGCGGGCGGGGCGGGCGGGCCTCCCCCCACACCCAACATCCACCAAACGCATGAGCGGACTCCTTTCGGACTTTTGTATTCTCGATGTGTAACTGATAAGTAATGTTTTGTTTTCTTATTTTCCAGGTTCAAAATAAAAAAACAATGACTGATCAACCCGATGTTGAAGGAAACCAACGGACTGAAACCAACGAGAGGGCGTTCCATCCACAATGCTTGGCCCCGTTAGGAAATGACATTTTCCTATTTGACGGCCGATTCCAGGGAAATCTGTATATACACATACGAGAGTGCGGTGAAAGTTCTGCGGGCCATAAATTTCCGACAAAATCTGGAATAACATTAAATCTAAGGAGATTCAAAGAGTTGAAATCTTACTTAGCAGATATACATCAAGAAGTGGTCAGTTATCGTACCGGTGAAGACGATGTATTCATGAGACGTCATATCGGAGGGAATTTCTTCATTACGATAAAGAGCGGCATCCCGCGTGTTGACATTCGCAGGTATTGGCTGCCTGAACATTCAGATGATTTGTGTGCAACCAAATACGGAATATCTCTGACATTCGACCAATTTGAAGAACTAGTTGGAGCTATATTCGTCCTGTGTGCTAACATTCCTGAAATTGATCAGACTGTGCCGTGCTATTTGACCGACGATCACCAAAACCAGGAAGGATCTTTAAGATGTATGGAATGCTGCCCCAACGGCGATAGAACGTGTTTGATTAACCGGATGCAGACATTGATCTAAACATTACTCCTATGATGCTACGAATAACTAATGTCGTATGTTCTGCAGATTTGAACTGTTCTATTAATCTAAGGGATTTGACACTCGGCTGTTCGAACATTGAATACAATTCCAAAAAGTTTAGCGGAGTTGTATGGAAACATTCTAAATTCGGTGGATGTTGCCTCGTGTTTAACACGGGTAAAATCGTTGTTAACGGGCTTTCTGATAGTGCCAAACAGACACGAGTTCGATTGCGTCGGTACGCTCGACATATTCAAAAATGTGGTTGGCGAGTGAGATTAAATTCCATAAAAATTTTGACAATGTCTGCATTTTGTCAGTTAAATGGAAAACTTGACTTAAACATTTTAGTGAAACTTATGGAATGTTCTTACGAATTAGAGCTGTTCCCTGCGGCAATGTTCAGACGTGAGAAAATACATTTTACATGCTTTCATAATGGAAAAATTGTGATTACGGGCATTAAAAGTGAAAAGCAGATGTTAAATATTGTATATCCTACCATATGTGAACTTGAATTACTTTCAGAATAAATATATATATGTATCGATTATCTATATTTTTCATTCGGGGGGATGGCTCACATACCTTTGTTTTTTAGGCTTTTGACGAAACAAACAAAAACAATAGATTTTTTTTGTTTGTTTTGACAACAGACCTAATACCACCTCACCGGACTCTCTCCACAGACCCCTCACCCCCCACCCCTCTCAACCCAGTCATATATATATATATATATATATATATATATATATTTTCCCAGTCATACATATGATAATATAAGAACGATAAATGATTGTATTTACAATATTTTATTTATATACATAATATAATTTAAAAGAGTGTTTCTCTCGTTGTCGCTAATGAAGAGCGTTTACAGAATATATTTCAACATAAAATCCTTAATAATTAAATCATTATACATATAATTATTGGCACTGAAACGTCTCATTATATTTTCTAGACTGTATCCGCACAGTTTATAGAATGCAAAGTATATGCAATAGGGACCGCATATATTAGAACCCTGTAATCTGTAAGCATTGCACTCGTAACGAGGTCCATTCAATAACAACACGTGTTTAAATCGTCCGTTGTAACACTCGGGTTTTAATCCCATAGGGTCGAAGAACTCTGATACGTTATGTTCCTGGAATGTCATCAATATCCAGTGGCGTCCAGGTTGGCTACTCTCGTCTGTGTTAACTATATACATCCGGGGATATTGGATATAAAGAGGTAATTTGTCTATGGGACAAACATCTATCTCATTATGGTTTGTGAAACTATTTATCGCCCTCATGAGTCCGCGTGTATTCATTATTCAATGCAAACTTTACGACTCTCGTCAACTTTGAGAACGGCAGGAAATTTTGCGTATACGATTACAGTACAATTGTCTTTCAAAGCCGATGAGAATTTAATTTCGAGACGTGTGTGACCTTTGTGTGGTATGACCCTGTCGTGATTAATTCCTTGCGGGTTTATCCGATATATGCAATAACCTTTCGCATAATCCTCATAAGTAATATGAACGGCTTTTCGTTTCGCATCTTTTATTATCGTATTGTAAGCTTCTACATATTCCTTACTGGTAAAGTTCGGTTGGAGTGCTTGGGCGGGCATAGACTGCCCGTTGACGTAAAATCCGACGAAGTTGCATCCAAAAGTCGCAAAGTTGAACGGGTTCTTATCGCGTGAACCGCTTTCAGCCTTTGATGATACTAAGCCAATAATACAGCTACTGGGTACGTTTCCTTGAAATAGATTATCTTCTCCCAAACTGAATGCACCTTTTGACACTGTATACGTCTTTATGATAGATTTTGAAAAAGGATAACACGCGTTATTTTTCTTGAGTGACTCAGTATGACTGAGTAATACACCGGGGTTAACTTTCACAGTGGCTAGTCTCAAATTAGCTTCCTGTATTTTCAACTTGTATGTCTCAGTGGTTCCCGCATACATCAGTCTAAAAACATCTCTCGTCTGCCAGAATTTTAACGTGAGCGGGAGACCATTTAGTAGTAATTTGTCCTGTTGGAAGAAGTCAAGCTGAATTGATCCCATAATATCCATTATTTGACTAGTACGGGTTGTTTTGGACCTGTAATACAGGCCAGAGTTCCCGCTTTTCGAATCTGCCAGGTCCATACCACCTGCCGTGTCCTTTTCGAACGCTTGTCCATGTAGCTGTTCCTTACGTTCAGTTTCTAAGAGTACATCGAAATATGCTTTGTATGGATAATTCGGACCGACTTGACTCACGGGAACTTGCTGTATATTCAAATCGACCTGCGAAAATATTGAATGTAGGGGTGCATTTATCAGACCCACATCGTCATTAACGGTTAGAGCCGAACCATCTTGCTTGGTTATTTTGAGTTTGAGAAGTAGCAATGTCCGTTTGAGGTCCATGTAGGTTGTGGCCATGGCGGGAATATTGAACTCTAAAGCTGCAGTGTCTGTCAGCTGATTCACGGGTCTGTAGTTTATCCATTCTGTCGCTTGTATTCCGCTGTCAACCGGGGGCGATTCAAATAATGCCAATTTAGAGGTATGGTACTCTCTGTATTCATTCATGGTTTATCCCACCAGGTGCTGGTTTTCACTTTCTTAGGGTTATGAGCCAAATCGTTAGGTAACACCCTCTTATTGTTTTTTTTTGACGTCTTACGTGCTTGTGTCAACTTATTTTCTGCAACTTCTGCTTTGGCCATTTCAATCGCTTGCGCTATGGGTGTCACTACGTTAATATGTGGTTTTAGAACGTCTTCTTCTTCTTCACTATCGCTATTTTGAGTTTTGTCAATAAAGTAGCGACCCTCATTATCTGGCGTTAACTTCCCATTAATCATGTTCCTGAAATGTTTTCGCCACATTTCAATATCGGCTGGAATATACGTGATCGACATGTTTCTTCTTCAGATGTAGTGTACAGGTCACTCTTTTTTCTGCATTTATTTTAGAAAGTTTATCGCCTCTTATAAAAATCCTGAGACGCTGAAGTTTATCCTGTCTTACGTTTATGTAGAATGAGTGCTCAAAACTCCGCCAATGACCCGTATCACGTGTGTCTCTCTTTATAACCCGGAGGATGGGGTATGATGTGTCGCAGGCTATTGATTCTCCACATATGTCCGAACAAATATATAATAAATCCGTGTCTATATGGTCAGTTATGTTTATGTCTTTCAAACAACATAACCACGCCCCTTCCAATATTAATACACCAGGTAACTCTATTGTGAAGTCGAGAGGACGATTATCTGGATATTTATCTATGGAATCGTCGCTAGTCAGGTACAGATAATAATTATCCATATGACTAGTTTCTATTTTGTTTCAAATGAGAATCAATGTTCATCTCTTCTCTTATAGTTTTATCAACATCACTGAATATATACTTGAAGGCAGACCACTGGTTATACGGAATACTTATAATCGCGGGAGTGTTATTCACAACTCGCCTAATGCGTGTATAAATGCGCCCTTGATTATTACATAATGTAACAGTAATGTTTGATCGTATTGTCCACTTTTTCACGAACCCACAGGGGTGTTGTTCGTAATCATGGGGGTGTGACTCGTTCGTATGCCGTAATTCATAGTCCCCCGTCTGACGTGGTATCTTCTTTGGAACTATTATAACCGGTAGTGACAGAGTTATTACCATAATCGTAATTCCTATCCATTTAAGGAGATTGATATGTAGACGACCGCGTTCTGTTTGAAACATATTCGTCAAGGTATCTGTTCTATTATTCATGATTGTAATGGTTTCCCCCCTCGGATAGCTTGCTCTTATTAATTTTGATATCTGTCGACATCAGACTCTAAAATCCATGAATTAAATTTGTCAGGCCATGAATGCCAGTGCACCAGGACTTCAGTTTGACCCTTTCGTTTCCTCTTTTTGACAATTTTATCTATTCTGTAAACTGTTTCGTCATCAACGCGCACCCCTTGAAGTTCTGACTCGTAGAAAGCACCCTCAATGTTTTCATCCAAGAAATCTGTCAATGTATACAAGGGTATGTTCTGCCTGTAAAACCTCTTAGTCACTTTGAACAACTCTCCAGTCCATTTCTGAGAATATTCTCGGTCAAAAACTGCTTTGGTGTGTGATATTCTAACGATATCATTTACATTGTATTTGAACTTTTTCTTCAATTTACTTTTAACACCTCCCTTCTGTCTTATTAACCACTGATCGAGACGAGACTCATCTTCATTCTCAACAGTTATGGAGTCAGGGGTGGTGCCTAACGAACGATGTATTGTATGGTTATAACTTTTCACAATATCTTGTAGAATGTCGATATATCTAGCATTATTATGCTTTATCATATAACGCGAAATCTTCTGCTTTATAGTTTTTATGACCCGTTCCGAATAATTGGCTTTCATTTCGTTTTGAGTAAAAATTTGAGATATATGAAGACCCTTTAGGTAACTTTTGACCCGTTTGTTTGTGAACTCCGAACCGCGATCCGTTCGGAGGACGCGCGGGGTTCTTCCACCTTCAAATATATGTTTCATAGCATTGATCGCATTAATTGCAGTTTTCCTCTTTATAGCTTCACACCATAACTTCCTAGAAAAAATGTCAATCATTACTAACACGTAGGTGTAATTGTCGTTGTCTTTGGAAACATCATTCATATCCATGAGGTCTCCATCCCATTGACTGTCAGAAGCGTTTACAATAACACGAGACCTCGGGAATTTTCGTCTAACACTTTTTGTCAGGGAATAACTTTCATGATTTTGTAGCCACGTCACAATCTCGCGCTTGGAAATGTTGTGCTTATTTTCAGATTTTACAGTCTGATGCAACTTTGTAGCTCCTGAGTACGATGCGGGGTGACCCGGATTAAAATAAATTGAACTCAAATAATCTTTCCAATCGGCCATATTGTTCACAGTGATAGCCAACGTTTCTTCTTTATCTTGGTCAGCTTACCGGCGATTATACCAGGAGGTCTAGATATTTCACGCTTAACTCCTCTTATTTTCTTTTTTCTTTGCTTGGTACGTGTCTTTTTCGATGTGTTAACTTCTGATTTTTGGATTGCATCCTGAGGTTCAGTCGTTTGAACTGTATTAACAATCTGATTATTCATCGGGTCCATTTCTTTATCCATTTCATCGGAAGGGCTACTATTGTTTGCCGAGATGTCGCTGTGTTCAATGTTAGACTCCGATGAAACTTTTTTGTGTTCACTTTTTTCAGTGTACCTCATATATCTTTCATACGGGATCAAAACAGTTTTCTTCACAGACTCCATCACAAAAACTGTTTCAATTTAGGTTCAACGATGTTCAACATCAAAGTAATGGCGGTTGAGTGATTATTCACACTTTTTCTTTTCCTCAACAAACTCACAGATTTATCACTCAAGAATATATAAAATGATTTATATCGCCGTAATTTAGCTTTTTGTTGAACTGTAACTGTTAAACTATCATGTAGTAAATTGATCGTAATTTCAACCAGAACTTTCAACTGATTATTAGTTATCGATGTCAATAATGCGTTTCGTTGAGATCTTGATTGGGTTGATGCCAATAGTCTGACAAAATTCAACTCATTACGTAATAATCGACTCATTTTATCGTCGCGACTCAGCTCCGATACTGTCCCCTTCTTATTACGTAGTAGGTACGTAAATTATAGGGTCTTGGTTGGGAAACACGTCTGTTCGTAGCCTGTATTTATCCTCAGTGTGAGGGGACATATCTATTATAAGATACGCAAATGGTTTCTTCATACAATCCTTGTATGCCTCAATGAGTACTTTAGATTTACCGGGATACAATTGTCTACCCAATGTGGAAATTTGTGATCCATCCCTCAAATTTTTGAATAAAATTAGATATCCTGTGTTTAAGGCTATAGTTCTCGCAGCCTTGCCTTGTGCGTATAAATTTTGTGAAATAAACAGCACCGAAAGACAGCGATGATGAGTTTGCTGCGTAAATAGTGTTTCAATCTCTTTTTGGTCAATAATGCGATGCATCAAGTCGTCTAATATTAACATATTATGTTTACCGTCAGCAAATTCTTCGATTTCTGTTTGGGTAGGTAATCCTTGATGCATGACCAAATTTTCGATTGATGATTCAATTTCATCATAGAAATTTTGATAAATACCGTAACAGTACATTATTTTCTTAGGTGGATCTCTAGAATACATTCCATTAAGATTTTGCAGGAATCTGTAGACCCATCTCGTCTTACCAGAACCAGTTGGTCCGGTGATGCAAATACTAGAACAAGGTTCAAATGGTATGGAGCTATGGTTAATTGGACCCATTTTTTTTTGTGTTGACTGTGTCCTATTTATTAGGAGCTATACAGTTCTTATATACATGATAAGTAAACATTTGTTATGGCTGTTGTAAATGAATTACCAGGATGTCACTGCAAGCTATAATATTATAAAAACCTACAGTTCTTATAACATTATTGGTTTTGGTAAGTGATGTGAAGGTGTTTGGTGGATGTTGGGGGTTAGGTGTGGGCTGGTATTATCACGTTGGTCTGTGATTGAGTGTACAAAATTTCTTGTCAAGTGAACACCTGCAGATTATCTACTTTTCTAAACATAGAACATGTCTGAACCTATCATTGGCACAATAGCAGTGATATAATGTTACATCATCGGTGCTACCTGGAGTTTTCGGCATACAAAATGGTCGTAAGTGTGAATGGAGTGATAAGGGGTTATTACGTAATGTTGTTATAACAATGTGATCAAAGCAATTTGTATAATTGAGTGTCTCACGACCTGACTTAATATGTATGCATGTTTTATGGATAACTAATTATCGCGTGAATGACACAGTTTATCAACCTTAATTGATACTAACTCGTTTTGTTCTAAATCGATTTGTTTTCTGAATACCATATAGCTGTGACCGGGGAAATAATAGAATTCATTTGGTAAAGCAAAGGTGTGAAAGACACATTGTTAACACCAATGTGGCGTGTGTGATTGAGTGTACATCGCTCATGTTCCATGTAAAAATGGCTGAGATTAAATCATCATTCATTCAATATGACAATTCATTCTGGGGGGTTGTAATTTCGCCTTACAATTTTCGACCGTTAGGGATTCAACATAGTACATCTCAAAACTTCCAATAATTCACGATAATACACACCTGTCATATGGGATAGAGAGAGTGTAAAGAATAAACGCTCTTTATTATTTATGTAAAAGTAATAGTGTCTATTTTCAGGTATGACAATTATATGAACTGCGTCCGATAAAACACTGGAATGTATGCATTCATATCGATGGTCACAATGTCCAATAAAGCTATTTCTAAACATCGATTAATAAATTCATGAAAAATATTTGAACAAAAAATATTACGAAAGATATTACGCGCAAATAATTTAACATTCGACATTTTTTTAATATCGAGATTATCAGAAACCGAAAACTCGTTATAAATTTTTTATTTAAACAATTTTGAGGGTTTTGATAATTTGGAAGTTTGGAAATTTTGGGGTTTTGATAATTTGGAAGTTTGGAAATATTTTGGAAAAAATAATTTTTGGAAAAAATAAATTTTTGAAGTTTTGAAATTTTTTTTTGGGTTTTTGATATTTTGGGAATATTTTAGTACAACCAATTTTAGACCCCAAAGATTCTATTTTTAGATGTGAATCCAACGAGACCCTATATCTTCTGTGGGAGACCACGAATTGGACTCATGGCGCACCTCTCATGCATAAAACGAAAATTCAAAGTGCTGAATATCGAATACCGAATCTCGAATGAATATCTGAATATCGTATGAATATCGAAAGAATATCGAACGTGAAATAAAATTTCAGCGAGAAAAAAAGGTGGAAAATTGGTGAGTTGGAGAGCACGAATTAGGTCTAGAGCAGTCTCCTGAAGTAATCAATTTTTTTGCGCCATTATACAGCTATGTGTCGTGTAACTGTAAATTTTCTAAGTCCAGCTGTGGTTTGGAAAACATGAAAAGCGCGGAATGTCGGACGAAGTTTGAGTGGGAGACCACGAATTGGACTCATGGCGCACCCCTCGTGCATAAAACTAAAATTCATTTTAATGAAATTTTCTAAGTGCCGAATATCGAATATCGAACATCGAACTAACTTCACGCCAATCTCGAATGAATATCTGAATATCGAACGTGAAGTAAAATTTCAGCCAAAAAACAAAAAGTGGAAATTTGTGAGTTGGAAAGCACGAATTAGGTCTAGATAAGTATCCTGGTGTAATACATTTTTCTGCGATTTTTTTTTCGAAATGTTAGCCGAAATTTTCAGTCCAGATATGGTATTCGATATTGAAAATGCATGACGTTGACCATGTATGGACTTGTAGATTGCATGTGCAGTTCTCATATGGGAGTGACTATAATTACCAAATTCCAGCTCAATCAGCTCGTCAATACAGCCTGTGCCCTCTACAGCAATATGTACTGTAACTGTAAATTTTTTACGTCCAGCTATGGTCTGGAAAACAGGAAAAGCCCGGAATTTGGGACAAAGATTCAGTGGGAAAGCACGAATTGGACTCACGGCGCACCCCTCAAGCATAGAACAAAAATATAATTTTTTGAAATTTTCTAAGTGCCGAATATCGACCGTCCAACTAACTTCACACGAATCTCGAATGAATATCTGAATATCGAACGTGAAATAAATTTTCGTCTAACAAAAGTGGAAAATTTGTGAGTAGGAGAGCATTAATTAGTTATAGAGAAGACTCCCGGTGCAATCAATTTTTCTGCGATTTTTTTTTCGATATGTTAGCCGAACTTTTCAGTTCAGATATTGTATTCGATATTCAAAACGCATGATGCCGACCATGTCTGGACTTGTATATTGCCATGTGCAGTTCTCATATGGGAGTGACTATAATTACCAAATCTCAGCTCAATCGGCTCGTCAATACAGCCTGTGCCCTATAGCTATACAGCTATATGTGATGTCGTGTAAGTGTAAATTTTCTATTTTCTAAGCGCGGAATTTAGGATGAAGTTTCAGTGGGAGAGCACGTATTGGCTCATGGCGCACCCCTCGTGCATAAAACGATTTAATTTTATTTTTAAATGATCGAATATCGAATGTCGAACGTGTAACTAAGTCCACGCGAATATCGAACGTCCAACGTCGAACTTACTTCACACACTTCAAAGTATTATTAATGCCAAAGGTTCAAAAGATCGTGGTTGATGTTATATATAATATGTTATATTATATTATGTATACTTTGTATTGTAAAAATGTTTCAATAATCCATGGATAAGAGGAATACATGACTCTCTTGTTATGATTGGTATGTTACCACCAACGTTGGTGGTCAACAATAGCCACATCGAGTAAATATGCAGTTTATCGAATTATTCTCTCTCTATGTGCTAATAGAACTGTCAATAGTATCATTGGATATCGGACAACTACCAGTTGAACAAGGTTTTTGGCTTAACAATGACTATTCAATTAGAGTATGTACAGTTCGTAATGAGTATCACGTTATCATATGCTGAAGTGTACAACATTAAATGAACCCAGGTCGACCTATTTGAATCCCTATCTCCGTACCAGACCGAATGCCCACAAACTCTCGGAACTCTTTAAAGGGTTACTGTACGCCATTTTCAATAAATTCCCGGTGATAACAACGATCTAATATCGATAATCTATAAAAAAAAAAAAAAGTATATATTGAGTCGAAGATATATTCTATAAATGTTCAGGTTAATTGGTTATCTTAAAATCAAAGTTAATAATTTGATGTAAATTTAATTTATGGCTGGAGCCATAAACCAGCCATAAATTAAATTACGAATTTCCGTATACCATTCGTAATCAAACGAATTTATGGATAGTGGATTGGTAACGCGTGGCACACATGGTCGTGTAAACAAATTATGTTGATACGGGGCGTAACCTCAAGTCAATTACTGACTTGTGACTATACAATAACTTAAATGAGTATATGGGACTAGTATGCACATAATATAACATTTATTTGATACATTTGCTTGAAAACTGTACAAAAATTACTCGACACTGACAATTTGGATTTTCGCATTCCCGCTAATCTGCTATCCGTAACATTAGTTCGTACTCAACAGATGTTAAAATAATTGAAATCTGGTTACCTTATTCTACGACTCAGGCTATAGAAACCAACAACATTTGAGTACATTATCCCTTTAATACGGGATATAAAAAGACAATTAGGAATATGTCAACCGTTTTCTTTTATAAGGAAAGTCCACGATATTTTCGGCAAGTCCACTAAAAGCTCCATGTAATAACCCTATTTTAAAAATACCAACATCTGTTTACCATAACATCTCCGATCACGGTATCTGAAATCATCACGGAAACTTACAAAATATCTAATCACTCATGTATTACTCGTCTGAAATGTATTGTTGTTACATATTTCATAATTGAATATCATGTATATTTTGTCTGTAATATCTGCATATCGATTAACAGAATAAATTGAATTGAATTGAATCAAGAAAATGTGCAATTATGTGATTTTGTGATGGTTTTTATTACTTTATTACGAGTATTGGTCATTGGGTGGTACGCGAGCAATTTACAAAGGAAAGTCTGTATTATTTGGTGTCAAATCGAAGAGTGGATCTAAACCCTTTCTTGGCTGGAGCTTCCTGTATTTTTGCCAAAACCCTGTGCCAATGCATTCTTTTATATATGCTAGTCGCACATAGGGCCAGGGTCCGCGCTGGAACGAAATTTACATTTGCCAAATAATTTGCCAAATGAAAATATTTTTTGCCAAATTCTTTTAGAATTTGCCAAATATTATTCCCAATAGCATCATTTTCTGCAACCTTGACTGAGTCTTATGTTTCGACACTCACTGTTTGATATCGATAAAAAAGCAGTTAGTTAATGATTATGATCTCATCTATTACGGTTTATCATACAACAATAAACCGATTACCGAACAATACAATAGTAGAAGCGTTGCTTGATCAAAAGCGAACATCATATGAAGATTAGCTATGTAAGCACCACCATCACACTAAATAGAGGTAATCCCTCCACCCGTCGATACTAATGATATCAGATTAACTGCATCTTAATGGAGGTGTTAACTTTTGCGAAACCATATAAAACACAACTAATATAATTCCATTGTAATAATTTCCGAAAATGAATGGTATTGATTGACCGATATTTTTTAACTTCATTAATAAGGAATTAAAAAGTGACTTGCCAAAACTTTTGCCAAATGAAAATATTTTTTGCCAACTGTGAATTATTTTTGCCATTGGCAAATTTGGCAAGTGGCAGAGCGAACCCTGCATAGGGCATCTCGCACATATAAGAGAATGCATTGGCCCAACAATATTTACCTCCCATTCTTGTAAGCCAGTGCATTCCTTAATATATGTGTGGATCCATATAGGAGACTCGCATTATATAAGAGAATACACTGGCATATTGAATTTAATGCTGCTTCAGCGCAGCTCCCGTCATGAAAGGGTTAATCCTTTTCGGGGCACCACTTTATTTGGGACATTGATGTTTGCGTTGAACCCCGAAAGCGTAAGCGTTCATATTTCCACACTTAACAATGTCATACCAACTTGCACACATACTCCGCGCAAACGAATTCCCAGAAATGTTCAACAGGAAGAAATTGCATTGGGAAGAACATACGAGTTTGTCTTGTATATTGGAACAGGTTCGTCTTTCGATGAGATTTAATCCCATCAGCACCGGTGTGCAGACTCCAAGCATAACTATATCAACATAATTATGTAAGCGTGGCGTTTTTCAATCCAACATCGTTGGTCCAAGTTACCTTTTTTGTCACTTTTAATCTATTTTGCAAATACAAGCTGGTGTATACATCGGAAATGTACACAATGTACACAATATATAGCGATAATACACCATGCATTGAGTTAAAGGCACGGGAGGCGTTCGTTGCAGAAATATTCATATTGGTTCAAATCGCCATCAACAGATGGAATATTATACAGTTGTCGCCCGCGATTGAGTGAGACACGGGAATTTGTCGCCCGCTCGAGACCTGGTCAGACCTGGAATGTCACCGAGGGCCGCCAGGTCCGAGGTTGACATTCCAGGTCGAGAGCGGCGACAAATCCCCGTGTCTCACGAAAACAAGGGTGACAACTGTTTTGTTATCTGATAAAGGAGTATGTAGTTCACACGAACCTCCTTAATAGCAGGCATAAATGCGCGCATATACTCTTTAATCCAGTTCGGAAAGTTAATTTTGTGTTGGAATCCTCGCTATTTAGAAAATGAAACATTCATAATATGGATCACTTAACAGATCCATCATTTGCGCAGCTATTCTCCGGTCAGTTTCCTGGTCGCATGGTGGGAATCGGTTCACGGAAAGAGGAGTAACGCAATTTCGAAGTTGAGTAGCCATGCAGCGAAATGTTCGGTTTCGTTTCAAATGAGCCTAAAGACGCAGGCAGGCTAAAATGTGAAACTAACACGTAGTTCTGAAGTCTGAGGAATGTATTGCCGAAAAGAAATAGTCAATTGATAAACAGTAAAGAGTGGCTATTTGATCTTTGGAGCTTGTACATAAACGTATTTGTAACGTATACACATCGTATGTGCAATTGTCTGCAGCACATACCAACTGCATGATAAGGTTTATCTATTTGTCCCACGGTATTTGTTATTGATATAAAAAGGTCCAATGGGAACATTACACCTTATAACAGATTTGTGTCCATGATAACACCATTTATACATTGCGTTCTTTAATTGCAAATAAAAAAAACACACAATTATGCAAATTAGCAAACACCACAGTTCGCGGTTGTTATGAAACAGTGGGGTTTATAAAAACAGTGTTTTCGGAATTTATTTAAGAGCTGCGAGAGAATCTCTGCACGTTGAGTTCTTCATAGTTCTATGTTTACTGGTAACAGCTGAGCGGTCAAAAACTGAGAAAATGTTACACTCGAGGGTAATAAGTTATTTGCGGCCCGCCATGTGACGCACTCTCAGCTAATCAGAAGAGAGGATGAAGGATAACAATAAAATTTATTACACATTTGTTCCCAGAAGTACAGTGTTATTGCTGTTCATTATTTACAAATACGTATGGAACGTTCCATACGCATCTCGTTGACATAAAATGACGTACACGACGTCCTCATCAACCATGAAACCGGAACTATAAAATAAAAGCATGTTCACACATGTGCGTAAATAAACCTTCTAAGCCTGTATATATATATTTTTGAATGCACGGATTCTAGGACGCAAGCGCCCCTCGTTCTATCCTTCCGCGACAGCACTCGTTCCGTATCGACAAACCCATTTAAACATCGTGTCGTTATGTGTATATATATAGTTTTTCTCCTACATGTACGTCAAACATAATCAGCGCGTAACTAGTATATTGTCGTCAAGACGTACGATGGTGTACGTGAACAAGAACCTGTTCGTGTTACAGAAGTTTTACTTCTGTTTACACAACACAGCGCAATTCTATTGGTTAATCACACACAAATGATATAAACGCTCTCGATTATTTCCATATCAGCAAAACAGTAACAAACAACGCTCTTTATGGTTACCATATCCGGATCTAAACAAAAGCCAAGTTCTGTAACGTTTTTTTTGCTTGTGTTTACATAACAAAGGAAAAACATTTGACAATAGCATACTGTTTATGCCATATTTCTAATTGGTATAAGAACAAGGTATGTCTATATCTTACTATTCTTTCTGTTTATGGCGGTTTTGACGGAGCTGAATATTTTAACAGCATACCCACCGCCGACACCGCCCGAATCTTTAATCTTAAATAATCTTTGCAGTAAAACCCTTTCTCGTGCTATTTTACTGCATGAATTTATAGTAAAAGTCACGTGCCACCATTCGGCCCAATGGTTCATCGCGGCCGAACCACGCCGTGTTGTTAAATCAAAGTAAAAATGTCTGACGCTTTCTTATCAGCAAGTTGAAAGAATGTGGATTGATGGAACTAAATTAGTCCTTCGAAGATATACATAACGGGGAGTACCATGGGATGGTTGACGTCAGGTGTCTTAAAAGGGCGCTACTAGTTTGTTAAATAAATAATTAATATATACCCAAAATGATTGCTGCTGATAGTTGAAAATTGATTCACATGGGTAAATTGACCAGATTAGTGTCACGTGATAGATACCGTTGACCTCATACTACTTATATAGGGCCACTAATAAAAAAAATAAAAATAATAATTAATCATATACCCAAAACGGTTGACCCTGCACGCTGGAAATTGATATGTAGTGGTGGACTGACCCGGGATGTACCATTGGAGTAGTGCCATTGGCACTAAGGGGGAACTTAAATAGTATATTATAATAATTATCAATAAAGAGCGTTCTTGATACGCTTAGAGTATATGCAGGACAATACATAGAGAATACCCACATTTATTGTTTGAATATCGAAATATCTCATTCGTGTCTGGAAGAAATGTCGAATTTTCACGAGCGACTACAAGCCGCGAGTTAAAATTCGATATTTATTTCCAGACACGAATAAGATGTTTGAGGTATTCAAACAACAAACTGTAGGTATTCTTTTTGTTATATATATGCACCGTATTAATGCTGAAACTAGCTGGAAAGTTGCTAAGTTATGCGGCATTTTTACTTTTAACAGTGCAGCAAATTGAAGAATACTCGGAAAGAATAACTCCTACTGATAATAAGTGCACAATTACTTAATTAAAGCAACTGCGACTGTGCAAAGAAGTGAAACATGGAAATCGAAACTAACAGCGCGTATTATTTTCTTCCGAAAGTGTTTCGCTTGTGTTACTTCTGTTTTCTACTTATGGTGGTTCTCCTGTGAAATGACGGATTAAATTAAAAGAAATAGCTCTTGTTTCGAATAAGGTATCTGTTATCACCGAATAGATTGCATATTTACTATAACGCGCGGATATAGAATTTGTCTTCAAAATTTCGCTCGTGTAACCCATCGGCAGTTTATATATATAGTGGTGGATAACGAAATAAATACAGTGAAATAACGAAATCGTATTTCACTGTGGCTTCTTTATGATATACAAACGAAGATCAAAGTGTCGGTATGTTCCCGCTATGTTATACGCAAGCATATAATAAAGAGCGTTATAAATTATGAGAATAAACTTTCTTCTAAGAGTCCTATACTAAATCACACGGAAAAGAAGTTGATAAATCATGATATATACTGGATTGAAGGGTTAATAACAATTTAAGTCACTCGACGCCATGAGTTATTAACCTCTATGCTGCTATGACGTCCGTAACTATTAGGGATGTAAAAGTGCACGTTGTGTGCTATATGGTCCGAAGGTACTACGGACCTACTTCAACAAACTAGCGGTAGGCCATTATACATAACTGGAACTCAAGTATTGGTGCATCGGAATAACTGTATCTCGAAGTTTCAAACAGTGCATGATGTTCAACGATTGTGAACGATAATAGCCTTACAACTGAGTCAGTTTTATGGTTCTTGTGGTATTCCCGTTATAGTTTCCCATTGGAAAACGACAATAACGTCAACAGCCCATCACACGACGTCATAACGTCATTTAGCAGCGAAGAGGTTAATATGAATTGTTATCCCTGGGTTTTTCCAATGATAAAGTATCTACATTTTTGTACATTTGATGGATCCATTTACATCCATCTATATACACGGTTCAGTAAGGCGTTTCAGGCCTAATGGGGCTTGATAACATTGGCAGATTATATAATAAAACACTTATTGCATTGTTTCGAGGTTGACATGAGGATTTATCAACCCGAGGAACACCAATCGAGGCCGCAGACCGAGGTGAATATTAACTTCCAAAAACAATGCAATAAATGTATATTATCAATTATGAGAATAAAAGTCGTTTCGACGTTTTAATTTTGGACGAGTTTTGGTATTTGCAGAAATTTGGACATTGATGTCAAATAGGACTGGGCATCTTTAAACGTTCTGTTTCTGGTTCAAATTTCAGTTTTTCCCTTTGTCCAATAATCACAAAGGAATAATGTTTAATTCAATTTATAGTATCTGCTGTGTGTGCTTTCGTCGTGCGTCGTCCGTATGAGGCATGACATTGTTCCTATATGGCGGCGGTGGCGATCCCGTTTCATGTTGACCAATGTTCCCGTCTTTTCGCCCTGTCGTGTCGACTGCTGGTGATTTTAGGCTGCAACATGAAACAAATATATACATACATGAAATATAAGTTACAGGGGTGTACCGAAACCATGTTATTTGTCAACATGTTAATTGTTCATAGAAATTTGGCCTTATTATCAAAAGAAAGCCTCTTGATTTTAGAGCTATCCATTTTCGTCCTCAATTTTGGGCCGAGACCGTCGGCTCGTCGACTGTTTACTGGGCCACTAACAATTCTCGATGGTGAACAATAATATATTTCCAAAATCGATATATAATAACTCTGAGCTTTGATAGGTGGGTTCCTCGTCTAGAATCAAACATTTTTTACTCCCGAATCCAAATAAATAGTAATTGAGGGGCAATTAATCGGATTATGCATCTTTAAACTATACTTATATTAGCATGCGGAAACTATTACTTATAATCGCATCCCAGTGAAACATATCAAACTGAAGATGCTTATTTGAGTTGAAAACATCGTTAAATATTGGGAAGTTTATAGTAAAGTTGATGCGACGTCATGTGTTAGAATTGTTCCCGTGAAATTACAACACTCAACGTTCTATTCCGCCAAATATGACAATTCTATCCTATTTATAGTCCAATGCATTTATGGTTTCACCACACACTAATTGCAACACAAAGTTTCTCAGTGGGAATAAGTACTTTAACCCATCACAAACAATATACTAAAAATCAAAAAGAATCATGAAAGGCGAAATTGATGAATTTTGTAAAATAATTGTTTTAAAATTTGGTAAAATACTCAATTTATGGCTTTTCAAGGATGTTTATAAAAAAAATAATTTCACAAAGGCCTTCCATGTGTATATCCATTTTGAATGCATAACCCTGATTACAGAACAGAAAACATTTCATAGATACGTTGAATATTTTTCAAGTTATGTGCCTCAAAACTTTGGAATTTGTCTAATTTCGGAGCCTCAATTTCTCAAAATTAATAAAAATCCATTTTTTATGGTCTTGTATTTTAAAAACTAAAGAAAAATGAAGGGATTTCTTGTTGTTTTAGTCATTTCATCTCCAGGTTGCGCACACAATATGATATGTTTATGCATCTATGATTGAGAGGACAACAATATTATTAAACAAAATGTGTATTCCACCATTGTATGGACAGCCAAATTTGCTTGTGGTCCATAACCAGTGGGATGAAATAGCATATTTGATGTCGTGCAACTCAATAAATATATATCCATGTTCCCTGCTCCTTACAATGGAACACATATTTTGTTTAAGAATAATTTTGTCTTCTCGATCATAGATTCATAAAGTAACCATTTTTAGCACAATATAGTGAGGCAACTAATACAACAGTAAGATATCCCTTCATTTTTCCCTAGTTTTTAAAATACTAGACCATAAAATATGGATTTTTAGCTAATTCTTAACAAATTGAGGTTCCGATATTAGACAAACTCCCAATTTTGTAGGCACATAACTCTAAAAATCCTCAACGTATCTGGAAAATATTTTCTGTGCTGTAATCAGGATTGCGTACTCAACAAAATGGATATATAAATGGAAGGACATGTGAAATGAAGTTTTTTATAAACATCCTTGAAAAGCTATAAAATGAGTATTTTACCAAATTTTACCAAATTTATTTCACAAAATTTATCAATTTCGCCTTTCTGGATCCTTTTTGATTTTAGTATGTTGTTTATAACTGGTTAATAGACTTATTCCTGCTAAGAAACATTATGTTGCAATTACTTTGATGTTTGGCACTTTATTCTCATAAATGCACTGGACTATTAAGTGCATTATCATGTTAGAACCAATGGTAAGATGCTATAGGAAATTAAGTGAATTTAAGTATATATACAATATGTGTGCACATAATAATACAGACACATTACATGCGGTTAGCAAAACATTTGGTGGTGGAGTAAAGCAAGAGCTCTGACGTCTGTGTATGACAGACATGGTTGTATTGTTGTTTCTGATTTTACAAGTATTACGAACCAGACTTTCTTCACGATAACAGCGGCGACAAGAATCAAGAAAGCGGCCCCCAGCAGAGCACCAACAATGGCCCCAATGAGTACAGCATCTGGAACGACAAGGAACATAATTATGTAACAAACCCGGAGATTAAAGGTCCGTGCAATTAGGTAGATGTATAGGAGGTATGTCTAATATGTTATTCCACACCCGCGAAGCACCCGTATTCAACGGGATCGTATAGTATGATTGAATGCATTGTAGTGTATAATTATAACACGTGGAATGCAAGTCATGTTGTTCAAAGCTGTCAATACGAGCGCGAGGGTTACGTCAACTATACGATTGCATTGTTGGTTTTTGAATTGACGGTTCGTCAGATATAAAGATATAAAGAGGCCACATTCAAGGATTGGGCTTACTTGCCAATGGTTTCAAAGAAATACAGAACACAACTTGCAGGACAATTTAAAATATGTTATCGAATGTCCTGCGGATGGCACATAGCCACCTATCCGTGCGCCGGTCGCAACGCGTTAAATAGCACATTCTGGATTAATATGTTCATTGTATTCTGTCTATATCTTGGCATGCAACACATGCATATTTTCTTATTATGAGAACACGCGACAAAACAGGTTCCATGTGAGGTGAGAGTGAGACGTGTTGTAAATCTTTTTTCGAACAGTTCGAATTGAAATCCGACGGTATACATCGTATCGTGTACTCCGTATTACGGTCAATTCGAACTGCATGGTTATTCGTGCACGAGTAACGGCCTTATTTGATACTGTCTTTGGTATGATATGATAATGCATGGCAAGAAAACACGGAAAACAGATATGAAAATGACACTGTTTTCACAAAATTAACGTATTTTCTGGAAACTTGTTCTATGAGGCCCCCAACCCCACCCTCCATGGAATACGGAATACCACTTAACACAGAGGTTGGAATACGGAATACCAGTTAACGGCCATATGGAATACATAAAAATATATGAAAACTTCATTTTTTGGAAGGTCGGCGTACGAATACCGGTATTTTTGGAATACCGAATACCTCATAACAGAGGGGCCGGAATACGGCGTACATCATAACAGGGCATGGAATACGGCGTACGAAAAAGGGGGTTTGGGCCTCTTCTATACGATTAAACTGGAAAACATACATCTCTATGAAACGCACATGCTTGAAATCAATTAACACTTACTGCATGGTAACATGTGAGGCAGTACAACATAATACACGCAGAACCTTGTCACGAACCGTGTAAACATGTTCAGCCGTCCTCTTGTTAAAGTGATGAGAAACACGCCGGTAGGGTGATCAAATAGACGTTGAGAATAATCTTGCTCAAAGTTTTTTTTTCTTTCGAATATTAATTCCAATTGATAAAACACATCGACATTCTTATATATTAATTAAATGCAATGACTCTCGAGGACCAAATCATTTGAGTTAGTTGCGTCGATGGTAAATATTTACAATTGATCATAGTTCAGATGATGTCTTCTATAGACCGGTTTATTTCTTAGAAATTGTCGGCGATGTTAGTAAAATGGTACATTCCCCAGTTTGACATATAATTATAGCACATGAGTACTAACTTATCAATTGCACGCACCCGAACAAGTCCATAATATGTGTCTCACACATTTGTGTGTGGTTAATGTATTTTATATTGTATTGGGGGAGTGGGTTCATAAGTTGATTATTATAGAAATAAAATATGTTTCAAATAACGATAACGTTGCCACGAATCTCTACTCTGACAACGCCTGCATGTATACATATAATATCCCACAGTTCAAAACCTGCATGTGAAATTTTCTATGGTCTGACGGGGAACTTTATAGCATTGAAAAATCAATGCATGGAATATAGTTCTTAGTTATTATTTGTTCCTTATAACTAATTTCTTTCACAATAGAGGATGGACCAGTTCGAGTTTACATGAATCAGGAGAGCTATGTGAGCCGATTTCGCCATAAATATTGAATTGATTAGTCCATGATTGTTGGCAACGCCCAGCAAAATCGGCTCAGAAAGTCGTGAACGTCACACATACTTACAATAAAATACTTTATTAAGGAACAGGTATTAACTAAGAAATATAATATCAGCGTTTGTTGTATGCAATGTTATAAAGTTCCCGTCATAACACCAAAAGGTTCCCATGTTGTGAGCTGGTTGGTATGGTAGCCACGGTCGTAGCCAGAGTAGAGATTCATGACATGATCTATCCGGTATCTTTGATGTTGGAAATACAAACCTGATATTGAACTGTCGGCTTTACACATGCCTGCGAAAATAAGACAAAACAAACCACTTATATATATATATATATATATATATATATATATCATCAATTCGGGAATGAATTCAACCCTTTCTTTACTAAATGGATTATAGCATATAGTTCTAAAAGAATATATTGGAATGAGCTATTATTCATTTGAATGGGTGGTAAAGAAAAAATTAGCAGACGACAGACAAAAAAATGTAATACAAGTGGAGAATTATTTATACGCATCAGTTGGATATGTTCAGATATTAAGTGCAAAAACGGCTTATATACCCGTTTAGTAAACTTATTATTTGAACATTTGAGAATGTCGATGTTATCAATCAATGCAATTCAGCATTCTTTGTTGATTTGAACATATTTATTGTGACCCACTATATACAATATATATTACACAGATTAAATATAACAATAATGGTATGAGTGTGGGCACAGAGGATCGGAGCAAAAGTTGCCGAACTTATCGGAGCTCCTCTCCCCTGGCATTCAATTGCTAATAAATTCAAATATCGGAGATGGTTTTAATTCAGGTGTATTGTAGAAGTTAATGTTTAAGTGTGGCTGTTGGAGTGGCTGTGGTCTCGCAGAATTGGGGTAAGGGAAACTATAACGAGAAAATTCTGATAATTATTAGATTAAGAGATTAAGAGAAACGGTCTGTAGATGAGATAAATGATTGTACTGTCTCAAACAGGCGCGCATTTAGCTTTCCGCTGTAGTGTTGTACACCAAACAGGAGATCTTTTTCGGAGACAATAGTCACGTTAAGTTCATCCATACGAGCCCACATCCGATTTCGCGCTACTGCGTACAGAGGACAACTGAAGAAAAAATGGTTTGCGTCTTCACATGAATTACCACAAGTACAATTTGAATGGGCTGAGATGTAGTTTTCATATTTATCAAAGTTTAGGTCGCTACAGTTATTTCTAAGTCTACAGTGCAAAATATTTAATCTCCTTTGACCTGTATTGAAATATGGTGGGGGTTTCAAAGTCAGTTCTTTATTACAGAATGTTCTATACATGTTACTTATGATTTCGTCTTTACTTGGTTCTGAAGAGGGGTCAACCACTTTTTTGTTATCGGTAGTAGTTTTACATGATAGATTCCATTCAGCTATCATGGATGGGACGAAACTCGATTTGAAATGAGTCGTGTTCGTAAAGTAGTTTATGTATCGCAAGGGGTTTCTGATGGGGTATCGAGATGCTTCAGCGACGGTAGCTGGTAATAGATTGGTGAGGTAGGAAGGGACATGATGAGTAATTATTTTGTTCCAGGTGTGCATTTTATGGAGGTTTCGTCTTTCGCTTAATGGGGGCCATCCAAGTTCAAAAAAGACTTTTTCATCTGACACCGAACGCGTGAGACCACTTACTATTCTACCAGCGTCTGTGTATAGGCGGTCGAGTTTCCGGAGGAGGCAATCGGGTGCATTATCCCAAACAACATCTCCGTACTCCATTATAGGAAGTACGTAAGTTTTGAACATTATCTCGAGGGTTTGTCTATTTACAAGAAATTTTATTCTCCTCAGTTGTGACAGTCTGGTTGACACTCGGCTACACATTTCATTTATATGGGTGTCCCAATGAAGGTTCGATTGTATAGATACTCCAAGATGTTTATGACAGTCAACTTGCTCTATTTCGTTATCACCAAGTTCGAGATCCAAAGAATCTGTCGAGGGAGTAAGTGAGAACACCATTGATTTTGTTTTGTCTGCATTGAAAGTAACCAACCATTGTTTTGACCAACAAGAAACTCTATCCAGATCTTCAAAAAGTTCGCGTGTACAGTCATCAAGTGAAGGTTGGACACTGAAAAAGCAAGTATCATCTGCGTACATGCGAGTTAGGGAATGTATTGTCGTTGCTAGGTCGTTTATATACGTCAAAAATAAAAAAGGTCCAAGTATTGAGCCCTGGGGGACTCCTGCTGGGATACTACGATAATCCGAGAAAGATTTACCAACTAGGACGCGTTGTGATCTGTTACAGAGATAGCTATTCAACCAACTGTGGACATTTCCGGCTACTCCGAATTGTTCCAGTTTGAATAACAACCCCCTGTGCCAGACTCTCTCAAATGCTTTGGAAATATCGCAAAAAATTGCCGACGTATATGACTTCTCATCGAGGGCCTGGCACAGGGTGTGGTATATCTCGAGTAACTGGAAAGTTGTGCTATGTCCAGGAACAAACCCAGATTGGTATTGATATAGTATATTATTATTTGAAAAGTGGACCATTAAGTATTTTAGTACAATTTTCTCTAAGATCTTGCTAAGGCATTCTTTGTTAGTTAGACATCCATTGTTGTGTATGTGACTATGACTATGGTTTGACTATGATTATTTATTCATAACTCATTCATATAGTATAATATTATCTATAAAATGTAATATTATAACATGCAATGAGCTATCGGTGATATCATAAGCAAGAGGGATGTCTACCTCCCGTCCCAATTGAACAGTAATATTAATATACATGTAATAATAAATTGATTGTATCTGGTGTTTGTCTTGTTAACTCTAAACATTCTGCATAATATAAACGTTTGTTTCTATAAATAATAGTATAATTCGTTCGTCGTTCACTGCTCATCGGTCAGTTTGTGGTGTGTTATATACAGTACAAACATGTGGAATGTGAATACGTTATAGTGATGTATATGTCCTATATGAGTGTAACATGTTTTGTTTTGTATGTGACATGTTATAATGTGTGTTCGTGTGTGTATCTCTCTGGTACTTATTAAACTGTATGTCATCGAAGGTTTGCTCCATTCCAATAAGATTAATTCTGCTACTGCATGGCACAGATAAGGGGCGGTTCTACATCAAATTCAAACAGGATCAGACAAGTGAACAAAATTACCTCAACGCATACGTACATAATATAGAAATATACGATAAGAAGTACACTGTACGACGCTGCGATATACTCACTCCTGTTCTCAAGGAATATACCCGAGAAACGTACACATGACGTATTACTTGTGCATTGTGTCATCGTATGTGTAGCCACGGTTGGCCATTGTCTGCTAAATGGCGATTTGATCATCATCCCGAACAGATATCAACATGTTTGTGATATGCGCCCTTTTGTGCCCACTGTGTTTTATTTGATTATTATGTTTGATTCATATTTTATATCATAAAATGTCATGCAGATATGAATATATGATTAAAATAATTTTTTATTAAAACTGTCATGCTTTAATCTGGTTATTCGTGCCTAACCGGGCTCTACCAGCCACCTGCCATATCCTTTATCACAGTGGCTAAACCGTACAAACATATAATCGGAAGTTGCTTTCGCCAAGACGAAAAATTCTGTTTTTAGAACATAAATACTACAGAAGAATCAAAACAACACAATAAAAAAAGTTTTCAGACCGGAGAGACGGTTTCCCAACAGCAATAAACTTAGGAAAAAATTGTACATATACATTTGCCGATCGCAAGCGGGTTCCAGTTGAGCGAAGGACTCTTTTTTTATAGATAAAAACGGCCTTTGATCACTTCAGAAATTAATTTTGTCGCGAAAATGTCCTCTTCAAATGTCATTTTAACACATATACAGCATATGTCGGAAATCCAGCTATATCGCAACGGAAATGGCGTTATGTGTGCAACATATCTTGACATTACCTTGGCTCGGGTGTATCCACAATCTGAAAGTAGAGACTATCTATTTGGACAACCCACTCGTCAGCATCTGTACGCCTAGTTGTGTACGACGACAATCGTCAGTTGCGACGTTGTACAGGAATCGTACAGTAATGATATGTTCCTTTCGACCCATTTAAACATAACTATATCTTCGAAATGTCACGCCATTGAACTTATAGACTCTGTCTGAATCAAACAAGGTATTCTTATTAACATTTAGCGAAATTTATTCGACTCCGCAAGTAACAAACTCTATTTGGGGTTGGGGTTGTATGTTATATTCTGTGATGAAATTGTGTATATGTGGGAATTTACTAATAAAACATACAGGTCGTATGTGCTCCATCGCCTTATATTTGCGGTGATGTGACGACGGGGTCGTGACTGCGAGTGCCTCCTTGAGTATCGGCAGACTCACAGACAAACAATTGGAGAAAATTACCCCCCCCCCCCACCCACAAAGCCCACCCTGCCCGTGCATTGGTAGTTCGATTTAGATTCATATTGAAAACCCAAAACAATGGGCGGGGTATATAGCGCTCGCACATCATAAATAAATCCACAGATGTTCACATAAGTAGACTTGGCTAAAATATGTGTGGATAAGACATATTGTGTCACAATTGAGACGACCATATGGCAATTGTCAAGTTCGTTAACTGGAGAGATAGAGTGTATTTTACGGCTCACTGTGCCTAAATATGTCTTCTGATCATAATATCGATCTGATAAAGTCTGTTATGTACGGAAGTACCCCGTTAAGAGAGATGTCATGCGATGTCGATGTCTGCATATTTCAGTTTCCTGTCGCTTAAATCAACAAATCACTCCAATTGCTGATAACGAACATTCAAGACTTGAGGTTTTATGATTTTCAATAAGTTTAATTCTACATTATTATATTATGTTTACTTAATTTATATTGAAAAGATAGAGTTTCATCTCTTGGGTCACCGGAAAACGAGAAGTAATATGCATGATATGTGTACATTCGACCAGAAGTATTCAATTACGTTACCATGTTTTTCGATGAACTACATCATGTAATTCAATGTCATAATACATTTAAAAATATATTTCAAATACACTTATAGCAGCACGGTATCTATTGATACATATAGTTACATTCGGTGCTTGAACATTTTAGAACAAATTTTGTCGAGAAATCGGAAAACGGGCGTGGAAGGGAACATGTGCACCTTCGTCGTGTGACTGAAGGTTAATAATGACCATCGGGAGGTGGAACATGTCTAATATGGAAACCTAATTCATGGTTTCGTCATTGCACACAAATCCCATCACCACAACTATATATTTTTGACAACTAGTGATCAGCAACTTAAACAACTAGGCGTACATAATTTGGAAGGAGGTATAAGATAGGTTGACAATTACATGAGCTATATTAATATACTGCGGCTCCATATGCAATGCATGGCCACAGCCATTTTCCAGCTGTTTTTAATGTTTTCACTAGAAGTGAAATAAACGCAATTTATTTATAACAAATCAGAAATTGATAATCTAATACGGAGCGCTCTTTTCTGCTCAATGATGTTGTTTGTTTTGGGACCAAAACTCCGTGTTCAAAGTTGTATTTTGTATATGACTTCAATGCGACTTTCTGTGACATATAATGCCCGTATAAATGTAGTTCAAGTATTTATAGGCCTATTTCTATACCGGGAAAATTCAGGTTATTAATTTATTTAAAATATTAGCGATTCGATGTTGATATGGGAAATTTCGAGGAAAAATCTCTTGTGAGATCGCTGAACTCACACTGCTCGTTGGACAGACGACGACCAACATAGAAGCTGTAAACCGATCCAGTCAGCGACCGCTAGAATATGTCATGAATCTTTGGTAAATTACGTCCATACAGATAATACCATCAGTTTAAAACATGGGAACTTTTTGAAGATCTGCATGGCGGGGAACATTATTGCATCGAAAAAATAATAATAATAATTTCCATATTATATTCCTTAATCACGTATTTACCTGCAGGTAAATGTCTCAGCTCGAGATTACATGATTTATGCGATATTTGTGGTCCAATTTCGATTGAATTTATTATCCTGAGAAAAATTGTATTCCACGGGTGGAATATCTATCATGCCAATTGTCTTTTGGCCGAACTTTTGATGGGTGGGGGTAAGGTATTTGGTCATACCAGATCATTGCGATGGAATGTCATATATGGAACTAGTTTTGTTGGTTATACTTTCCAAAAATGTATCAATATACAGAACTAACAAGCAAAATAATTTTATAAAATATTAAAAATTGATTTTTTTGTCGTGAATTCGTTACTATGAAGCAACAGACATAAGCTATCTGCAACTACAGCTTGCTCTGTATAATGACACACGATTTGAATCGGTCAATTTGTTTTTCATAACATCTATCAATGGCAGTCTATCAAACAGAAAATGGCACCACAGTATATGGTGGTCCGGAAATGTTATTAACAACAGATACCCACATATATCCAACGCTGTCAGGGGGGGGGGGTCGCGCACAAAAATTCCATATATAGGGCGGGGGTGGGTGGGTCATTTGGACCCGGAAAAAATGCGTAAATGACCAAAAATGCAAATTTTTTCCTCCACTTAAAATCACTGTTTTTGTGCTCATGTAATCTGTTAATATCAACCATATGACACACTAGGCTATTTAAAAAATACTAACCAGAACTAACTACCATTTAGGGGTGTATGTATGCTGATGTATGTCAAAATTAATGTACCAGATTTCGACAGATGAAAGATATATTATATATATATAAACAAATCATATAACAAACATTAAAACATAAGAACAAACATTTATAATATGCATATCCAAGATAGCCTTTCAATTGGATGTCAAAGTGTATGTTATAGCTATATATACACACATGTGTATCCCTTTAAGGGTTTGAACAAAATATAAAGCTGAGTTTATATTGATGAATTCTGTGATGAATTTTGCAATTACTTTTGACAAATTTGTTTACTGTTATAACATAATTATATGCTCAGACACGATCAGTCGACAATGCTTGCATATAAGCATAATTATAAAATGATTACCATCTTCTGTTCTTAATCCAAATAATGGATATTATTTGTTATCAAGATAAACTTGATGATACAAACAAAAATAACAATTCCACTATATTCCACTGGTTTAAAACTATAAAACAAAATAACTCATACAAAAAGTTCATACTATTTGGATAACAATATGAAAGCTTAGCCTTTTGTGATATTAATTCAACCACAGTTATTATTCACAAGTCTAAGCAGTTACGTAACTGTACAGATACACGTAGTAAGATAGTATATCTGGAGTTCCAGTTATTTGACTGCCAATACATATGGTATTGTAATTATTAGTTGCTTGTTCATTATTGGTTGCTTTGATATTCAATTTAGGATATAGCAGGATAGAGCAATGTAACTATAAAAGTAGCTTTTGGTATTAAAGTCTCAACTTATTCCATATGCAACATAAAGCTAGAATATAAACATGACTAATATGAACTTTGTTCTTGAAACTAATTATAAATCATACCAAACCTGGATCAAACTGCACAGGTAATCTATGAAACTCTCTTCATGCGAACTTTCTCAGAGTCACATATCTCAACTGGACAGTCTGATCCAGGATGCTTGTTCTTATAATGGGTTTCCATGTGATACGTCCAGTAAACCACATTGCACAGGGGGCACCCACATGTATACGGACGGTTTGTACAAGGTGACCGCGGCTTGGATATCTCCGCTGGCTTTAAACTAAACTTTATACTCTGATAATAAGTTAATAATACTACCAATTCTTCACTAATATTGGTATATGTCAATCTGCACACCAACATGACATACATACATGTATTTAGACTGTGAGCTGCTGTGAGTGTGACTTTCCTTGGGTCCCATCATACCCATGTGCAGATATATATCACAGAAATAGGGGAGATGAAGTTTGTTCTACCCCTATTACTACAGTATTACTATTGGGCCTTGGCTCAAAAACATCTTATACTATTGTTATATAAAAGAATATGGAGTTATTGAGGATATCAGGACATGTATTACCTCAAAATTATTATGTTTTATGGCATAATGCCCAATGTTTTTAAGTGCATGCATTCAGCATTTCCACATTTTATACTAATAGAATTATCTCCCTTTAGAGCAGTTTAGAGGTTTATTAAAATGCTGGGAATAGTATTAAATAATAAGAAACGGAACAATTCTTTGCTAGGCTATGATTTGGTTTATATTTTATGTTTTTTGTAAGATTTTGGGGGTGGGTCCCAAAAATTGGGCTGAAAAAAAAGGAAAAAATTGCAGGTAGAGGGGTGGTGGGTTCCCGAGTGGGGCAAAAACATTTTTTTCGCCCTATATATGTAAATTTTTTCCGCGACCCCCCCCTGACGCTGTAATAATTATCCGTAAAATAATACGGAGAAAGTACCGGCAATTATTGGACCAGTACTTTCTACCGTATGTTTTACGGTATTTCCGCAAAATAAATAATTACGGAAATACCGCAACAAATACGGTAGAAAGTACTGGTCCTATAATTTCCGGTACTTTCTACTGTATTATTTTACGGATAATTATTACAGTGTGGAAAGTCATCAGTTCTCCTGATATTTTGAGATTACATGTACATAGTCCTTAAATATTAAATAAATCGAGTATACTGGACACATAAGTTCCAAATTATATTTATTTATTATTATCATTAATAATAATATCAAAGTTCTCACTAGGCCAAAATGAAATAATAATGACTCGGAGATCAATCGAGAATAGGAGACTCGCATTTTCACTTCAGACTGAAGTTCACTATAATTTGTTTTCATCAAAACTGACAAACCTGTCAAACGTACGATAGGCCCGCACAAATGAAATTACTATACAATCAATTTCATAAATCTAATACTAACACTTACCTATTCCGAATAAAAGTTTGTCAGAAGCACCACAGTCCTTGAAACGCAATCAATGGCGCATGCTGGGTGCTACGGGGTTTGCTGAATGGAATTATTCCACGGAACCGGTGGCATATAAAAACGGACAATGTACCGTAAACGCAATATTCTGATCGCGGGCAGTAATATAATTCATTTAACGGTATAGTATACGGATCACGGATTTTGTTGACAGTGTAATCAAAACAATGATTATGGTGCCCTCACAAAACAAAGCGATTTTACTTCATGCGAATAATGTTTTGTTTGGTCTGAGATGCCGAGAATGTATTCAGGTTTCCATACATTCACTTACAGCAACAACAACACCACCAAAAACAGAACAACAACATATGTTATTGGATAACATATACTAGCAGATCGTAATTGGATTCCTGTTATAATGCCAATTATATATGCAGAACATATAAAACCAAACAACAGTTTAGCTACTGCCACTCATAAAACGCTAGGTCGACCAAGTTACTAACACAGTTCAATCAAAAGGAAAGTAAGTATACAAGTAGACATCACATTATCGAGTGAGCCCCACCAGGAGGACATGTAATTATGAATTATGTTTCAACAGGGCTCGATGAGACGTACTGCTCATCGACAGGATATCACAGTGAATTGGCCACGCCCTCTCTGCAGTAAAGCAAGCCCCCAATAAAACCCACTCGTAATACTCAGCTTAAACAACCTATTGGGTATGTACTAACCCATGTATGCAACATCCGCAATATCTACCGTCTAACAAGACTAACATAATATTAAAACGTAGGGTAGCGGGCTCCGGCCCTAGATGGCTCCTTGGACGCTGATGAATGTCCTCGGGCGGCATAGATACCCTTTTGGTGGCCGTATTATAAGCCATTGAGTAATTATCTCTTTCAAAATGACTAACCTGCTAACTCTTAATATAAAACTTATAGAATTACCCCGCACACCAAATACAATGTGTACAGGCTGGCAAAAGAATATTCCGAGCCTGCGTTTACGCGTTGTTAGTTGTTTGCCTGTGTGGTCGCAGTATAAGCTATCAATATAATCTCCCTCAACTGACTTACAACCACATATACAAATTTAAACACATGCTCTCAACCACACCCGTACATACACGAAGACACAATACTAGCAACAACATTCGGTACCCAACCTTCAGAGACATATCACCAACAGTCTGGCCTCAGCTGCGTCCTCATCTGTGCAACAACACAACCAGGTCAACGGGCTCTGAGACTCATACAGGAGTGTAAGGCGGGCATTGCACCACCGAGAGTTGGGGAGCCCCGACCGACCTTAAGTAAACCGGCCGGCATTGCACACCCTTCCTAGAGTTGAGCCCGTAGTATAAGCCCTGAATACAACAGACTCAGGCAACGGAGTTCAAGCATGCACCAACTTGGACACTAGTTTACAACAAACCACTAAATAAAAAGATATCAACTAAGTTAAACAAAAAGAACTCGTATTACAATCAAGGTAAGTCTTCTCGCTGGTCCGCTTTTGGAATGGGGGGGGGGCTTTGCTTCCTGCCAGGGTGGCATGTAACCCATACTCCACAAGCAAGCATCAAATGACCAGAAAACACTCACAACCAAACTCAACAAACGCTCTTCAGCGGCACTATATCACTCAACCGTGGGTTACAGCCCTTTCAAATCTTCCCGGGGGGATCTTCCCAAATCCAACCTCCAAACTCTACTGCCACTCTTAACGTCAATGAAATGTGAGAAGCTATTGAATTGAGCGTATACATGACTTCACTCTTGCATGAATCCATCTCATAAATCTCTGTTTACTCAATTGTGATCGCGTCTAAAGAATCCGCCTCTAAACGATCATTACGCGCGCCGCGTGTACATACTTTCCTTGATATTCTAGATAGCTATGGTTCGCGGGGCGTTTTATTTATAGATAATGGGGTTTTTTGTTGGGAGGATTAAAAGTCGAACTGCGAACCGGAGGCCGAGTCCGGTAAAAGGTGTAGTTGGGAATTTCAATTTCGTTTATTGTCCTTTACGTTATTATGTCAATAATGTTGATTTTTGGTTTGTGACAAGCTATGTCAATTACAAATAAAAGAAATGAAAAAGATAATTTGAAAGTCTTATGTTTCAACTGTTATAGACATTTTTCGTTCTGCAGCCCGATGGGGGTTGTGGTCGGAGACGGCCGAGTCGGCCGCCGGTTCGTTAATTAGGGGCTGGTTGTTATTGTTATTTTAACGGAATTCTGAATTGGTCATTCGCAAAACCAATATATGTTATATTCTATAATTACAATCATGGGTATATAATATATTATCTTGGGCGCGTTACCATTTCTGACATTGGTTTTCTTGTTAACTAATTGCCTAGGGCGTGAAACCGACGCCCGATAGTATAGCCAATCGAACACACCCGTAACCTCGTCCTTCTCGTCAGCTCTCACGAATAATGTTAAGTCGTCTTGTGCTAAGCCGGTTAATTGAGTATGTTTACAATAAATTGTCGGTCAGTCCGCGTTCAGCCTGTAGCCATATTGTTTAGCCACCAGCATATTTAATTTAGCCACTTTGTATTTTTTTTTCGCAATTTACTAAAATGGCTAACGACAGGGCGAACACCGGTTGTACGTTTGTAACAACACAGCTTGCAAATAAGAAACATAATTTTTGCCTAATCTTGGTGGACCGGCTGGCATATCCGAAGGCTGCGACAGGCAAAGGGCTTACGCTATTCCAGAATGTTGGTAACGTGACAAGGCCATTATTTTTATCTAAACATAGAATAGATTACCTCAGTATGAAACGAAGGGAGTATGAATACTGGATAGGCAGGCTGGTTTCAGGTGGACATGGATGATACACAAAACAACGATTGGCACATAACACGTGAATTAAATGACCGTTTTCCCCAATCTGCATGGGATATAAGGATGTTCGCTATCTGAAAACCATTATATTAGGGCGTATTTATTTGGTGGCCGCCAGATGAAGTATTCGGAAAAACGTTTGGCTAATAAGAATCGTGACTGTTCTATGTTTTGTAGACACCTTGGCCCATTTGAAAGTAATACATTGACTCATTGGCATAAAATCACACCCTTCAAATGGTAGCAATTGCATGTTTCAGCTTCGCGACTAGTTACCGCTCGTTATGTCAGAGGGATTTCAATTCTTCTGATACATTGGTGAGTATAGTCATCTGGGCAATATTGTGTGACCAAATCGTTCTTCACGTCAACGGAAGGACTGCTGATTCTAAAAAAGCACGAAACTAGAATAATAGATAATCAATGCCTTTTCTGTGAAATTATGAATGTGTGATTCAGAATCACAAACAACCTCAAATAATGGGGGGGGGGGGGGTATTAATCACTAAACTGTCTCTAAATTTGAATAATTGTTTTCAACTCAAGGCTAAGTTATCATTATTACTAAATATTTAATATCATACAAGATATATTCGAGAACTTTCCACAATTTACTGTAGATCATGGTTGACAAGAATTTTGTCGTATCAAGGGCGACAATTTGTCGTATCAAGTACCCAGCGAATTAGCAGACGCTCTTTATATCCCGGTTTGCTGCAATCAACCATTATCTTGGTACAACGGTTTTCTATAATGCAATTTATTTCAGAACAACTTGAGAAAATTACGAATGAGGAGCAGGGAAATTCCATTGTTTTCTTTTATTTTCAGTTGAAATTTCAAAATTTATAATTTCCATGCATTTTCCCATGAATATTGTATTTCACATTAAATATATGATATGTCACCTAATACGCACACGTTGGACTACCAAAAGATAGTCAATCGGGGTTCACGATTAGATGTCTATTGGAATATAATCGCGACCACGGGAGGCACGCGTGGTTTCGATTGAATATAATATTTAATCTGAAGGGAATTAACTCTATAAAGAATGTACTTTGACGAAATAACGGCGATTTGTATGAGAATTTGCAATACCACAATAGATCAACTCTGGGGAAATATAAGTCAAATTCTTCTATTGGGTGGGTGGGCTTGGGGAATGTATGGGTTACGCTCTTTAAAACACTTCTTCAAATATGTCCGTTATTTCGTCAAAAACACTTCTTCAAATATCTCTGTTATTTCGTTTATAAAAATAATTTCCTATTTCTATATTTCGCTCTATATTTCGCTCTATTTCGCTGTATTTTCCTATTTCGCTTTTTCGCTCTATTTCGCTGTATTTTCCTATTTCGCTTTTTCGTTGTATTTCATATTTCGATAGTTCGCTATATTTGACATATTATGGGATATGGGATTATACCCTTCTTTAAAACACTTCTTCAAATATGTCCTTTATTTCGTCAAAAACACTTCTTCAAATATATCCGTTATTTCGTTTATAAAAATAATTTCCTATTTCTCTATTTCGCTCTATATTTCGCTCTATTTCGCTATTTCGCTGTATTTTCCTATTTCGCTCTATTTCGCTGTATTTTCCTATTTCGCTTTTTCGTTGTATTTCATATTTCGATAATTCGCTATATTTGACATATTATGGGAAAATGGATTATATGATATCCAACATTCTGATATTCAATCGAACATCACGTGCCACATGTGCTCGCGATTAGATGCCACTAGCCATCTAATCGTGAACCCCGAGTACATATAGTTTGCTATACAATCCTTGGCGTATTGGCTGGATATGCTGTCAACCATGTTGTAAGTAGAAAGCTAAACACCAACAAATGGTGGCAAGTTCAAACTTTATCAAGCTAAAATTTTAGTGAACCGAAAATATATACTCACAAGAGAAGAAATTTGGGTAACAATCTTCAAAGGGCAAAATACCCGACAAGGCGACAATTGCCAGATGGCAAACAACCAGAATGATAAAGGGTGTGTATAGCCATATAACAGTAGCGTAACCACCATCATTTAGAATAGGAGGAGGGGTCTATATATACATATGCTCAGAGGAGTTATTTCGCTAAAAATCCGATTCAGATTCTGGATTCAGATTACAGATTGGTCCCCGTACGACTTGGTTCGGCAAAAGAACAGACCAGAAATTGGCAGAATCAGTAAACGAACAGACCGTAATCTCAATTTCGTGGTAATCCGATTGGGATTCGGATTCCGATTACGGACTCAAATGTTCGTAATGTAAACAAACCGAGATTTCGCCACCTCAGAGTTTAAAAACACAATAAAACATAAGAATCCGTCTCTTGTGTACAAATTATTGCAGAATATAAACGATCTATATCAAAGAATTTTAAATGCGGAGACAAATTTATTTTATTGAATGTAAACTGGGAGAATATTACTGAAATTAGCCAAATAATAATGCTATTGATAGTAACGCTGGGGGAGCACTTCGGTTGATGGCGAAGCAATTGCAAATCATTGTTGATTGTCACTTTCATATGTCCATTTCATAATTCCATCCTTAAAATACCGCCCGAACGCATGTCGATTTCGAATTCGGCGGATACGTCACCATTGACCGAATTCATATGAACCTGGATGGATATGTCTTCTGCTGTGTTCGTTATTATAATGTTTCTTCTTATTCAAGAAATAGTAGGATTATATGGCATCGGTGGATTATCAGATACACGTATGTACTATCATCTAGTCTTAAAGTTATAGCAATATAGGAATTGGGGGACAAGTACTGACTCACTTAAGGGTATCCCCTCTCCCATATGTTATTACACTGAAAAAATAAATAATTAGTAATGGCAAAGCAACATGACTACCAAAACAAGTTGAACATATATACAGATCACTGGACACCCCCTCTGCCGAGTTAGTCATAAGTTTGTATACGTATGTATTTAAAATCGGGTTTGTTTGTTGCGTTTGTTGGCTTGTACGTATCATTATTTGAAACAGTTAGTCAAAATAATCCTGATTTTCCTCACGTATGAATGACTGCACAGCTTAGAAAATTGTACCAAAGTTCGGGGTGGGGGTCGAGACACCCAATCAACCCCTGTCGTCACGTCCCTGTTCAACTGACAAGTTTCGTGTGTTCTTCACAACATCTTCGGAATTTGATTCAGGAGGCCTAGAGATGTCATGTTTAGATATGCTTGCCATCATCAATAAACACACTTTAACTTGAACAAAAAGATGCGATTAAGTCGGATTGGCAGCAAATTATGTGCCGTGTATATACACATAGAAGAAAAGCATGACTTTCACAACAAACATGCACTTTATAAATATAAGATACAAATGATACTTTTGTCAAATACATGAGCCATGTTTGACGCTGGGAGAGAGTTTCGGAGACCACGTGGATTTCAAAATCTGACCTAGAATCGGGAATTAGCCCCGCCCCCGTAATCGGCTTCTCAATCTGGATTTTAGCGAAATTACGACTCTGTGTCTACACAGATAAGCCTAGTTTCAGCCAAACCTTGGCTGTTTATTTCACACCGGTTTCTGGGATAACCTGTGTGTCGACTGAGAACCTGTGTGTCAATTGAGGAGAACACACGGAGGATTTGTGTAAATGTTAGCCCAAACGACATTTCGAAATAACGACGGCTTTGTTGTTTATTTCGAGGAATAATACCGCATCATATGAATTCAGCCCAAATATATTGACAGGTGTCAAGGGTCTAACTCTATACTGAGCAATAAAAAACTAATATTAATCAATACCGAGTATATTTAATTTAACGCCAATGGGTCGTTTATGTGCGTTTAAGAGTGTATTTATGCCTAAAGCAAAGTGAAATAACGATCTTAAAATGAATTGGCCGGTATATTTTATTAGTTATCAGGGTTACCAGGGTCGTAGTTGCATAAATTACAATATATTTTATGTTTATGCTAAGATAACTTGATCGGTATTGAGGTTAACACAAATCCCATATATGGAAATTCCAAATATGGAAAGTGACGTGCGCAAAACAGCTGCATCTCGGTTATCTGGGTCAGATATATTTATAGCGTCGAAGCGAAGAAATGTTGTTGTCAAATTCCACGTCTGAATACGCGTCTTATTCTCACTTATACCGTGTGTATATCAGTTTGATTCTATGTGTTGTTGTGTATTGTATTACTTTGATCAAGGTTGCGCTTTTGTTATTCTCACAAAAGGTAAATTTGATGCGTGTTTGATGCGTGTTTACATTTCAAAATTGCGTCGGCCATGTACAGTAACACTAACAGTGCGACGGAATTCCACATTCCTTAATTACGAGACTAATTTATCGAATGAGGTCAAATTTTCGCATATAACAAGACTCGTATGTTATTCTGCACCATTCTGACGAGTGCCGAATTTCATTTCGCATTATTTTCGTTTTTATCGAAAAATAATCGTTCTCTATGCCTAGTATGGACTGGAGATTCCCATGTAAATTGTTTCAACCAAAAAAAAATCATTGTTTTGCCAATTTCAAGCTAGTTTATAGCATGGTCATGGCATAATTTGGCCTAGCGAGTGTCGGTAGACGTTTCTTGAGTGTGCACAACAAATTTTGGTCCCACCGAAGCAGACTAAAATCCTGAAATTTGTCAATTTTACTTTGCGTGTGAAGAAAATATTCATTTAAACTTCCAAAATTGGTTGAAATATGCTCAACAACATTCAGTTGAATGGTGACATTATTTATTGTCACCGACTAACTTCCACGATGAATCAAATTTGTTTTTATTGGTGACAATTATGTCGCGAGAGATAAAAATGTAAATTTTTTAAAGAAAATTTTAAGACTTTAATTGCTTGTAGATCGGTGTTAATTATCTTCGTCAATGATGTCATGTCACGCTTGTTAATAATTCATTTGTTCGGAAATACTTATTGGGGGTCGAAATGTATAAAATTTAACTACCACCACTTCCAAAAACAACACCGATAAACAATAACGCTCTTTGTTCCATGCAATGGAAATGGCTATTTATTGTCCTGATATCAGTGATATAAATGAATGCCTAAAATTAGTATTATCCTGAAATAAATTTATGCCACTTTGGCGAACATGGGAACCACGGTACAATTTATGCCATTTAGGCACACTTCAGAGTGAAATCAGGGCTTATATTTCGGCGAGAATCCAAATCTAGATTCTCGTAAATATTCTCGCAAATTACCCTGGATTCTCGTGAAAAGTATATATGGATTCTCGCAAAATCAGATGAAATATATGCCCTGGAAATATAGCAAATCGTTTAATGCTTTAGAATTTTTGTTTTCGGAGATTTATATATATGCTTAAAGACATATTATGGACTTGTTATGGACTTTTTCGGGTGCGAGAAATTGATAAGTTAGTGCTCAGGCACTTTGCCAACCTGGGGAATGTTATCATTCTATTAACATCACTGAAAATTTCCAAAACAATCTGCCACACCACTTCATAGAGAACATCGTCTGAACTACTCCAAATTGTAAATATTTACATCTCGATTCGGGGCGCAACTATCGGCTATAATTAAACAAAAATGATTTCGCCATCGAGAGTCATTGCATTTAACTAATATAGTCTGGTCGTTGAGACTCGGTTTTGAGGTGAACCTAGAACAAATTGTTTACAAGCTGTTTTTGGAGTCAATTTGTCGGGCAGAATCTGGGGAAGAATATATCCAAAATCCGCTAAAATCCGCTTTGGATAAAATTTTCCACAGCTCGTTGAAATGGGGTCCTATTTATGGGTTTTTGTGTAAATTTTGCTGATCCTTATTAGTCTAGTCAATCTGATGGAAAGAAAAACCCAACCGTGAACAAATTACTATGCAATGTCTTTTGGTGTGTTGAAAGTGACTATATCCAAATGATAACATAACCAAAATCCCCGTAAACCCCAGGGTGGGAAAATCGTCATTTTTGGGTGAAAAGACAGGTATATGTAAACAAAAATGGTGAAAATTGTAATTTTATGGTTGAGACTCAGATTTTATGGTGTACCTATATTAAATTGGAAACAAGATGTTGTTCATGTTATTTTATCGGGCAGAATCTGGGGAACAATATATCCAAAATCCGCTAAAATACGCGTTGGGAAAAAATTTCTACAGCTCGTTGAAATGGGGTCCTATTTATGGCTTTTTGTGTAAATTTTGCTGTTCCTTATTAGTCTAGTCAATCTGATGGAAAGAAAAACCTAACCGTGAACACATTACTATGCAATGTCGTTTGGTGTGTTTGAATGTGACTATATCCATATGATAACATAACCAAAATCCCCGTGAATACCAGAGTGGGAAAATCGTCATTTTTGGGTGAAAAGTCAGGAATATGTAAACAAAAATGGTGAAAACTGTAATTTTCTGGTTGAGACTCAGATTTTAAGGTGAACCTATATTAAATGGTAACAAGCTGTTGGTGTTATTTTGTTGGGCAGAATATGGGGAACAATATATCCAAAATTCGCTTTGGGGGAAATTTTCCACATGTCTTTGAAATAGGGTCCCATTTGTGTCTTTTTTGTGTCAAGTTTGCAGTTCCTTATTAGTCCAGTCAAACGGAAGGAAGGAAACGCCCAACCGTGAAAAAAATTTGCTTTCGGTCTTTTTGAGTGTGAATATACTCATATAATAACATATCCAAAATCCCCATGAACCAGAAGTCGTAATTTTTGAGTCAAAATACTGGAATATGTAAACAAAAATGGTGAAAATTGGAAATTTTTTAATAAACAAATCTGCCGACCATAAACGCTCAGTCGAGTTCCCTGACTGCCAAATGTGACCATATAATAATATATCCAAAATATCCATGCGTCTAATGAAGGGAAAGTCGTTAATTTAGATACAAATGAAGAAAATATGTAAGAAAATGGTGAAAATTGGAATATTTGTCTGGGAACCAGGTCTGCCAAAATGCTTCTCCAGACTGGGGACCCATTTTTTCGTAATGATGTCTGCTCCAACTAATTTGTCGCTAACATGTGGCCGTGAATATTACGGGGCAATATGGCGGCAATTTCCTGGAGTGTACTACCATTCACTACATTGTCCTCTAAATGTATTAATGTGACAGAAACCTGCAAAAAAAAAAAAACCCATTATTCCTGTTGCCATAGCATAATTATGCCTGTCATTTCCTGCATAATTTGACACTAATACTATAAAATGGCGAATCCTAATCCGTTATAGTAAGTCATATCCCGAGGATTGGGCAATTCGATGTCTAAGCAGTCTTCAAAATGACAGCGAAAATGGCAGTCGGAAGTGAACAATTGAAGTGTATTTTTTTCTTACGATATCGAATAAACGTATAGCCATATGTAGTCATATATGCCACCATACGAGTTTGCAAAGCCACCAATAGTTTCATAATACATCAAATGATTGTCCCAAACCACACAACGAGTCCGCCAAACCATATACAGAGTTACAAAAACAATCTGGTATCCAAAAAAAACCAACATGTGAGTATCCAAATGGGTCCCAAATCCATACGACGGGCGCCCCAAATCCAAACATTGCTCCAAACCATCGACAGGGTGTCCCAATCTACCAAACGAGTTTCACAAACCACCAGACGGATGTAGACTGAGGTAGGTAGCTCCCCAAACGATACTCAACTGGTGTCATTACTCACACATATAGTCCCCAAACCATGCATTTGGTATTCCAACTCACCCAAAATGAGTGTCACAAGCCACAAAATGAGTGTCTCAATCGACCTGATTAAGGACCCAAACCAAACAACGAATGTTCCCAAACCACACCAGTAGTGCTCCATACGTTGCAACCTATGTTCGAAACAACATAATAGGTGTGTCCCAAGCCATCCAGTAGGTTCCAGAAATATCCAATGAGTGTCCATAACCATCAAATGAGTAAAACACACAATGAGCACCAATTGAGTGTGTCAAACCACTCAATCAGTGCCCCAAACCACGCAATGGGTGTACCGGTCACCAAACCATCCATCTGGTGTTCGAAACCACACGATAGACAGACGTCCAATATGTAGCCCATGCCATATGTCATACAACATACAACTGTTGTCTCAATCCATTCAACTGTAGTGTCCCAAACGACACAACCAGTGACCCAATCGGCCACGCAGTGTCTCAATGCACATAACCAGTATCTAAAATCTATAGCGAGTGTCCCAAACCACTCAATGTGAACACTCCACCCAATTGGTGTCCCAAAATCATCCAACTGAAGTCACAAATTACCCAGCGGGTGACCCAAACCATAAAACTAGCTTCATAAACCATCCAACAAGTTCCCTATCCACCAACTGCACAGGACTGGTGTTGCGAACCAACAACCAACTGTCATATCAATACATCTACAATAGTGTACAAAACCCTCCATCGAGTATTTCACACGATCAAGTGAGTTTGTCAAACCACCCAATGAGTTTACCAAAACATAGTTTGATATATTTGAAGGATGGTTTTGTGCACTAGTTTGGGACACCTATTAAATGACTGGGGCATTCAGTGGGTGGTCTGAGACACTAGTTGGACGTTTTATACACTCCTGCTGGTTTTGATAATCACCGTGTGGCTTGGGACACTCATTTGGTGATTATGGACACTCATCTGTTGGTTTGAGACACACATTGGATGGTTTGTGGTACACACTTGATGATTTGAGACATCCCATACATGAATTCGGACACTCGATGGGTGGTATGGAACACACATTGGACTCGTTTAGGCACTAATTGGATGGTTTTTGGCACTATTTGGGTGGACTGTGTTACATATTATGTGGTTTGGGACACTCGTTGGCTGATTTGGAATGCCCCTTCTATGGACTGGGACACTCACTGATTAATTTGGTATATTATTAAGAAGGCGGTTGAGTGGTTTTACACTCCTTGGATGGTTTGGGACACGCGTTAAGTTGTTCTTGACACTCATTTGATGTATTTCGATACTAGTTTGGTTGATGTGGACACTAATCAAATTATATTCGATGCGGGATATGAGAAGATTTAGTTAAAAATCAATGACGAAATATATATTTTTGACTTTCGATTGCAATATTCGCCGCCATTATGGGACACTTTAGGGACAAATTCTCGACATACAGCTCATTATTATCGGATTAGGGTCCGACATAATTTACTGTTGTGCTAGCCAATACATAGTTTTCGTCTAAATGGAAACAATCTAGTGAACTTTAACAAAATTCCAAATTATACTACTTTCAGTAGCCATAGTGTCCCTATTTTTGAAAGTGATTGCCTAGTTTCTGCTAAAATGGACACTAGTGGTTCATATCTGACGTCTTATGGGTATTAAGTACACTGGTGTGTTCGATTTGCGGTTATTCTGGGCATTAAAATAATATTTGATTTTTCTTCGAAATTTAGTACAATCTTTTTCGAATTTGAAGGGCCCAAATTCCCAATCCTCGTGATATGGCTCACAATTATCAGACATTGATTTAAAATGGTGTATGTTGGCACAAATGGACATTTAAACCAAATTTCTTATAAATGGAAACGATCTGGTGAAATTTAGTGAAAATTGTCCAATTTTACCAATTTCGGTCGCCATTTTGTCCGCCATTTTGAATTTTTACAATCAAATTGTACACGAAATAACATACGTCTGTCGTGGCAACAATAATAATTTGTTTATGTTGCATATTCCTGCCATCTGTATAACTTTAATTTAAATGACATTCATGTGTATATTTCATAAGAAACGGAAAATCATACAAAAAAAACACAAATATGACCTTTTTTTCAAAATGCTCTAGAAAATTTTCCCCAAAGCGGATTTCAGCGGATTTTGGATATGTTGTTCCCCGGGTTCTGCCCGACAAAATGACACCAAAAACAGCTTGTAAACAATTTGTTCTAGGTCCAATGCTTCAACGACCAGACTAATATATAAGAATGACGTTGTGTATCATCCATTTGGATTAATATTCGTAACGAATAACTACTTTGAGAAATATTATTCTTAATTTCTATTTGATCACTCTGCCCGGTGTCTGCCGGAGTGTTTCACATCACTTTAATCAAGGAAGACTGTTCAGAAAAACTGCATTTCAAGAAATCGTTTAATGCTTTAGAATTTTTGTTTTCGGAGATATATATATATGCTTAAAGACATATTATGGACTTGTTATGGACTTTTTCGGGTGCGAGAAATTGATAAGTTAGTGCTCAGGCACTTTGCCAACCTGGGGAATGTTATCATTCTACTAACATCACTGAAAATTTCCAAAAAAATCTACACCCCACTTCATAGAGAACATCGTCTGAACTACCCCAAATTGTAAATATTTACATCTCGATTCGGGGCGCAACTATCGGCTATAATTAAACAAAAATGATTTCGCCATCGAGAGTCATTGCATTTAACTAATATATAAGAATGACGTTGTGTATCATCCATTTGGATTAATATTCGTAACAAATAACTACTTTGAGAAAGATTATTCTTAATTTCTATTTGATCACTCTGCCCGTTGTCTGCCGGAGTGTTTCACATCACTTTAATCAAGGAAGACTGTTCAGAAAAACTGCATTTCAAGATCACCAAACAACTTTCCTTTTTAGGGCCACCACATCTTTCCAAAGATGTACTTCTTCCATTTTGCTACCAAAGACCGAAAAAGGTCGTTAAACTAGAGATCCAAATACCCACTAAGGGCCCTTATATCTTGAAATATTAAAGACCGAGAATGTCGTTAAATTATTAAGACCGAAAAATGTCGTTAAACTAGAGATCCAAATACCCCCTATATCTTGAGATATTATAAAGACCGAAAAATGTCATTAAACTATTAAAGACCGAAAAATGTCGTTAAACTAGAGATCCAAACATCCCCATCCCCTATTTTTTTAGACAATTAAGAACGAAATATGTCGTTACACCATTAATACATAATTTGTGTTTATGAAAGTCTGGCACCCATTAGCAGTTTGTTTTCAGTACATTTTAATATTCATTGGAACGTAAACAATTATTCGCTGACAGAAATCATGTTAATATCGCCTTTCGTTACTGGTTTCCTCGACTCAAATATTTCTCACTGCTCAATACTTATAATTAAAAAAATGTTCTGTGTTTTGTGTCACTTCTTAATAGCATTATGTATTCTGCTATTGACAAGAAACAAAGTTGCAGTATACCTTAAAGGTACGGAAGGCCTTGGTGGGTATCCTGTGAACATATTTCCACCTGTCAAAAACCGCTACAAACGAAAATAATATTCAAATATAGACATACTTTGTTAATATACAAATGAGAAATATCTCATAAACAGTATGATATTGTCGTAAATTTGACGATTGTTATGTAAACAAAGCATAACAAGTTACTTTCTTGGTGTTTCTTTATATTATGATGGTAAACATAAAGAGCGTTCTTTGTTGCTCAATTCCTTATTTGGAAATAATAAAGAGCGTTTATACCATCTGTGTGTGATTAGCCAGTAGCATTGTGCTGCCTTCTATAACACAATCATACTCTTGTTTAGGTAAAATTTAGTAGGTCTTTATGTGAGCATGATGTTTACGCGATAGTGATCGTATATTTGAACCAAAATGTATGCGTTTTAATATTTTTCTGTTTACGGTGTTTGGAACAAATATGAATATTTTCGACAACTAAGCCCCCTCGTCCCTTTAATATAATTAATATAACATCCCTCATCCAATAATCTCCAAATTGCATATCTAATTTCAATCCTAGTTACACGTCACGCCGCCCCTCATCATTTGCCAATTGTACACCCTTTTTTGCTGCTGCTGCAACTGTTCAATTTCTTTAAAATTTATTGAGAAAATTGCCCTCCCGCCCGCCGACATTTACCTCTGATTTTGTTTTATCATCGGTCCGCACCAAAATTGAGCACACGTCCCTATATAATATACCTATTTAAACCGAGTATACACGGTGGTGTAATAGATCAACCGTTAATTTAACCGTTTAGGTAGCATATTTCCACGTATACGTTATCACGACAAATCCCTGCTGATCTGTTATTAATGAACCAAACACTTAACATGTCAACACACTCTGGCCCGCCAATGCTACAGTGTATAAACGTAACGGGGCAAATATGCACACTATATTGGCAGCTAACGAGAGCATTCATCATCAGCAATCTGCTCACCCCTTTTAGCCGATACGATAGAAACTAAACGATTTGTTACTTCTAATTACCCGTACTTAATTACACTACTTGCGTGTTAATAAAGTACGACCCCATTACCACTAAAGGTGAAACATGGGATTTAGAACATTAATATTCACTCTTACAAAGTTCCACATTCAAGGTGTAATCGTATGTCAGTTGTAACGTTGTGAAACCGCAACCGAACTGAATTATTCTATGCTAAATAGTTCATGGCTGACCTGATGCATGCATCTTAGTTTTCTTGTACGCTATACTATTTCCCCAACACTAGTCAACCTATGACAGTGGAGTGCTTTTCTCTCTGCTTCTACATTGACATTTTATATGAAGTCTATTGATTTGATGCGCGCAATTTTTATCGATGTATACAGGTATTAAATCGAGACAAACATCGCAATACAATGTCGATCACTTGCTGTTTAGATAATTTTGCAGCCGCGTTCAATGATCGAATATTTCAAGACGATTCAATTGAAGATGTGGCCAAATCTAAACCTCCTAGAACTAACACAGCAAGTGTATTATGCGATACCTACAAAGCCACTTTTATTAGTATTATATATGCAAATAACGAGTCGACATACCCGGCGTGTTCACACGATCGTTGTCAATTATATATGAGCCACCGAAACACATGGATTAATTCTTTAGTGCTTTCTGACTCATGTTGCAGCGCTCTGGGCGCCTATGCAGATATATGGCAAGTCGATCTCTGTCGCTATGAGTGATATTATGCGAGGCGCTCAGAGTCGCTACCGTGGGACCGTCATGGGACGCATTCGGGCGTAAAACTCTTAAACAAAGAAATTAGTTTAAAGAGCGATCCCAAAAGTCTCCAAGCCTACTCACACGATAGGTGAATTTGACCTAGTACGACCAAAGATAACTCAGGATACTCATTTTGAATTACAATCCTAACATAGCGTGTTACCTTTACTCAGATTGAATACCAATCGATATATAATCGTGACCCCCCCCCCCCCGATTAAGTATATTTGGCTATGCAATCGCGTGCCTATTAAGCGATGGTTGACATATTAATTTCTGTCCTGAAATTTAACCGAAAGTCGGAAAAAGTTTGACATCCAGTATAAAAGCAACACACTTTAGACTAAATACTGTTTGGAAATCTAAATATCAGAACAAAATCAACCTATGTCTGGTCGGACATTTCCAACTAATTTTGCGTCTGATATGAACTTTCCAACTTCTGAAATAAATTCTGATACCCAAAACTCACGCCAGTGCCTGCAAGGAATCTATTTATCTGGTGTGCAAGCCTCCAGTATGTATTCATTCACCACGAGGCGAAGTATAACAAGAAAACCATAGTTAGAAATGGTAACGCCACCAAGATCATATTATTAGCCATAAATATAAATTATAATATAATTATACTAATTTTATGTGGGAAATTTGCATACTTCCATATTTCTAGTTTTCCCGTTTCTCGTGTTATACATTACATTCTTCAAACTGTCTTCTTTATTACACAAGCTGATGGGCCCGACTTCGTCCGGGCTGTTTCCCATCAGATTTCCGGAGAAAGGCGCGATTTGACCTTGAATTGACTATTTCGAAAGTCAAGGTCAGGTCAGGGTCATGATTTGACCCATCCAAAACACTCCCCCCGAAAAAAGTACCCATAGGTATCAATTTTCGTCGAAATCCATCCGTTTTACCAGATTTGACCTTTGATTGACCACAGTGAAGGTCAAGGTCACTCCGATGTCAGGATTTGACCCATTCAAAACACTCCCCGGACAAAAGTAACTCTAGGTATCAAATTTCGCCGAAATTCGTCCGTTTTACCCAAATTGTAGTTGCATTGACAATTTTAAAGGTCAAGGTCAGGTCGCGGTCACGATTTGACCCGTCCAAACACTTCCCGGACACAAATACCACTAAGTAGCAAATTACGTTGAAATCTATGGAAAGTCGAAGAGGACATGTTAGTTGCTAATTGCTAGATATACGACGCACGACTTGTCGCGGTTTTTTAAAAGGTGTTTCAAACTAGGAGATAGAAGTATTCTGCGTTTCAAATGGTGATGAATTAGAGTATTTTATTCAAATTTTATGGCATAAATTGTTATTAAAACCGTATATACTATAACAAAAATTAATGACTACAAAATTAAGTGGGCCTTTAAACAAAGTCACAATTGCAGTTAGGCTCATCTCATACTCGTCTATTCAGCGATATCCTGCTGCGCAGTTTGTTATAGCCTCCAGCATTCATTGAACGTTATAGCCCCACTGTAATAATTCGCCTTTAGCAGGCGTACTCTTGTTTCAGATTATTGAGATATTAGGTCACGCGTAATGACATTAAATCGCAGGGAACATAGCAATTGTGTGGGCTGCTTGGCGTGAATATGTAATGAGAAATAAGGTCAAACGTAATGACATTAAACTCAAGAAAACCCGCGAAAACAAAACAAAAACACATTTAATGTTTTAAGTTATTTCCTTCATAAAAAGAATCTTCGTGATAATGAACCCTCTCAATACTTTAGAGACTGAAATAACCTTTAAATAACAAAAACCATTAGAATAGAGAACCTTCGGAATAACGAACCTTCCGATTGGTGAACCTTCGGAATAGCGAACATTCAGAGAAATTTTGGAATAGTGTACCTTCGGGATATTGAACCTTCGGACTAGAGAAATGCCCCCCAATATTCATATTTTATGTCCAGAGTTCAAAGGTATGGGCCCATAAAATTCTAAATTTGGCCCTTAAAATATTGAACCCCAAATTGGAGCCCGCACAGAACAGCACTTAAGTCAACTGTACCTGTGTCATGTCCCAATGCTGGATGGTCCATATATACCACAACATTCATATTATATGCCAATAATTCAAAGGTATGGGCTCACGTAATCACATTAAATCTCAAGAAAACCCGCGAAAACAAAACAAAATCACATTTAATGTTCTAAGTTGTTTCCTCCTGTATCTGTATCGCTGTGCGCGCAGGATCAGTTCGGATGTGAGCACACACTCCATAAAAGGAATCTTCGTGATAATGAACCCTCTCAATACTTTAGAATATAGAATTAACCTAAAAATAACAAAAACCTTCGGAATGGTGAACCTTCGGAATAGCGAACCTTCGGAATAGTGAACCTTCGAAATAGCAAGTATTCAGAATAGAGAACCTTCGGAATAGCGAACCTTCATAATAGAAACATGTCTCCACAATTACACCGGTGACGTGAACACATGTGCTAATCTTTGTTGGACTATCGTCACTATCGGAACGGTTTATCTCAAGTACGAAATACCTAACCATAATACATTCGCCCAGAGGATTATCGATCGTCCGCTCAAACATAAGAAACTCTACACCAGTGTACGCCCACTGGCGTGGCGGTAATGAATACAGATGGTACATATATACGGTCGCGCCACTAAACTATGTACCGAGTATCAAGTTCAAGTTAACACAGGTGTTATAGTACATGTGTTATTTTTGAATATGAGGTTTCAGTGAAGTGGCACCATGAGAAGTTGAAGACATTAACGTCCAGTGTTGTTAATACTTCCAAGTAGGTGTGGATTATTGCCAGTAACCATAGTTTCACATTGCCATGGTTTATTGAATTATTGTGGTAACAGAGCGCTTAGAATATTAACATTGAAGGTTATTGATTTGTAGCATCCAAAAAACCTGTAAAACATTGTAGTATATGAAAACGTTTTATTGTGGGCTACTTCTACTGAATTGTTAATGAACTGTAGTAATCTGTTGTGAGTTAGGGGCCATATGAGTCAAAATCCTCACCGCAGTATGGCTGTATAACCATTACATTGTTAACATTTTTTAATGGTCTAAACTATTTTCTTGAGAGCTTTACTGGTACGGGCTGTATTATTCCAATGTGATTATATGCCTATCAATGTCAAAGTGACACTATTAGTGCAAAATTGGCACTACGACCCATACATTCCCAAAATGTGAGAATGTACGTTTGGCTATACATGTACTTATTTAGTACACAACAGTATGCAATATAATTCAACGACAGAACTCTAGATATGATTCCGACCATCGACCATGGCTATTTACCGGCTTCTTGTTATCTAATATTATCCCAGATTGTATTAGATGTAATCTAAGATTATTACATATTGTAGCACTTTTTATTAGAACAAAACAGAGCCTCTTAATAATGTATCTGAGCTACTATGTTAACTTTAGCCACCATGACTGAAATGTTATTTGTTATAGATTACTTCATAGTTTCCCCAATTTTAACAAAGGCCATCTCACTGAAATATTTCGTTAACATTTGAAATTAACTAAAATTTATTTGTTTAAAGTGACTAATTATTTTAATTAAATTTAACCCAATTTTTAGTCGATTTTATAAGTAAATTCCACTTAGTTGACCATTTTAACCCAGCGCTGAATTAAGATTCAACTAACGATTGGGCGAATAATCAACTAAATGTGTTGAAAACCAACTATACACATGTATATTTAATTACTGACAATTAAATAGTTCTAACTCAATGATTTAGTTCGATTTAACTAACACTTATAGTCAGTGGATATTAACTCTAACTATTTAGTCACGCATTTAGTTAATTCCCCAACCCAACTGCTAACGCATCAAATCAAACCCAAGTTTATTTAGATCTAACTATATTTTGTTCTGTGTGCAAAGATATTGTTGAAATTATGTTTGTTTAATGTTTCCTCCTCTTCTTGGTGATAACACTCATGTTCTTGTGACACGTTCAGCCATTTTGACCACCGTACACATGTATTAACCATAAATTTGGGTTCAGCGGCTGATCTAATTCTGTGACTGAAACAAGTCTCTCGGTGGCACACGAAGGGCACATCGAAGTATTTAACTCATTTATCGACATATGTTCATCTCAATGCATAACCGGATCGGAATGTATAACAAACGGGGAATAATTTCAAGTTCCAACCTGTCATGCTTACATGACATTCAATGTGTTTACCACATATATTTTTATTCCCGCAACCGGACCGGGAAGTTATACAAACAAACACAATTTCACGGGGCTTTACGGCAGGCATTCTGCCAAACAGTTATGTTCATTGAAAACTGAAGACGTCTCGAAATTCAATATATTGACTGTCATTTACTATGAAATAGAAGTCCAACTGTGATAGATTATTGACTGCATGCTATTGAAAATAGTAGTATATTAAATCGTGTTTATACTTGCGTGATTAATATATACTCGCCGACAAAGTCCCCCTGAAAATAAACCAGGAAGTGTTCCCCTTATACTGCCATCTAATCAGCAGCAGTCATTTTCTTGTCAACTCACAGATTTGGAGGAAGGGCATTCAGACCAGCCATTACAAGAAGCTAGAAGAGGACACCGGCCACCATATACAACATACGGTCAACCGAGTTTGTATCACGAACAGTTTTAATGTAATTATTGCCAATAATGGACATGACAGTTCGACGTATTGGATGCATACATGTAGCAACGATTGCTTTCGTTGTTCTCTTCACATCGGATATTGGTAAGTGGACGCTGCTTTCTTTTGATAAATTGATACAGACTTGGTTGTATTTTATTTAGGTATTGTGACAGAATGCCGTTAACGATATTATATCTGGCCCTTAATTCGTTTGCGAATAATAACAAAGTGTTCCTTTAATACCCTTCTAACATGTCTAAATTTTGTAACTTCCTTCTTCACTGTGCTACCTAACCCGAACACGGGTCCTAATTACAAACAATGAGCACACCTGGGGCCTGTACTATAGATTTACAATTGCCATGTTTGACCACGTGTACAAGGTTATGTGGGACACACGGAATGTGTCGATTACCATAGACCTCCACTCTTATTCTTACAGTGAAAAGGCGTCTTTTTGCAACGCCTCGTTTACATGCATGGAGACCAATAAAATAATAGGTTTACCACATGTGACTTGATTGGCCAATGAAAAAAAAATATATATATTCCCCGGAGACACTCATTGATATGTTATCGCTCGTGCAGGGTAATCCGTGTTCAGTTGTATTAGTGGTAATCGGTATCCTTTAAATAATCGCTCAGTGAGTACGCCGCAACCGTCCGTGCATTGTGTTATATGGAATCAATGGTTATCGTCTGTTCCAACAATTCAAGTTTTAAGATCTATTTCAATTTCTAGTTGGGTTGTCATGCAAAATCGCTGGAGTATTTTATTGAATACCATTCTGATCAAACCAAATCACCCATCGGTAATGAGCACACGGGTATAATCTACTCTATTACAATACAGTGGTCTATTGTATTTCACGCCTCCTGTGTACCTCCCATAACCTTGTACACCTGTTCAAACACGGCAATTGTAAATCTATAGTACAGGCCGCTGGTAAGACAGGCAGTAGCCTAATGAGGTATGTCTCCTCATGATGGATCATCGCGATATTAGAATACTAATTATGAGCATTAAATTGAAAACAGTCATGTTACTGTCTTATGTGATTACATTTTATTACCCCTATGATTTATGAGACCAGCAAATTCGGTGGTTTGGATAAAAGCCACGAGCCCAGTTTAGTGACTTCACGCCCACTCTACCATCTACCAGGAGTCCACACGTTGTTGTGCCCATTTATTTATTTACCTCCAATAAAGGAGTATATGTATATACAAGTGTATTATTCGTATGGCCACACATATTATATGGCCTATAATACGTGGTATGTACATCGTTTCAAGATATATACATGTTTTACAATTTAGGAACAGAATAAATAAATAAATAAATAAATTAACTGATGGCCATTATTTTTTCCATAATTTTGGAAAATATAAGTAGTATACTTAGCAGTCGATAATTATTGACGTTGAAATTAAAGCCCATTGTAAAGACTGGAAGAACTTTCGCCAGTTTCATGCCATCTGGAAATTTCTCGGCTTTGAATGAAGGATTAATTATATGGACTAGTGGTTGTGCTACTTCATTAATTGTTATTTTCATACGTTTGCTGGAAATGTTATTTAAATCGAGAGTATTTTGGGGGGTTATCTTGAACGCTGATAAGATTACGTCTCGTTTATTTGTGGGGAGGAGTTTTTAAGTACTTGGATAATGACCATTAAGATAATCTACGTGTGATTTTTCAGTGTGAAATATCGAGTTGACTATATTGTGTCCTACATTAACGAAGAATGAATTTAAATGCGATGTAATCTCTTTTGAATCAGATATGCGTTCGCCGTTGCTGATTAATTCATTTGGTTGTGTAAGTGACGATTTATTCTTACCGATTATGCTTCTAAGTATTTTCCAAGGGTCTTCCATGTTGCCTCTGTTTTCGTTGAATATTTTCGTACAGTAAAGCGATTTACTCTTTCTAATAACATTATTTTATACATTGCAGAACATGTTTTATTTGTTTATGTTTAGAGCGGTAGGATTTTTCAGTTTCATTCTATATAGCTTGTTTTTGTATGTGAACACGTTAAAACTCCGAGGGCCGTATTCACCAAGTGGGTTTATTTTATAAACAAGGTAGTTTATTTGGTAGCGGCTGAATGCACAAGTTATTTTCGCTATAGCATTAAAGGGGTACTGTACACTAAATCCGTCATTAATGTGACCATCTCCTTTTATATTCAACATAATTTATGCAACAAATGAATGACTTTGAGCCGTGGCTTACTGTAAAATACACGCATGTGCTCAATGAACTATGCAAACAACATGGTAATTATAATGAAAATGAATTTATGACTCCAGCCATTTATTCATTTCCATTATAATTACTATGTTGTTTGCATAGTTCATTGAGCACATGATTGTATTTTGCATTATTACACGGCTCAAAGTCATTCATTTGTTCAATTTCTCCTTTATGAGGGTACCGGAGGGATCAACATGATCTACTGGACGAACCATGGCCCTTTCCAGTATGAGAATATTTTTTAGATCTGACCTGAGAATTGGAATAAATCCTAACATCTATTAGTTTAGCTAGTTCCACATAAATGCACACAGCCAAGGGGAGTGACACCGGACCGACCACCGGTTCAGCTCAGTGTGAGAACATTTTGAAGTCGGAACATGAAAATCGCAAAATCCTAGCATCCAGACTGGCCTCGAGTTTAATTTCCAAGCGCTGGAAATTTTAATTTTCAATTTTCGAATAATTAGCAGTTTTTGACTGGCCACGGGGGGGGGGGGGGGCAGGACTCAAGCTTGCCAAGTGTTGGAAACTTCCAACCTGACACCCACATAAGGTAGGAAAATTTCCATCTGATGGCATTCTCAGTCAATCATTTTGATCTAATTTAGGACACTATGCAAATGTTGATCTAAAAACGTTAAAATCAGCAAACTCACACGATAGTGTACAGAATACTAAAGTGGCACTAAAATCCATGTGAAGGACTTAAAGGAATTGGAATAGAGGATGATGAGAACATTATTTGAACTAAATATGTGCACATTATGCCAATTGTTTATTACATGTTTATATATACGCGGATATTGAGAACGATAAGGATTTTTTAAATTCTGTCAAATCCTATGCCTCATTGACAGATTCAACTATATACCGGCATTTGTTTTGGAAGCGTGGGAGTCCAGGAACTCTACTAGTGAATGGATGTTCTCGAAAATTTGAGTGAGCAAAAGCAAAAACACCATTGAAAAAATTCGCCAAAAAAAATTAATGGTCTGATCTGGGAAAACTAAATGACAACTAGTGGATAAATACTCCTGCTTCGTGTGGACATACACATACGGTGCTCGATGTCTGTATTACGATGAGAAACAAACATACCCCCATATCATATACGTGAAAATGACTTTCCCACATTCTCGGTTTTGGCGATACCCTCGGTTTTGGCGATACGGGGGTGTTTTCAGTCGCCGCATTCTCACATTCTCGGTTTTGGCGATACCCTCGGTTTTGGCGATACGGGGGTGTTTTCAGTCGCCGGTTCCACAACGGTGTCCACCTTCTGATCGCTTATCATAGTCACGAGCATTGCTAGTGTTTCTTTGCTACCTCTCACCTCTGTACGCAGGTCTGTACCAGGGTCGTTCATTTTGCCCCGACATGCAGGGTTCACATCCAAAGTATCCCGGCTGACTTTTTCTGTAGTAGTTTTTGGTCTATTGACGTGATGCTTAGACATTTCATGTGAAAATTGTCTTTACACATAGAACATTTTATTCCAGAACATACTGGTTTGATGTCTTCAGCGCACACATTACATACTGTATTACAAGTATTTTGTTGCTATATCCTCTGCTGCGACTCCTGTTTGCGATGTATTACTCTTTTTACTCATCTTGAATAGTTCCTGGTCTTGGTTGCTAAGAAGCCAAGGGTCAATACTATGAAGCGTTTTCTTTGTAAGAATCTACAATTGTTTGTAAGAAATAACAATTTATCATTCCGCTAATACTATGAAAGATTACAAACATAAATCTCAAATAGTACGTGTTCGTTGTATTTACAAATATCTCCCTATCACAAACAATGTTCGAGTACTATATGAAAGTTAATTAAAAGTTATAACGTTAAGGAACGTGATTAGAAGTTCTTCGTATTGTGTGTCGAACATAAATTTTCAGTTTTCGCACCCTTAAAGTGATGTGAAACGTAAATTGAACCTCACAATTGAGTTCCCTGCGTCATTCTGTGGGAAGAGTGAATAAAATAACTCAGATACACGAAATCCCCCATCCTGAAGTCAGTTTGTACACATTATACGGCCATTCGGCTAACTATTTATATTCATCAATCGTCCCGATTAATCTCACCATAATAACACGAAAATACAAACCGATGCGTTGTCTTGTGCAGTCACGGAAATGCCCGAGCACTTCCGACTCGATTGGGATTGAATCGGGTTTCGTTCTCAGAAATGGCTTCTAGGGAGGATGACCGTTCGCTGGAATAGCGTCATGCACATCAGAATATTAAAGCGAAAAACAAATTGACATCGCAATCGGTAGTCAATTCGACAGGGAAGGAATAGAAAGGGAATTGTTGCGTGAAATCACAAACGGAAGAACATTGGCCGAGTTAGTGGCAAAGATTATAATCGAACAGTGATCGAGAGGTAATAATTCCAAAATGTTACTATTTATAGAAAATTGTAAGCGCATTGACCGAATTTTTACATCAATCTGACCGCAAGCACAGTACCGTGCAGAAAGAGTTGTCTTACTTTTGTAACTCAAAACTGTTTAATTACATTATACCTGTACAATAGTACAAATAATTGGTATTCAATATGCCAGTACAGAACATTTGTTACATGTAGCTCATTGGCCATGAAATGTTTTTAATGGCAAATTCTGTTGTCAAGCTTTAGTAAGCACTATTCATTCTGATGGATGATAACTATAATGGAAAGGCTTTTTCACATGTATTAGCTAATTGCACATTAGCGTAAGTGAATTACAATTAAGCGTAATGTATTACACTCAGGTGTAATGCACACATATAAAGCGTACTTCACTTACGCTTAACCGTATGATGTAGATAAAGCATTACTCCTATGAGTAATAGAATTATGACTAGTGTGCTTAAGCGTAATTGATTAAAGTGTGCTTAAGCGTAATTGATTTACGCTTAAGCTCACTGGTCATTTATTTTCATTGATAGATTAATTACACTTAATCATAAATGAATTATGCTTAAGCGATTATACGAGAAGCCGTTTTCACATTTATTCTGATTCTGCTTAATCGCAAATCATTTACGCTTAAGTGTAAATCATTTGCACTTAAGAGCAAATCATTTATACTTAAATACAAATCATATGCGCTTTAGCGGAATTAGTATGGGAGGCCCTTTTCACATTTATTATTTATTTGCGCTTAAGCGCAAATATTTGTGCTTAAGCATAATTCATTAAGCGCAAATATTTGTGCTTAAGCGTAAATCATTTGCGCTTAAGCACAAATATGTGTCTATCAATTTATTTGCGCTTAAGCGCAAATACCTAACACTCCATTACATCCCTCTGATGTGAATGATTGAGTCCATCTCATATTATATTAGCATGGGCCCATAGTAATAGCCCCATACAGACTCGAAGTTGAAGAAAAAACATATTTCCATATGCATATCAGCATCTCTGTCCCTAGTGTCCCAAGATTTGGTGCCTCACTCCCAGAGCTCATGTATATTTTATTATCTCCTGCACAGATATATACCATTTCCATGGCCATAAATAGGGAATTAGGGGTTACTGGGGTTTGCTTCCCCCATATGGTGTACTCATTGACTTGAAGTTGGGGAAAAACCCCTATTTTCATAATATCAGCATCCCTGTCCCCAATAATTTGTGTCGCCATCCCAGAGATATAGTATATTTTATAAAAGAGACATATCCTACACAGATCTATATCATTTCCATGGTCATAAAACAGATCTTGGGGTTTCTGGGGGATTGTTTCCCTCATATGGTGGGGCTATATCAACTTTAGTGATGTGTTTAGGCCTGTGCCATGTAAAATTAATTCAGGGGGGATCATTGCATATTGATTTTTATTTGCGCTTAAGTGAAAATGATTTGCGCTTAAGCGCAAATATGATCTATTTGCTTAATTGCAAATGATAGAGGTTATTTGCGCTTAAGCGTAAATAAATAATAAATGTGAAAAGGGCCTCCCATATAATAGATCACATTTATGGCAATTTTATGCTAAAGCGCAAATATATTATTAGACACATATTTTTTGCGCTTGAGCGCAATTGATTTACACTAATAAATAATATATTTGAAAAGGCTGTCTCCCATGCGATTTCCTCTAAACTCAAATTTACTCTGGCAATAAGACATCAATCAAACATCGGTTTAGACTCCCCCATATACTATGAGATGGACTCAATTATTCAGACAGAGGAAATCAGTTGGAGTTAGGTATTTGCTTAAGCATTATTCATATTAATTATGCTTAAGTGTAAATGAGTTCCGCGCTTAAGCGTAAATGAAGTACGCTTAAACGTAATTCATATACACTCGCATTGAACTCCCCTCAAGCTGAAATGGATGCAACCGCATTACTAATGCCAGTAACCTACATCAGGTTATACCAATATACATGAGGTATATGGGGAGCCAAATTAACATTTAATAAATAATAGAGCTTAAGCGATATAATTGAGCTTAAGCGATATAATAAGGGAAGATATAATTGCGATTAAGTTCAATAAGGAAATATCTAATTGCGCTTAGCACAATAAGGAATATCTTATTGCACTTAAGCACAAAAAGGAATATCGTATTGCACTTAAGCGCAATAAGGAATCTCTAAGCGCAATAAGGAATCTTCTTATTGCACTTAAGCGCGATAAGAAATATTCTTATTGCACTTAAGTGTAATTAGAGATTCCTTGATTGGGGGGGGGGCTTTAGCTCAATTATTTATTAAATGTTAATTTGGCTTCCTCCCATAGAGGTGAGATAGCTGATGAACCCAATTACACTCAAGCGTAATTCAAATGTATTACGCTGATCGTAAGTTAATTATGCTTAAGCATAAATAATTTATGCTTAAGTGTAATTAGCTACTATAAAGTGAATCTGGGATAAGGGGAGTACTCTAAATTGTTCTTTCGACCAGCTGTTTCTACCTATTAAAAAAAATTCTCATTTATTTTGAAACTAATGAAAGACAATGGTATATTTTTTTACTAGTAATATTCATTATAAACTTGTACAAATCTGAAAACAAACAAAATTTTAATATTTAAGAAATTTAGAGTTCCCTCTCTTACAGCAGCAACCACTATGCCAGGAAGACCAATCGATCTAGTTCAGCCCGATTGGGCTATTATAATTTATAGATCGATCGGTGGTTCATGCACTCTCTGCGTTTGAAATATTGCTAATAATTTCCATTTACATAAGTCAATAATGCCATTGCAGATAACTTCATCTTAAATTCGACCAAATGTGTTGACGTTTGATAAGAAGGGCAGGAATTCCCCGATTTGTTTATTTTCAATCGATGAGAAGCATGACGACCTGGATCAGCTGATCGGTTCGGAGGTGTGCCAATCGTATTTTGCATGCTGTGCACTAATACCCATTCACGCCTAAATTTGCAAACAATCCATATATAACATATACACAGTGTGTACACTTTGTTAGTTGCCAATTAATTCTCGACATTTCAATTAGAAAACATGAGATATCGATGCAAAAATCAAGACATAATCACATTATCTAGTTTGTGTTTTGTTGAATCTACTTTCGGTTATCGACATGTCGGCTATTGTTTTGGCTGTTCTCTTAACCGTGCGTGCCAGCCGATCGTCGTTTTTCGGGCGGTTCCGATTTCTTCCGAATATAATTCCATGACCTCCACGCGATGATTCGCGCCGAAAATGTGGTTGTATCTGAGAAGATTTCTTACTCTGACCGCAGTTTTCAACAATTTAATACGGGGCGAATACCGCATCAATAATATGCAACCTTGGGGTTTTATTTCTAGTTTTTTATGACCTTTCTTATGGTATATCGGATACAGTTCTGTCTGACATGAAATATATACCCACCGGGAGTGAAGCTAATGACTTTAACCCGGATAATATACCCATCTATGATACGCAGGGACGTGACGACAAGGGGTCGTTCACCCCTTGTGAAAATATTTTGTGAGCTGGAAATCTCAAGTAAAAGCCACATGGACGTCGCGACAAGGGGGTTGGGTTATGTTTCTCGCCCCAAACATTTTATCAACACGTTCAACAGTTGGAAATTTGATACCTGAAACAACTTGAATTGGAAATTTTACAACAATAGGTTGAACTTGTTCTCTTATTTTGTTTTTCCAACAATTTATTAGAGGGTATGTGTTTGTTTTAGATCAACATTTGTATATTTACCTCCTTTGGTCAAAAGTTTGGATTGAAATGGCCTATATTTAGAAATTGTCAAACCTTAGGGGGTGTCAGCTTGGATGTGAGGTAGCAGTATGTGTTCATGTAACTACTAAAATTACCCAATTTATTGAAAGTTACAACGTTAAAGGTACGGTTGGCCTTGGCGGTGGGTATCCTGTAAAAATATTTCCACCCGTCAAAAACCGCCACAAACAGAAAGAACATCAAAATGTATACAAACTTTGTCCGTATACAAAGAAGAAATATCGCATAAACAGTATGTTATTGTCATTTGTTTGACCATTGTTATGTAAACAAAAGCATAAAAAGTTACTTTTCTGGTGTTCGTTTATATTATGATGGTAAACATAAAGAGCGTTCTTTGTTGGTGAATTCCTGATATGGAACAAATAAAGAGCGTTTATGCCATTTTTTTTGTGATTAGCCAGTAGCATTGTGCTGTCTTCTGTAACACAATCAGGCTCTTACTTAGGTAAAATATAGTAGGTCTTTATGATAACATGCTGTTTACGCGATAGTCATGGTATAAATATATGAACGAAACTGTATGCATTTTAATGTTTTTCTGTTTGCGGTGATTGGAACAAATATGAATATTTTCGACAACTAAGGCCTCACGTACCTTTAAAGTCATTAGCTTCACTCCCGGTGGGTATATATTTCATGTCAGACAGAACTGTATCCGATATACCATAAGAAAGGTCATAAAAAACTAGAAATAAAACCCCAAGGTTGCATATTATTGATGCGGTATTCGCCCCGTATTTAATTGTTGAAAAATGCGGTCAGAGTAAGAAATCTTCTCAGATACAACCACATTTTCGGCGCGAATCATCGCGTGGAGGTCATGGAATTATATTCGGAAGAAATCGGAACCGCCCGATAAACGACGATCGGCTGGCACGCACGGTTGAGAGAACAGCCAAAACAATAGCCGACATGTCGATAACCGAAAGTAGATTCAACAAAACACAAACTAGATAATGTGATTATGTCTTGATTTTTGCATCGATATCTCATGTTTTCTAATTGAAATGTCGAGAATTAATTGGCAACTAACAAAGTGTACACACTGTGTATATGTTATATATGGATTGTTTGCAAATTTAGGCGTGAATGGGTATTCACAGCATGCAAAATACGATTGGCACACCTCAGAACCGATCAGCTGATCCAGGTCGTCATGCTTCTCATCGATTGAAAATAAACAAATCGGGGAATTCCTGCCCTTATTATCAAACGTCAACACAATTGGTCGAATTTAAGATGAAGTTATCTGCAATGGCATTATTGACTTCTGTAAATGGAAATTATTAGCAATATTTCAAACGCAGAGAGTGCATGAACCACCGATCGATCTATAAATTATAATAGCCCAATCGGGCTGAACTAGATCGATTGGTCTTCCTGGCATAGTGGTTGCTGCTGTAAGAGAGGGAACTCTAAATTTCTTAAATATTAAAATTTTGTTTGTTTTCAGATTTGTACAAGTTTATAATGAATATTACTAGTAAAAAAATATACCATTGTCTTTCATTAGTTTCAAAATAAATGAGAATTTTTTTTAATTGGTAGAAACAGCTGGTCGACAGAACAATTTAGAGTACTCCCCTTAAGCATAATTAACTTACGATAAGCGTAATACATTTGAATTACGCTTAAGTGTAATTGGGTTCATCAGCTATCTCACCTCTATGGGAGGAAGCCAAATTAACATTTAATAAATAATTGAGCTAAAGCCCCCCCCCAATCAAGGAATCTCTAATTACACTTAAGTGCAATAAGAATATTTCTTATCGCGCTTAAGTGGAATAAGAAGATTCCTTATTGCGCTTAGAGATTCCTTATTGCGCTTAAGTGCAATACGATATTCCTTTTTGTGCTTAAGTGCAATAAGATATTCCTTATTGTGCTAAGCGCAATTAGATATTTCCTTATTGAACTTAATCGCAATTATATCTTCCCTTATTATATCGCTTAAGCTCAATTATATCGCTTAAGCTCTATTATTTATTAAATGTTAATTTGGCTCCCCATATACCTCATGTATATTGGTATAACCTGATGTAGGTTACTGGCATTAGTAATGTGGTTGCATCCATTTCAGCTTGAGGGGAGTTCAATGAGAGTGTATATGAATTACGTTTAAGCGTACATCATTTACGCTTAAGCGCGGAACTCATTTACACTTAAGCATAATTAATATGAATAATGCTTAAGCAAATACCTAACTCCAACTGATTTCCTCTGTCTGAATAATTGAGTCCATCTCATAGTATATGGGGGAGTCTAAACCGATGTTTGATTGATGTCTTATTGCCAGAGTAAATTTGAGTTTAGAGGAAATCGCATGGGAGACAGACTTTTCAAATATATTATTTATTAGTGTAAATCAATTGCGCTCAAGCGTAAAAAATATGTGTCTAATAATATATTTGCGCTTTAGCATAAAATTGCCATAAATGTGATCTATTATATGGGAGGCCCTTTTCACATTTATTATTTATTTACGCGCAAATAACCTCTATCATTTGCAATTAAGCAAATAGATCATATTTGCGCTTAAGCGCAAATCATTTGCACTTAAGCGCAAATAAAAATCAATATGCATTGATCCCCCCTGAATTAATTTTACATGGCACAGGCCTAAACACATCACTAAAGTTGATATAACCCCACCATATGAGGGAAACAATCCCCCAGAAACCCCAAGATCTGTTTTATGACCATGGAAATGATATAGATCTGTGTAGGATATGTCTCTTTTATAAAATATACTATATCTCTGGGATGGCGAGACAGATTCTTGGGGACAGGGATGCTGATATTATGAAAATAGGGGGTTTTCCCCAACTGCAAGTCAATGAGTACACCATATGAGGGAAGCAAACCACAGTAACCCCTAATTCCCTATTTATGGCCATGGAAATGGTATATATCTGTGCAGGAGATAATAAAATATACATGAGCTCTGGGAGTGAGGCACCAAATATTGGGACACCAGGGACAGAGATGCTGATATGCATATGGAAATATGTTTTTTCTTCAACTTCGAGTCTGTATGGGGCTATTACTATGGGCCCATGCTAATATAATATGAGATGGACTCAATCATTCACATCATAGGGATGTAATGGAGTGTTAGGTATTTGCGCTTAAGCGCAAATAAATTGATAGACACATATTTGTGCTTAAGCGCAATTGATTTACGCTTAAGCACACATATTTGCGCTTAATGATTTATGCTTAAGCACAACTATTTGTGCTTAAGCGCAAATAAATAATAAATGTGAAAAGGGCCTCCAATACTATTTCCGCTAAAGCGCATATGATTTGTATTTAAGTATAAATGATTTTCTCTTAAGTGCAAATGATTTACACTTAAGCGTAAATGATTTGCGATTAAGCAGAATCAGAATAAATGTGAAAACGGCTTCTCGTATAAACGCTTAAGCATAATTCATTTATGATTAAGTGTAATTAATCTATCAATGAAAATAAATGACCAGTGAGCTTAAGCGTAAATCAATTACGCTTAAGCACACTTTAATCAATTGCGCTTAAGCACACTAGTCATAATTCTATTACTCATAGGAGTAATGCTTTATCTACATCATACGGTTAAGCGTAAGTGAAGTACGTTTTATATGTGTGCATTACACCTGAGTGTAATACATTACGCTTAGTTGTAATTCACTTACGCTAAAGTGCAATTAGCTAATACATGTGAAAAAGGCTTTCCATTATAGTTATCATCCATCAGAATGAATAGTGCTTACTAAAGCTTGACAACAGAATTTGCCATTAAAACATTTCATGGCCAATGAACTAACAAATGTTCTGTACTGGCATATTGAATACCAATTATTTGTACTATTGTACAGGTGTAATGTAATTAAACAGTTTTGAGTTACAAAAGTAAGACAACTCTTTCTGCACGGTACTGTGCTTGCGGCCAGATTGATGTAAACATTCGGTCAATGCGCTTACAATTTTCTATAAATAGTAACATTTTGGAATTATTACCTCTCGATGACTGTTCGATTATAATCTTTGCCACTAACTCGGCCAATGTTCTTCCGTTTGTGATTTCACGCAACAATTCCCTTTCTATTCCTTCCCTGTCGAATTGACTACCGATTGCGATGTCAATTTGTTTTTCGCTTTAATATTCTGATGTGCATGACGCTATTCCAGCGAACGGTCATCCTCCCTAGAAGCCATTTCTGAGAACGAAACCCGATTCAATCCCAATCGAGTCGGAAGTGCTCGGGCATTTCCGTGACTGCACAAGACGACGCATCGTTTTGTTTTTTCGTGTTATTATGGTGAGATTAATCGGGACGATTGATGAATATAAATAGTTAGCCGAATGGCCGTATAATGTGTACAAACTGACTTCAGGGTGGGGGATTTCGTGTATCTGAGTTATTTTATTCACTCTTCCCACAGAATGACGCAGGGAACTCAATTGTGAGGTTCAATTTACGTTTCACATCACTTTAAGGAACTTGTCTAGAAGGTCTATATAGGGTGTCAAACATAAATTGTCGATTTTCAAACCCTTAAACCAGACCATATAACCATCTGATTCACAGGGATCTAGCACCCCCTTATGTTTTATCAATGGAAATCTCATAAACAGGGAAATGGCTTTGCTTTGTTGGCCGCATCACGAGATTGCTGTTGTAATTATGTGTAATCCCGGCTGCCATCAACTTCGTTTAAAGCTGTCGGTTGAATAGTGGTTTGCTGTTCTGATGTTGTTGCTACATTCTCTTCAGAATCATGTTGCTCGTTGTGATCGGTTGCGAACACGACAGGTGTATCGGGCACGTCAACGAGGGCAATACCAGCTGATTCCCTTCCGATTATATGAAGAACGGCATTATTCTCATTGCTCAAATCAGATCCACCACTCCCAGATTGATATCATTTACTATCGTCGTTCTTCTTTGTTGCAGCTCTTTTCAAATTCGCCCATGTGACATCTCTCAAATATTTAAAGTCCGTGATTTCGGCACCAAAGTAGTAAGTTTCCTGTGTATTTCTTTCCATCCGTTGTTTTTTGTTGCTCTGGTGACCGATGGAGAAAACTTTCCAAATAGTATGTCTTTTCTTGTGTTAAATGCTTCCAGAAATATTGCCTTTTGGTATTTTGTTAGGAGGCATTTCGTTGTTGTTGTCTTGATCAACTATAGTTTATAAATGACAAATCAATAAAAATTACGCGTGTTCCTAATGTGAGTATTGATTTTTCGCTCAAGAATGCATTGCGAGGTAAATGATACTCATATTCGTGGGCGGATTATCCTTTGAGTTTCGATCGCCAACGCGAATGCATTTGGTCACGGTAAAGGACACGAATACGAAGATGCAAGCACAGTTTTCACAAATGACTACAGCATAAATGCAGTGCATGACGTGGCAAGATGCTCTCTTCGGTGCGCCAACGTCGATATCCAACTGTACCCCCAACCCTCAATCAGAAACTTCTATCTCTGTGAAATGTAATTGTTTACCCCGTTGGCTTCTGTTTTTCCAGCTGTCACATTAAGTTGTCCAACACCCCCCCCCCTGTTGGACATTTTGACTAAATATGACTAACGTAGTGAGTAACTTTGGTCAAGTATTGGAATTATTTGCACATAATTCCGCAACTTACATTTTCGCCTTCCCAGTGACTAAGAAAAGTTATGACTAAATCCTGGCCATTTTGACTAATTAGTCGTTTTGAATCCCCATTTCTTTCTAATGTTATGCCTCAGTCATGTAGAATACACTTTTCCGCTACATCGGATGATGTCTGGTCCGTATGACGGCTTCTTTCTTACTTTTAACGACATTTGTTACGGAGAAATTTAATGCGCTGCTAGCTCCTCTATTAAGACGTCATGTCAAGAATAGACTACCACGGAACGCTCTTTTCTGTTCCATGTCGCGCAAATGGCGGTATTTTTTGTTTGGGACCCAAACACCGTATTCACAGTTGTATTTTTTATTACTTCAATGCGTATTTTTGGGTTACATAATGCTGATAGAAAGGTAGTTCAGATATTTATCGACCTATTTCGATACTGAGAACAATTCAAAAGCGAATAATAGTATGTGTATTTTGCAGCTCAAACAGCCATGTGGCTTTAAAACAATCTCCTTTTAAATAAACACAAATGACTCAAAACGCAATTAATTACGAGGGCAACATAACCAAATAAAGACACAATTTATGCTAAAATATAACTGACAAGTAGTTAAAATTTCGTTCTTAACTAAAGATAAAAGAGAGTCATTTCCAGCTGGAATATTCAAGGTTGTAATGAACCTATATGTTAAGGTTGTTCCATACCGGGCGCGAGCGAGCGATTATAACGGCCGTTTTCTAACGTCCGTAGCAGTTCAAAGCGCGCGATTTATATGTTCACACCGCAAGCGACCGACTCGCTGACCACGAGGTGATTATAGCAGTGATTTTATGCTTCGTCGAATTGTCGCTTTGTTGCAAACCAGCGAGATAATTGGATGGCTCTCAAATAGGTGTTTATACGACCGTTATTTTTCTATTTGATGACGGCACACTGATTTGTCGCCGCGATGATGGAGGACTTTAGCGAGAGGCTAATAATCGAAGTACAACGCATGTGTGGCTGTATGGCACATGTGTGTATGTATGACTGTGTGTGTCTGTATGACTGTATGTATGTATGTATGTATGTATGCATGTATGTCATGTGTGGCTGTATGACTGTATGTCTCTATGACCCAATAATTAAACCATTTATTTTTGTTATTTTTCGTGACTGAAATTCCACCTTAGATCACAATATTCAGTTTATTCCTTGTAAAGAACTAAAATCATGGACCGTATAATCTGTTCCATTGGCTGGTGAATTATATTTTGGTATAATCAGGGGAAATGATAAATAATATAACGAGGCTAGTTCATTCCAAAAGACGTTGTGGTAAACATGAGACAATGCATTCATCAACTAATAATAATCGCGTATTACCGGGTGGGAGCACTATTATAACTAATGTGTAGAAGCGATTACACATCAAATGTGTAAACCCGGTTAATACACATAGCAATGTGTAGTTTTACATACAAATACATTGACCAAGTGCCGTTCTACACACAATGTGTACATTTTATTACACACACTTGTGTAAGAATGTAGATCGTGCGCATTGCGTGCCTTCAGTTTCATAGTCTGCTACATGACGACGATATTGTTTGAGTATATGTTTTGGAATACAATTTACTACTGTCTCAATACCCATGTAATTTTGAGTTACGAGAATAAACAAATTATAGACAAGGAATGTAAGTTCAGAATTCCGACTTGTGAGTATTGTATTAATGATATATGAGGATATATTTGTTAAAACTTTCATGAAGAATACTGCTCTTACTCTTGTTTATATGATTGTTGTAATACGTTAATACTAATCACGTGCAACCACGCCACGACCATGGTTTGTTCATTTAAAACGAAAACTCACACATTGACAGAGCAAAATATTACGTACCATTGTACGCCATGAAAGTTTTAACATATAAATCTCCATTTGCCATGAATACTATATAGCCACAGTTCGGAATACTGAACTTTACATTTTTGTCTACGATATATATGTGTAAGAATTTACACAACATGTGTAAGGCATAGGTGTTGATTTTATGCACACCAGTGTGTATACATGTGTATAAATTGACCCATTTATTGTGTAAAATATGTTTAAGATAATAAATGAATATGGTTGTGTAGCAGGGCTACACGTTGTTTGTAGAAACCCTACACATTAGTCATAAGTGTGTGGGGTGGGGGTATCCCCCATGCAGCCACATGACTCCCCTGAAATTAGCGTACACACAGAATAATAACCTGACTATCGCGCGCGACGAAGCGTTTCAGTCGCTTGCGGTGTGGACATAAAAATCGCGCGCTTTGAACTGCTACGGACGTTAGAAAACGGCCGTTATAATCGCTCGCTCGCGCCCGGTGTGGAACAACCTTACGCAGAGATAACTAATTACAAGTAAAGACATTATGACTCAAAATCAAGTATACCCGTAACACGTTAACATGATTGCGACAATGGATTGTCTCACAGGTACCATAGTCGTGACGTCATACTAGATTTTCTGCCTTACAGTTGTTCAGTTTGGTGACCATTAACCACCGTAGTTACTGTGACATAATTATGTAGGTATGTAAGTCACCGCTCCAATCTTCCAATGAGTCTGACTGGACCAAGCAAACCGATACGTCTCGCAGGCGGTTGATAGGTATTTTATTTGGCAGTTAGATAGATAGTTTATTTGTCAATTTAACAGAAAATAATAAAATACCATTATTTAATAGAATTTAACAAATTGAATTCCCTTCGAATAAAATTTCTGCTCTCAGAATTAACATATCAAAAGAATATAATATCAAAATTCTATAAAATCCGAAGAACAATATGTTTATATAAATTATGCGGTTTTATTAAGAATCTTGGAAACCACTTTAATCACAGCTTATCGATCCAATCCAACCTTTCATATGTGTAGATTGTATGTAGATATAATGTCTGAATTACTATCGAAAATGTATTACGTGTTTCATTTACACCAATGACGTACATGTATATGATATATTGTTATATTCATTCTGACTCTTGTATCACATGCCATGATAAGAGTGAATAAACATTTGAATTGAATTGAATGGTCGAAGTGTACCATTGTAATTATGACGGACAATTGTTACTAAATTGTAAAACTTATCTCATCGCCATACGTGTGACACCGTGCACCGCATGGCTCACAATCAAGCACACATGACATACACACGTTGATTGCGACAATATGAATATGATGACGTATCGTCGTGCTTTTAAAGATCCCGCCATGGACCGATTGCACATCACAAACTATCACGTGGTACAATTTGTATACCTGTAGACAATTATGTCGTTCTAATAGGCCCATTGATGGGATGTTCCGATGGTCAGGTATCGACTCTCAGAATGACATGTTTAACCTTTTCATGGCGGGGGCTACATTGCTGCAGCATGAAAGACACTGTAGTGAGCCTCGCATATATAAGATAATGAATGCACTTGCTCACACGGTCATGGTAAATATTGTTAGGCCAAACTATTCTCTTATATATGTGAGGCTCCCTTATATATAGGAGACTCATATCTATAAGAGAATGCATTGGCACAGTGTTTTCAGGAAGCTCCAGTCATGGAAGGGTTAACACGTTTTGAATTTGTGTTCCACTCTAGATACCATTTGTAATCAATTGTCCTCCATGACATTATTTCAGCTGTAGAACCAATTCGACTTTTAACCAAGGATGAAAGATATTTGCTAGCACCCAAATTATTTGGTTTTACAAGCTGCCAAGAACCAGCAATTGGCCACCAAGAACAACAAATTCTGCGCGAGGTGGCGCATCGAACCGCGACAAGTTGACCCCGATACATGGATATAATTGGTTGTGCCAATAAGCCCATTGCTGTAATGTTCTGACAATCTCAAAGTGGGATGTTTAACACGTTTGAATTTGAGTTAGGCTAGCAAATATTATGATAGTGTGCGCCCTTACAGCTTTCGTCTCACAAAACCAGTAGATAATCAAGGGGGTTACTGGTATATAATTATGAATTCTATGCTCATATTCAAGGTAGAACTGATGGATGATTTTGTGAATTTTCACGATATTTGTGCCTGACACATTTTCTCAAGGGCTTTGCTACTCCATTTTCCACCCAAATTTGATGGTGTCAAAATACAGGATTGTTTTCACTTTTATAAGTAATTACAGAAACCAAACCCAAGGATGCACCATTTTAACAGTATAATTCATGGTGGATTATCTTAGAAATACAAAATGGGATCTTTATAGTGTTAAAAACTATTTTTTTCGAACCCAAATCCAACAAAAAACTAAATCGATTTCGAAGAAAAAAATATGGAAATGTGTACTGAATGCTGTGAAGGGTGACGAACAGTAAAAATATACTCACATTTTCCAAGTGTTCTTTGAACATTTACTTAGAACCAGTTGTTAACAAATGATAGAATTACTTCCCCAACATGGCTAACTGAGAGCTGCAGCAATTTGTTAACTATTGACAGTGGTGAGTTGATAACATAATTTCCTAAGCTTCAATTTAGCACACCACCCTGTAACCACTAAATAGGTCAACAATCATGGAATAATCCCTCATGGTCCAGTGGTCACATGTTGGCACATAGGCAATCAGCTACAGTGTGCACAAGGTGGCCCATAATCCGCCCATCAAGTGTCATCGTCTGGAAGGCATTACTGAGAAAGTAAATATACCATTTGTAAACAAGTAGTTCTGAGTAAATTTTTCAAAGAACGCTTGGTAAATATGAATATATTTGTTTTGTTCATCATTCTTCACAGTATTCAGCACACATCTCCGTATTGTGTTCTTAGATATTGACGTTGTGTTTGTTGGATTTGGGTTCTAAACAAAATATGTTTAAAACCTCTATAAAGTTCACATTATTTTCTAAGATAATCCATCATGAACTATACTCTTAAGATGGTGCATCCATTGGCTTGGTTACTGTGATTACTAATATAATTGAAGTTATTGAACAGAATCCGTTAGTCTTACTCCATAAAATTGTGTGGAAAATGGGTTGACAAACTCCTTAAATAAGTTTATAATAACAGAGTGACAAACCATAAATGTATAACAAATTATGTATGACTGCGCCACACAAATCATGGTGATAGCAAGTAATTATTATCTTTTCTTGTGTCTGGTGAGTTGAAAATGGCTTTAGGAAAGTTTGAATAATCTGGATATCAAATCGCATTGCGGATTTGTGTTTGTCGCAATGGGTTGGTTTCGATAGTTTTCGATACGATATCTCGACTTCCCTCCGTTTGAGACTATCGATTTATGCATCGAAAGAAAAGAAACTTCGTGGCAAATAAGACAAATTGAAATATATTGTGACTGAGATGAATAATTATGAGAATATATGAAGAATATGACAGAATGTGTGTTTTCTCCAAAATCTGACCTGTGAACCTTGTCAGTAGTTATTATATATAGGTATAACTGGTATGTTACCCCATGGTATGTGTCCCCCAGGGGCCTGTACTTCAGAATATGCATGCACTGTGTTTTACTACATGTGCTGCAAATTATACTTACCTTGTCTGGAACACGTAATTATCCTTATTATGATAATAAGTATTACAATGTTTTATTAATATGGATTAATCTCTTTGCAAATACATTTTAATTTGTCACGGTGTTCTGCTTAATCATTCCCCAAGTATATGTTACACATATATGTTACCATATGGTTCGCATCACGTACATCAATTACTTTTGTTTAACTGATACGGGTATTCATGGGATAACTTTCCTGAATACTGACAAGGATATTAACTCGTAGTTATAAATTAGTTTGCGAGACTCCAATTATAGACAACTTGCAGATTAGCCCGCCACGGGCGGGATTGGTCACATGGCTTTGGTCGATCCATTAATTTTGTTTTCAAGGTAACCCTGTACAGTCACGACAAAATAACCCGACAAAAATATTCCCCGTCCCGAGTTGACCATACATACCAAATTTCACGTATTCAATACGTATTCAATACGTTGTGTGAATTTAGAGTTGTCCTTCCTGCATCGGGTCACATACACCAAAGAGACCATTTAACACATCAATTCCAACGACGGTGGCAGGGCGAGGATGAAGGAGTGTTCGGACGTTCTTAGAAGAGGTGCGATGACACTTCCCTTGGCTTTTTACCCTTAAATAGCAAGTTTGGGCTCAATCGGTCGAGCCGTTTTCGAGTCTATAAAGGACGCACACACACACATACGGAAGTCTCAAAATATATAGTAGACTAGCAGGTTAGCCCGCCACTGGAGTGGTTCGTCTCATGACTTTGTTCGAAAAGCTTTTTTTTTAATTGTTTTAAGTAATTAAACAAATAATTTTTTTGTTCAATTCGTCGAAATCCGCCAGTTTTACCAGATTTGACCTTGAATTGATCATTATGAAGGTCAAGGTCAGGTCGGGGTAACAATTTAACTCGCCCATGACACTTTCCATAGGTAGCAAGTTTGAGCTCAATCGGTTCGAGTCTATAAAGGACACACACATATATGTATCATTTGTGGGTACCCGTTTCAACGTGAAGATCACCTAGGACGGAAAAACGGACCGATCCCAGTTCCTAGGAAGCCCTAAGTACGTATGCATCACACAACACGCTCATGTCTGGATACCATAAGTACGTACGAATCACACAACACGCTCACCGACGCTGACGACCGTGTACAGACATAATAATCACATTACGCATATACGCTCTTTACCAACTACACTGCGGATAGGACCGCTCTTTAACTATCAACCCGATTAACCCCCGCAGTGCCGTTTGCGGTGATTTTGATGATTGGTAGTGGAGAATGAGTGCTCAGAGCTTCTCCAAAACGCCGCGACGACAATTCCCGTGTTTTTTACCCTTAGATAGGAAGTTTGAGCTCGATCTGACCAGCCGTGTTCGAGTCTATAAAGGACATATATACACATATACGGAAGTCTCAATATATAGTAGACTAGCTTGGTACCCGTCCTGACGGGGAGAGTCGTTGTGTTGTTTTTTTTTATTGGCATCCCCATCTACACCAACACCCCACAAATGGTGGAAATCGGCCCAGAGGATTCCGAGATACAGGTTCAAGGTCATTTGAAAGGTCAAGGTCACGCCGCACGAACATATGGTGTGACGAAATTGCTCAGCGCCTCCAACTACCCCACACACCAAATTTGGTGGAAATCGGCCCAGCGGATACCGAGATACGGATTGAAGGTCATTTGAAAGGTCAATGTCACGCCGCATGGGCATCCGGGTGTGACGAAATTGCTCGGCGCCTCAAACTACCCACACGCACCAAATTCGGTGGAAAGCGGATGAGCGGATCCCGATATATGAGTTCAAGGTCACTCGAAGGTCAAGGTGAGAGTCGTTGTTTTTTATTTCAATGGCATCCCCATCTACACCAACACCCCAAAAATGGTGGAAATCGGCCCAGCGGATACCGAGATACGGGTTCAATGTCATTTGAAAGGTCAAGGTCACGCCGCACGGGCATCCAGTGTGACGAAAATGCTCAGTGCCTCAAAATACCCGTTTCTACCAAATTTGGTGGAAATCGGCTCAGCGGATCCCTAGATATGAGTTCAAGGTCACTCGAAGGTCAATGTCACGCCGCACGGGCAAACGGATAGGCCCATGTTACTCCTCGGGTCAAACTACATACCCGTACCAAGTTTCTTCAAAATCGGTTCAGCCAATTTCAATGTAAATAAACCAAACGTGTTGCCAAGAAACAGCTAAGATCTGTTACACAGCTTAAACAAAAAAATCGGCCATTCTGGAAGCCATCTCAGGTAAATGGATTTGATCGACTTTTACACGAGTGCAGATTCGGGACCTAGACAATGGATTTTTTTTTTAAACCTACCCGGGGCCATTGCGGCCCACCCTTACGATATGGTCAAAGTGCCCGTCGGACGTCAGTCCTCGCAAGAAGCGGACAGTCAGTCAGTAAGTTGGGACCACTCGTCCTCCTCAGGCTGCGAACCCATCCAGTGGAAGTCCCTTCTGGTGGAAAAAACCACTATCGGGGACGTATCACACCGCATGGGCTCGACCAAAGCATAGCGACCATGTTCGCCGCCAGCGGAGAAGATATACTACACTTTGATCTTAGCCAAAAGGCCGAGAAGCTATCCTAGACAATGGATTCGCTCCACTTTATACTTGGATGAGATTCCAAACCATAACGATGATGATATTTAGTGAACACTACATGACTTCGCACTAAGCGAGCTGTGGAAAATAATAGCATAAAAATATAAATGTATCCAAAATCGACTAAGCATATCAGCTGTAACAAATGCATATATCAGAAACTGTAAATGCTATATTTTGGGACGGAGCCGGCAAATGCCGTATTTTCACTCGAGCAGATAAACGATTCTTAATAGCCTGCACATTAACAATATGTGTGTGATTTTACGATATACGTTCGACGACCTTGTGTTGTTTACGCGTTGAGTTAATTTAGAGTTGTCCTTCCTGCATCGGGTCACATCACGCCGTGCCAAGGACTCTAGCACGGGGGAGTGGAAAAAGGGGTGCCGCTCGGGGAAACGGATAGGCCCATGTTACTACTCGGGTCAAACTACACACCCGTACCAAGTTTCGTCAAAATCAGTTCAGCCGTTTTCGAGTCCATCGCGGACACACACCCACACACCCTAACACACACACAAACTTTCCTCAAATATATAATAGACTATCTGGGTACTCGTCCTGACGGGGAGAGTCGTTGTGTTGTTTTTTTATAGTTATGAAATGTACTGGCATCCCCATCTACACCAACACCCCAAATGGTAGAAATCGGACCAGCGGATACCGAGATACAGGTTCAAGGTCATTTGAAAGGTCAATGTCACGCCACACGGGCATCCGCGCCTCAAACTACCCGTTTCCGCCAAATTTGGTACTCCCACCGTTTACACGGTACCCTCGTCGTTTACCTCGACGACATTTTTGGTACTCCCGCCGTTTACCCGGTACCCTCGCCGTTTACCTCCATGACGTTTTGGTACTCCCGCCGTTTACCCGCGGATCCCGAGATATGACTTCAAGGTAATTCGAAGGTCAAGGTCACACCGCATGAACACATGGATGGGCCTATGTTGGTTCCATGGCGGCCACACACACAGACACACCCTCACACACACAAACTTTCCTCAAATATATATTAGATATGAGCAGGGCATATGGGAGAACATTACTTTCGAATATATGTAAATAGTGAATACCAGATTATGTTGCAAGAATTGATCGAACATTTATCAGCAAACATTGTTATTTGGAGAACTGTATACACCCGTCTGAAATAATTTTTTCCTATAGTATTATACCAGTAACTATGACAACAACAAAAAAACAACACGAGTGATGATCCGCTAATGATTTCAAACATGTGTACCTAACAACTTTATATTATATATAATATACTAGCAGGTGGACCCGACTTCGTCCGGGCTGTTTCCCCTCTGCTTTTCGGCGAATTGCGCGATTTGACCTTGAATTGTTTATTTTGAAGCTCAAGGTCAGGTGTGGTCACGATTTGACCTGTCCAAAACACTGCCCGTACAAAAGTACTCGACAAAAGTACCCGTCGAAATCCATCCGGTTTTACCCGATTTGACCGTGAATTGAAGATTTGGAAGGTCAAGGTGAGGTCGGGTTGGGCTTTGACCTTGAATTGTCCATTTTGAAGATCAAGTGGGGTCACAATTTGACCAGTCCAAAACACTGCCCGTACAAAAGTACTCGACAAACGTGCCCGTCGAAATCCATCCGGTTTTACCCGATTTGACCTTGAATTGATCATTTTGAAGGTCAAGGTCAGGTCGGGGTCACCACTCGACCCGTCCAAAACACTCAGTGGACAAAAGTAACCCTATGTATCAACTTTCGTGGAAATCCCATCAAAATTCACGATTTGACCCGATTTCAAGGTCAAGGTCATGTCGCACGTGCAAATTAATAGGCCTATGCCACTCCCCGACCGAAAGTACCCCCACATACCAAGTCGGCTCGGCCGTTTTCGAGTCCATCGATTACACACAGACACACACACAGACAGACAGATCTTCCAAAATATATAATAGACTAGCAGGTTAGCCCGCCACTGGCGTGGTTGGTCAGAAACATGACATTTTTAAAATTATTTTGTTTTTATTTAATTTTGTTTTTATTTAATTTTGTTTTTATTTTTTAACATTTAATTGAATTTATTTCTTTTTTTTATTGAATTTTTTGTTTTTCAATGAGTTAATTCGGCCTTTTTCGGGCGGAAAAACTGACCCGATGAAATCCCCCCTTCTTTCATGGTACCCATCCCTAAAAGACTGACCCGATGAAAATTTCCCCTGTTCCTAGGACATCACACAACACGCATTTTTTGTGTGTCATGAGTTAATTCATGGTACCCGTCCCTACAAGACTGACCCGATGAAAAATTCCCCTGTTCCTAGGACATAGACATAAGAATGACATAAAAAATGTAGAGTTATGCATCTTAGATCAATTCTGCCTTTTTAATCGAGATAATTGCATTTCGCGTTTCTCATCCGTATTTCGTACGCATGGGGTAGCCATTTAGCAATGTCGGTGGCAATAAAGAGCGTTGTCGGTTAACAACTCCGAATATGGTCAATATAAAGATCGGTGATGCCTTAACCCCAGAAGTGGCGTTTGCGGTGATTTTGATGATTGTGAGTGGAGAATGGGTGCTCAAAGCTTCTCCAAAACGCGACAACGACGGTGTCCGTGGGATTTTACCCTTAGATAGGAAGTTTGAGCTCAATCTGTCCAGGCGTTTTCGATTCTATGAAGTACCCACACACACATATATATACGGAAGTCTCAAAATATATATATAGACTAGCAGGTTAGCCCGCCACTGGCGGCATTCGTCCCATGGCTTTGTTTCAGAAACATGACATTTTTGTAATTATTTTGTTTTTATTTATTTTTGTTTTTTATTTTTTAATATGAATTTAATGTTTTTTAAATTTAATATATTTTGTTTCTGAATTGTTTTTTTATTGTTAATTTTTTTTAATTTTAAATTGTTTTAATTAATTTTTTGGTTTCTGGCTGAAAAATTTACCCGTAGAAATCCCCCCTTCCTAGGAACGACAGACGACGCATTCTTTGTTTCGTGAAATCTCTCTACGATAACATTGCATTGAATTGAAATTAAATTTTAAATTGTTTTAATTAATTGTTTTGTTACTGGCAGAAAATTTTACCCGTAGAAATCCCCCCTTCCTAGGAACGACAGACAACGCATTCTTTGTTTCGTGAAATCTCTCTACGATAACATTGCATTGAATTTAAAACAAACGCTTCCCGTCAGGAAATCTGTCTGCATAATATATCGAGTCTGCCGTACCCGTCGTAATGTCGTGAAATCTCTCTGCATAATAGATAACATTGCATTGAATCTGTTGTTGGCATTCAGGGCTTCGGGTCGTTGTTGTTGGCATCAAGGCTCCCCAAAAACTCTCACATTGCCGAAAACGTGTATTTAGTAATATCGTTGTTGTTGATATTTACGGCTTGGGGGCTATTTTCTCGCCAACATTGTCGTTGGCGTTCACGGTTTGGGGCAGTGTGTATAGCTGCGTGTGTTAGCAGGAATCGAGGGGTGTAAGTTTAGAGCTTGTTTATATGAATGTTTCAGTATTTCGAGCGATAACATTGCATTGAATCTGTTGTTGGCATTCAGGGCTTCGGGTCGTTGTTATTGGCTTCACGGCTCCCCGAAAACTCTCACATTGCCGCAAACGTGTATTTAGTAATATCGTTGTTGTTGATATTTACGGCTTGGGGGCTATTTTCTCGCCAACAATGTCGTCGCGTTCACGGTTTGGGGCAGTGTGTATAGCTGCGTGAGTTAGCAGGAATCGAGGGGTGTAAGTTTAGAGCTTGTTTATATAAATGTTTCGGAAATAGACTAAGATTTTCAGCCGTAACAAAAAATGTATACATCAGAAAATGTAAATTCTATATTTTGCGAGGTATTAGCAAGTTTTGGCTCAACGGGTTTAGCACTTTGAAGTGAATTTGGATATAAAAATATACAGATATAAAAAAAATGTAGAGTTACTCCTCTTGGATCGCGAGCGAATATCAATTAACCCCGAAGTGCCGATTGTGGTGAATTTGATGATTGGGAGTGGATAAAGGGTGCTCTGAGCTTCTCGAAAACGCTACCACGGCCGTGTCGGTGGGATTTTACAGTTACATACGAAATTTGAGCTCAATATGTACACGCGTTTTGGATTCTATGAAGTACCCACACACATATATACATATATATATACGAAGTCTCAAAATATATAGTAAAGACTAGCAGGTTAGCCCGCCACTGGCGGCGTTGGTCCGAAACATGACATTTTTTTTCGCTTTTCAATGAGTTAATCGTGCCTTTTTAAGAGAAATTATTGTACCCTCCCTAAAAGAGGTATGATTTAAGGTACATCGGGCGGAAAAAACTAACCCGATGATGTCGTTGTTGTTGGCATTCAGGGCTTCGGGTCGTTGTTGTTGGCATCACGGCTCGGGGCTACCCGAAAAATCTCACATTGCCGTATAGGGAAAATAGGATTGCGTGTATTTAGTAATTTTAACTAATTATTTTCTCGCCAACAATGTCGTTGTTGTTGACATTTACGGCTTGGGGGCTATTTTCTCGCCAACAATGTCGTTGGCGTTCACGGTTTGGGGCACTGGACGTCCCGTCAGATTCGGGACGTATCGCAGTGCCTTGGATTCACTTAAAAACCTGACCCGATGATGTCGTTGTTGTCGGCATTCAGGGCTTCGGGTCGTTGTTGTTGGCATCACGGCTCCCCGAAAAATCTCACATTGCCGAAAAGGGAAAATAGGATTGCGTGTATTTAGTAATTTTAACTAATTATTTTCTCGCCAACAATGTCGTTGTTGTCGATATTTACGGCTTGGGGGCTATTTTCTCGCCAACAATGTCGTTGGCATTCACGGTTTGGGGCAGTGGAAGTCCCGTCAGATTCGGGACGAATCGCAGTGCCTGGTATTCACTTAAATTTCAGCAGCCATATAGCTGCGTCAGCTAGTTAGCAGGAATTGTGGTGTGTAAGTTTATACTTTAAAATCTGAATGTTTCGGAAATAGACTAAGATTTTCAGCCGTAACAAAAAATATATACATCAGAAAATGTAAATTCTATATTGTGCGAGGTATTAGCAAGTTTTGGTCAACGGGTTTAGCAGTTTGAAGTGAATATGGATATAAAAATATACATATACAGATATAAAAAAATGTAGATATTTTCTCGCCAACAATGTCGTTGTTGTTGATATTTACGGCTTTGGGGCTATTTTCTCTCGCCAACAATGTCGTTGTTGTTGATATTTACAGCTCGGGGGCTATTTTCTCGCCAACAATGTCGTTGGCGTTCACGGTTTGGGGCACTGGAAGTCCCGTCAGATTCGGGACGTATCGCAGTGCCTGGGATTCACTTAAATTTTAGCAGTCATATAGCTGCGTCAGTTAGCAGGAATTGTGGTGTGTAAGTTTAGACTTTAAAATCTGAATGTTTCGGAAATAGACTAAGATTTTCAGCCGTAACAAGAAATGTATACATCAGAAAATGTAAATTCTATATTTTGCGAGGTATTAGCAAGTTTTGGCTCAACGGGTTTAGCAGTTTGAAGTGAATATGGATATAAAAACATACATATACAGATATAAAATTGTAGAGTTACTCCTCTTGGATCGCGAGCGAATATCAATTAACCCCGAAGTGCCGATTGCGGTGATTTTGATGATTGGGAAGGGAGAGACGGTGCTCTGATCTTCTCCAAAATGAGACCACTGCGGTGTCCGTGGGATTTTACACTTACATACGAAATTTGAGCTCAATCGGTACACGCGTTTTCGATTCCATGAAGTACCCCCCCCCCCCACACACACACACACATATATATATACGGAAGTCTCAAAATATATAGTATAGACTAGCCTATGAGCCCGACATTGTCCGGGCTATTCAAAAACCAAATTTCAAGTCGATAGCTCCACCCGTTTCAGAGATCTGGTCTGCGCATGCGCGAAGCTTGCGTCGCACGGACTCGGCGGCCCGATAATAATCGTATACGGGGCAAGATACATTCACATAGCAAATTTCAAGTCGATAGCTCCACCCGTTTCCGAGATCTCGTCTGTGCATGCGCTGCACGGGCGTCGCACGGGCTCGCCAAAACAACAAGGACGACCGCCTAGTCAAACTACACACACGTACCAAGTTTCGTCCCGATTGGTCGAGAATCGTAGATTTGTATAAATGACATACAGACATACAGACAGACAGACAGAGGTCTTCAAAATATATAAGAGACTGGCCGATGAACCCGACGTTGTCCGGGCTATTCAAAAACCAAATTTCAAGTCGATAGCTGCACCCGTTTCCGAGATCTTGTCGGTGCATACGCTGCAAGGGCGTCGCACGGGTTCGCCAATACGACAACGACGACCGCCTGGTCAAACTACACACACGTACCAAATTTCAAGTCGATAGCTTTACCCGTTTCCGAGTTCTCGTCTGCGCATGCGCGAAGCGGACGCCGCACGGGCTCGCCAATACGACAACGACGACAGCCTGGTTAAACTGCACACACGTACCAAGTTTCGTCCCGATCGGTCGAGAATCGTAGATTTGTATAAATGACATATATGCATACAGACATACAGATATACAGACAGACAGAGGTCTTCAAAATATATAGGAGACTAGCCGGTGAGCTCGACGTTGTCCGGGCTATTCAAAAACCAAGTTTCAAGTCGATAGCTCCACCCGTTTCCGAGATCTGGTCTGCGCATGCGCGAAGCTGGCGTCGCACGGGCTCGGCGACCCGATAAAATTCGTATCCGGGGCAATATACATTCACATACCAAATTTCAAGTCCATAGCTCAATACATTCACATACCAAATTTCAAGTAGATAGCTCCACCCGTTTCCGAGATCTGGTCTGCGCATGCGCGAAGCTGGCGTCGCACGGGCTCGGCTACCCGGTAAAATTCGTATCCGGGGCAAGATACATTCACATACCAAATTTCAAGTCGATAGCTCCACCCGTTTCCGATATCTCGTCTGCGCATGCGCGAAGCTGGCGTCGCACGGGATCTGCGACCCTATAAAATTCGTATCCGGGGTAATATACATTCACATACCAAATTTCAAGTCGATAGCTCCACCCGTTTCCGAGATCTGGTCTGCGCATGCGCGAAGCTGGCGTCGAACGGGCTCGGCAAACCGATCAAATTCGTAAACAGGGCAAGATACATTCACATACCAAATTTCAAGTCGATAGCTCCATCCGTTTCCGAGATCTAGTCTGCGCATGCGCGAAGCGGGCGCCGCTCGGGCTCGCCAATACGACAACGTCCACCGACTGGTCAAAATACACACACGTACCATGTTTCGTCCCGATCGGTCGAGAATCGTAGATTTGTATAAATGACAGACAAACAGACAGACAAACAAACAGACAGACAGACAGAGGTCTTCAAAATATATATGAGACTAGCCGATGAGCCCGACGTTGTCCGGGCTATTCAAAAACCAAGTTTCAAGTCGATAGCTCCACCAGTTTCCGAGATCTCGTCTGCGCATGCGCGAAGCTGGCGTCGCACGGGCTCGGCTACCCGATAAAATTCGTATCCGGGGCAAGATACATTAACATACCAAATTTCAAGTCGATAGCTCAATACATTCACATACCAAATTTCAAGTCGATAGCTCCACCCGTTTCCGATATATCGTCTGCGCATGCGCGAAGCTGGCGTCGCACGGGCTCGGCGACCCGATAAAATTCGTATGGGGCAAGGTACATTCACATACCAAATTTCAAGTCGATAGCTCCACCCGCTTCCGAGATCTGGTCTGCGCATGCGCGAAGCTGGCGTCGCACGGGCTCGGCGAACCGATCAAATTCGTATCCGGGGCAAGATACATTCACATACCAAATTTCAAGTCGATAGCTCCACCCGTTTCCGAGATCTCGTCTGCGCATGCGCGAAGCGGGCGTCGCACGGGCACGGCGACCCGATAAAATTCGTATCCGGGGCAAGATACATTCACATACCAAATTTCAAGTCGGTAGCTCCACCCGTTTCCGAGTTCTCGTCTGCGCATGCGCGAAGCTGGCGTCGCACGGGCTCGGCGACCCGATAAAATTCGTATCCGAGGCAAGATACATTAACATACCACATTTCAAGTCGATAGCTCCACCCGTTTCCGAGATCTCGTCTGCGCATGCGCGAAGCGGGCGCCGCACGGGCTCGCCAATACGACAACGTCCACCGCCTGGTCAAACTACACACACGTACCAAGTTTCGTCCCGATCGGTCGAGAATCGTAGATTTGTATAAATGACATACAGACAAACATACATACAGACAAACAGACAGAGGTCTTCAAAATATATATGAGACTAGCCGATGAGCCCGACGTTGTCCGGGCTATTCAAAAACCAAGTTTCAAGTCGATAGCTCCACCCGTTTCCGAGATCTGGTTTGCGCATGCGCGAAGCTGGCGTCGCACGGGCTCGGCGACCCGATAAAATTCGTATCCGGGGCAAGATACATTCACATACCAAATTTCAAGTCCATAGCTCAATACATTCACATACCAAATTTCAAGTAGATAGCTCCACCCGTTTCCGAGATCTCGTCTGCGCATGCGCGAAGCTGGCGTCGCACGGGCTCGGCTACCCGATAAAATTCGTATCCGGGGCAAGATACATTCACATACCAAATTTCAAGTCGATAACTCAATACATTCACATACCAAATTTCAAGTCGATAGCTCCACCCGTTTCCGAGATCTCGTCTGCGCATGCGCGAAGCTGGCATCGCACGGGCTCGGCAACCCGATAAAATTAGTATCCGGGGCAAGATACATTCATATACCAAATTTCAAGTGGATAGCTCCACCCGTTTCCGAGATCTGGTCTGCGCATGCGCGAAGCGGGCGCCGCACGGGATCGCCAATACGACAACGTCCACCGCCTGGTCAAACATACACACACGTAACAAGTTTCGTCCCGATCGGTCGAGAATCGTAGATTTGTATAAATGACAGACAAACCGACAGACAAACAAACAGACAGACAGACAGAGGTCTTCAAAATATATATGAGATTTTGGACGATCTGTCTGTCTGTGTGTGTGACTGTGTGTAATCTATGGACTCGAAAACGGCCCAACCGATTTCGATGAAACTTGGTATGTGGGGGTATTTTCAGCCGGGGAGTGACATAGGCCTATTAATTTGCCCGTGAGACATGACCTTGACCTTGAAATCGGGTCATTTCAATGTCAAACGCCCAAATATCACGGGATTTCGATGAAACTTGGTATGTGGGGATACTTTCGTATGGGGAGTCTCATAAGCATATTCATTTGTCCGTGCGACGTGACCTTGAAATCGGGTCAATTCAAGGTCAAATCGCCAATTTTGATGGGATTTCGACGAAATTTTATACATAGGGTTACTTTTGTCCACTGTGTGTTTTGTACGGGTCAAATCGTGACCCCGACCTGACACTGACCTTCAATATGATCAATTCAAGGTCAATCGGGTAAAACCGGATGGATTTCGGCGGGCACGTTTGTCGGGTACTTTTGTCCGGGCAGTGTTTTGGACTGGTCAAATCGTGACCCCACTTGACCTTGACCTTCAAAATGGACAATTCAAGGTCAAAGCCCGGACGAAGTCGGGTCACCTTCTAGTCTATCTCATATATATTTTGACGACCTCTGTCTGTCTGTCTGTATGTCTGTCTGTATGTTTGTCTGGACCGATCGTGACGAAACTTGGTGAGTGTGTGTAGTTTGACCAGGCGGTCGTCGTTGTCGTATTGGCGAGCTCGTGCGACGCCCGTGCAGCGCATGCGCAGACGAGATCTCGGAAACGGGTGGAGCTATCGACTTGAAATTTGCTATGTGAATGTATCTTGCCCCGGATACGAATTTTATCGGGTCGTCGAGCCGTACGACGCCAGATTCGCGCATGCGCAAACCAGATCTCGAAACGGGTAGAGCTATCGACTTGAAATTTGGTTTTTGAATAGCCCGGACAACGTCGGGCTCATCGGCTAGTCTCCTATATATTTTGAAGACCTCTGTCTGTCTGTATGTATGTATGTCATTTATACAAATCTACGATTCTCGACCGATCGGGAAGAAACTTGGTACGTGTGTGTAGTTTGACCAGACGGTCGTCGTTGTCGTATTGGCGAGCCCGTGCGACGCCCGTGCAGCGCATGCGCAGACGAGATCTCGGAAACGGGTGGAGCTGTCGACTCGAAATGTGCTATGTGAATGTATCTTGCCCCGGATACGAATTGTATCGGGTCGCCGAGCCGTGCGACGCAAGCTTCGCGCATGCGCAGACCAAATTTCGGAAACGGGTGGAGCTATCTACTTGAAATTTGGTTTTTGAATAGCCCGTACGAAACTTGGTACGTGTGTGTAGTTTGACCAGGTGGTCGTCGTGGTCGTATTGGCGAGCCCGTGCGACGCCCGTGCAGCACATGCGCAGACGAGTTCTCGGAAACGGGTGAAGCTATCGACGTGAAATTTGCTATGTGAATGTATCTTGCCCCGGATACGATTTTTATCGGGTCGTCGACCCCGTGCGAAGCAAGTTTCGCGCATGCGCAGACCAGATCTCGGAAACGGGTGGAGCTATCGACTTGAAATTTGGTTTTTGAATAGCCCGGACCCGGACAACGTCGGGCTCATCGGCTAGTCTATTGTATATTTTGGAAGATCTGTGTGTGTGTGTTCGCTATGAACTCGAAAACGGCAGACCCGATAAAATTAGTGTATATGGATACTTTCGTATGGGGAGTGTCATAGGCCTACTCATTTACCCGTGCGACGTGACCTTGACCTTAAAATCCGATCAATTCAAGGTCAAATCGCTAATTTTTATGGGATTTCGACGAAATTTGATACTGAGGGTTACTTTTGTCCACTGAGTGTTTTGGACGGGTCAAATCGTTACCCCGACCTGACCTTGACCTTCAAAATGATCAATTCAAGGTCAAATCGGGTAAAACCGGATGGATTTCGATGGGGACTTTTGTCCGGGCAGTGTTTTGGACGGGTCAAATAATGACCCCACCTGACCTTGACCTTCAAAATGGACAATTCAAGGTCAAATCGCGCAATTCGCCGAAAAGTAGAGGTGAAACAGCCCGGACGAAGTAAGGGTCCACCTGCTGGTCTAATATATTTTGGGAGATCTGTGTGTGTGTCTGTGTGTGTGTGTGTTCGCGATGGACTCGAAAACGGCGTAGCCGATTTCGATTAAACTTGGTCTGTGATGGTACTTTCGGCCGGGGAATGGCATGGGCCTGTTAATTTGCCCGTGCGACGTGATCTTGACCTTGAAATCGAGTCATTTCAAGGTCAAACGCCCGAGTATCAGCCGATTTCGATTAAACTTGGTATGTGGGGGTACTTTCGGCCGGGAGTGGCATGGGCCTATTAATTTTCCCGTGCGATGTGACCTTGACCTTGAAATCGGGTCATTTCAAGGTCAAACGCCCAAATATCACGGGATTTCGATGAAAATTAGTGTCTAGGGATACTTTCGTATGGGGAGTGTCATAAGCCTATTCATTTGCCCGTGCGAAGTGACCTTGAAATCGGGTCAATTCAAGGTCAAATCGCGAATTTTGATGGGATTTCCACGAAATTTGATACATAGTGTTACTTTTGTCCACTGAGTGTTTTGGACGGGTCACTGTGCGGGATAGCATCACTAAATTCACCATCTGCGACCTTACACATTAAGTTATTTTTTCAACAGCTACCTTTATGTAAACAGGATGCATGAGGGTAGTATATCATTCATAGAATAAACTTACTGTATAAACTTGTCGAAGGTTCCATTTTTGCTGAGTCTGTCCTCTTATCTGTGGAGAAAAATAACCATTATTATTCAAAATGATCAATTCAAGGTAAAATCGGGTAAAATCGGATGGATTTCGACGGGTACATTTGTCGGGTACTTTTGTCCGGGCAGTGTTTTGGACCGGTCAAATCGTGACCCCACCTGACCTTGACCTTCAAAATGGACAATTCAAGGTCAAAGCCCGGACGAAGTCGGGTCACCAGGTGACCGTCACCTTCTAGTATAATAGATAGGGAAAACTAAATTGATATAAACATATTTGATACATGCTATGGCAATGATTTTTATGCATGCAGGTACATGTATCAGTACAAATTCTTCGAAAGATGGTGCGGGTGTCTAAACAAATATTTAGTAACACATGTTGAATAAGAGTAAAGGAGTGGGTACAAACTTATTGAATAGTATACAGATGGGGCAGTGGGTCACAAACATGGCAAACTGAACAATATAGCCTACCGGATTGTGTCTGGAATCTGTATATGGCCCCACCCCACCTGCCAGGAGCACCATTTAGCACGATCTATGTTTGGTTATTAACTACATGTACATTACATTAATGTAATATAGCCCAGCATCGCCAATTAGTTATCGTTAAACCGATTACCTACATAATTATATGAAACGCATGCAAATAAGCCGCGTTAATTGGAGTCAACCGTGTTTCACAACGAAACACTTGAATGAAATAAAATCATATACATTGCATACGTGTATATAAACTGGCCGCTTATGAATAGGAACCCAGTAGTCACGTGGGTTATATTAAATGATATGGAATTTGATCAACACCCTGCACTACCAGGAAGTGTGGAGTTGGTGTACAGTGCAGTTGGCAAGAGGATTGATTGTGTATGTAAAAGGTAGTCAATCTATCATTCCTATTGGCTTATTTCGTTTAAGAACGGTACAAAATCAATGCCATACAATGCATGCATGAACGGACTCGCAAAAATAAAAGCGGTAACCATGATAGTTCATGCGCACTTTGTAATGCCTTGTTATGCGATGAATTCCATTTTATTATTTTGTGTCCACAACTTGAACAATTACGAGAAAATTACACCACGAAGGCATGCTATGACGAACCGCCGAGGGAACTTTTATTCGACCTTCTTAACTTGATCAGCCTTGACATAGTAAACAATTTGGCCATCTGTAAAAAACTCTGGTTGAAAAAATTTTAATAAAAAGAGCGCAATTATGAATGATGAATGAGATACGTAATATCTGTATTGTGTTTTGTATATGTTTAGTGTGTGTTAATGCTGCATGTTTCTTTAATTCAATGTGTTACATGTTCCTGGTATGTTTACAACCTTTATTTTATTGTGAACATTTATATAATGTTCTATATGTGTAAATAGTTAACAAATCGCTCATGTTTTTCATGTACAAAGGAGTGAGATTAAAGGCATCGTTCATTCATTTATTCAGAGGGGGCATGGGGCTTTAAAGCACATAACATATACTGGGGTGTTATGCATTGAATCTCATAACGTTGTTCTTCGTTGAACACTTTGTTTGACGAAAAAGGCCTACTTTATAGTTTTGGAGACGATTATCTGTTATGTCGTTCCGAACACACATAACATGTTATGATATGTCTGGGATGCAAGAACAAAATCAAAACATTTCGATCTTCCATTTTCATTGTGCGGCCATTGACTTAGCATCGCTTCGCACAATAAACGTGTCAAAAACAGTATTATGTCGTGTTACATGCTAAATTCAGACTGTGCTCAATTGATACAATATTTAGGACCCATGCCACGTACATACTTCCCCATATACTCATATTCATGTTAAATTGACAATTGGAGCATAAATGTTACAAGTTTTAAACTAAAACTGTCTTAGAATGCAACATATCCTCCTGCAAACTGGTTCATATAGGACCTAAATATTCACATACGTTCATATGGGACTTAATTGATTCTGAAATAACCTCATATAGAACTTATACCCGTTATTCCGTTGAATGGCGCGGGTTGGGGCGAACACACATTATCACGTGCGCTCGCGCAACAGTATGGCGATCAGTCAGATTCGTAGGTACGTACGTTGCTGTCACCCTACCGATTTCAATCCATGACGCCACCCTTACACAGTACACGCCGGCGACGTTACGGAGTAGATTATAGAGTTGACGCCCTTGGCACTGACTTCCGTTACTAGCTCGTTGCTATATAAGTGCGCTCGCGCAACAGTATGGCGATCAGTCAGATTCGTAGGTACGTACGTTTGTGTCACCCTACCGATTTCACTCCATGACGTCACCCTTACGCAGTACATGCCGGCGACGTTACGGAGTAGATTATAGAGTTGACGCCCTTGGCACTGACTTCCGTTACAAACTCGTTGCGGTATAAACAAACCAGCGATGTGGCTTTTGTCGTAAATTGACAGTCAGTACATTCGCCCTGTATACATGTACTTTCAGAAAATACAAAACACCACAACGTTATACCCCACCAATGTCAGTGTCTCGATATCATTTAACCAAATTTCTTGACATGAAATCGCGACAGACACGGCGTGAAATACATCGCATTGAGTAAACAATTCCCCATTGTTTCAATTCAACTTCAAGATCGAGGTAAAATCAAAACCGCAATTTGTAAATGGTAAACATCTGAAAAAGACATCAGGTACACGCAGAAACTAATTGTTGTGCATATTTATTTCTATTTGAGGTGGCAATTTTTCATGTTTATCAGTATTTTTAACGATAAGAGCGATGGTAATTGGGGGACTATATTTTATCTAGCGCATTAAATTTAAAATAAAGAGTATTGAATTGGGTGAGTGTTTTCTATGGCCGCACATTTCGTTGATAATTACGAGCCATTTGTTTGTCTAAATAACATTTTAAAGTTCGAAGAGCATTAAAATGTGGATAACAGTGTGGTGTTTTGTGATTTCGGAAAGGTACATGGCGAATATACTCTGGCAAATATCCGTGAATGGGCTCCGGCTCCGCCGTCGCCAATTAACTAAATTTACCACAGTATATTCGCCATGTACCTTTCCGAAATCACAAAACAATGCCATATATAGAGGATCTTCAACGAGTTATGTTGGGATACATGTATAAGATTTTATGAAACGAGTTTGATAAATTTAATTCACAACGAGTCGTAGACGAGTAGTGCATCAGATGTATCAAACGAGTTTCATAAAATCTGATATCCCAACAACGAGTTGAATATCTTGTATATCACATGAAAAAACTAGAGCTTTATGCCTTTTTAACAAATCAAAATCCTTAAGAGAAGCTGAAAAAATGTATGCAGAATGCATGCATTTACGGCGTTGGTTGAGTCGCTTCACAACCATATACGCCATTATTGCGCACTCTGTCAGGCGAGTAAATATATAGCCCCCCCCCAATTTACCTCTTTGTCTCTGTATCTATTTTCGTTAGATCAAACATGTTGGACATTAATTTAACTTTAATGAACAAAGCAATAATTTTACAATGTCTGTGTTGGTGTCATGCGCGGCTTTTCGAAATAGTAATAATCTGCGCGGTCATTATGTTGGCGCGATGCCAAGTATCTCGGGAGGCACGCGCCTGTTCATCACTAGTGAGATATAAGGAGGTATGTAATGGTTATATGGAATAGTTATACAGTCTATACACAGCAGTTACACATATGTATCGATGCACCAAAACCAAAGTGTCCAACAGTCATATGTAGGTGTTTTCAATAACATTAAGAAACAAAAACTTGCACATCGATGCTGTGAACGGTTTACGAAGTTTACAACTTCAAACTTCACAGGCCGATCATCAGTAGACTATATGACGTCGGTGCAACAGTTCGAAATGGTTTCTTAAATGTTAGTCGGCAGTTTTCTCACTAGATATACTTCGAATCAAATCAAATTCAAGATATTGATTGGAAATTCGATGGAGACGCCGATCCTGATCGGCGGGCGGACCAATATGGTATAAAGACGACAGTCTAAAAAAAAAACGGTATGCGTAAATTTGGAAAATAAATGTATTTAAGCCAGGTAAGAGCTCTATATGGTAACAATACACTATTTATCGGATTGTAGAAAAATTGAAAAATGATTATCTGGGGGCACAGCAACCAGTGTAGCGCGTGTTAAATGTGACATTACTGGTTTGAAGGTTTAATTATTCTACAAAACTGGGAAAGTTCACAGAAAAGTTAACAATTTGGATACGTGACATGATTTTCGTATTCAGTTAAGGCCAACTTTGTTTGTTTGGATTACAGGAAAATACCCGACCCCCCCCCCCCCCCCCCGAATTCTAAAATCTGCGCTTGTAAGAAATTGTTTTGAAATCGCTAAGAAAACCTTTTTTTTTCTATTTCAATTATTTCTAAACTCTGATATAGCTCGATCAGTTGGAAGAAGCATATTTTGTGACATTCGCTCTGCCACTGTTCGTTTTCGTGCTGAAAATTATTGTCAACGTTAGTAAAATAAATTGATAAAATTAAGCGTGTTGTGTTTTGCAAACAATATGGGCAGAACTCAGTGACAAACTTTAAAAAGAGGCTAAAGTGCAGACATTGTTTTGTTTACACCTACAATGTTTTCGAAAATAAAACATGATTGAATGGACCTATTCCAAAGACAATAGCTGAGTAGAGATTTAAAGTACAGTACCCCACCCAGGTTGGCCAAAATTGCTGGAAATTGTCTACAGTTACCTATACAAAAGAGACACGGGAGATCAGAGTGGAACTTTGCCAGAGTCTATTGTGACCATTGTTACTCGGCGACCAATAGGGAACATTTGTCTACACAACCAGGAAGTTTGGTATTAGTGCCTTTGTGGACACTGCCAATTAATGCACGTGATATTGACAATAAATTAGGGAACAAGCTGTCCGATTGGCTAATCGTTGTTATGCCAATGCACAGCAAACTGACACCGAAGGTCTCACGGTTCGATGGGATTTTACAGCGTGTGTGCAATACGTCTATTATGTATTACTATGACGCACACACAATTAATCTCCGTCTTGGTTTCAGATGTCACTATTTAGTGTATGTATATTCAGACAAGTGTCAAATGTGTCAAGACGGGCTCCCGGGGACTTAGATCCCATACAACACAAGGAAACAAAACGAAAACAGAGGACCTTAATATCTTGTATAAATATGGATGGCCACCGATGGCGAGCTGAATTTTCCAGTTACTTATGATTATATATGGGCACACTCCGTACACTATATACATTAATCGTATTTCCGGGCGGAAGATTCTATTGAAGGATGTCCTGTCCGATTTGACACTATATATCCACCACATGTACATTATATATATATATGAAACGACATAATGCTACTATCGGTCATCCCATTGCGGAAAAAAATACAACTTTCATATTTAGCGCGACCGACATCGGTCGCTTAGTAAAAGCCATTGGAAAAGTGTGAATGGTATGTGTTGTGCTGTTTATAGAGAAAGGGGCAGACATTCTTCTGTCGCGCAATGACCTTACTGTAGCCACGTTTCAATTAACCGACGAGAATACACACATGTGATCTTATGGGGTAAAACATATTTACCCAACTTAGCGAGACCGGTGAAAAACTTTAATAACTTTAAAAAACTGGGATATATTACTTAACAAAATGACATGTGGGTATTGCTTTCAGTTACATACATATCCCCTAATACTATTCTTATTTGGTAATTGAATAATTAGTGCTCATTATCTAGATTATATCTGGGATTTTTTATATTTTTACGCAACAGTAATACGACGTTCACAATATGTGGGTATATATGAGGCCACTCCAAGTTGGATTTATTGCGATGTAAAAATTAACGCGACCAGGGGTCAATACTATGAACAATTTTATACCTGTAAATACAAATTGTATTTATTAATTTGTAATTACAAATTTGTGTTAACGATCACAGTGGTTTCATAGTACAGGGAAAATTTAGCCGTATTATTGTAATACCTTAGACTGGGCGAGAGGTGAAACCCCTAAAAGGCAGCTGTAAAACTTAGAAAAAACTAACTCCCCACTCTGCTCCCATGCACATGTTATCAGTGTTATCTGAATACCAGTTCAAATTAGACGGACATGCATATAGAGCTAAAATAACTGACAACAATTTATATGGGGAAGTTACAATGCGTGCTATCATATTGTGATTAGTGAGAAAGCCGGTACTATGAAACGATGAGCTAACAAAATCTCGCAAATTTCACAAAGATCTACTGTTGATTATTGTAGATTGCTTACGGACAAACCTTTGCCTGTGAGTGATTAACACTATATTGAATCACGGCGGGCCAAAGTTACAAAAGAAATAACCAATCATAAGTTGAGAGGTGAACGCTTATCAGAGCTATCCAATCTGTTCACGGATTGCTAAGTTGATGACCACTTGTCTGCGCAAGTTAACAATTAAACGGTTCGTTTGTAGTGTGTGTATGTAAGTACAAGTCAGTGTAATACCGAGTACTACAAACATTTTGGTATCATTATTTTTACAAATTACAAATTTACAACCATTCAGTTTGTGAAAATAAAATATTATTTTGATGGTATAGCATTATATATATTGTGACCATCCTATTATTTCAAACTGATCCGCTACTCTTATCATAACACATCGAGGCAGTAACGTGGCTCCATTTTATCGGGAGGGGTGTATCGAAGCAGGGACGTGTTAATGGTTTCGGTTATAGGAGTGGTGCGGTAGAGTGCCAGTCGGTAGAATGACAGGTGCACTACACCGTTACATGCCGTCCAGTGCTGACGAAGCTGGTTCTAACCCCGTCATATGGAGGGTAACCGGAATCGTGTATCTGGGCAAGTTTGTCAGTTGCTTTCCGGGGGTCGGTGGTTTATACACGCAGTGGGACGATTTCTCGGTGAAATCGAGCCTCTGCGTGGTCTTTCCTCCATCCGTAAAATTGACAACGTCGCGTGTGGCATAGCGGCTAGAACGTCGATAAACCCTAATAAACCAAACCAAACCAATAGGAGTGTCATTTTATAATTTCAAACTGCTCCGATATCTTATAATATATCTAGATAGGGACGTGGCTATATGGGCTCAGTTTGGCGACGGGGTGTCCATCCTATAATTTCCATATGCACCCTTTGAACAAAAAAATGCCTATAAATTCCACATAACGATGGAATCGTATATCAAGAGGAAAGTATTTAAATTTTTCTACGTTGATAACAAAACGAAACCTCAGGATGACTGACTTAGTTCAGCCAACATGACTGAGGCATAACATTAATCAAAATTACTAGGGTGATGTTAGTCATAACGACTAAGAAATGGGGACTTTTCTTAGTCAATTGGAAGGCGTAAATTAAAGTTGCTGAATTATGTGCAAATAATTCCAATAATTGACCAAAGTTACTCAAAACTTTTGTGACTAACACTAAGTTAGTCATATTTAGTCAATATGTCCAATCCAAGGGGCGGGGGTGCACAACTTACTGTTACAGCTTGAAAATCAGAAGCCAACCGGGGTAAACAATTTTATAATTGTTTATAATTGAGGGGTGGGGATATACAGTTGGATATCGACGTTTCGAGAAAAAAAAAAGAGCATCTTGCCACGTCACTGCATTTATGCTCTAGTCATTTATGAAAACTGTGCTTGCATCTTCGTATTCGTGTCCTTTACCGTGACCAAATGCATTCGCGTCGACGATTGAAACTCAAAGGATAATCCGCAATGCATTCTTGAGCGAAAAATCATACTCACATTGGGAACACGCGTCATTTTTATCCATTCTTGGATATATCATTGATTATGGTAAGTACATGTTACATGCTAATGTTGGCTATAATCCGCAAGTATCACTCACTATTTGTATTAATCACTAACTTTTGTCAGAGATGTTGTGACTCATACGATTTGGCGGCTACTCGCCCCATCCTATTCTGAACAGCTGTAATGTGCCAGGCATCGTGTTCCCAAGACCACTATCGCCATGTCCCTGTTTATGAGATTTCCATTGATAACACATTTTCGTAAGGGGGCTACATCCCTGCGAATCAGATGGTTATATGCTCTGGTTTAAGGATGTGAAAATCGACAATTTATGTTTGACACCCTATATAGACAATCTAGACAAGTTCTTAACGTTGTAACTTTCAATAAATTGGGTAATTTCAGTAGTTACAAGGAACACACACTGCTACATCACACCCAAGCTGACACACCATAAGGTTTGACAATTTCTAAATATAGGCCATTTCAATCCAAACTTTTGACCAAAGGAGGTAAATATGCAAATGTTGGTCAAAAACAAAACATACCCCCTAATAAATTGTTGGAAAAAACAAAATAACAGAACAAGTTCAACCTATTGTTGTTGTAAAATTTCCAATTCATGTTGTTTCAGGTATCAAATTTCCAGCTGTTGAACGTGTTGATAAAATGTTTGGAGCGAGAAACATAACCCAACCCCCTTGTCGCGACGTCCCTGTGGGTTGTACTTGAAATTTCCAGCTGACAAAATATTTTCCCGAGGGGGTGAATCGACCCCTTGCGCCACGTCCCTGCGTATCATAGATATATATATTATCCGTGTTAAGGGTGCGAAAACTGAAAAATTATGTTTCATAGTACTCGAACATTCTTTGTGATTGGAGATATTTGTAAATACAAAGAACACGTACTATTTGTGATTTATGTTTGTAATCGTAGGTTCATAGTATTGGCGGAATGATAAATTGTTATTTCTTACAAACAATTGTAGATTCTTACAAAGAAAAAGTTTCATAGTATTGACCCCCGGTAAGAAATGTATAACTTGTAAACAGAAAAAAATGAGAATGGCATGCCCTTGATATGTCGTTTAAGCCCATAACATATATTTTAACACCTTTCCCAGAACACAACAGAGTAATAACACAGAGTTATGATGAGGTCGACGTACGTGGGGTATGTTATGTTGAGCTAACTGGGATGTTAGATGTTTTATTCACACAATAATTAGTGTACAACAAAGCAACAATAATATATAAAAAATCAAGTGTAATTATTGTGAGGGAGTGGCATAACCAGGATTGGCTGTCTTCCTGTCACCCCCGTTGTCAATATAATTTCGATCTAACAGATAATCACCATTCTATTGGCATGCAGTTTTGTATGCGATATTTCAGCATTGACCCAGACATTTTGAAAACTTTCTTTGGGGTTCGAAGTTGGAGTTTTAAATTAAGAATTATATGTACAATGTATATGATCATATTTTAATTGTCGTGTTAAATTTAAAGAATACTAGTAAATGTATATGTATATAAGTGGTAGGGATGTAAAATAATTGAATAGTTTGCAAAAATGTGTTTCGGAAACCAATTTTACCTCGAATCAGAGTGATTTTCCCATCTTATAATACCATACATATAATTATGTCAAAAAAATACCCACCATTAATAATCTACTCTATTACAATACAGTGGTCTATTGTATTTCACGCCTCATGTGTACCTCCCATAACCTTGTACACCTGTTCAAACACGGCAATTGTAAATCTATATTACAGGCCCCTGGTAAGACCGGCAGTAGAATAATGAGGTATGTCTCCTCATGATGGAACATCACGATATTAGAATACTAATTACGAGCATTAAATTGAAAACAGTCATGTTACTGTCCCGTGTCGCGGATAACTTATGTAATTACATTGTATTACCCCTATGATTTATGAGAACAGCAAATTTGGTGGTTTGGATAAAAGCCACGAGCCGAGTTTAGTGACTTCACTCCCAATATACCATTACCAGAAGTCCACACGTTGTTGTGCCCATACACGGGACTAATATCGTCGTCCATGTTCAACTGTATACCTACGTCAGTTCACTATATTAATTAAATAGAAATTATCTGCGAACTTTGTTGCATACTGAACTCTTCAAACCGGAGCGGATCACGACCAAGCTCACACTACGATCGTCCTACGACTGCTGGAGTCTGCCTTGGTAAAGTGGTCCTGCTAATGTGTTATGATGCTGTTGCGTCCTGCTGAATTGATATTACGCCGTTAAGGCAAACTGATGCTGTTAACAAAAAGTACCGTTATATTTTTTTAATTTGACTTTTTCGCAGTGTGCCGATAAACTGAACATATCCAGGAAAAGCCATTATGCATATCAAACATTCAAAAACATATTTATTGCGAAATATTTTTAATACTGGTTGTATTAGCTGTTGAAAATCGACTATATTCAAGATGAATATTCACGTCGTTTTATAATCACCAGCGCAGGCATTATTATATTTTTCAAAAATATATATGTTCTTGAATGTTTCATACACACACTGGTTTTTTCTCAAATAGCTCGGATTAGCCAAACACCGCGAAAATGACAACTTTAGGAAAAATAACAGTACTTTTTCGTAACAGCATCAGTTTGCCATACCCGCATCATAGTAATTCAGCAGCACCACCAGCATCATAGCATATTAGCAGAACCACTTGACCAGGGGTGATTTGTACGAACCGGTACCAATTGTGATACAATTGTCACAGCGCCCCATGAGGCAAAAATGAATCCACAATTACATTGTTTTGTTCTATTTATATTTGTTATTGCTTATTCATTTCCATAAATTCAGCTGACACAATGTTTGTTTGTTCTTAATTCATCTAAAACAGTGTTGTAAGTTGGCCCAAAATATGTTTTATAATTATTATTATTCTTATCGAATGATTTGTCTACGTCTCCGAGTTTAAAACACGCCCAATTATTTTACCATCCGCTCTCAGTCAGCTTTATATGTCAACTAAGTGTGACGTCGGTTTGTTTTATTCGGGCATAACTGAATGATATAATCACTTGACAAATCAGAGTAATATAGTCCGGAAACATCATGCTCTTTCGAAACGCACCGCCCGCACCACAAATATACATATACAAAACTCGTTATAACGACTTCCAACAAGTCGTTATAACGACTTGTTTTTATTTCTACAACTCATTATAACGACGTACAAGTCGTTATAACCAGTTGTTGGAAGTCGGTATAACGAGTTGTTGGAAGTCGGTATAACGAGTTGTAAGTCATTATAACATTATAATTCTTTTAAGTTTGTTATATATTTATTCTTACGAACTACTGTGGCATTATCGGGACGCATCCATGGAATATAGAACATACTTGGTTCGAAACGTGTAGAGTGTACGTTGAATCTTCAAACAACTAACCCTGCATGCCCATCAAATGACATATAGAATACAATGGATGCTCTCATAATTGTATTATCTCCAAATTGGCAACAGACATCGTGCATACTTAATTATATTCTCTATCTGGCGGATTCAATCCTGTGTGTTTAGCGCCGATTAAGTCGTCCTGAATTAATGACTACATGTTAAACAAGGGCATCGCTAGGGCGTGGCAAAATACGCCCTTTAGCCATTTCGAATTTTACAATCGCAAAATAAGATAATACTTTGAGCTTACATTTGAAGACAATCTGATATACCCCTAATTTCAATGCCAAAATTTGGTCAAATTCTAAGTCGAAAAATGGCCATAACTCATGTAAAAATAATTAGACAGAACCTATATTCAAACTTGGCCTGTAGTTTTAGCTGGGAAATACACATACCAGCTTTGGTTCAGCTCAAATAATAAAAACTGGAGTTATCGGTCGGAAACCAAAATGTTATGAAATTGGTCAAATTCTAAGTTGAAAAAGGGCCGTAACTCATGTACAAATAACTGGACGGAACCCATATTTGAATTTGGCCTGTATCTTTAGCTGGGAAATACACATACCAACTTTGGTTCAGATCAAATATTTCAAACTGGAGTTATCGGTCGGAAACCAAAAATGTTAACAGACGGTCAAATTCTAAGTCGAAAAAGGGCCATAACTCATGTAAAGATAATTAGACGGAACCCATATTCGAACTTGGTCTGTATCTTTAGCTGGGAAATACACACACCAACTTTGGTTCGGATCAAATAATCCAAACTGGAGTTATCGATCGGAAACCAAAAATGTTAACGGACGGACGGGCGGACAGACAGACGGACAGACGGACATACATACAGACGGACGGACAGACTGATAACATAATACGACCTTTTTTCTAAAAGGGCGTATAAAAATGGGTGTAATTCAGAAAGTGTCTTCTCTGAATTGCTACGATCGATGGTGTTGTCTTTAATATTAGTTCAATGCTACATTCTTACAGTGGATACAGTGCCACTTTAATTCACTGCACTGAACACACGATATGTCTTTAATTGTATGGACGGCTCTTGGCATAGCTGCTGATTGTTATTCAGTATTTGTTATAGGGAGTGGCACAAAATATACCGTCATATCAGCAGTACTTCTCGATCAACATAGAAAGAAGTACACTATATAAGTTTCACCATTCTTCTTTGAAAAACAAGGGCGTGGCCAGAAGGTCTCAGTTCGTTCTTCAAATTTCCAACTGCGCCCCTCTTAAACCAGACCGATATTTCCATGCAATAGCAACAACATGAGTGCGTTAGTTGTCTGTATGTTACGTGCAGGTGAATAATGTTGTATGATTTTGTCTATACGGCAGGCAAAGTCGGCTCAGTGGACATCTATTTAATTTTTCAATTTTATCACGTGACTTCCACGTTGGTAACTGTGTGGAGAAACTATGAAGATACTCCACTTTTGGTCTAAACAACAACACACAAACACCATTACTCTATCGTAAATCAGAAGAACAATGTAGCCTATAACTACAATTAATGTTGTGTCGGGCCAGAATTAAACAGGTCTGGCAATTCCCAAGTATAGCTACTATAGCTATATGTAGCTATTGTAGCTACATTTAACTACCGTGAAACAATATTTTACCAATTGGTATGGCGCGAAAGCATTGCCGCGAGCTGTTCCAACTATAAGGGTGAGGGGTAGTATTTTATACCAACTTATGAAACCACTATACCGGTTTCATTTCGATTGCACCAGCTTGCGGAATATCCGGCAATCATAACTAAGCACGTGTATCTGTTTGGAAATATGTTATGCTATGTGATATGGGACTCGCATCCATCAATATATTATCTACTATTGTGTCTTTAGGTACACTTGTCAGGAAAAAGTCACAATGTTGGACTATGTTGTTAATTATGCATGAAAATGGCAAACTATATTAACTTACTAAGAATAATCAAATCATGTTTTTGTATATTTCAACGATTGTTTGTTGTATTGAGTTATCTCTCTTCAATCAGATTCATCCATCACCAATAGCCAGATGTAGCTACAATGGCTACACGTGGCTATTATAGCTATAATTTTGAATTGCCAGACCTGTTAAATGTCCAACAGTTGAAGGTGTTCACCATAGTTTGACAAGCCCGCGCCCTCTCATCACGTTCCGATCGCCAAGTCTATAAAATACCCATTAGCTGTTAATTTTACAATGAACTGTTATTATACAGACACCCGCTAGCAAGAGTCGTGTGTGGTAGAGCGGGGATCGGTATTGAATTCAGTCGTAAACTAATGTCGAAACGAGTCTGGGGAATTAGCTTTCTTCAACCAGGAAGCATAGCAGTCATACCGTGCATGTTAATGTGTGCAACAATTATCCGAAATAGAATGTTCTCTTTTCTTGTTGTGAATTAATAATATGTTGTCAGTCGATGACCGTGTTGTGACAAGTGCGCGGCATAATATTACCAATTAAATAAACGAACAGAAGAGTTACATATTATTGATTAAGACGAACTTAGACGAAGGTTGTCCATAGTAAACACACACTGGTCATTAGTTTTGAATACGGTCCGGGGTCAATACTATGAAACTTGTTCTTTGTAAGAATCTACAATTGTTTGTAAGAAATAACAATTTATCATTCCGCCAATACTATGAACCTACGATTACAAACATAAATCACAAATAGTACGTGTTCTTTGTATTTACAAATATCTCCAATCACAAAGATTGTTCGAGTACTATGAAACATAATTTTTCAGTTTTCGCATCCTTAACCCGGATAATATATATATATCTATGATACGCAGGGACGTGGCGACAAGGGGTCGATTCACCCCCTCGTGAAAATATTTTGTCAGCTGGAAATTTCAAGTACAACCCACAGGGACGTCGCGACAAGGGGGTTGGGTTATGTTTCTCGCTCCAAACATTTTATCAACACGTTCAACAGCTGGAAATTTGATACCTGAAACAACATGAATTGGAAATTTTACAACAACAATAGGTTGAACTTGTTCTGTTATTTTGTTTTTTCCAACAATTTATTAGGGGGTATGTTTTGTTTTAGACCAACATTTGCATATTTACCTCCTTTGGTCAAAAGTTTGGATTGAAATGGCCTATATTTAGAAATTGTCAAACCTTATGGGGTGTCAGCTTGGATGTGATGTAGCAGTATGTGTTCCTTGTAACTACTGAAATTACCCAATTTATTGAAAGTTACAACGTTAAGAACTTGTCTAGAATGTCTATATAGGGTATCAAACATAAATTGTCGATTTTCACATCCTTAAACCAAAGCATATAACCATCTGATTCGCAGGGATGTAGCCCCCCTTATGAAAATGTGTTATCAATGGAAATCTCATAAACAGGGACATGGCGATAGTGGTCTTGGGAACACGATGCCTGGCACATTACAGCTGTTCAGAATAGAAAGGGGCGAGTAGCCGCCAAATCGTATGAGTCACAACATCTCTGACAAAAGTTAGTGATTAATACAAATAGTGAGTGATACTTGCGGATTATTGCCAACATTAACATGTAACATGTACTTACCATAATCAATGATATATCCAAGAATGGATAAAAATGACGCGTGTTCCCAATGTGAGTATGATTTTTCGCTCAAGAATGCATTGCGAGGTAAATGATACTCATGTTCATGGGCGGATTATCCTTTGAGTTTCAATCGTCGACGCGAATGCATTTGGTCACGGTAAATGACACGAATACGAAGATGCAAGCACAGTTTTCATAAATGACTAGAGCATAAATGCAGTGACGTGCCAAGATGCTCTCTTCAATGCGCCAACGTGGATATCCAACTGTATCCCCACCCCTCAATTATAAACTTCTATTTCTGTGAAATGTAATTGTTTACCCCGGTTGGCTTCTGATTTTCAAGCTGTAACAGTAAGTTGTGCACCCCCGCCCCTTGGATTGGACATATTGACTAAATATGACTAACTTAGTGTTAGTCACAAACATTTTGAGTAACTTTGGTCAATTATTGGAATTATTTGCACATAATTCAGCAACTTTAATTTACGCCTTCCAATTGACTAATGTGGAATTTATAGGCATTTTTTTGTTCAAAGGGTGCATATGGAAATTATAGGATGGACACCCCGTCGCCAAACTGAACCCATATAGCCACGTCCCTATCTAGATATATTATAAGATATCGGAGCAGTTTGAAATTATAAAATGACACTCCTATTGGTTTGGTTGGTTTATTAAGGTTTATCGTCGTTCTAGCCGCTAGGCCACACACGACGTTGTCAGTTTTATGGGTGGAGGAAAGACCACGCAGAGGCTTGATTTCACCGAGAAATCGTCCCACTGCGTGTAGAAACCACCGACCCCCGGAAAGCAACTGACAAACTAGCCCAGATACACGATTCCGGTCATCCTCCATATGACGGGGTTAGAACCAGCTTCGTCAGCGATGGACGGCCTGTAACGGTGTAATGCACCTTCTACCGACTGGCACTTTACCGCACCACCCCTATAACCGAGACCATTAGCACGTCCCTGCTTCGATACACCCCCTCCCGATAAAATGGAGCCACGTTACTGCCTCGATGTGCTATGATAAGAGTAGCGGATCAGTTTGAAATACTAGGATGGTCACAATATATATAATGCTCTTCCATCAAAATAATATTTTATTTTCACAAACTGAATGGTTGTAAATTTGTAATTAGTAAAAACAATGATACCAAATTGTTTGTAGTACTCGTTATTACACTGACTTGTACTTACATACACGCACTACAAACGAACCGTTTAATTGTTAACTTGCGCAGACAAGTGGTCATCAACTTAGCAATCAGTGAACCGATTGGATAGCTCTGATAAGCGTTCACCTCTCAACTTATGATTGGTTATTTCTTTTGTAACTTTGGCCCGACGTGATTCGATATATTGTTAATCACTCACAGGCAAAGGTTTGTCCGTAAGCAATCTACAATAATCAACAGTAGATCTTTGTGAAATTTGCGAGATTTTGTTAGCTCATCGTTTCATAGTACCGGCGTTCTCACTAATCACAATATGATAGCACGCATTGTAACTTCCCCATATAAATTGTTGTCAGTTATTTTAGCTCTATATACATGTCCGTCTAATTTGAACTGGTATTCAGCT